>JAAKBF010000247.1:0-748252 GCA_012656075.1 Phytophthora hibernalis
TTGAAGAACGCTCCCCAGAACTCTGTCTCCGTCATCTTGTCCGGCACTTGACCCTGGTACGCCCTGTACACGGCCGGATACTGGATAAAGATCTGGTGGATCACCTCAGCATTCAAGTTATACTTGACCACGTTGCCGCCTTCATTGTCCGCCGCCAAGTCCGTCAGGATCGCCGACGTCTTGGCCGTCTTCTGCCTCTTGCTGGCCTCTCCGGCGATTAAATGCCGGCGGCTGGCCCAGAAATCCTCCTCCGAGATAAGTCCGTCGTTCACCATCTCTGTGTGCTGCCGCTTAAGTGCCGGGCTGGCAGCCAGCAGCGCCGCCCGCTGCTTGATCTCCGTGGGGTTGCACAACGCTGCGGCATTGGAACGCGTCCCTCTGGCTCCGTTCTCGCGCAGTCGCTGGGCGATCAGCTCCTTGGCCTGCTCGCGCACCTCGAAGGCCTCCAGACTGCCAGACTCGGCTATGAACTCCAGCACGAGCGTCGAGTTGTGCGCGAGTCGCAGTCGGATCATGGCCTTGGGACTCGAGAGCGACGACACCTGCTGGTCCTGCACGGTGCTCCAGGGCACCACGATGGGCGGGTGTTGACCTGCGGACGCATCGGCCGTCCAGCGCAGACCTTTGGGCGAGAACTCGGCGCGCCCGTCGCGCTTCTTGACGCGCACCAACGCCACCAGAACGCCCGGCATCTTGGAACTTTTTACTATGGGCGGGAGATCGATCTAAACGGCTAAAACGTCGATACTGGAGATGTGCAAAGCATATAATATCAGGTATTGAGGATATATTTGTATGCATTTACTTGAAATAGTAATATTGATGGAAATCCTGAATATCAATTATAAGAGTTGTAACGTTGCTCAACTGCACGACTTGGGCACATTATTGCATTTGACGGAGAATGACGCGACCGGTGCTGTTGCTGCTGGTGCCGCTGCTGCTGGTGCTGGGCTGCGTGGGCGGGGAGGAGTACCATCGCCACACCAATAATTGGGCTGTGATTGTGTGTTCAACGGACAGAATGCAGTGCGAAGAGCGAAGCAGCGCCAGAGACTAACTCCACTCTCTTTTATCGCCACTGCTGTTAGGTGGACACGTCTCGCTTCTGGAGCAACTACAGACACGTGGCCAATGCGTTGTCGCTGTATCACTCGGTCAAGCGGCTGGGTATCCCGGACAGTCAGGTCAGAAGGCAACAATTGAAGGCTTTGGGGATGTTGCTGCCATGACTGCTGATGCTGTGGCTGTAGATCATCTTGATGCTTGCAGACCAAATGCCCTGCAATGCCCGCAACTGCTTCCCGGGACAAGTGTTCAACAGCAGAACGCAGAAGATCAACCTGTAAGCTTTTCGATTACCTTTGCCGCCGTCGGACTTGGTGAGACGCACGGCACTGCCACACTCCAAGTAGACGACGACAGGCTGCCTAAGTTAGATGCTAACCACGTTCGTGTCGCTTGTGCTAGCTACGGAAAGAATGTCGAGGTGGACTACCGAGGATCGGAGGTCTCAGTTGCCAACTTCATTACAGTCCTCACAGGTGCGTGAGCTGCGGCAAGCTGCTTGCCCAGTGCGCTGTTGGTTGCTAACCTAGTGAGGCGTATGGCAGGCCGCCATGAGCCTGGGACGCCAGCGTCCAAGAAATTGGACACGGACGAAAACAGCAACATCTTCGTAAGGTTCTGACCAAGTTTGTCGCAGTCCCTTTCGCTCACGTGTCTTGCATTGCAGCTTTACATGTCCGGGCACGGCGGCGATGGATTCCTGAAATTCCAGGTGCGTGCGTTGGCTTCAAGGACCATCGTGGACAACGCGGTGATGGGCGCTCGGTTCTCACTTCTGTCGTGCTTGAGCCAAAAAGGACTTCGAAGAGATGTCGAGCCAGGATCTCGCCGATTCCATCCAGGAAATGCACGTCAAGAAGCGGTGCGTACAACACACTCGCTGGTATTGAGCTGCGGAGACTAACAAGCGTATTGGACATGGCACATAGCTACAATGAAATCTTCTTCATGGTGGACACGTGCCAGGCGGGCTCGCTGTCGAACGCCCTCGAGTCCCCGAAGGTGGTGACCATCGGCAGCTCGCAGACCGGCGAGAACTCGTATGCGCACCACTCTGATTTCGAGGTTTGTTTTGGTGGATATTGGTGCTGGCTGTACAGTGACGTGTGTACGATCGATGCTTGTATGGCGTAGCTGGGGCTCTCGGTGATCGATCGCTTCACCTTCTCCACGCTGGACTACCTTCAGCGCATGAAGGTGGGCGACTCCATCCGCAAGGGGACCCTGCAGGACCTCTTCAGCTTCTACGACCCAAGGATGCTCCTGTCGACTCCTGACTATCGAACCGATATCCTCGGCCGCTCCATCGATGAGGTACCCATCACGGATTTCCTGGGCTCGATGTTGGACGTACACCTTCACTACGACGACGAAGCGTATCCAATCGAAGCTTCGTCTGATGAAGCCCCTACTTCCGCAGCCTCGACCATAAAGATAGCGGATGCGACCGCAGTGCGTGGCCCTCCTTCACAATGCAAAACAACCTCGACGCCGACGCAATGCTTCCAGTTCACCACCGAGTTCTTTTTGGGGACCACTGCAGCCGTGATTGGCGCTATCATCGTAACCACGAAAGCTATCTGAATAGTAAGTTGTACGTTCACGCGGCTAATTAATGGGAATGCACCAGGAAATACTAAATCGCTAACTACTGGCGTCGACCGATTCTCGGAGAAAAAGGCACGCATTTTAGCCGTATCCCCGTTGGTTGTAATTGTTCGTGAGGCGTGCACGCCGGTACATGGAGTTCGGGTGGTGCGGGCTCGCGTCGTCCTCCTCTTCCGGATCGGGGCTGAATTCGTCTTCGATCTGGGAATGACTCCGAATCATTAAGCGAACGAACAGAACCGCGATGCCAGAAATCCAAATCGGCGACGTGCAAATGGTGAGGGCAATCAGCATCGGGCTGAGCAGCATGGCGAATGGTACGCACACCACGGCCGTGAAGTGCCATACGATCCACGGGCGAATCTGCAGAGTACCAAAGCAGCATTGCTCATGAGATAGCTGCATCATGAGCAAAACAACAAGATCCCGTCTCAAACCTTGGCGAATAATGTAGTTCCTTGGATGTATCTTGGCACGACCATGGTCACGACCCGCTCAACCACCGCGCTGCGCACCATTCACGCCGAATTCATCAGCAAATATTGTCCTACGTAGCTACTTCAATCAACCCACAACGCACCGAATCTTGTGCACGGGCTGTAACACTCGGACAATCTTGGACTTGACCGTCGTGACCAACTGCTTCCCAGGCCTCTCCACGTACTCGTCCTGCTCATCGTATTCCTCATGCCGCTGCAGGTGGAGCTTCATGAGCTGCGGCGTGTACGGCGTGTTGAGCGGCGTCCGATCGTTGCGCATCACTCCCTGAATAACGCACCGCCAAAAGTCACCACGACCTCCACGTGAGCGATTTACACCAATTTCCTTCAATAACGACACTGAGGATTCCGTGTACCACGATGGGCTGTAAGCCAACGCCGAGCTGCTTGCGCTGGACGTACGGGTCCCACTCGACCTCCATACTCAGCGGCGTGACGCTCTCCAGACTGCGCACAGCATCGCCGTCCACAGGTCCTGCATATGGCACCAATGCAGCAGAAAGAGTGTTAGTCGGTTGCTGTACATCAGAGTCGGCTGACGTTGAAGCTGGCATCGCAGCGGCACAGAAGACGCACCGCCGTAGACTGCGGTGGACAGCGGAGAGCGCGACGTCTTCTTCTTCTTGTCGCCCATGCGTCTGCGGCCAATTACTGGCTGGAGAGGCTCCAAGCTTGACGTTAGAAAGGCAGCAAGGCTGGTGGTGTTGGCTGGAGCTCTCGAGTTGGCAAGTGACGTGAGAGCGCGTCCGCTGAGGTTTCGAATGAACGCAGACGGAGCAGGCGCCCATCCCCCTCAATCTGGGAGCTGAAATGTGGTGTTCGCCACGTAATAATACGTGGAGCCATTACACAACGAGGGACAACCTGAAATAGGACACAAGCCAGTCCGCCTCAAGACCGTGTAACTCAATATACTATAGAAACCACATCTAGTGTTAATTGTCGATTCAATAGATTCAGACGGGCTACTGACCTGTAAGAATACGTGCAACTGTAAGACAGCATTCAGAGCCCGTTGCGGACTCATGGGCTCAAGGGAGAGGAGACAAAGAAAAAGCGGACTCGACCAGCAGGAAGAGCGTCGCCCGCCCCAGGACACTAGACCCGATCGCCATGGCGCTGGAGCTCGGCAACGACGCGTACGCGCTCACGCTGCTGGGAGGCAACGGCAGCGACGACCAGTATGACGGCGGAAACGGAGGGAGCCTGGCCTCGCGCCCGTACTCCAAGACGTCGGCCGGTGTACGTCGCCCATGTACATGTCACTCTCAAGACTTTATGCACTCACCCTCTATTCGTTGATATTAAACCTGCCAGGCTGACAATGACCAGATGCGGACGGAGATCGTGCGCCTCGAGAACGTATTGGCGAGTCGCATCGCGGCCCGCGCCAACCAGGACAAGTCCAACCTGCCGCTGGAGCGCTCCAGCAAGATTGAGAAGTACGTGGAGGTCATGGAGCTCACCAAGTGTCTTCGTCGCCAGAAGGAGTTCCTACTCAGCGAGAACCGCAAGCGCCAGCGCTTCGCCGAGAAAATTCAGCAGGCCATGCCGGTGCGTAGTAATTTCAATTTGTTTTACTGTTTTTGCGGCTGACGGGTTTGTTTCGTGTGCAGCCATCCACGGATAGCATCCAGTTTATGAAGAATGTCAAGTACCCGCCCGATGAGGAGCTGGAGAAGACGTCCCGTGAGGCGTTCATGGAGATGATGGAGTACCAAGTTAGCGGGAAGCGGCCACGTACATGGGTTGGCAGACCAAGCGCGAGTCCAAGTCCATGTACATGCACACGTACTCGGAGAAGAGCTTCCTCGGTGACGACATGGCTCGTGTCTTTAACGAGACGTGGGTGATGTTTCACGATGAGGCCAAGCAGGAGCTGCTCCACCGTCGACGAAGCAAGTTCTGCGTACGTTGCAAGATGTGTGAAGGAGGATTGGTATGAAAGTGAACTGACTCTGAATGCTTCTGTGGTTGTTGGCGAATTGGGAATGATCAGATTTTGAAGAAGCTGAACGACAACATGTACCTGACGCGCAACATCCATCAGTTCATTGGCGAGAGCTTTCCGCGCCATGCGATGACCCTTGTGTGCCGTATTTCAATCGACAAGGACACATTTGCGATCATCAGCAAGTCGGTGGTGCCCCCACAAACGATGCGCAACACTTGGTGTGGACTGACGAGTGCTTCATGTGGAAGTTTTCAAGACGCGTGGATGCACAGGGTGGATTTGACATTTCGATCCGCGGAAAATACGGCAGTACTTCCGCCGTTGCAGGCAACCGCTTGCCCATGCTCGAGTCCTACTTCCAACTTGTCGACTGGGAATCACTGGTGATCCGCCCGATGTTCGACTTCACAGTAGTCTAACCGTTCGAATCTAACAGTTCGAAGGTAGCTGCTATTCTGATGTTCGATGTAAGGGAGTTCGTCCTATAACCAGAAGGACCGCAACAGTGAGGGGCTTGCAGCTACTTTGATCCTGCCCGACGAAGTCAAGCGCAGCTAAGCAGCATCCAAGGCTTCCTGCGCGCCAGCCGACCAAACCAGCTGAAGCTTACACGCTTATAATTTACTTCTGTTTAGCTGTTCTCTGAACGATTTCTATGCCTTTTCGAACAGTCCCTTGCTTGAGTTCGAACTTTGAATAAGGGTAAGCCATCGTCCTCCTTGCTACGGATTTGCTTGCAAAATTTGTTACTAAACACAGTAACTCCCTTTGTTAGAGTACGTCGGAAATTTTAGTTAGGCAATGATTGATGACGTACGCTATCTCGCTGGCTCGGTGGCGGAGTGTACCAAGTTGTTCAAGTTCTTCTGCCGTCAGCATTGCAATAACCCTCGCTTCGGTCTCTTTGCAGTCCAGTTGAGCGAACAAGTGAGCGCACTGTCTTCCAATCCATTGCATACCAAGTTTGCGTTTGGTTTCCGCTGCCTGCAAGCGTACACTCAGTAAATATCAATTCACATAAGATACCCAGCAAAACAGGAAGCACGCCTACCTCCTTGTTAATTTGCAATCGTCTCTCAAGCTCGTCCAGCTTGGCTCGGGTTTCGTCAGAATCGCTGCGAATGTGTCTTGAACTAGATCGCACTCTTGCTCCAGCTGTCACTCCTCGCCACTGTAGTTGTCGGTGTTCTCCATCTCCGTTTGGTTCAACTCGCAACGGTGGTGCTGTTTGTAGCAGCATCCCTCGTTTGGTATTGCTCTGGAACTTAGAGCTGGTCTTCGTACATTTGTTTTTCATCGTATCGTTCTCGGGACGCGAGCAATGCAAAGATGAAGCGTTCACTACCTTTCGGCGTTCCTCGAGGAAGCCTACTTCTTGTTGACCGAGAAACGTATCCAAGTCCTCCTGAAGTTTCTTAGATTGGTTTGTGAAGGCCTCTTGAATACTAAAGCGCTCTTGGTGAACCCATTCTTGCGCAATATGTAAGCGTAGGGTATCTTCGATTGATAGTGTGGTCTTCGAGGACGTCGTGTCGTTAGTCAGTGAGGAAGTTGATGAAAGCGAGCATTCACTTTCCTGGTTATCGTTTTCATGGCCGTGCCCTCGCTCGATCGATCCACTCCATCGAGAAAAGCTTCTGGTTGGTGGTGGAACGTTTGGAAGTCACGCTCAATCCCAGTAGCCAGTTGTCGGCGGGCTTCTGTTGTTTGAAAGTGAAATTGCTTCCACTTCCCACAGTTTTGAGCATTTTCCACCTCGTAATGCTGGCGAATTTCCGACTCAAACTGTGCATGGTGCAGCGGTTAAACACAATTGTAAACTCAGCGCAGCAAGCACAACAAGCCTACCTTGCGATCTAAGTGGTCTGTGCTTTTCACCTGCTGTATGCGCTGCTTAGCGGAAGTGGCTAGTAAGCTACAGCTTCGGCGTCGACGATCATTCTGAAGTAGATGCATTAACACTGGAGATGGCTGGAAAGGGAGCTGAGAAAAGAGCAACAATCATTAGTCCAGTGCTAACATTTTGTGTTTGACAATCAACAGATCAAGCGCAGGTACCGGATGCGTTTCAAGATACAACTGCAGCACATTCTTTTCGTGGTGGGATATTGCCTATGGAGCAGAGCTCAAGAGATGAGTGCTCAAACCCATTCACGAAAGACAGCATGCTTGCTTACCTGTACCTGCGCAATAGCATCGCATATTTCCTGTTTCCAAGAGTGAACTTGTTCAATGCTTTCAGTTTGACGCTGCATCACCCTGCTCGAGAGCTGTGCAGTGTTCCTCTTCGAATGTAAATGCTTTTGAGTTCCTTTTTACGCGTGTCATTTATGAGCTTCGCCTTATTTTGGGAGCTCCAGTTTGGAGCGACTTGGTGCTACTTGACGTAGCGCCTATTTGTGCAGTTGTCCGGATAAATATCATTTGCTCGGAGGATCAATCAACGGTAGATTTCCGAGGTCTCCAGCAGTGGCTCGTAGTTCTCCACAGATAACATTGCCAGCAGACGCTTGTCCAGTGTCAAGTAGATTGGAATCAGCTCCGCAGCAAAGAACACCACAACGAGCAGCATCGCCTGCGTCTGTAGAGCACAGCAGCACGGAAAATGTTCATACAATTCAGCATAAAGAAATCACCTTTAACGATTTTTCCCGTACCGAAGCATTCTCGCGATTTACGTTGAACCAACCCTGTTCACAAAAGCATTAACCCGGTTATCAAAGAAGTCCGGTTGTAAACGAACAGATATTGCAACTTGTACGAGCAAGTAGAGCTGACTTCCTTACCTTGGTGAATGTAAGCAGCGTCATCACACTGTACAAGATGCGCCCAAAACTCCAGGCCATAACAAGCCGCCCCACACGCTGGAGACGAAGATGTGCCGACTGTGATTTAAAAGGAAATCCGGACAGTGACAGAGTCAAATACAGCCATGTCGAGAAGATAATAATCGGAAGGAATAAATCCGCAGCTGCGACCAAGTAGAAGATCATCGCAGGAATCTGCGAAGTGATACGTGAGTATAA
Organism: Phytophthora hibernalis; assembly: GCA_012656075.1. Classification (NCBI taxonomy): domain Eukaryota; phylum Oomycota; class Peronosporomycetes; order Peronosporales; family Peronosporaceae; genus Phytophthora; species Phytophthora hibernalis. Next base: position 8,157 of record JAAKBF010000247.1, read on the forward strand.
TCAATAAGTTAAAAACAAGATTTAGTTCCCGAAACAATCCGAGTGCTCAACGAACCACGCTAAGACGATCTTGCTTGTCGTCATCAAAGATCCCGTTCTCGTCGTACAGAAAGAGACTTGCGTACAGCACCAGCTGCGTCAAGTACAGTCCTCCGTTGAAAACCAAGTAGAAAATCATCCACTTCCGTCTAAAAACCACCGCCGAAAACCAATGGCGGCGCGACTAAATCCAAACACCAATGCAAACGTTAGTCCCCGTATCTTCTCCATTTTTTCAGCTGGACAATATCTTACCGACTGAAAAGCTTCGGCCCACACCAGAACCAGCAGTAAATACGACGAAACAAACAGAAAATCCGGCAAATTGAAGAGCACGGCCACCACTTTGTTGTAAAAGTCGAGTTCAGCCTGTGCGTGGCCGTCCGCCTTGCCCTTCGTCGCGCCTTCTCCGAAATCCGGTGGTAACCCCCACGGGTCCATGGATTGTTGCCAGTAATCCCAGTGGGAAGATCTGCGGTGCCTTGTGAGTCAAATATACAGAGCGTAGAGAAGGTGGCGGAGCGGAAGAAAGATCCCAGCGCCACACTCAGTATCAGCAGCTGCACAGTGCTCCACGTCGTATGCTGGTGGCTCTTCAGCACGCGCCGAACCTCCAGGTATTTGTTGACCGTCATGGCTGTTATTAGCACGTAGCACAACGCCAGGAAGTAGCTGGCCATGGCCAAATTCGCGAGGAACAGCGGCATCTCTGTGCGTATCTTGTATTTGCGGCTCTTGTGTTGGAGATTTCAACTCAGGAATTCATTTCATTTTGCAAATGACTTGGTATTTGTATTCGAATAAAACGGAAATAGGATGGTGGCTGAAGTTGAATCGGTAATTTACTCGACTCACGTCGACATGCGTACATGTATCACTCTTTGTTTGCAGATGAATTTGAGTTTCGTTTGGCCTTGGCTTCGTCTTCATCGAGGAACTTGATGTCGAAGCAGTTGCGCTCGGTCGGATCCTTGTATTCCAGCCCTAGAGCTATGAAAACGTCCACCTCCGATTCGCAAATGACACTGTCGCCTAAACGCACTTTGGACCCGTTCACTCGCAAGACACGTGTTAAAGCGCGATCCGAAAGACTCCAGCCGTTCTTCTGGGCAAACAGCCTCATACTGCGGTTAAAGTGGTCGCTGCCAGTGAAATACAACATCGAAAAGCCGAAAAAGTGTCGAGGGTAGATTTTGACATCCAGACGACGATAAGGTAGATCCTGCAATATCATCACTTGATCATTAGCTTTACCCTCAATGTCAGGACTATAACCAGTTAAACGAACCTCGGATACACGGCAAACGCCCATGTACGTATCGCACCCGCCCGTCTTCTGCTTTTGAAAATGGGTCAGGTCGTCTGTAAAACATCACACGTTACAGCATTAGCAGGGCTAACAGAGCACAATATGGCAGCGACACCTTACCTGTGAGAAACCCTGAGGCGTGGAGACGTTTAAGCAATTCTGGCAGAATATCGCAAGAATCCGCGTCAGGGTCTGTGATGAGGACATCACAGTCTCCGGACGCCAGCTTGCCACGACGGTACGACCCGCAGGCCAGCGCAATTGCGTTTGGTATCATCTTGTGAACTTCGTCTACAACAGTTTGCTCAATTTGGTGAACTTCAGCCCTGGAAAGTCAAGAAAAGTGTCTTAGTAAACGTTGCCAATTCTCTATATGCAAAGCAACGCATGCACCTCGGAATTTTCGTCAAAAAGTCTTCGTAGTGCTTCACTCCAATCTGTTGCTGCGCTGTTAGAACGTTGACAGCTTCAGGCTTTCGTAGATCCGCCACCGACTTGTAACCCAGGCCGTATAGTTTTGCTGCTGTAGAGGGACCAACTCCCCAGATTTGAGCAATCTCTACTAAAGCTCGCAATCTTGGATTCTTTTTCTTTGCTTCGAGCTTGGCTAGCCTGCCAGTCTCAAGGATCTCGACCACTTTATCACGCAAACGCCCCTTTACCCAGTTCATGTCCTTGAAGTCCTTGACACTGCAAACTCGGTGACGCATGGCCTTCAGACTCGATACAACTTTCTGCACAAATTCACCCAGAAAACCGTTAATAAAACCAAAAAGCAAAGAGCATTGTGGTCTCTCCTTTACCTTGTACATGTACTGCCGCCAAACATCCCGTTCAACATCAAGAAACTCCATCATCTCCTCCAGTGGGTCGGTCAAATGTGCGTTGTAATTTTGTTGAACCGCTGGGAAAGCACAGCAGAATTTTCATGATAGTACACAAAAATGTTAGCAGAGGCAACAACCAACTTACGATAGACTTACCCGAGGACCGCTGACAAATGAAACCCTCGCCCTTGATCTTCTTGGATCCTGGTACTGCTGTCTCGTTAATCGGCTGAAAGCCTGGGTTGTTCTTGTAAAAAATGGGCGTGCGCTTCTCCACCAACTTTCGGTTCTTCTCATCTAGCTCAGCTTGTTGTTGGCGAACATCTTCACTATCGATATGCACAGGAGGCGCCCGCACGATTTCTCTCGTGTCCGAGTTGTCCGAGTTTGACCCTTCGTCGCTATCACTGTCATTTCCTTTGGCTTTTCCGTCTCGTTTCTCTTCTAGCTGTTGAGCTACCTCCTCGCAATGCTGCTCATGTTTTTCTGCTTCTTCTTGAACTTGCTGCTGCTCCGACCACGTCAGCATTAACCCTGCCGGCGGGAACGTCTTCTTTTGCCTCAAATACACCAACCACTCCGGCGTGTAGACCTCGACGTTAGGCGGAAGAAATTTCGCAACCTGTAAAAGCTCCGCAGCTTTCTCTCGTTTCAATTGAGCACTCATGATGACGAAATTAACTTCGGCCCAGTTTACTGTGTCACTCGTCCCACTCGCCTTCGCTGTCGCCTTTGATTTGGTCTTTACTACTTTTCCACCAAGTTTTTCGACCATACCTTGCAAAATCTCCAATCTTTTTCGACCCATATCCGGTCCAAACGGAACCAACAGCACTTGTTTGTCATGCAGCAGTTGCGATGCAGCATCCACCGAGACAGAGACTGCTCCACGTTTTGTTTTCTTTGATGCTGGGGCTTTCGGCTTTCGTTCCGCCGGGCGCTTGTCCTGTTGCAAGGCACCAAGTTTCTTTAGATCACGCATTGTCGTTGTGTCTCCAATCAGCTTTTGTTTGAGTTCTTGTGTTGGCAAACGCTCTTTCTCAGCTATGGCAGTGGAACCTGCTGGTTGGCGCCTCGTCCCGTTCGAAGTGGTGGTTGGTTGGGAACGACTTTCTTCGACTACGGCGGTGTCGGACTTTGAACGTCGGTGTCTTGTGGGGCGCAGCAGCTCCTCAATCTGGTCGAAGAACTCTCGCTTCTTCTGCGTTGATAGCAACTCGACCATTGTCGTCAAGAACTGTAGAAAGTGGATGGATTAGCCTTTGCCTAGACATCGACCAAAGAAATGGCTACACAATTAGCAGCCGTTGCAAGCTTTATTGTAAATTTCAGAGGTTTTGATTGATGCCTACATGTACAAGTTACATGCATGTACAGTGGTTCAAAGATAGTAAGGTGTCTCAATGGATGTACCAGCTTCGTTATTTGGCACAGTGGCTGGCCTTCCGTCTGGACCACTCTTGTTGCAGTAGTTTATGGCGTTGTAGAAGACAAGGCCCGTTACCACGTACACGCCGGCGCAGACCACACCGATTGTAACCACCGTCGAGTCGGAGCTCACACCAAAGTCGGTGTATCGTGGAAGGCTGATGGCCAAGATAATTCCGGTGATATTCTCCACACAACGCCACACATGTAGCTGCAAAAGGTTCTTGCTTTGCAGCGCTGCGATGGCTGAGCCATAGCTCGCAGTTAAATTGGAGCCGTCGACGATGAAAAGCGTGAAGAACGGAAATAACACAATTGCTCGAGGCAACTGGTCAACGAATCGTTGACTCGGGTGTGCCAAGCGCAGCTTAGCAGTCCAGAGAATGGCAAACAGCGTGATTGCAATCCCGTACACGACGATAGCCAAGCCCTTTGTCATGGCCACCAGCAAAATCGCTCCCAACCGAAACACAAACTGACCCACCAGAAAACAAAAGCCAGGATCTGCATGCCACTTCCATCTTCTTTCGCAACGTACGCTGCTGTGCCGCGCGTCAGCGTCACGAACGTGGAGACAACTGTGAAAATATCGAGGAATTTCCACTTGCGGTAGTGGATAGTGGCGTTCGCTTGCAGGACGAACAGCGGAATATCCCGCACTATGACTTGAATGAAAGTAGCGTACAGAAGCCCGTGGTGTAACTGCTTGGCTTGCTGTTGCATGTCGTCTGCTGTCCTTCCCACAGCTGTATCCCCGCCAACAGTGTACGTCCTTGCACCATCTACTGGGTCGGCATCGTCATCGTTAGTCTTTTTGCCTCTCTCTCTTGAAGACCGAGTAGATGGTCTCGACGAACACTCGCATCTGCAGAAATCCAATGGAGAATCCCAGCAGCTTATTCAGCCACTTGTGATGCGTGAAGCGATTCGGATAGAGCCCATCGATGCCAAGCCCCACGAAACCCATGACGACGCCATTCAGCACGAGGAACACGATGGACAGGATGTACTCCTCCAGCCACTTGCGGTTGATGTACTCGTAATTGAGGATCACGTCCGTCACCACCGTCGACAGCTCGTATGCTGCGCACACGACCTCGAACACGACACCCAGCCTCATTGCAAATGCAAAATGCCAAATGACCTGCCTCGATGGTTCACACCCATTCGTACATGCCAGAACATGGGTACACTGCGGTACACACATCGATACTTCAACTTTTTCCGCGGATTCATCTCATTGGTCAAAATCCATCGACCATCACTCCCGCGCACAAAGGCAACAAACCATTCCGCACTTGTCAAGATGCCGCTAGAGGCTTCCGCCACTGCGGCGCGGCTTTCGTTCACGGCGCTGTGCTCTGTGCTCAAGGGCGTGGAGGCCACGCGCGTCAACGAGGCCAAGCTGCGGCTGCTGTTTAGTCCCGAGCTGCGTGCCCAGGTGGGAGAGGGCGACCTGTACCCGCTCATCCGCCTGGTGCTGCCCCAGCTGGACCGGGAGCGCACGTACATGCTCAAGGAGAAAAAGATCGCCAAGATTTACGTGCAGGTGTTGGGCCTATCACCGGCCAGCAAAGACGCGCAGAAGTTGGAGCACTTTAATGACCCAAAGATCGTCGATAGCAAGTCGGTGGGTGACTTTGCCGCTGTGCTCTACGAGGTAATGCTCTACCGTAGTGCGGCGAGTAAATCCAGACAGCAACACGCGCTGCAAGATGTGAACGATCTGTTGGACGCTCTGGTTCGAGCTGACAGTAATGTAGCCAGGAAGAAAGTGTTCATGACGCTGGCGACCGAGTACTCTGCCGACGAGCAGAAGTGGATCATCCGAGTGGTGCTTAAGGACCTCAAGATCGGATTACGACACGAACGCGTGCTTAAATTTATTCATCCGGATGCCATGGAAATGTACAATCATACCAACGACCTGCATAAGGTCTGTACGGACTTGAAGAACTCGGCCGTGAGGTATGTGCCGCAGCTGCAGCCTTTTCAGGTTTTCTCGCCGATGCTCGCGAAAAGAGTGCACTTTGGAGAGTGCATCAGCGCAATTAATGCGGATGCCTTTGTAATGGAGCCTAAGCTGGATGGAGAGCGGATCACGTGCCACGTGCTGGGCAAGGAGGTGCAGTTTATATCGAGGAATGGAATCAATTACACGGAGAATTACGCGCCGTCCATTAGGCCGCATGTGTTATCCCAACTGGAACCTGGGGTGGACTGCATTTTGGACGGCGAGATGATGGTCTGGGATAATGTGGAGTATCGCCTTCGAGAGTTTGGACTTCTAAAGAATACGGCGAATGCGGTGCGCAAGGGGAAGCAACAAATCGATGGTTGTGTTACGTTGTGTGGGATATAGTTTACCTTGGCGGGGCCAAAGCTGAGCAATTGATCCGCGAAGTTTTCAAAGGTCCAGGTGAAGTGAGTGCGGTTATGGGTCTACCTCTTCACGCTCGACGTAAACTGCTTCTCCGCATTTTAAAACCGCTAGATCATCGTATCATCATTATTGAACAGAAGCTTGTCAACGACAAGACGCCAAAAGAAAGGCATGAGAAAGTCATGGCAGAAGTGGATAAACAGGTTTCAAACGGAGGAGAGGGAGTGATTATGAAAGATATCAACGCACATTACATGTGTGGTGAAACCAGTAGGAAGTCGAAAAAGTGGCTGAAGCTGAAGCCCGATTACGCTGGTATGACAACGGATCTGGACGCTATTATCGTTGGTGGATTTTACGGAACTGGACGACGCCGAAGTGGCAATGTGTCAGTATTTCTGCTGGGTGTACTTGCTCACTCCTTGGACGAAAACAAAGCGGCAGAAGCCACAAAGCCGGGGGCTGCATGCCCAGCCGTGTACACGTTTGCAAAAGTTGGTACTGGATACAATTTGGAGGAGTTGGAGCAAATGCGTCAAGAGTTAGAACCGTACTGGCAGCCTTGGGACGACAACGATATCCCGCCCCATTTGAATGGCTGGAAACCACAAAAGAGTGACATAAGACCTGATGTTTGGATTGATCCACGACATTCAAAGATTCTCGAAGTGTACGGATTTGAGTTGTCATTCACGACCCTGTATAGCACAGGTCTAACTATCCGATTCCCTCGTTGCAAGGCAATTCGCAACGACAAGGAATGGTATCAGTGCATCGATCTTCAGGATCTAAACGCTGCGCGCGGAAGTCTATCAGCTAGGCGTGCATCTGAGGTGGGGCAGAAAAGTGTTGCTAAGCGTGCTAAGAGGCGCAAAACAGTTTCATCTCGGCGTCCTTGTGGAGTCCTTGCTGGATATGCTCAAGCGGATCTGAAAGGTGTTGAACAAGAACGAAACGTGTTTGAAGGAAAAGAATTTTGCGTGCTGCCTGAAAATACGAATCCCCTCGCCGAGTCTTGGGTCAGCGATACCAGACGGTATTATCCAAGAGCATGTCAAGCAACTATCGAAGCAGACAATTGAAAAGCTGTTGCACTCCTTTGGCGGAACTATTGTGCAAAATCCGATAGAAAGTACAAGCTACGTCGTGGCTGCAGGAGACGCAGGATTCAAAGTGGTGAATCTAAAGAAGCAAGGTTTGCACAACATAGTGCATATTCGATGGGTGTATAGCTGCGTGGCAGCATCGCGTTTGGCGCCTCTCAAGGCGGGTGATTTCATTTTCGCTACTGCCCCACAACGAGAACTTTTGGCGAAGGAATATGATCGTTACGGAGACCATTTTACAGAACATATTAGTCCAGATGAATTGCGGCGCATTTTACGGGATAAATCAAGCTCAACTGTAGCCAGCCACGCAGCTGGTGAACATGAACCCGAATCCCGACCTTGGCAAGTCCAAATAAAGAGCTTGGCGATGGAAGAAGCGGAAGCGATGGACTGCGAATTCACGTTCTTATCGCATTGTGTGGTGTATTTCCAACATTATACAGTGACAAACGATCCGATGTGTGACGATGAAGATGAGGATATTATCTCGCTGGGGCGAACGAAGTTGCTCGAGCAGCAGTTGAGGCTTTATGGTGGAGTGGTCGCTCGTGAGATTGATTCCTCAGTCACACATATTGTTGTAGCATCAGCATTGGACCGCGATCAACTGGAGCAGCTGATGCCAGCTATTCGCGACTTGCGACATCAAGGTTTGCCAGAACCTCGAACCGTTACGAAAGAGTGGATCCAGCAATGCGTGGAGCATCGAACCCAAGTGCCTGATGATGATTTTGTAGTGCATGTGTAGTGCTTTTTGTCTAGGCTGCTGCAAGTCCAAGAACACATATTTATTTCAACCGTTCACCCTCCCTCACACTCATGCAGATCCTGTTCGTCGTCAACAAGCAACGTCGTTTATTCAAAGTGAGAAGGGTCCGCGCACCAGTCGAAATCGCCGAAGTAGAAGTTCTCTTCTTCGTCAAACATAGCGCCCTGCGGTTCTCTCTCTCGTAGACGAGGTGCCCTTCAACTTGCTGTGAAGTGAAAATTTCTTCAAAGTTGGATGTATCGAGCTCGCTTGCAAGCGTTGGGGTGATCGGCGGAGATACCTGCTTCGTCTCAAGACGGTTCCAGCTTATATTTGCGAAGAACTGATGGTCAAAAATGTCTTGCATTCCGTTGGGGCCGTTGCCCAGACGCTGATTGGCATCCTTGTGCAGCAGCCCAGACAGGAAGTCGCACAACTCCGGAGAGAAGTGATTCGGGAAGCTTGGCTCTTCCTCCTCAATCTTGCGGAAAAGCAAGGTACGATCCCGTGGTGAGTAAAAGGGCGGGTATCCCGTGAGCAGTTCATACACCACGCAGCCAAAACTCCACAGGTCAGCCGCTAGGCCGTAACCAGCACCACGCACCACCTCAGGAGCGATGTAGTCGGCCGATCCGCAGAAGCTGGTGCAGCTTTGCTCTGACCGATGCATCTGCTCGCGAGCAAAACCAAAGTCGGCCAAACGCAGGAAACCAGCTTGATCAAGCAAGATGTTTTCGGGCTTGAGGTCGCGGTACAAGATGCCACGGTCGTGGAGATAGCGCAGTGCCAGCGCGATGGAGGCTGCGTAGAAGAGCACATGGTCTTCGGGTAGTCGGTTTTTCGCGAACTTCTCCAGCAGGAAGTACATGTCGCCACCGGGGCAATACTCCAGCACAAAGTTGAGCGCATCAGGGGTTTCGAATGAGCAGTACATCTTGGTGATGAAAGGGTGGTTCACCGAGCACAGCACCTTCTTCTCCGTCAACAGACGTCTCGCCTCACGACCCGCGTTCTTGTCCCCGTTCAATCCGCTGATGCTGCCAAGCTTCGACTTGTACACCACCTTCACCGCGAAAAGGCGGTTGGGGCACGCGCGCAAGCGGCACAGCAGCACGGTACCGTACGAACCTGATCCAATGATGCGAACAATGTCAAAGACGTATCGCGTAGGGTCCCGACAAACCATCAGGTCCTCCTCCTGCACTGTCTCCTCGTGCTGCAGCACCTCCTCCATTGAGTGTCTCGGGTGTACGTCCGCATCCAACACCAATGTGCTGGACGAAGAGGACGCCGAGAAGGGTGGCGGGGCCTTCAGCGAGCTGTACGAGCAGTCCCAATCGTTGTTTCCACTCGACGGTGCCGTGCTCGACGACGAAGGGGGATGCCGCCTTCAAGCAACTATAGGAACAGTCCCAGTCGTTGTTGCCACTGGACGCCGGTTTCTTCTTGTCGACGGCGTTGGGCAAGTTGCCTCCGTTCCTCATGGCGTCCTCCAGCGACACCTTGGCGAAGGAGCTGGCCAGCAGCTGCGCGAACGTCCACGTCTTGACGTTGCCCCACTTCTTGTAGTCCAGCGCGGCCTTGGGGCTCTTCACTCTGCTGGATGTCGGCCATTCCTGCTCATTGGTCTCGACTGACTTGGAGATAGGCGCCATCTGCTCTTGGATTCCTGTCGCTTCCTACTGGACGGCACGTGCTGCGTCCGCGTCCGACTCCGCTGCTGCTTCTTCCTGGGCAGAGCTCTGGGCGGCGCAAAGCATCGAATGGGGCGCTTGACGCTCCGGAATCTCTTGGGGGTTCGGGGCACTCTCGCTCCTTGAGTCGGAGGGAAGCAACACAAAAGCAGATGTGAGTGGCGCCGAGGCAGTGAATGCGCAAAGACCGGAAACATACAAATTTCAAGTCGTTACTGAAGACGACGGAATTTTGGCTGGGGAGGAGAAACGACTTGCGTTTCCCATGACCTGCCAATGGCAATGATCCCGATACCGGTACCTGTATCCTGCTCTGCCGCCCGCAATGTATGCGGAGACCAACTCAGTGAGATGGTCCCCGCGCAGGCATATGAGAACGCCGTCTGCTGCAGCTATTAAGTGGTGGTGGTGCAGATGACCACCTCAAACCAGCCGCGACCTTCGTTCGAACAGTGTGTGGTGCCGCACCGGCAAGGGATATCTTCAATATGCCTCATCTCATTAACCTAAGAAAGTAGAATACGTTTGGGTTCTCCGCGATGAAGGCAGGATTCGGCGAGGCTATTGTACTGGCGAGATGCAATAGAAAGCTCTTTGTTTACTCTAGCTATCCTGTGCTTGCTGTTCACGCAGCTCGGAGTTTGAGCGGCAGGGCACCGATCAAATTGCGACGGATAAAAGTGGCTGATCGTGGATGCACGAAGCATTTTTGTCGATATCTCCCGCCCGAAGGCACATATACAGCGGAACTTTGCGTCAGAATGTAGCTTGGACGCTCACCCTTCAGAAAAACATGCTTTCAGCCGCAGCGGAAGCCCTGGAAGAGAGCTGCATATTGTTCATCTTGACACAGCGAGCATCTCTGACAAGCAAATTGGTACATAAAACGCTCGTAAAAAAGCAGCGATGCCTTTGAGCCATACGCTTTAAACGAGCTTAAAAGAGAAGAGACAGAGCTTTCAAGAAAAAAAGCTTGGTGCAATCTGATAATTAGGTACAGAGTTATGGGCCGCCAAAAGTTGGTGGTGCATTTCATCTCGCCAGTACAATACCGGTACATGTAGAAGAGCTCTTAAGAAGTTGTTGTTCTTGGTCCGTTGAGGTCTCGGCTCATGACCACGCGCACAAGTACACCTCCCAATTTCCCTTTGATCTTGGCTCTGGAGAAGCCTTGAAAGTTGATCAGACGTCCGTTGGGCCGCTTCATTTTGTTGTCGAGAAGCATTTCGAAGTTGTACCTGCAGTAGCGCTGTGCCAACTGAGATGGTCCATTTCGCTCAAGACGCCTGCTACTTGAAGTACCTTTCTACCGGTAAGAGTGCGTCATTCAAACTCGTGCTAAAATGGCGGCGTGCATTCCTAATATCCTAGGTTGCGACTGGAATTTATTGGTGGCGAAGCGCCTCCTTCAACGCACATTACTGTAGTTCGTATCACTTGAAGGCTTCAAGTGATACAAACTACATGTACTACACCACACTTGTCACCCGACCAAAAGTTTGTGTACGAAAAGCTCAGACGCTCGGTGATGGAAACACTACCATTTTCGGTATTTCATTACTCGGAAATGCTAACGTCGAAACCCCTTTAGACAGCTACGGCGACCTGCAGCCCGACGGTCTTAACGCCATCCCGGCATCGCGTGGCAGCGTTGTATAGTGCCCATGACCGAGAGAGCCCGTCATCCATGGTCGCGTTCTTGAGCTTGTGCAGCGAGTCCACCGGGTCGACAGTCGCCGCGTTCACAAGCAGTAGTGACAGCCACGTGTTATTGCTGTTCTTCATGGTTACGATCTTTTCCTTGGACAGAATGTCGTTCCACTCCTGCTCAACGAATATCGAGGTGCGGGCCAACTCGTTAATCGGAGACACCGGGATCATCTGAATGCCGTGGATAGCATATTTTTCATCCAGGAACCACGTGTTGTAGTAGACCTTGTTGTCGAAGAAGATGCCCGTGACGTGGTTGCGCACGATAGCTGGCGGGTGAACCGTGTTGTCGGACTCTAGCAAGAAGTACGTTCGGATCGCGTGCGCGTTCAGGCGCAGCATTAGGCTGCCGAGGTCTTCCACCGCCTTATGGCCGGTCACTTTGCCCCATAGCGTCATTCCGTAGTAAAAATTGATATCTTCAGACGTGCTCTCTTCATCCTTGCCATTGTCTAATAGCGTAACGCCACGCGAATACGAGTGACCATGAAACCAGGAAAAATGGCGGAATCTCGGAAAGTATTGGTCTTCAAGACTCGGGTTCGCGACATCGCGCAGCATCGTCCAAATGATATTTTCCAACTCCGGCATACGAGACCAGTTCGGATCCAGGTGCTTCAGAATGGCCGACGCTGTCACGAAATAGCCGAAATGGTAATGGTGATCGTTGTAGATGCCACTGCCAAAGTCCATGTACAGCCAACCAGTTTTGAAAATTAAGCTGGAAACAACTCCACGGTACAGTGTTTCGTATACGAGGGGCGGGGACAGTGTGTTGTTCAGCATTGGTTCAATCAGCGTCTCCAGCTTTTCAAGGCAGTACGTTAACAAAGTTGTGTCTGGGCCCACAACCGAGCTGTCCGCTGCCATCAAACACAGCGACGCGTACTTCTGGAAATACTTGCCATTGTAGTACCAGCTATCAGCATCCATTTTCCAGTCCGCGATGATATCCTCCTGCAATGTCCTCAACATATCCGTTTCAAGTACCACCCAAGGAGATGGTTTGTTCTTCGGATAGAAGTCAACCTCGAAGTCTGCTTCCGGCTCCACGAACGCCCATATTGTCGAAATTTGGCCGATCATTTCTCCACGAGTGGTAGAATGCATCACGATGGCACCCTGACTGCTCGCTGTTGTCGGAGATCCGCTCAGCGACGCCACCTGATGCGGCAACGCGAAATGAAGCAGACCCACCGAATCACAAGTGCTGCCTTCGGTGGCCCAGTGCAGCGAGTACCCCGTGCGCGACTCCATCGACACACTGCCTCCGAGCACCATACACGACGCAAACTCGTCATACACGGTGTCGTCAGAGTTTTCAGGAAGCACAGCCACTCGAATGGTGCCAGAATACCCTGTGTCTGCAACAAGTGACGAACCCGATGCGTTCACCGAGAAAACTACCGATTCCTCTACATGGAACGAAATACTCTTGTCGCTCGCGTACAGCACCCACGTCTGGCTGTTGTTGAGGTGAATGACAAATTTGCCTGGTGACGAGTCATCCACGGCTGTGATGTCGTGCTCGGTGTCTATTCGCGGGATGAGTCCGTCGTATTTGGCCGACACAAATGCCATGCCACTCACGAGCGCAGAGTCCATGCATTTGCCACTGTCCGGGTCACATGTGCGAAGGTTGACTCCGATATCGGACCACGAGTAGACTTCGTAGTTTGGTTTGGATGAGTTGAAGAATTCTGTTGCTGAAAGAGTGAGGTCATTGTGAATTCCATGCGTGTACCATTTGACCGTGCCGTTTACCTCCGGTGCGATCTCCCGGTAGGTGTATGGGTAGCACGCTTGAATGCCGTAAGGTGCTTCTTTCGGCAACAGTAGTGAGTACGGTTGGGCCCATGCTGGGAAGTTTTCGGATCTGTTTGTTGCAGTGGCGTGAATCAAGTTACCCCACCACTTGTTCGTCGGAATGGGCTGATTGAGGGCCTCCTCAGCGACGTTAATGATCGGCGCCAACTTGGCAAGAGTGCCATTCCGTTTGAATAGCTCCTGGATGGTTCCTCGGTGCCAAATGCTGCGAAGTACCCACCGGTCGTCGAACCCTGCTGGGTACTTGTCGTGGCTTCTGGGGTGTTGGGGGCGAGTACCGATCAATTTTTCGGTGGCACGTTCCACTGTCCCATCCAGGAAGTTGAAACCCTCACCAACATCAGGATCTTCTAGCGTGGCTTGCGCTGTTCTTGCCGCGACCACTGTGACAACAGCAGCCCTGGCCCACACCGAAAACTTCATCTTCTTTGTAAAATCCTGTGCGAAGGAGTACGTGTGCAGGAAGCAGCAAGCGTGAGAATAACTTATTCAGAACAACTCGGCTGTCCGAGACAGGAATGAAGGATAGGCTCCCGTACATCGCCACCACGCTTTTTCGACCCTATGGCGATTATGATGTAGCCGGTGACTAAGGAGCGTGGAATCCACGCTCCTTATTAATAGTCCACGGTGGATGTGGTCCTGCTGTTTACGCGACACAATGTCGGAGCGCATCGTGACGCCATGATCCTCCAAATTGCTGTAAATTACCGCCAGTAATGCATGTACAAGAACTGCAACCTGTGGATACATGAGCTACGTAGAAAGCGCTGCTACGCTTTCTAAAATCGATTCACGCAGTGAGAGTACATATACTGAAGTATTCATCTATCCTGGATACTTCGAAGTACATGTACTTGCCAATTCGCGAACGTATAATTTGGTTCATCGCTGTATTGTAACGCCGCTCGTTCTCAATTTCAATCGATGAATTTGGAAGTGGAAGAGGCGACTTCGACATGGAATTCATGGGATTGGTTTTTTGTGGTCTTTGAGTCGATATTGTAGGGAAATTTATCATCCTGGCTCCTTCAGTGAAGGATCTTCACCAAGGCAGATCGGATCGCCTGGCCAACATCCATTTCGACAGAGTGTTCCATCGCACTCTGCTTAGCTTTGAGGTAGCTCATTACACGGCAACGGTCAGCTTTACCTCCGCAGTCACATTCACGTCCACGTGGTCTCGGCAGCGAGTAGCTGCATTGTACAGCGCCCACGATCGCGACAAACCGTCGTCCATGGTCGCATTCTTCAGGTTGTGCAACGATTCGATCGGGTCGACAGTAGCAGCATTTACAAGAAGTAATGACAGCCACGTAATGGTCGTGTTGACCTCGACGACAATCGGCTCCTTCGAAAGGATGTCATTCCACTCCTGTTCCACGAACGTCGACGTACGCGCGAGCTCATTGATCGGAGACACCGGGATCATCTGAATGCCGTGGATCGCATACTTCTCGTCCAGGAACCACGTGTTGTAGAAGACCTTGTTGTCAAAAAGATTCCCGTGACATGGTTGCGCACGATCGATGGCGGGTGAACCGTGTTGTCCGATGTCATGAGGAAGTACGTGCGAATGGCATGCGCATCGAGACGCAGCATCAGACTTCCCAAATCCTCCACGGCCTTGTATCCAGTAACTCGACCCCACAAAGTCATGCCGTAGAAGAAGTTGATATCCTCCGACGTACTCTCCTCGTCCTTGCCATTGTCGATTGAAGTCACACCGTGCGAGTACGAGTGGCCCAAATACCAAGAAAAATGACGGAAACGGGGAAGTACTTGTCGTCGGCACTCGGATTAACCACGTCGCGCAGCATCGTCCAAATTACCTTCTCGAGCTCCGGCATCCGAGACCAATTCGGGTCTAGGTGCTTCAGAATGGCCGACGCCACCACAAAGTAGCCGTAATGGTAATGGTGGTCGTTGTACATGCCGTTACCGAACTCCGTGTAAATGCTGCCAGTCTGGAAGATGGAGCTCGAGATCAAACCGCGGTACAACGTGTCGTACATGAGCGGTGGCGATAACGTGTTGTTTAGCACAGGCTCGATCAACTTCTCCAATCTTTCCAGGCAGTATGACAGCAAGGTTGTGTCTGGGCCTACCACCGAGCTGTCTGCAGCCATCAGACACAGCGAGGCGTACTTCTGGAAGTACTTGCCATTGTAGTACCAACTGTCGGCATCCCAGTCAGACCAGTTCCCCATGATATCCTTCTGCAGCGTCCTCAGCATGTCCGTCTCTAGAACAATCCACGGGGACGGCTTACGCGCAGGGTAGAAGTCCACCTCGAAGTCCGCCTCCGGCTCGACAAAGGACCACGTCGGGTTCGTCGTCACCTGACCAACCATCGAGCCACGTGTCGCCGAGTGCATCACGATGGCCCCTGACTGCTCGCCGTTGTCGGAGACCCGGTCAGCGACGCCACCTGATGCGGCAACGCGAAATGAAGCAGACCCACCGTGTCACAAGTGCTGCCTTCGGTGGCCCAGTGCAGCGAGTACCCCGTTCGCGACTCCATCGACACACTGCCTCCAAGCACCATGCACGACGCAAACTCATCGTACACGATGTCGTCGGCGTCTTCAGGTAGCAAAGCCACTCGAATTGTTCCAGTATACCCAGCGTCCGCAACCAGTGATGAACCCGACGCGTTCACTGAAAACACCACTGAATCCTCCACACGGAACGAAATACTCTTGTCACTCGCGTACAGCACCCACGTCTGACTGTTATTGAGGTGGATGACGAACTTGCCCGGCGCCGAGTCATCGACAGCAGTGATGTCGTGCTCGGTGTCGATGCGCGGAGTCAGTCCGTCATACTTAGCCGACACGAACGCCATACCACTCACGAGCGCAGAGTCCATGCATTTTCCGCTGGCCTGGTCACATGTGCGGAGCTTGGCGCCGCCTTCGTCCCATTCGTACACTTCATACGTCGGCTCGTACGTGAAAAACTCCTCCGACGACAGCGTCAGGTCGTTATGGTATGAGTGGTTGTAGTACTTGACGGTGCCATTGATCTCCGGTCCAATCTCAAGGTACGTGTGCGAGTAACATGTCTGTAGTCCGTACGGTGCCTCGCGTGGTAGTTTCACGGCATACGGGTTGGACCACGCCGCGTAGTTCGACACGTTCTTGAGATCGGTAACGTGGATGAGGTTACCCCACCAATCGTTGGTCGGAATGGGCTGGTTAAGTGCTTCTTCAGCGACGTTGATGATCGGCACGATTTTCTCGAGACTGCCATTACGTTCGAACAGCGCCTCGGACGGTCCATCAGTGCCGAACGCCGCAAAGTACCCGCCGGTTGCTGATCCTTGCTGGGTACTACTAGTGGCGGCGGGGGTGTTGGGACTGAGCGTTCCGACCAACTTATCGGTGACGCTCTTCACGGTTCCGTCGACGAAGCTGTAGCCTTCACCGACGTCAGGGTCGGCGAGCGATGCGACAACGCGGCGTGCACTCACCGCAATCACGCCAACCTGAAGCAACGCAAGTACCTTCATGGTATCCGCGGTTGGTTCTCTTCAACGGTAGTTTTAGGCCGAAGTTGGCTGGAGAGGGACTGTGCAACGAGTGCGCAGTAGGCGTCAAGCGCGAAAATGAATTGGACGTGAAGTAGGGTGCCAGTCCATTTCATACGGGAGGAACAGGTCTCATGGCAAGAGTTCTGCGCCACGCTTTGCAAATCCATAAGGTCAAGAGATTGGTTTTAGGCTGGGGCGTCGGACGGAATAATTACCTTATCTAAGTAGACAAGAACAAAGTAAGTTAAAAAAATGGTGTTTTAATTTGCACGTGAATGCCGCTTCGCTCGCCCACGTATAATAATAATCGTTTCTGCCTGATTGGTATTCGGTGAATGCAAGGAGCGAGGTTCGCGCTCCCTTGAAGGACACAACAGAATAGACTTCCACGTATTTGGTGCATACAGAGGGTTCATACACTAAGATAAGATAGTTCTTCGACGGACAGAAGTGAACTCTATTCCTTCACGATACAACAGCGCATATTACCACTAATAGTGGTTATCACGGTTGGAAAGTATGTTTGAGCAGCCAATAAGATCAAACCTTCGTGTACCGTCTTTTTCAACTCTAACCTTCCGGCAAAAAGACGAAGGTTTGAGCAGGAGGTGAAGGTTTGTCCTGATTGGCTGCTGTGTTTGTCTGGGAGAGGAAGACAAGCAGAAGCATCGATCACACCGTCTTCACCCGCGTCTTCGGTCGTCCTCCCTCGTCCGTGTCGGACAAATACCAGCCAATAAAGCGTTCTGGAGACCGACGGGGATCAGCGAGACCCTCACAGTTGAAAGTTGAAGGTTTGATTTGATTGGTTGGTGGAACATACTTACTTTCTAACCGTGATAACCACTTATAGTTCATGCTCACGCGTCACGACCAAAATGATGCACACCCATAATCTCGATTGCTGCATAATACATTACAGTGAACCAGTAAAGTACACGACCGAGCCACAATCTCATCTTCCGCAAAATACATAAACTTACAAAAAAACTGTTAGTATGAACGCATTCCTCAGTCTCATTCATGCCGATGCCGTGTTGTCATTCTCTGGGCCGTCCTTCGTAGGCACGTAATAATAATGGCATAGGTACTGATGTGAGACAGTGATAAAATATTTTAATTGCTATTTCTGTAATTGTTTTTGTAATATACAAGTGTACCGGTAAAGACGATTTTAGTGAAAATCTTTGTGTCGGTGGTTCAACCTAAAAACAAATATTAATTTTAAAATATTTTTTATTAAAACTAAAATTATTAATATTTTTAAATAAATAAGGTAAAATATCTTTAATTAAAAAAATGAATCTTCTTTTAATTGTTTTTATTTATTAAAATTTTATAAATATTTCTATAAATAATAGTTTAGTTTTTCGATCATAAAAAGAAATTATTTTCAATTTCAGTTATTTCAAATGTTTTTCTTCTATTCTACGTATCAAAACTTTTGTTCAGTGAACATGTATTAAAATACTTACCGTAGTACATTGTACATGTACCATGTACCTGTATCTACTCTATGGCCACACGATTCACATTCTGCTCGCCAGCGCAATTTGACGAAATTGAAGTGTTTACGAGACATGGTTCGCAACCGTAAGCTTTCTGTAATAATCAGTTGAATGGATTACTGTACTGGTACTACATTCCGTATATTCTTGTTTTAACAGTAATACATGTATTATACATGTAATACTTCATTGGATTAAACTACTACACGAACTAGCTGGACAAACTGCTCTGCATCCAGTTAATCCTAGACTAGGATTAACTACCGCTTAAGCACTTCATTGCTTGGAATACATGTAAACAACGATTTTTGCAAACAATAGGGTAAAGGCATTGTCTGGATAGCTCAAGGTATCATCCATGGATTTCTGGATACATGTAATACGGATCACTCAAGTGAGGCAACCAGTCTCCATTCGGGAGTAACGTTGGGCTTTGCTCATTTGATTTGCTTGTGAACCTGGCGACACTCGAATTCGTCGATTTGGCAGGTATTTCGCATTGACGAGTTATCAAGAAAATAATTAAACCACAGCTTGAGTGCAAAATGCACGCAAATGACTGCGATGTTTCAGAATATGAGTTATGCGTATGCGTGGGTGACATTCACGATATGAGATGAGTTTCATGCATACTGTACATACGTATTAATATGACATTCATATTATGAATTTCACCCACGCGTATAACTGGTGAGCAGATTGCTACATGTACTGTGTCAGACGCGTTGACGATTCAAAGCAAGACTCAACATTACTGGTGAACAGATTGGTATTAAAAGCTTTGACGAAGCAATACTGTACACCTGTATTGTGGAAAGCACAACCCATCTCAAGGTTTTGTGCGCATGAATACGACAGCGAGATCGTGAAATGGTACCGGTACAGTACCAGTATTTGGGCGAGCACAATTGCTGTCCTCGACTCCAGACGGTAACATCATGTACATGGACGAACAAACGTGTTTTCAGGATTTCTTAGACAACATTCATCATTGCCCAAGGCTTCGCATGAGCGCCATTCGAAGGGTTACCATCACTGAAACATTAGGAAGCTGTATATCACGGAAATTTATTCACGACGCAAAATTATTTTTCTTACTTTCGCGATCTCCGCTTCGTTTCGTAGTGAGAAGCAAAGTCCGGAAAGCCATCAGTTACGTCGTTGCTTTCGTCAATACCGATAATGTAGAGTTTCTCCTTGAGCCCTTCTTTTCATATTCAAGGCGTGTAGCAGTCGTTCTTCTTTCTGAAGATCTTCGGCGAGCTGATCAATCTCATCTTGGATAATTTCAGACTCTAGAAACTTGTCGTGCTGCCGATGATCATTCAGGCTGTAACAGTGGTTTCGTTTTGCGTTCTCTGCATCACTTTTGATAGCCTCTAATGCCGACTTTTTCTTTCGGATGTCAACACGTTCGTCTTGTACCGTGCTTCGATACTGTGCATTATTTCTCGTAGCACGATTCGAAGCTTGAACTCACACTGAGGGTTATTACAGTTATCTGTATGTGCTTCAACATTATGCCAATTGCGACACATTTGATCGCCACACGGTACGTCTGTAGCACAACGATTTTCACGGATTCTTCTGCATTTGCGTACGCAGGCCTTACCCAGCGGTGGCTTGCAAAGCAATGCATCAATAAATTCAATCGACTTTCGCAGACACTGCTTGAATATTCCAGTTTCCTGCTTGGATCGCTGTCCAGCGTAGCAAAGCTTTCCGATCGCGTCGTCTACTGGCGGCAGAAGATCGTCCTTTTTCGCGAGCGACTGGCTGGCAGGAGTCGCCAGTGATTCTTCTCCCATTAACAAATCTCGGTTAACAGCATAATACTTCTGAAAGTCTGCAAGCTGGGCGACCGTGTCGATTTCTGCTTCTTTAGCAGCATTGGTATTTACCCTCTTCACGCACAAATAAAACTCCAGCTGTTCGTTCGAGTAGCTCGACTTGCTTTTGAGCAACAATGTATTGCTTGGAGTGTTGGATGGTCGAGATTCAGCTTCGGTCAATTCTCTCCTTCGATTATTTAGTTCTCTGCGTACTTTACCAATGCGCTCATGCTGATGCTCAATTTGGTGCAGCGTTTCACGCAACATAACTTGAATCGAGAATTCACATTGCTTGTTTCGGCAACACAAGACATGCGCATCTACTTCATGCCAATGCTGGCACAGTTCGTTCCGGCAGGTACCGATATTCTGGCACCACTGCTGCCGCACCTTTTGACAGTTTCGCAAGCAAACTTTCTCTGGTGATGGTTTGCACAGCAGAGCATCCAAGATCTGAATGCCCTTGTTCAGTCTGTCCTTGAAAATCTTAGTCTGCCGAGGAGAGCGGTGTTCAGGATGGCACAGCATCCCAACAACATCAACAATAGGCTTCCGAGTGGCTGCTTCGTTCTCCACATCATTATCATCTTCACTTTTTTTCTTTCATCATTTTCGCTTTCAATCCACTCTTCATCCTCTTCATCACCGTTCCTATCATCAACCTTCACTTCACTGCTACTGTCATCTTCCGTTTCCGTGTCTGCACCAGACGAACCAAATAATGCTTTATCAATATCCACTTCTCTTTCTCCACCGCCGTCTTCGTCTGCACTACTCCATAACTCAATCACATCTCGATCCTCTTCTCGTTGTTTCTTAGCTGGAAGTGCAGGTCTCCTCTCCAACGACCTTTTCCTCTTTCCCATAGTAGCAGTGATAGAAATAGAGGTCAACAGAACCTCCTAGCAGAAGCAATACTCTTCCGTGCTAGCGTCCTACTCCGTCCACCTCTCGACGGGTCTGCCTTTGCCTCAGCTCGCATTGGTACCTCCAGAGCTCAACGCAGCATCCACCTGAGTATGTTCCACCTTCACCACAGTCTCCTTGGCTTCTGCAGCAGCGTCCACTGTCCCAATAGCTCCATTGTCCACCGCCACCTTCACTTCTCCATTGTTTTGTGAGTCTCTTGGCCGCAGCCACACATCCTTTGTCACCAGTGAGCCTAGCACCAGCTCCGGCGTGTTGATGTGACACGCCAGGATGATGCGGTCCATTTGCTGCGTGAAATACGGCGACGTGTCCATGTTGGCGGCGATGTACCGCACGAGTCGTTGGCAGCAGTCGTTGTACGTGTCATAGTAGTCGACTTCAACCAGACAAGCTGGGACGAGGACGCTGCCGTTAGTTGAAGTAGCAGAGGTTTAGCCACACGAGGCTTGATCTCTAGAAGAAACCCGTTGATTCGAGAATCTGCGGGTTGTCACTCAATACTACACTCCTGGTGCTCAAGGCTGTTGCCTGCACCACCTTCAGTGGCAAGTGCTCTTAAGTCATTAACTTTCTCTTAGGTTATAAGCCCAAAGTGAGCATGGAGGGTCACAAGGTTGATACCATCCGCTCGCTGAAGTTCGACGGCAAAAACTTCCTGGCGTACAAGGAAGGTCTGAAGGCGGCGTTGCGTGCTCGGAAATGCTGGAAGATCCTGACTGGAGAGGAAACCAAGCCCGAGAAGGACGGCACACCGGCGACGAAGAAAAAGCGCGAGGAGTGGCGTGAAAAGGTGTTGTTGCTGGACGATATCCTGACCAACACTCTGGACGACGTGACGCGAGTCCGGCTCGCTCATCTCAACAAGCCTCAAGCGAAGTGGGCTGCACTGGTTGATGATTTCGAGAAGAAGTCATTTGCAGTGGCGTTGTTCACGAGAAGAGAGCTGCTTAATGTGGAGTTTGATCCTGATAATGAATCAATTCGGGATTATATCCATCGTGTGGAGGCCATTCGGCAGAAACTGACCCTCATGCACGAGGAAGTGTCAGACAAGGAGATGATCACTGCTTTGCTTACTGGATTGGGTGCGAAGTATGAGAGTATGGTTGAAACCTTTGACAACTTGGACGACTACTCTCTGCAGCAAGTGAAGATCAAGCTCACGAGTCGTGAAGAGCGCCTGAACCAGGCGAAGGCGGTGACTGAGGCCAAGGCCCGTAAGCAAGGGAATGGCCAATCTGGCGTTGGTGGATCGCAGTTCGGTTCTACGCAGACGGACGAGAAGGAGGTTTCGTTAGTGAAGAAGAAGAGAAGTCGTGGAGGTGGTGGTCGTGGTCAAGCCAAGCGACGACGTGCCGAGATTATTGTCATAACTGTGGCAAATTCGGGCACTATGCATACGAGTGCCGAGCTCCGAAGAAAGACCAGCAGCAGAGCGGCAAGCAGAGTCAAGGCAACTCGCAGGGTAAGCGGCAAAAGCAGCAAAGTGATGGTGACAGCTGTGAGGATCTCTCCGGTTACTACAATCCAAGCAAGACCGGAGGAAAGAAGGGCAAGCCTGTGAACATGATCGAAGTTGTGGAGGAAAAGCCGATGCCATGTTTCACTAGTACGAAAGTTGAAAATGCATCTGGCAACAGCTTCTTCATCTCGTTTGTGTTGGATAGCGCATCTGGCGTGAATATCTGTGGATGCAAGGAGGCATTCGTGTCTATGACGTCTGAGTGCGACACTGTGATGAAGTGGTTCGACAACTCGCGCAAGAAGGCACAGATGAAGGGGTTGATTAAGTTTGCGATCGTGGATGAGCAGACTAAAGCTCGAGTGTGGATAACTGTGGAAGCTCTCTATGTGGAAGGGGTACCAACCTGCTATCGCAGCGGAAGTTGTACAAAGAGTATGGCTTTTTCGCGCAAACTAGTGAAGACCAGGAGGTGACTACGCTGACGAACCGAGTGAAGCACAGTGTCTGGCAGTTTGAAATGGTGGGTGATCTCTATCAAACAACGGTAGAAGTTCCGAGCTCGCCAACTCTGGCTGTGCTGCAGACCTCTGCTCAGCCTACCAGAAAACTTCGAATGTGGCATCATCGCCTGGCCCATGCCAATTGGCAGGTGATCAAGGACATGTCATCGAAGGAAATGGTCAAAGGCTTGGAGTTGACAAAAGAGGACAGATGTGGAAAGGCAAATTGTCTCGATTGTGATATGGCGAAGATGAAGAGAATGTCCTTCAAGAAGATGACACCTGAACGAGCTACGGTGCCGTTCGTCAAAGTGTTGATGGATCTGGGCTTTCTCTGAGTGCCCACGCTGGAGGGTAACAAGGTGTATCTGCACCTCATTGACGAGGGATCGAGATATCAGTGGTTGTATGGGCAGAACACGAAGGAGGAAACTGTGGAGAAGCTGTGGACTTCGTTGACAAAGCGCTGACGGAACGCTTCAAGATGAAGATCCTCGGCGATGCGAACAATTTGCTTGGGCTACAGATAAAGTATGAGCCTGAGACCCACGTCTCGTTCAAGCAGACGAAGTACATCCAGGACATCATGGCGAAGTTCAACATGGAGTCCGCGTACCCAGTACGCATTCCGATGACAGTGGATGGGGTAAAGCTGCAAGATGCTAGCCCTGAAGAACATGAGAAGTGTAAGAATCTGCCGTACAGAAGTCTTGTTGGGTGCCTACAGTATTTGGTGAGTGGGTCGCGCCCTGAACTGGCGACAGCCGTGCGGATCCCCAGTAAGTTCCTCAACACGTATGGTGTTGCGCATTGGCGGGCTGCAAAACGAGTGCTGCGGTACTTGATAGGAAGCCAGGACATGGGATTGCAGTTTGACTTTGTCAAGGTACGCCAATTTGACAAGCTGTGCATTGAGGTCTACACAGATGCAAACTTTGCGTCTGAAGGTGGAGATATGAAGTCCGTGAGCGGCTTTGCAGTGTTCTGTAATGAACAGTTGATCTCTGCAAGGTGCTGGAAGCAAGATAACCTAGCTGAGAGTACTTGTGAGGCCGAGCTGATTGTGGCGAACACTGGGCTGCATGACGCTGTCTGGCTAGAACAGCTAGTGGATGATCTGGGCTTGGCAAGGGAATCAACGACACTGTACTGCGACTCGGCAAGTGCTCGTGAGATGATGAAGCATGCTGGAAAGCATCGCAGAACAAAGCAGCTCAACATCAGTGACCTCAAGATTCGTGAGTACGTGAAAAGCGGGAGTCAAGATTGAACCCGTGTCATCGAAATCGAAATGTGGCTGATCTATTGACCAAGCCTCTTCCTCTGGATGCCTTTCAGCGGCACAGAGAGAAGGTAGGAGTGCATCCTGCCAAAAGAAAAGCGAATGAAGGCCACGCGCAAAGTGCACCACCACAGCAGAGTGGAGTGCAGAGTGTTCGGGAAGAGAACATCCCCGAAACCGGTGAGTCCGACAAGGAAGCTGGTGGGCAGCAAAGTCAGGGCCGTCGAGGAATCCTGGTTCGCTTCAAGAAGAGAGCCCGAGCTAAATGGAAGAAGAAGAGAGTGAATCGTCACGACAAGTGGCATGAGGTTCTGGCAGTGAGGGCTGAAGCACCAGATGAAAAGAAGACCAGATCCGACTACATGTAGGAAGTGTATAGTGGCAAAGGGTGAATTCATGGTTCTTGTCATTGAAAATGCTAACGATGCTATGTGTTTGGCATGTTGCAGATGAACCACAAGCGGAGCGCCTCGATGTTGAGGTCGAGAAGAGAGTAAGAGAAATTGGTCGACTTCAACCAGACAAGCTGGGACGAGGACGCTGCCGTTAGTTGAAGTAGCAGAGGTTTAGCCACACGAGGCTTGATCTCTAGAAGAAACCCGTTGATTCGAGAATCTGCGGGTTGTCACTCAATACTACACTCCTGGTGCTCAAGGCTGTTGCCTGCACCACCTTCAGTGGCAAGTGCTCTTAAGTCATTAACTTTCTCTTACATAGTCCACCTGAGACGGGTCTGGAGGCTGCGCGGCTAGATCCAGCTCCTGCTGGAAGGCACCGCACACAGAGCGCAGCGTATCGGCCACGCGCTCATGCAGCTCGAGCCTGAAGCGGCCCACGACCGCCAGCCCTTCGCTTCTCGAGGCCATGATTGGAAAATGGCTACGACCTGTATAGTAGCATACTTTATGATAAATCGTGGGGCGAAAAAGTTGAAGTGCACTGCTCCATTTGGTTGGAATGGAATCCATGCTACAGGTACCATTAGTATAGCAACTGGGGCCCCGTTGATAATGGGTCACCACCACCTCCATCTCTCTTCGAATTGCAGTATATGTGGCTGAGCTTCTCGAGTTTATCCGGGGACAGAGCGCGGTTGAAGCGCGAATGGATCTCAACTCCTTGCACTCCGAAGGACGGAGACGGCGAGATGCTCGAGGCTGGCAGCGCAAACACTGCGTGCGCCAACTGCTGCAGGTGTGGGAACTGTCGACGCTCCACCCAAAAGTCGTTAGGCGTCACAGCACCAGATTCAAGCAACTGCCAGTATGCCTCGTTGCTGTTTCTCAGCTCAGTCACGAGAGTCTTGTACTTCTCCAGCTGCGCCAAGATGTCCACGGTGTGACCCTCGTGCTCGCAAAACCGAACGATAAAAGTCTCCACCTCCTTCTGTTTCCTTGCATCCAAAGCCTCGCCCAGATATAGCGGGTCCAACATGTACGCCACCCCGTGCGACTCGCCATAAATGGCGTTGAATCGCTCTGTCACACAAGAAGTGATCAGCGCCTTCTCTTTCTTGGTCACCCACTCCATCGACGCGTACACAGTCAGGAGTTCCACGAAGTGAGGAAACACCTGCGAGAGCGGGGCCGGTCCTCCTGGAAATGCTCCAGGTTTTGCTGTAGAGGACGGAGAATGGCCAGCGAGTTGATGAGGTCCTGAACGAACGTCTCACCCAGAACGAAATCCTGAACTCGCTTGAGTTTCTCCTGTTCGGCTGGCGTGTTCGCATCTGTGAAATCCCGGCGTGCAACAACGCTGTACAGCTCCTTTTCGTGCTTTAGCACATATTCCAGTGATGCGCTGACACAACTGGAGACCGGAAACTCTACCGCTGGGGTGTTCTCACCAGCGGGCAAAAGCACCTGCAGCTTGTGGTTTCCGTGGAACACGCTTGCCAGCTCAACCACGGAAGCTTGGACCCTTTGCAACCACGGAAGAATACTGGCAACGTCGTCGAGCAGCAAAGTGAGCGCGTGGCTCACACAGCCATGGAAGAATGAGCACCTCGGGTGTTTCTTCTGGATCCTCTCACGCGAGAACTTGGACAATGCCGCCGTCGTGGGTGCCACGACGCCATAAAACTCGGCCTTCTTCTCCTTGGACATGACCAGCTCCACATCATCCGCCATCAACTCTCCGTTCACGTCCTGCGTCACCGGTGCCTTGACTCCAAAAAGTACTGCACCCGTCACAGATCGCCCCGTACGTCGTGACGCCGCATCCCCCTGTATCCACCGAGTTCTCCACCGTCAAGCAGCACTTTTTGCCTCCAATAGCCTTGCTCACCTTGTTCTTGGACGCCGCATACTCGAGCTCCAGCAGCTCGTTCTCCAACTCGTGCTTCGTGGGTAGCGCCACGTCCCCTCTCAGCACCTTCAGAGCACTCAACAGCAGCTCGTTCTCGGCGTCTTCGAACGGTTTCCCCGTCGCATACAACCAGTAGGCGAACTTGCGCTTGAACGCGCCGCTCTTGTTGCCGTAGTTGCCCGAGGCCTTGTTCTGTCTGCTTTTGGTCTCCATTGGCCCTGAAGCCGGTAGCTCGACCAAATCCATGGCTCCTGCGCTTTCCTCGGCCTTGGATGACGTCGCCAGGTGATCGTGCACCTTGGGGCATCTGCGTTCGAAGTGGTTGCGCACGCGTTCGACTTTGGTGATGCCGTGGCGGTGGATGAGCGCGTTGCAGCGGTTGCACACGACGCGCTTGTCCGAGAAGACGGTGGTTAGTTCCCACACCGGGTCCTTCCTGCGCCCCGAACCTTTGCGTTTCTTGGGCGCAGGTCCCGCCGGCAGCGAGGGCTCGTCCGCCACCGTGAACACGTTAGGGCTCCCTTCGCTCATGTTCGTGAATTTTTGAATTCCTTACAGGAATCGTACTTAAAGGAGCCTTTAAAAGTTGATCCTGTTAAGTACGCAAAATGTCATTGATACTTTTCGTTTTTTTACAGTTGGGCGATGGAGGCAACGGTGAACCGCCTGAAGACGGAGCTCAAGCGCTCGCTGCGCAAGCGTGTTGGGGGAGCGGTGGACGACATTTGTGATGAATTTGTGGAGGAGCTGAAGCTGCCGATGACGTTGCCCCAAACGGCCGCGTCCAGGAACGAGAACGACTACGAGTGCTGCCGACGGTTTGTGGAGTATATCGTGCGCAATATGGACACGTCGCCTATGTTTGCTGAGCAGATGGATTGCATCATCCTCGCGTATCAGAGCGACGCCCCGGTGGAGGTGCTCAACTCGGTGGTGACGCAGAACTTGTGGATGCGCTGCGAAGCACCAGAAAGTAGCACAGAGAAGACAAAATTTACGGATGGACAAGAGAAGATGAAGGCGAAGAGCAGTAATTCAGTGGCTGGAGTGCAGTCGATTGCCCATGATGCACCGAACAAATCAGTTGTCGGTGGGGTTGGGAGTGATGGAAATTGGAGCGTTGGGAGCAAGGAGATCGATGCTATCGAAGCAAAACCTACGGCAGCTTCACCGACAAATAGCAAAACCGAGCATGCCAACGACAATAAGCGACGAGAAAGTGGCTTTCGTTTTGCTGATATTTTGAAAGGTGCTCCGCTAGTGGTGGCTAAAACGTCGAAAAGTGCTGCGTCCAAACGAAAAATACCCCAGAATGCACAGCCTCGATTATCGCCAAGAAAGCCATTTGCGGGTTTGGATGAAGTAAGCAGCGTGACTATTGTCGGCTCGAGAAATGCTCCAGTGAAGGTTAACCTTGTGCCGTCGGAGACCGCTCGTGGAAAAGGTGATGTTACCGGTACTGGGTCTAGGCTTCCAGTGAAGAAGGCGAAACCTCAAATCAGTCGTAGACGCATAAATGCGTCACAATTAAATGACTCGGTGGTCACCACGGGTTCAAAGAATGTTCTAGCAGATGCCAGTGCTGCGGTAACTTCGCGGCCGAGGGAGTGGGGAAAGCGAAAGCGTTTGGTCACTGGTAAGCGGCCAAATACTGCGGCTACCTCGAAACGAGCCCGTCGAGCTGAGCTAAAACATTTTGAGCCGTCAGATCTAAGTTCCACAGAAACGGATAATTCGGACGACGACAAGGCCAGTGCTGTCAAGGAAACCCACTCGGGTGAAAATGATCGTGAGGATCAGAGGATTGGCTCCAAGGTGGCTAGTGCATCTACGAAAGCAATGACAACCAAAGCGCTAAAGCCGGGTGTGGTGATCACTGCACCAACTAGGACCATGGCGATTGCGACGCAAGGAGCGAAAACCGTGGCAGTTCAGAAGAAAGCACCTGCAACAAGCAAAAATGAATCGAATATTACGAAGGCAGGAGAACAAGATGCAAAAGTCAAGGTATCGAAGCAGGTAACATCAACAAACGATCATGGTGAAAATGCTGTCCCGGAAGGAGGTGAGAACAAGAAAGGAAAGGCAGGACGTGACAACGCTCAAGTTGGTATCGAAACACTGAGGATGGAGAATGAAAAGAGTACAGACGAAGTGCTTGTCGATGCAGAACTGTGCCATGTGGAACGAGATTTAGCGGCTGGAGATGAGAGTGACGGACTGGATGCAGCAAAAGGAGCTTCCAGGCGATGCTAAACACTGTGGTCGGTCACCAAGCCATTGTTTCCCACTTGAAAGTGCTGAACGAGTCGAGCTCAAATGAAAATGTTCGTGCGGTGGCAGATCCGATCGGCAATCTTTGTGATGCCGCACAAAGATCACCAGACGAGACCTGCATCTTCAAGATGCGGCTACGTGACACGATTTCGATTGTCGATGCTCTGCTGTGCAAGCCTCCACGTGGCCACTCGTGCTCACGAGACTGCAAGGCTATTCGCTCGCAGATGTGCAAAGAGTTTGCGCCGTGTATTAACCCGACATGCCGTGTGTGGCACGAAGCTGAAGCTCACTCCGAGTCATGCCCCGACATTCAGTGCGAGTTCAAGACCCGCGTCGTGCTGCGTGAAACGATGCATCTTATCGAGCACAAGCAACAAGAGGTCGCCAAAGTGCACGATGCGCTAGAGAGCGCAAATGTAGCTCTTCTCTCCTCAACACGTCGCAGTAACAAAGAGAGGTCCACCCTCGGCAACGCTAAGGCTTTTAAGCGGATCAAAAAGCTGCAGGACGATCTGCAACTCGTGAAGGCCGAGCTGGCCATCCTTATCGATACGAAAAGAAGCATTGGGCCACGTTGAACAGCATTGGCGTCGATTCGAACTCCGACAAAGTCGATGAATTCCCAGACTTTGCTTCTCACTATTCCACGAGAATCCTCCGACGCATGTAGGCATACCCCGTCAAGTCTAACCGGGTCGACTCCAACACCATGGGATGCGATGATCTCTCCGTAAATATGATCACAAAGCTGTTTACATGTAGTGTATTACGAAACATTGAAGCCAAGAGCTCTGATGTGGTTCCTCGAATGTAAAATAAGTTTAACGGTTGCTTTGCAGTAGTGTCTGCCCTTATCGTAAATACAGAGTACTACGATGTATGTCTGTAATAACAACAAATGCAGTTAGTGGAAACCAAATGAACATTTTTCGTTCAAAACAACAGTACTCATAGCACAAGCACAAATGCTTACCATGAAATTACAACTACATGTATGACATCGAGATCAATTTCAGCAGCTACCGCATTGCATAATGATCCTCAAAACTTGGCAGACCATCCATCCCATCACTGCCTCGATGAACCCCGATAACTCCCAAGTCCGCCCAAAACGTATGCTCTCTCTCTTTTTGAAATTCAACAGCGTCCTCCAGTTTTGAACACTTGCTCTCCAACCTTTCGATCTTGCTCTCAATTGATAGGTTACTTTGAGAGCAGTCCTGTGCGAGTGTTGCCTTTGCAACTACATGTAGTAGTTTTCGGGTTGTCTCTTCAAGTTTCACCTCGTTCCGCTGGATGTCGTGCTGCGTTTGGCGCAACCCGACACGGTTTTTAAACTCACATTGTGAGTCTTGGCAGCGAACCAAGTGTTTGCCAACAACACGCCATACAAGGCACAAACTGTCGTGGCATGGCATCGCCTTGCCGCCTTGTTCACGGTGGGTCGTGCACATAGAGCTGCACATCCGGTCGCACCCATGCGTGCAAACCATCGCAGGCGGAGGCTCACAGTTCTCTGCATCCACCAACACCAACGCCGTCTTAAGATGCCTCAAATGCATCACTGCGCTCCACTGACCCATCACCAGAACAAGGCCACACGAAGTCCTCATCTCCCCTGTTTTCCTGCGCCAGTATAAGTGGTTGCCTTACGGGTTCTTGATCTGCCTCTCCTTCCGTCTCAGTCTCTGTTTCTGACTCCGTAAGGCTCCCAGTGCTGTAGAGGTTACGAGAGACACGGGATACCATATCAGGTGTCCGCTTTGATGCTTGGGAAGAGGTTCTCTTTTGCCGCTTAGCCGCTCTTCCCATAGTGGACGGCGTTGATTCTACCAAGTCGACATGGGGAGAGCATGTCGGCCTCCTTCCCGTTATACTACTGGCGATTACCCGAGGAGTGACTATAACACGTGTATCTGTGTCCATTTTGATCGTAGTGCCTTGATGGTCAGGGGTTCGCAGCACGGAACTACCGGTAGGTGCTTGACTGCTCTGTGCATCTTCTTGGGCGTCGCTACGGAGCCACAAGCCTCGAAGCACGAGTGACCTGACACTTGAGTAGCTCGCGTCGATAATGTTCTCCATATCCAGTGCGAATCCGGACGACGTGTCCATGTTCTCCACCAGGTAATTGACAAATTGTCTGCAGCACTTCTGGTAGATCTCCAAACTTGGATCTCCATCCGCCGTTCCTTGTTCCTGCTCGTACGCACGCAGCAACCGCGCGGTCTCTGCGATACTTTCACGCAG
This sequence comes from Phytophthora hibernalis, assembly GCA_012656075.1. NCBI lineage: Eukaryota > Oomycota > Peronosporomycetes > Peronosporales > Peronosporaceae > Phytophthora > Phytophthora hibernalis. The sequence continues at coordinate 39,120 of JAAKBF010000247.1, forward strand.
TTGAGCTACCACACAAGACGACGGGGGCTTGCTGCGGCGTTGGCGCCGGTCTCGTGGTCGGCTCGCTCTGACCGCGCTCTCATCTTTATTTCTGTGGCGTTTGGAGCAATCTTCTTGAAGTAAAAAAGAACGATTATGGGCTCTCAGTAAACGAGATGTTTACAACAGCTGTATATTAATACATGTATTTTAATACATGTATACAGCTGTTGTAAACATCTCGTATTAAAATACATCAGAATTCCTGCTGCGAGTGCAAACGTCTTTTGGCCCTTTGATTAAACTTGTATCTGCTTAACGACGGATAACCTTCACGACCTGCTTGCCCAGCATGTTTTTTCGAACGGGTACACGGCGTCGACCACAGGTTTCACCTGGCCGCTCTCAATGTACTTTGTGATCTCTCGGAGCGTTTTGCTACATATACCCTTCTGCAGATAGTGTTCAATCATGCCTTGGTACGCCGTCAACGCCACGAGCGGTACGGACGCAGCCTCGTCAAAGTTCAGGTTGCCGGGTTTGGTCGGGAGTGGCTACTTACCACTAACTCTCAACCAACTACTTCGAAGTACTTGCCACTAACCCCTCGTCCACGACAGTGAACTCCGATAGTGAACCGAAACTGGAGAACGGTAGCATGGTATAGCCTTCGTCGCCCACCTTTAGGTTCTTCACCTCACTGCCAGCATCGACAACTTCACCGGCGCCGTCCATTTCGATCGTAAAGGGTTTATCCTCGGTTGGCGACCTCTTCAGGAACGTCTCACCTGCAACCTCCAGGAGCATGTAGTAGTCGATTGTATTCGGTGGATCTTGATGCGACCTTGCGCGGGTTCTCTTTTTTAATGGTGCCTGATGCTACATCGGAGTGAATCGAAAGCGTCTTGTTCATGGGGCCGTAGTTCTCGTATTGGTCACACCGTAGGTCTGTGAGAACGCTTTTTTCACTTCTTGGTTTGGTTGGAAAGCTTGGGTAGCAAAGTGAGGAAGGCAAAGCGCGTAGTACAACTCGGAAACGTGGACGTATTGACGAATTTGCTTGCAAGCGTAATACCCACCCAGTGTTCATGCGACGGGTATCAGATTGGTGGAGGCTGCTCATGACAGTATGTTAACCTGACAAGGGATGCGCCAAGAACTCCCGAGCGACACTGTTACTGGAGGACTCATAGTTTTCATCAATATGCTATAGGGGCTGTCAAAATAAATAGTCAACCGCCAGCTAAGTGTTGAGGATGCACCTTTAACAGCATGACTGTGTATGCATGGATAGACATACAATGCAAGCTTACCTGCAAAATAACTTGGCTCGTTTGGAGCCCTCACCTATTTGCGTTTCTTCTTGCCCGAGTAGTGCGTCGCGAACTCAGGGAAATTGTCAATCTCGTCGTCTCTCAACTCGATCCCGATCTCGTTCAATGTTGCCCAGTACTTTTCGAGGGTGCCGTTGACTGTGGCCATTTCCGCTTCTTCGTCGGCAAGAGACTGCTCCATAGGTGCGATCTCGCTTTCGAGAGCTCCAATTGAGTCGGCGTGTGTCCCTGGCTCACTGAGCTCGGTGGCATTCAACTCGTCCAACATCGCATTCTTTCGACGCACTCTCGTGCTCAAATTCTTGACCTCCAACTGTTTACTGTGGATTTTGTGCATCGTTTCGCGCACAAGAATTCGGAGTTTGAATTCGCATTTCGGGTTCTTGCAGCGGTCGGTGTGGGCCTCGACGTCGTGCCAAATCCGGCACATCTTGTCGTCACAAGGGCTGGTGTTTTTGCACATGGACGCTCGGATTTTCTTGCAGGGTCGCGAGCACGACTTACCTGGCGGTGGATGGCACAGTAAAGCATCTACAAACTGAATGGACTTGCGCAGTCGTTCCTTGAAGAACTCGGTCTCTTCGGGCGTCCGACGTTCCTGATAGCACAGTTCCCCAATAGCCTCTTTGAACGTCAGCAGTCCGTGAGCGTCTTCAATCGGCAACGCCTTCGGCTTTTCACGCGGCGTTGGCTTCTTTTGGGTCGTTTCCGCTCTTCCTGTTCCTGTTCCTCGTCCGTCTCCGGCTCCACCTCGGCTTCCACGCTCTCCTCAGCAGAGCTCACGTCCCGTCGGGTACCTGTACCTGTAGCAGCTTTCGGCTTGGGTTCAGCCACAGCCAATGCGAGCAGAGACTTGTTCGTGGACAATTTCTTCTTGCTGGTCCTGCTCCTAGGGCGTTTCGCAAGCAGCGATCCGGCCACCTCACGCGTCCTGAGGCCCATAGCGCCGTCTGCCACAGTCGTCGCTTCCCCGTCAACCCTCTCCTCCTTGATAACAGGATCGTCATTATCAGCTTTAGCAGGTCTGCGAGCTCTTGGCGTCTCTCGGCCCGGAGCCTCTTCGGACCGGAACCAAACTTCTTGCGTCGACACGTTGTTAAGTACGCGTCGAGAGGCGCCACTGAAGCAGGCCAAGATGATGCGGTCCATCTGCTCTACGAAGCCTGGGGACGTCGCCATGTTCTCGGCGATGTACGCCACGAGCTTGCGGCAGCTGCCGTAGGACCGGTCCAGACTCGCGTCCGTCTGCGTCTGCTCGCGCGACCAGTCGCCGCACACGGCGTCCACCGCCAGCGTCACGCGCTTGCGCAGCATCTTCTGGAGCTTCTCCATGTCGCTACCAGCAGCAGCCATCGGACTATTGTACGACGTTTTACCACTGGTGCAAAGTCACTTTTGCTTCCTTCAACCTCTTTACCCTGCTAATTCGTGTCAACACACCACATTTTTTATAGTTGTATTGGTGACCAATACAACTATAAACATGGGACAAGTTCGCCAATATCATATGTTAAATCCGTAAAATCGTCATATAGAGGTTTGTACCAATTCTCAGAAGTGCAATCCGGCAAAGCTCGAGCTGCGTGCCTGACGTCATGCGGCGCGCTACGGTGGGTCCTGGGGCGAAAGGTACGTGTATCCCCCTCTCCTCCCCTTGCGGCTTGTCACTGACCTCTCTGTGGCCTTATTATCCCTCTACAGACAGTCTGGGCGGCAGTAGTCGCGGTCGTAACGGGGTCTCTTCTCCTCCTCTTCGTCGTCCTCGGGGACTCGGATGCCTCCGACAACGAACAGGACGGGGGACAAAGAGTGGGCGCCGTGCCACCACTGCTGGGGGCTACAGCACGTAGTCACTCGGCCGCTTCGCACGCGACAGGGGCGAATTCCGCCGCCGCACCATGTTCTCGACGTCCACGACGTCCCTGGACAATGGAGGACACTTGGGGAGAGAAAGGGCCTGTTTGAGAACGATGATGATGCTGGCGACTCGCTGGAGACGTTCCACGAGCGCGTGAAGCTCCGACAGAGTAGGAAACAGTCGGAGATGAAGGCGCTGCAGCTACAGGCGGAGGAACTGGAGCGGAGGCTGCAGGAAACGATGAAGAAGAAGGACGAGTTTGCTATCCGGACGAAGGAGTGCCAGAGGATCATTGAGAAGCGCAACAAGCAGCTGATGAAGGCCAGCGACAAGATGGCGCGTCACTCGGAGCAGTTCGAGCTGCAGACGGCGGAGATGCAGACGCGGCTGGCTGCGTTGACGGCGCAGTGTGATCAGCTACGTGCTGATGCTGCGACATCGGAACAACTGGGACGGCGTGAACGCGAACTGAAGGAGCAGGAGCTGCAGCGGGAAAGGAGACGCAGAGTAGAAAACATGAAAAGCTCCTGCAGGCAGCAGAGGCGAGAATTCGTGAGCAGCAGGCTGAGAATGCGGTGCTTGAGAAGAAGGTGAGAGACGTGAAGCAACAGCTGGACATTGCAGCACACCAAAAGCCGACGGCCGTGCAGGTGACGGCGAGCGACGAGTACCAGAATTTGCTGAAGCGATGCGAGGATGCTGAGACGATCAGCCGAGGATTGAAGTTCCAGGTGGAAAAGGAACAGCAAGAGAAAAGTATTTACGCAAGCAACTTACAGCTCTACAGGCAACCGTAAGCGCCTCGACAGCAGCAGCTACCGCAGCCTCTGTTGGATTTTTCCCCGACGTATTGTTGGCAGAATCGAAAGAGGACAGCGCAAACCCCAGAGATAGCGTTGTCACTGTAAATGGGGATATTGATCTGGCAAGCTTTGACTTTACAGCAGAAAAGGGCTCTGCTCCATCAAGCCCCGTGGTAGCTGCAGCAGCACCGCATGGAGTGAGCTCTCCTACAAGTGGCGCCTCGAGTCCAAGTCGGAGCCGAAGTCGCTCACGAGGCTTCTCTGCTTCGAGTTTTACTGATGATGCCCCCAAACCTTCAGTGAGAGCGGGCAAACGTCGGGCTGCGTCAGCGCAGACACTTAACACCTCGTTTGAACCCCCAGAAAAATCAGCTGAAGACAAGGCTGCTACGGCAAATGGCAAGTCTATTGGCGCATCTGTGACGTTCTTTGAAAAGCTTTCGTCAAGATTCAAGCGGGGGTCTTCTCCACGGAACGGCCTGAGCATTTTGAAACCTGACGAGGAGGGCGATGGAGCATCGACCGGGGAAACTGGATTTGCGTCACCACTTCCTCCTCGCCGGGCGTTTGCACATGGCAAGGTATTGAAGGAGCGTCCTCGAATGTATGTGGCAAAGTCACCATCCCATCACGAAGACGAGTCCAGTGATAGCATTTTCGGAAGTGACTCATCGTCAAGTGATTCGTCGGACGACGACGAAATGCCCCCACCTCCACCCCCACCGATATTTGTGCACGTGGCCCCTGCACCATTTGCTGTTGCCCCTCCGGTACACGTGGATACCCCGTCGCAGTTAAGTCCTTCCGATGCAAGTGCTGACGCAGACTCGAGTAGTTTGAGCGAGTCGGATGATGATGATGAAAAACATAACTTTCCGGAGGAGTCTGACAAACCGACGCGGCTGACAACGCGATTTGCGGATTCGTTCGAGTCGCGAGCGCCGTCAGTAAATTCTGGAGTACCACAGCCTTTGAGTGGGATATCGTCGTCTTCGTCATCTTCCTCAGACGACGATTCTGATGAACCTGATGTTGAAAAGAGCCAAACGGTTAATGTCGACGCTAAGAAGATCGAGAGCGCGTCAGAATTGTCGTCATCGTCCGAATCCTCCTCTTCGGATGACAACGAAAAATTGATTGGAGAAATCAAAACGAATGTGCATCGAAAGGTTCGAAAGACCAGTCTCTCCAGTCTGGATCGTCATGGCAAGCCTTCGTCACGTTCGCCTACGTCGTCGAAGACTCGAGAAAAGAAGCGCAGCTTGAGCGGAGGTGATAACTCACATAGTACGAGCAAAAGTCGCATGAATGAGTACATGGAAGCCCGAGCAAAAAAGCGCAACGAGAAGTTGAAGCGCAAACAGGAGAAGGAGCATGAAGAAACGAAAAAGAAGGAGGAATACGAGAAAGAGTGGGAGAAGATGGCGCAGGAAGAACGTGAGAGGAAACGCAAGCAGCAACAAACGCGGCGTAATGGAAGGCGACGACCCGCAAGCATGAAAACTGTTCGTGTTTCGCAAATGCGGCAGCAGATGAATAGCAAGCAGCAGCAAAAAGAGCAGAAGGAGCCGCTGGTGTCACCACCACCGCATCCAAATGATCCGCTACGACCTCAAGGAGACGGTGGCATTGATGCTGATAGCCAATCTCGACAGACCCGACGAAAAAGTGAGAGTAAGACGTCTGATAGTGAAGCAGAAGAAGAACGCCCGCCGGTCTTCCGCTCGCCATCAACTGAGACACCACCCCTCCCTCCTGAACCTACCATGGCTGACACGGACCTGTATATCCGACAGCAAGCGCGCTTGCGCGAACGCCACGAGCTGCAGATGAAGAAGAAACTGGAGGCTGATGAAGCCGATCTTGTTCGTGGAGACATTCATCGGCGAGTGGAGATGTGGGCGTTTGGAAAGGAACTTTTACACATGATTCTCACCTTGGACCAAATCTCTTCAAATGATGCGCTCAAGAAATGCCAACTGATGGTGGTACAATCCCCGACGACGATACTGTGCGGAAGGCCTACCGGTACGTCCAACTGCGTTGCAAATTAATGCTCATTCCCGCCTGACTCGACTGCTGTTGTTTTTGTGTTCTTACAGGAATATCATTCGGGTAGTTCACCCTGATAAGCTACGTGGCGCCACGATCCCTGAGCAGCTCGAAGCCAAAGAACTGTTTACTGTGCTGAACCAGGCCTTTGAGAAGTTCAAGAACCAGGCCAGCTAAGTTTTGCCGACGTTGAAGCGCGAACGCTCCCAAATAAAAGTCAAATGTTGAACAATATTGCGGTAGGCGTCTTCGGCAGGGTGAATTAAACTAGGCTACGGACGTCCTGTGGTTGGCATTCGCTTTTGTGATCCTGATGAGTCGGTCAAGTTCTTGTACCAGATAACTTTGGGCGTCGTAAGCCCCGCTGGCGAGCAACAACTTCCGTTCGCGGACTAGTCTGCCAAGCTCCGTGTCGTAGTGGCCTTCGTACGAGTGGTCTGACGATCCTAATTCATATTTGCCTTCCACTCCATCTTCACTAGCGGGTATTGGCGTTTCTTGGTAGTTGCTTTCACCCGTTTGAAATCTCGAGAACTCACGTTGAGTCGTTGGTATCTGATTGGATTTAGGAGCTGTAGCTCCTCGGCCAGTTTCAACGAACGAGAATGCCTCCCAGTCGCTCTCATTTCCAGATGCATGGTCGGAATGGAAACTCGAACCTGGATTTTGGTGACGTTGGTTAGCTAAACGAGTATGGTGCGTGAAGCCGGCTTGACGACTCTGTGTGTGCCATTGGTTGTGACGATGCTGTGGTGGTGAAGACTCTCGTGAGCGATGGTTTCTATTAGGACCTCTTCTAGCACTGGCACCGCGTTGATTGAATCCCTTCAGGTCGTCTAACTGCTTTTTGATCGCTCGTAGCTCGTCTCGATCGCCATCCAACACATACTTCTCCTCTCGCGCGATGTATTTGACGCGAAGCTTCTCCAGCTCGTCAACGGCTCTGGTTTCCTGCTTCTTTTTCTCTTGCATCAGCAAATTAGACATCTGCTCCAGCTGAGCTTTCATGTTGCCGATATTCGCCTCTGCAACCTCGCATTCCCGTTCTTTGGCCATTTTTTGCTTTTCGAGCTCAGCCACATTGCCTTTCAGCGCCGCAATTTCTTCTCGCAGTCGGGACTCGGGAAGTTTTCGTTGCTGCTGACGGTACTCTGCAAAATCCGTTTCCACTTGCTTCGCTCGTCTCTCTGCTTCACTTAGTTGAGACTCGAGCAATGCAATTCGTCGCTCATATGCTTCTGTTTGCTTCTTTGCTAGTGATAACGTGTGACTCTGCTCGCTCTTTAGACGTCGCTGGAGAGATTCGCTTTCATCGCGTTTTGCTTCTTGCTCTCGCTGTAAAGATGCTTCAGCGATAGCTAAACGACGCTCTCGTGTCTCCAATTCTGCCAAGGATTTTCGAAGCGTTTGTTCGAGTCGCTGGTATTCTTCTTGCGCAGATTTCAACAAATTACTCCGCTCTTCTTCTCGACGCGCCCACTCCTCCTCCAGTTCGTCCATCCGAGCCTTCTCCATTTCTGCAAAACGCCGTTTCCATTGCAATTGCTGAAGATGTTGCTCCTGTTTCCACGCACTTCGTTCCCGTTCTAAGGTCTCTTTAAACTCTGCTGCTTCCTTCTGATGTTCATGGTTGTGACCACTCCGATCATTTTTGATGTCGGGGCGTGAATATGAAATCTCTGCCGTGGATGCCCCTCTTGTCACCGAGATATAGGGGCTTGTTTCTTCTGCCTCACGCACCATCGACGTACTTCCTGATCGTTCCCTTGCCTCTGTAACAGGAGCTGCATCAACTGAGGAAGAGCCTCTTGGCGGCTCTCGCCTACTGTTCTCTTTCTCTTGTAGCGGAACCGGTGGTAGTCTATGTAGAACGAAGCATCCGAGCCGTTAGAAATTCATCTTCTCAAAACGAGATAAGTGTATGAGCTTACCTCGTCGCCTCTATCTCTGTACTGTTTTGGTGAGCAATCCAATATCCTCTAAGTATGCAGATACACGGACGGATCCTACACGCTCTTGTCTGGCCGATCCACTTGCGCTTTCAACACTGACAATCGGGATGTTGATCGAACAACTTCGATAGGAATGTGCGTATGCCTCAGCCCCGGCTTGGGTGTTAGGAAGTTTTGATTCGGTATGAGTCTCAAGCCAGTGAGCTTCCGTTTCTGCTTGGGTCATGAAGACTTCTTCGCATGAGTCTTCGGAGCAGCAAAAGCGCTCCTCTGAGAAAAATAGGTAACTCAAACTGAATATGGCGCTCCCACCCTACAATCGAAGTAAATTAGTGAACGTGACGCCTGTTTTCGAAGCCTCAAGGACATATACCTTACCTCTCTTCGTCTCCAGAAATTATATCAATACTGACAGTCTCCTGCATCTCCTGTTTAAGCTGAAGCGGGTCTTTTGTCAGGTCGAAGACACAATAAAATCCTGACGTATCCACCTCCCCCTTGTTCTGCACGTTAAACCAGTCACTGTTGACTACACTTTTGGTTAGCACATTCCACAACAGGAGCACAGCAATTACAATTTTCTACTTACTTGACGCCGACTTGAGAAACGGACTCTGATAACGAAGGGAGTACCCTCCAGGAAGTTCAATGTTCCGGACGGATTTCAGTCTCAGACACATCCGGTAATGATGCCTTTCACCGCTTGCGTCACTTAATAATTCACGTCCAAGCATTTGATAAGCGGCTGGACCCCGTGTACAGGATAACGTGCACTGCCCGACAGATTGGCCAGATTCATTCAACATCCGAAGTACAATAGACGTTGGATAACCTTCACCATCCTGAACGACGTTTGCAGCTTCTGACGAAGTTGCCACCAAGCGGTTTGACACGGATGAAAAGCAGCGAATGCGCACGGCAGCATCGACGGCGGTCTCGCTTGTGATGCCGTCAAGAATTAACCCAAGTGATGGGCTCGTTGCAAACGCATAGTGCTTTGTAAATGCGCAGAACACCATACTACCGGATATTTTTTCTTTTTCAGCTATCACCTCGATAGATATAGTTTCATCGCCAGCAAACGGAGCCAGCGTTGAAAGTTTTAAGCGTATATGCTCCAATTTAAACAAAATTTGTTTATACTTGGATGGTTTACTTTCTTCGGTGGAGTGATCGACTCGGATATCTTGCTTTATAGAAGTTAGATTCGTCACTTCCACACCAGTAGCATGTGTTTCCCTCCCACCTTGGCTGTCCCGTTCTGTCGCATCTACTTTTGATTTTCGGACCCCATCAATTCAACAGCAACAGAAGCCGTGACTACTGCATCATCAAAATCTGGAAATGAAAAGCTCCCTCAATCTCGGATCTATCACCCGGTCTCGGATTCCTGTCTTGGCTGTCCCGTTCTGTCGTATCTACTTTTGATTTTTCGGACTCCACCAATTCAACAGCAACAGAAGCCGTAACTACTGCATCATCAAAATCTGGAAATGAAAAGCTCCCTTCAATCTCGGATGTATCACCCGGTCTCGGATTCCTGTCATTAGAGAAAAGATTTTTGGATAGCAATGGCCTTAACGGAATTTCCACTCCCGCAAGCACTCGATTCTCGGTACACATAAAAACTGTGAGGCTTGCCAACGTCTCAATACAGAGCGCCAAGTCTTCCACGTTGCTCCTCACTCGAAAACTGTCGCGAATCGGAGAGAATTCAGCAACACCGAGGTTGTAAAACACATCGGTTTGAACGACGACATCAAACAACGAGTAGCTAAGCCAGAATCCAGTTCCCGTGAGTTCTTCTGGAGTCTTCCCCATCGCAGTTTCCACCAACTTCGAGAGCTTCAGCGTTTCTTGAATAAAGATAGAGAGTACAAATATCTCCTGTCCATTGCTGTCACCAATTTGCAGATACTCACCACTATCACTAGGAACCACAGTCGGTTCTACTGCTGTTCTGTTACGTGCTGGTGCTGCGTGTTCCGATCGCTTGATAGATGTCACCCGATCTTCATCTTGCGTTATCCGCTTTGATGGCGTGTTAGCTGGCAAGATTTCTCTCGGTGAGAAGATGCTCGAAATCAATATCTCACCCCCAAAAGGCGAATTCTGCAGCTTCAGCCACCGTTCCGGCAAGTCTGGAGTCCTTTAGAATGCATGCACACAAACACCGCGGATATTGTTAAGTTTTCAATCCTCACCTTATCCCCACCAATTTCACAACCAACCTTAGATCGAGGAAGAACCATCCGAAGCTCAAAATCGCGCCTTCTTTCTCTTGACGGGCCAGGTCATCCATCTGCCTTCGTGAACGGTTCTCAACTCCAGCCTCACCAATGCCATACACAAACGCTTTGATCCTCGGAGCATACGCCTTCAAACGCCGGAATTTTCCCATCGGGAATGTCCACTGCAGTTTCCCGTCACCTCGCACCCACTTGGCTTCTTCAATGAGGCCACTGCGTCGAGAGGGGTCCACCCTCCCATCTCCCTGTGTATTTCTTTTATTGTTCCTTTTCTTAGTAGCCGATCGAAGTGGGGATCCTCCTGTTAGTGACTGTAGCTCCTGTTTCCACCTCGATCCTTTGGATTGCACTGGGTGTTTATCCAGCGTTGCGAACACCCGCAGCTCTCGAATAGTAGACGACTCGGTCACTGGAATCTGCAGCATCCGGATCTGCAACGCCGAAACGGTGTACGTCCATGGAGTATTATCCATCAAGTGACGGCCATTGACAGCGTCCGGGTCCCGAGGAGGTCGCCTACGCTTGGATTTCGTCTTGGGCAGCGGCGTTACAGCGCCAACGTCGCTCGCCTCGTCTTCAGAATCAAAGCGGAGCGTCTGCTGCTGCTGCTGAACCACTGGAGCCGGACTAGAGGCTTGTTGCAACCGCGTAGGGGACTCCAACTCGTAGTCGTCGCTCCCGTAGACTTGGTCGGGATCCGACATTGGCAACTGACGTCGTTTCGTGATAAATTACCAGAAGACTTGGAGTTTTTGGTAATTTATCCGTCATTTACGTGTGATGATGCAAGCACTTCAACGTAACACAAATCTGGCGTATCTTGCCAGTCAGAAAGCGAATCGTGTCCGTTGGAGTGCAATGGCCATGCCGCATCACCACGTGCCCGAGCCTAAGGAGACGCCGCCCGTGGTGCACCGACTGCGCCTGGAGCTCAACCGGACGGTGCGGCGACGCGTCACGGAGGCGGTGGACGCCGTGTGCGTCGCCTTCGAGGACGAACTGACGCGCTTGGTGACGCCCTCGAGCGAGGCGGACGACACCTACGAATTGTTCTACGACTGTTGCAGTAGATTGGCGAAGTTCATCGAGACTAATATGGACACCACGCCCGGGTTCTTGCACCTCATCTTCGCGTGTCATAATGGCGCCTCGGGACCGGCGTTGCATTCTGTGATGACGAAAAATCTGCGGATTCGACGCGTTAAACCGACGGAGCAGGTTGGTAAGGTGGATTCTGAGGCGGGGAGGAACCGATGATTTCTCCGGGGAATACTGCAATTGCATCAAAGAAAAGAGGTGTTCGGAGTGAGAATTCTTTGGGTAGTGAAGCAGAGGTGACGGTGGAGACGACGGCGAGGCAGTGGGGGACGAGGAAAAGGTTGTCTATGAAGACGAGACAATTTCGGTCGAAGAGAGTGAAGAGGTCGTTGGTGTCCGAGTTGAGACGGAGGTCAGAGGAAGAGAAACACGAGAGTGAAGAAGAGAAGAGAGTTAGTGGTGAAGCTTCACCCAGTCGTGTTAGAGCTGCGAAACTCACGACAGAACGGGCTAAATGTGCAAGACAGCTGGAAAAGGATGTCGGAGAACCGCGACGTGGTCGTTCTTCTAGTTCGATTGAGCGTCGAGAAGCGATGGGGGATGAAAACGGACGAAGGGTTCGATGGAATTTGAGGAGTTTGTCGAAGGATAGCAACACTTCAAGCGAAATTCAGCAAGAGATAGCTGAAAGCAAGAAACCAGAGTCACGGCGCTCTGGAGGGCAAAGATCTCAACGTTTCCAAGCATCGGATCCAGAGTGCGATGTTGAGATGACCACTACTTCGAATGGCCAGTCTGAAGTCGAAAGCGAGGAGCAACAGCTACAACAAATGCCACGACACTGCTGCAAAACACAAAACGCAACGGGTTACAGCAAGACATCCGGAAATGGATTTTGGAGAATCTGGACGTGGTCATTCTACTAGCTTGATTGAGCGTCGAGAAGTTGTGGGGTTGAACGCGGGCGAAGGATACGATGGAATTTACGTGGCGTGTCGAACGATACCAACACTTCGAGAGAACTCCAAGAGTTAGCTGAAAAAAGAAACCAGAATCACGACGCTCTGGAGGGCAACGATCTCAATCTGGCTCGGGTGTGACTGGGTTTGAACAGGACATCGGTATGGCAGAAACAGTTGGCATGGGAAGCGAGACAGCACAAATAACGGTTTCTAGAAGCGCGGTTGATTCAGAAAACAAGCAACAAGACTCAGGTGCTGAGAAAGAGCAACATTTCCGAGAACCAGATCCAGAGTGCGATGTTGAGATGGCAATCACTTCGAATGGTCAATCTGAAGCCGAAAGCGAGGAAAGGAACAACAACAAATACTATGACAGTGCTGCACAACTTACCGCTAAACAGCCGGAAAATGATTTTGGGGATCCGCGATGTGGTCATTCTGTTAGTCATTCTGCTAGTTCAACTGAGCGTCGAGAAGCTGTGGGGATGAACACAAGCAAACGATACGATGGAATTTGAGGAGTATGTCGAAGGATACCAATAGTGCGAGCGGACTCCAAGAGTTAGCTGAAAACGAGAAAATAGAGTCACAACACTCTGGAGGGCAACAATCTCAACCTGCTGCAGACTTGGCATCACCTGACGATAATGTCGCAGTGTTTGGGCAGGACATCAACACGTCAGAAACAGTTGCCATGGGCGCCAAGACAGCACAAGTAACCATTCCTAGAAGTGTGTTTGCTTCAGAGAACCAGCAAGGTAGCTCAGGTGCTGAGAAGGAGCAACACTTCCAAGCATCCGATCCAGAGTGCGATGTTGAGATGGCAATTACTTCGAATGACCAGTCTGAAGCTGAAAGCGAGGGAGGAACAACAGCAACGAATGCGATGACACCAGATTAACCCTTTCGCGGACAGTGGAGGCTTCTAGTGTCAACGAGATCGTCACAAAGAGAAATGATATGGCCGACTTAGAGGGAGAAAACGAGGAGAACAATTACAGTGAAAAGGCGATCGACTCTAGTCGTGTTCAAATTGATGAAGCAGCTCCGACAAGGGATGGACCAGATGCTGCTGCTACGGCTGCTACTGCTCTGATTGATGATGAAAGTCGAAGAATCCGAGGAAGTAGCAAGGAGGACGAAGATAATGAGACGCAAGAGCGTGGAATTGATGACAATATGCTTGATAAACCGAAGGCTCAGCAAATACCCTTGGAGGAACCGAAGCATCCAGTAGCAACGGAGACTGAGACAACGGGTCTGCACAACGAGGGGGATGGCCAAACCGCACCCACTGGATCTGACGATGAAGATGCAATGTCAGAAAGGGATCACGAGCAACCAGTTCCAGGGCTGTGCGACGCAGGAATGAGACCACCCCAGCAAGTCATTCACTTCAAGGCATGTCTACGAAAGTCGATTCTGTTCGTGGATGCAGTCCTGTGCAAGCCACCTCCAGGTAAAATTTGCATCAGAAACTGCCTGAAGATTCGCTCCCGGCAGTGCCGAGAGGGTGTAGCGTGCCGCGACCCCCTTTGCCATCATGCATCAAATTGCAAATCAGGACACGCAAATTCAGTCGCTGTCGTTGCAATGGGAGGAGAAATGTATGGAGTCAGTCGTGGCAACTACTAACAGCTCCAGTAAGACGTACACGGCGGACGAGTTGGCACACCTACACGACGAAATTGAGCAGCTAGAGCGATGTATTGATGACGGGAAGGAAGAGAGCGAGTCACTTAAAAATTCAAGAAGAGTAACCTGAGTGCCATCGGGGTAAAGCCTCAGGACGACGAGGCGGATGGCTTCCCTGACTATGAATCCCACTACAAGTAAGTACTTCGAAGTAAAAGTCTAAGGACAATTCAAGTTTAATGTTGACCAACAATGTGTTGGGCTTTGCGGACAAGAACTACGTCGTTGAATTCTCCAAGCCTGCCGTCCTCTGTAGATAGCTTGAGCTAAGTCCTTCGTCCTGCTGAATAATAGTAGATGCTTGCTTCGACACCCACATCGCGAAGATTGCGTGCTAATAAACGCTCAACGGCATACCAGTTGAAATTAGAGGTGCCGTAGCCAATTCGAGGCAGATGAACGGTAGCACCCAACTCGAGCGCACGATGCGCCAGAGCCTGTAACGCAGATTCCAGTGCATTCAAGCGGAAAGTCGAAGATTTTCCTTGGCGAACTATCTTGACAGTACCAGGTCCATTCCCCACGCGTTGTTTTTCTTCCCAATAAACCCCTGCACAACAAGGAGGCACACGTATCTGTCGCTGGATGCGTGGTTATCGGTTGTAGTTTGAGTTGGTAAGTGAATCAAGTGGGCGCTACCAAGTTTGAGATCTCCATTGCGTCCAGCCGCTTCATACTGCGTCTGGATTGCAGGTGACAGTGCTGATAGGCTTCGAAAGAAGCCTCGTGAGCTCCAAACGCCACTATTGTCAACACAGTGCACAATGATGAATGGATCCGAGTGAAGGGAGCTGGTAGGAGGCTGGCTGGCGTCTCCGGACTTGTAGTACAGTCGGCCTGGGTTGGTGGAGGAAACTGATCCGTTGGTACTACGCGGTGACAAACTTGCAGCTCCAAGCTGACGGATATCAATCGCAGTTGATTTGTAATTGTTTGTCTTCCACTGCGCGAGCTTTCTTTCCAAAGCTTTTTGACGGCGCTCTTCTCGTTTTCGAGTTTGCTCAATTTCGTTGTCAGCGCTTTGGTCTTCGTCCTCTTCCTCTCCATCTTCCTCATCCTGCTCATACCGTTTCCGAGCCGTCTTTGTCTGGCGCTTGGTGTTGTTTGGTGCTTCGTTGCACAACTTCTGAAGCAGCTCAGAGTCTTGCGCCTTGGTACTTGTGACCTTTGTGTAGTCTTCTCCTCAAAGTAGTACATGTTTTCCTCGCGAAAGTCCCCACCCGATTCAAGTAATTTATCACTCTTCAAAGCTGACGCCGTGTTATCCTCGCAACCACTGCTCTTCTCAACTGGGTGGGTGGTTTTCCGCGTCAAGATGTGCTGAATAAACTCTTCCCCAAGTGGCTTCATTAATGTGTCTTCATCCTCTCCGGCGGCGTCTTTCATAAGGCGATGCAAGCCGAACTGAATCATATCCAGCAAGCTCTTGCCAGTGTCGTCGTCATTTTCGTTGTCATCGTCAGTAGTACGCCGAGCGAGGTTGCGAATTCGATCAGCCATCCGCAGTTTTTTCAGCGTACGCCGATAAATACTTTCCTCGACAGTGTTCGCACACAGAAACTTTATCACGTGAATGGGTTTTGTTTGTCCAAACCGATACGCACGTGCCACTGCCTGAAGATCTGTCTGCGGGTTATAATCGGAGTCTGCAAAGATGACAGTATCTGCGCTTTGTAAATTCAATCCAAGACCTCCAGCGCGGGTCGAGATCAGGAAAACGAACGTTTCAGGGTCTTTGCGGAAGCGCTCAATACATTGCCAGCGTTCTTTTCCGCGCACTGACCCATCGATACGCTCGTACGCAAAGCTTTCAAGCGTGAGAAAGTCCTGGATGATATCCAGAAAGGGTGGAGACTGACTGAAAAACAGTACTCGGTGACCTTCTTGTTTCAGACGCGGCAGAATTTGATGCAGCACAAACAGTTTGCCACTGTTTTTGTACAGGTGACTGCCTTCCACAAACGGCTCAGGTTCTGCTCCAGGAAACAAGTAGGGGTGGTTGCATGCTTTCCTCAGTTGGGGTAGAATATTCAACAACGGTACCCTAAAAACGTTCGTACATGTACAGCGTCAGAGCAGGGATCAAAATGTTCACCTCACAATATACACAACGTACCTGCTTCCTTGAGCTTTCGCCACGCCATTTAAGACATCAGCGTTCTTCGCGATGACCTCCTTGTAGTACGCACGCTGCATCGACGACATCGGTGTATGAACCACCATTTCAGACAACGGTGGCAGGGTAAATGCACCCTGCACGTCCTGAACCGTGCGCAATAGCAACAACGGTGCCAAGACCCTGCGCATCAAGTCTTCAGCTTTGCTC
The DNA here is from genome assembly GCA_012656075.1 of Phytophthora hibernalis. NCBI lineage: Eukaryota > Oomycota > Peronosporomycetes > Peronosporales > Peronosporaceae > Phytophthora > Phytophthora hibernalis. Next base: position 55,368 of record JAAKBF010000247.1, read on the forward strand.
AGTCGCTTGGATTTAGTCCGTTGCTCCATATCAAGTCGCTGGGCCTTGGCTGAGAAGTAGTCGTGAAACGTTGCCTCAAACAGAGTTTGGTCATTGAACACGCTCGGGTTCAGTATCGATAGCAGCGCAAACAGTTCTTGCAGATCGTTTTGAACCGGTGTACCCGTCAGAATCGCCATGTGCTTGGTGCGTAGTTTCGTCGAGATGACCCCGTAGAGTTGGCCCTTGGGGTTCTTGAGTCTGTGTCCTTCGTCCATAATCGTCAATTCCCACTCGGTCTTGTGGAAGAAATCATGGTCGAACAGCAACATCTCATACGACGTCACCACCACCAGCGGTTGGTCCTTGAGGCTGGCCACAATGACCTTCTGTATCTTCCCCGGTCCTTCGCCGGGCCAATGTACATGATAGTCGAAATGCTGGACGCGAACTGCTCGAACTGCTCCATCCAATTGGGCAGCACACTCAGCGGCGCAACGATCAAGTAGCGACCTCCATCAGTCTTTTTTGGCTCTGATCAGCAGCAATTAACGCCGCAATGAACGAAATGACCTGCAGCGTCTTGCCCAGACCCATTTCGTCCCCTAGAATGGGGTTCAACCCTTGCTCGTGCTTGCGTAGCAGCCACCGCAGACCTTCTAGTTGGTAGTCATGCAGCACCACGTTCTCCAGTGTAGAAGGCTGTGTCTGGACCTGGTCTGCGAGTGGCGTAGACTGCTGCCCACGCAGCTCGAGCTTGTTCACCACTGCCTCCATTGGCATAATGAGCTGCTATTGTTGCAGTAGTAGTCAGTAAAACGGGTATTGAAGACCATCACTCACGGCGGACGCAATCCCCGAAATAATGACAGTATAGCCATGTCGACGTCGACGCGATCGCCGCGGGTGCTGCTGTGTGCTAGTGGCAGCGTGGCGACGGTCAAGGTGCCGGAGATCGCCGTGCGTCTGTCGCAGACTGCGGACGTGTGTGTGGTGCTCACAAAGTCGGCGGATTTCTTCCTGCGACGTGCCAAGGATTACAACGCAGCGGCGTGGGCGGAGTTTGAAGCGGCGACGCAGTTGGAAGGAGGCAGAATCTCCGTTGCCCGAGACGAAGACGAGTGGGTGGCGTGGAATGTCGTTGGGGACAGTGTGCGCCACATTGAGGTGCGATGCTAGTGGCCTGGAGATGGAATACAATGAAATGTTGATGGTGGATGTGCTGTTCCAGTTGAAGGACTGGGCAGACGTGATGCTGCTGGCGCCGATGTCGGCTAATACGCTGGGAAAGCTGGCGAATGGCTTGGCGGACAATTTGCTCGTGCGTTGCAGTGGAAGTTGAATTTGTGTTTGTTGATGGAAGACTGAGATGGTGCGCTCGTTTGTGCAGACCTGCGTCGCGCGGGCGTGGATTATGACCAAGCCGTTCGTCTTCGCGCCCGCTATGAACACAGACATGTGGGATCACCCGATCACTGCCAAGCAACTTCGAGTGCTGGATGAGTTTGGATACAAGATGGTGCCTCCTGTGGAGAAGAAGCTGGCCTGCGGAGTGGTTGGTACGATGGCAGTGCGATACTGTGCGCTCTCTATTCACAGTTACCGACAATCTCGTGTTGTGCATACACCAGGCACTGGAGGCCTGGCAACGGTCGATAGCATCGTCGCGTTCACACTCGAGCAGTTGAGCCACGTATCTCTCGCTGACTAAATCAAACAAACAGACTATGCTGTCTACATCGGCGTCTTGGCCTCGACATCATCCATTTCGAGGTGGAAGACCTCACTAATAGCTTCGATAGCGGCGTCCTGTACATTCTCAATCGTCACATCCGGGCGAATGCGCTCAATGCTTGTTACTGCACGATCATCAATGCCGCAAGGAATAATACGGTCGAACCCACGCAGATCCGTCGTGACATTCAGTGCGAAGCCGTGCATGGTAATCCAGCGACTCGCATGTGTTCCAACTGCACAAATTTTCCGCATCTCACGCTCGTAGTTTCCTTGGCAATGCTCCTCATCTCCAGAGCCAGGCTTCTCCTCCACCCAAACACCAGTGAGTCCATCCACACGTTCCCCTTCAATACCGAACTTGGCCAATGTGCGGATCACCACCTCCTCCACTTGACGAAGGTACCAGTGCAGGTCCTTCTTGTGCTGGGTCAGGTCCAGAATCGGGTACACCACGACTTGTCCAGGGCCATGGTACGTTACTTCTCCACCGCGATCCACGCGCACGAGCTTCACGTGCTCCTTCTCGGGGTCAAACTTGATGTTCTCCATAGTGCCGCCTCTGCCCAGCGTGTACACACTCGGGTGCTCCAGAATCAGCACCACGTCCTTCTCCACAGATTCACCCGCGCGCATGGACAGTACGCGCTGCTGGATGAGCTGCTTCTGCCAGTCCCACGCCGTCTCGTAGTCCACGCGGCCCAAGCGGTACGCGACGCACTTACGCTGCGGCTGAGGCGTCTCCAGAGCAGCAACTTGCGTGGACAGAGAGCGCAGCGACTTGGCTACAGTTGCAAGGCATCGCTGCTGTCGAGTGAGGGCCTGGACGCTCCGTCGGAGGCTCATAACGGTCGAGCTGCTCGTGTCTTTGGTGCTTGGTGGAATGCTACCCACCACGTACTTGGCTTATTAATTATTATTATGTGCGTATTGAAAGCTAAAGATTAAGTTCGTAGCGAACTTAGTGGACAGTACCGGTACCTCATTCAAAATAATGCGAGGGAAAAATGGCGCCACTTCGCGCGAGCAGCTTCTGGCGCTCGCGCAGCGCCGCGGACAGGCGGACAAGACACTCGCATTGTTTGTGTCTGAAGTGGTGACTGCAATACGCATTGGAAGCGCGAAAACGGCGTCTTTGCAGGGTCTAGCGCTGCTGAACGCCGCGGTAGAGCGTCGTCAAGTGAGTTGGATTCATGTAATGAGTGCAGAACGCGACCACAAGCGCCAGCGAGTGAGCGACAGTGAAACACGACGTCGTGTTCGCTGCCAAGATGGCGCAGAGTTTGGTGAAGGCGTACGCGTCCGTAAGTGCCACTGCAGCCAAGGAGGAAGGTTGGTGACTGTCTAGCTGTGTATTGGACAATTAGTGTGGGGTTTAACGACATTATGTGAAGAGCTGAAGGATTTCGTGGTAGCAATGGACCTGGCGTGTGTGGCGCTGTACGTGGTGTGCGCTCTGGAGCACGCGGTGCGACTTGGCGACCTGGTGGTGGACAATCTGCTGTACCAAGTAGCGAAGAAGTACGCGGAGATTCCAAATGTGAGTACTGATCATTTAATTGATCCGTTGTGTGAGGTTTCTGATGTGGTTGTTGCAGATGCAAGAAACTGCAAGCTGTGTGGCTGCTTGTGTGCATGTTCGTCTGTGGAATGCCCATGCAAAATTGTGCAAGGATACAACCAAGTCACAGCTGATAACTGCTTTGGGTCTTTCGGGTGAAGGCACTGCCAAGAGCACAACCAATGTGTTGCAGAAACTGGAACTACTGGCTGAATTTCCGAGACCAAGAAGTTTCCACACGGCACAATTCGCGCGGTTGCTTCTTGGTCATTCTAATATTTGTATCGCACTACTAACAGCGGCAAAGAGACACGAGGTACGCAAATGTTAGTACGCCTATCGTTTTGTGATTTATTCGTAACATGATTGTTGCGTAGGCTATACTTCTGGTAGCTGAAACAACGCTGTCACCGTGGATCGCGCATCTTCAAAAACTTCCTGGCGAAAATATAAAGGTTGCTTCATCTTTTAGCGACCGGGCATTCAGGATATTATGGAAATGTGCAGCAGCGACAGAAAGTGGCGGGAAAAAGTCACCTGAAGCGACTAGCGCTGCGCTCCGACTTCGCTCGACGGCGTTGACGTTCTTACTCAAATGCTCAAACTACACTTCCTCATATTTTATACAACAGGTGGGTGAAATCTATGACTTCACAGGATCTATCAAGAGTAATTAACTCAAAGCACTAACAGCTTGCCACCTCGTTCACGGATGCTGTCTAGGTGCACCGCGTTGGTGTCCAACATGAACGTGCATCGAGCAGGTCACACTTGGGACTCCAAGAGTTGTACACATTCTACGCTCGCTCAGCGAACGCTCTGACGCAAACGATTCTAAATGCACCGCACAAATACTCAGTACGTACTGCTAGCATTGCATAAAGACGCCATTGTTGTTTTGGCAAATTGACTGACTCATTTTGCTGCGGTACTCTACAGTCTGATGCACCCCAGTGGGAGTATATTCAATGGCTCGAGCACTTTGCCTTGATTTGTGAAACCTCTGGAATGCATATAAAAGGTTCAATGATCCTGAAAAGCGCGAACCAATACGCGCAACTGTTTGGCAGCATATCTGAGCCTGTTCAGACGTGCCTACTGTTCTCCATTGTGGGCTATCTTTTTAGTGCTGCTACCTCTGGAAAACGTGAAAAATGGATGACATCTCGGAATGGGTCTTCTAAGGCGCCTTTTGACAAGTGTCTGGAGTATGACGCTGGGCGGATCATCGGGGATCTCATTGACGAAGCTTCACCCGGCACATGGTTTGATCAGTGTGAAATGGCAGCACGAGTGTATTTGAAAAAGCTGGAAGCGTTGGCACCTTGGAGTTTCGTTTCGCTGGCCCCGCAAGATCTCGCGATTTTTGTTCCGTTTCTGACACGTTGCTTGAAAAGAGGCTCGACTAAAGTTTTCAACTACGCTATCAGTGTCCAGCATTCTTCAAAATATCAGCTGTACAAACACATCGTCGCAAGGTAATTATCGTGTTGGCAGCTTCTGATGAATTGGTCTAACATTTATGTTGCAGTTTTGGTGAAATGTGCAAGGCAGTGCAGAAATTGCGCGCTGCCTCGGTCATAAAGGACCGTAAAGCCATGGAAGCACTGCTGATAGAAGAATCGCGGCTTCATCGAATGATTGTGATGCTTCTGGTTCGGTGTTGCCTGGAAGATGGCTCGATGGTAACCCAACCTTGCCTCCGAGATCTCTCGCACCAGGTGAATCTGGTTCGAGTGCTCCTGGATGAGGCGACGATGGATGGAAAGCCAAGTGAATCTATTCTGCAAGGCGTTCTTGGAGATTTGAATGCGATTGCACGAGAATGTTATAACTGCGCTACTCGATGCTACAAAACAGGAAACTATCAAGCCACTGTATCAGCGCTGATTGGAGCGTTCGAGCTTGCCGAACGTTACTTGGAACATGTCATGTGCAGCAATCTCACCGCTGAAGATGTACACAAGGCACATGCACAACTGAAAGTCGATGCTATCGTTTCCTTACTGGCACATTGCTTCCGTGAGCAGGAGGATTTCACCAAATCACGTATTTTCATTGGATACTCAATTCTGTATTGTGGAGACATCAACGAAAGAATCCCACAAGCAAGTGTCGACAAGTTCGTATCTTGCATCCTGGAGGAGGCAACGTTACCGAAGAACGAAACAGAACTCTTTTTGGTAGGGGAGGTCAAAGTTTTTCTGGACAACGCTGCTCATGTTTTTAAAGCTCGTTATATCCCAGAGGACCAAATTGTGATGCTGTGGAACGCGTTTCGTGTCGCTTTCGAGCGATCCTCTGCAAATATTGTGACACGCATGCGCGCCAGGGATTGTGTCAAACCAGGGAGTGAAACTACCAATACTGACGAGATTGTTGTGCGGTTATGCTGTTCGCTTGAGAACTACATGGACGGTGCGCTGATGAAGCTCAAGAACATACCCAGTTGCTGTGAATCATTTTACAACACCTTGCTGGAAGTTTCATTGTCTTTAGCAAAACGCAAACAGATTTACTGTGACTATTACGCCAAAAACAGTTGTAATGATGCTATAAAGCGGCTTCTGCTCGTGCATCGCTCCTTAGCAACGCTGCCGAAGAACTTCAGCATTTCAGCGATGCAGCTACCGGTAGTTCTGACCTTGGAGGAGTTTATGGATGGATTGGCGTGATTACAATGGAAGTTGTACTTATGATATGTTATGCTGATACCACTCAAGAGTGTGAAATTGTGGGTTCTATAAGTGAGGAGAACGCAATTGCTGATATTGAGCGCTGCTTGATGTACTGGAGCGAGAGTGGAGAAACGCATGGCTTCCTGTTCGATAGATATCGTATGATTTGTTGCTTGAGTCCGTCTGCAACACTCTATCCCTAATTTCGTGTTCAGTGATGGAAACAATAGCTCGAAAGTTGCTAAAGTCATTGCAATTGTCTGCAAGTCTTCATGATTCTACATTGAGCGTTGTTCCACCTGCATTCTTCAGTCTGCTTGACGTGAACGATGAAGAAAACGTGGCGATAAAAGATCCGGGGCTGTCTTCTCGTCTGCTGCCAACTTCAGTGAACAAATGCAGCAGTTTGAGCAAGTCGACCGTGAAATTTGTGCTGCCGGGATCTCCAATTTTGATGGCAACAGAGCTCAAGTCTGTGGGCACTTACTCCTTGCGATTACCACTCTGGGCGATATTCGGCACAACATAAAGCCGCCCCGGACCGCAATGGTTGCGAAAGCAACTGGAATGCGGGAAATGTTTGTCCACATGATACTATCAGATATGCACTTTCGCGAAGGACGGGGTAAGTGTGCCATTACCGAAGCTAAAGTTGCGCTGCGGATTTGCTGGAAACTAGCGAAGAGGTTTGGTAATGTCTCATCATCAGCCGAAGTCGGGTACTTTGAGCTACCTCCCGAAATTTCAAGCGCAGAATCTCAACAGGGAATATCAACGCAGGTTTTATTTTTCAAGGCGGTAGAATGTACATCGTGGGATCTGCTTTCGGCCGCGAAAAATATTATGCCAGATCGCATCCCTCTACAGCTTATCTGATCAACCGCACAGGTACTATCTTCCTACTCTATGATTCTTGTATTCGTAAACTGATACCAGCATATTATTTGTGAAGGGCTTCGTATTACTTGAAGGAGGCGATGCGGCTTGTTGGTGGGCTTAATCTGCGCTTTTTCCCACGAAAACCATTTTACGAATTCGCAGAATTGGAGCTAAGCGCAAGTCATGTAAATAAGGCGAAAGTGGCTATATCTTTGTTAACCCCGACTGCGAGACCCACGCTGTCCAGCAACAACATTGACGCTGCAGCATCCAAACAGCATTCCTGTATCCAGTCTGATCTGGTGTTTCTTGAACAAATTTGCAATGAAATTATGCAGCAAGGGGACATTCACCATAGTGAAGGAGATGAACAAAAAGCTTTATCCTACTACGCAGAAGCAATTAAAGTTTTGGCAGCTGTCGAATACAGTGAAAACTCTGCATCCAAGATACTGACAAGGGTCAAGGCTCGTTGCTGGCGTAAGTATGCCGGACTCCAGAGCCAGATCATCGACTTCACTGATTCAACAGCAATTGAAGATCTATTAGCTTCGATGAAGAAGCTCAAGCGGTCGATGAAAACTTGTGATGCATATTTGGAGCGAGTCAAATGCATGCTTCAGCTAGGGCACATCAACACCAGACTGCTGCGCTCTTCGTCGCCGAGGGCGTTTACTAGCCTGGAGCGAACGATTTCCTTACTGGAAGAAGCCTTTTTACTGGGGGATCATCTAGGTGTTCCCTACCTAAGTCAAGAACTGCGGACAGCTCTAGGGATGGTGTATTTTGCTGAAATCGAGGAGAACGCGCGTAACGCGGTCGATTTAATGGATGGAGGCGACCGGAACAGATTTTTATCCTGGGCAAGCAGCTCATTGCTGGCAAATGCGGGTACCTCTGATGTTGCTGAGATGGAGCTAGCTACTGCTGAAACGAACAGCGACATATCAATAAAAGAGGCTCTAGTAATGCAGCTTGAGCAATTAGCTGCTGTCCCAGCTGTAAGTCGAAAGCCGAGCAACCAGTTCACCGGAATGGCCCAATCAGTGGCTGAAAAGGTTAAGCGGCTCCCAGACACCTGGATAATTGTTTCTCTGATGATAGGTCTACACTCTGAGCTGGTGATTAGTCGCATCCCGGTACGCGCGACGGTTTTAAAAGTGTGGCATCGACATATTCTAACTTCTTTACGTATAGACAAACGGTGCCGCACCAATTTTCTTCTGCTTGCCGAAAGTGACCTGGATAAAATGCATACATGAGATGGATGCCATTATTCAAGAATCAAGGTATAGTTTTGTTGTCTCTATCTATCGAACTCGCTTGTTTTACAGCTTAAATGTGCCTTCACAGGAAACTCCTGTCCGGACACACTGCTAAGGAAGCTGGTTTATGGGGCACAGAACTGAAAAAGAAATGGTGGAGCACTCGCAAACTGTTAGACGAACGCATTGAGAAAGCAGTTCTTTGTATGCAGGTATGGTAATGCGGAAAAAATTGGAGCATCTGGATGATTTACTAACCTTTCTTCTTTTGGCTTGTAGGAAACTCTTGGATTTTGGCGATGCTTGCTTATCAAAGGCTCAAACACACACGATAGCCAGATCGTTCAGAGATGCTGGGACATACTTGTTTCGAGTACGCCAGGCTCTATCAAGCTGGCTGAAAGGAACCAAACTCTGTTGAGCGCTGTCGCTGATGCTCAGTATTGGTTGTCAGACAGTGAAGTGATCGATGCACTCAATCACATTGCAGCAGAGATTGAGGTACCATTGCTCGATTCAACTGCACAGACGATGCTCCAATTGTTACGCTCGGCGAGACAAGACTCGACGGAAGCAATTGATTCTGCCCATGTTAATAACCTCTCCGAGCTGAGCACAGAGAGAATCGCTAAGATGAAAGTCAGCGAGGTGAAACAGCTCCTTATTGCTGAAGGCCTCAATACAGATGGATTAAAGAAGGTGTTGGTGGATCGCCTTATTTTTGCTCGCGACGCAGCCCTCGTGGAGAAGTTAAAGTTGAAAGCTCGTGGCGGCAGCCAGGAGTGCTCAACCATTTTGATCTTGAATCACCAGCTGCAGCAATTTCCGTGGGAAGGCATGGATGTAATGGGCAGTTCCAGCGGTGTAACCCGTATGCCGTCGCTTGAGCTGATCTTGCAAAATGCTGGCCGGGCGTCTCCGTTGACCCGTATTCGACGGAACTGTGTGCGCTTCTTGCTTAATCCTGCTGGAGATCTCAAATCAACACAAAATCAACTGGGACCAATTTTGGAGGACGGGACGACGACATACGGCTGGGAAGGAGTTGTCGGGGAAGTGCCGGATCCCGATGAACTGAGGTACGCACCTTGGTAAAATGCTGTGCTATACTAACACTTCGTAAACAATCTAATCTGCTCTCTTGCGACCCCGCAGAGAATATTTATTGGCCGCAGACCTGTATATTTATTGCGGCCACGGCTCCGGGAGGCCTACTTGCATCGCGACAAGGTCCTGAGTCTTCAGCCCAATTGCAGTGCTGCGTTGCTCTTTGGCTGTAGTAGTGGGCGTCTAGAGCGTGAGGGGATCTTCGGTCCTAGTGGTGCGGTGTTATCATACTTGCGAGCTGGGAGCCCTGCAGTGCTGGCGATGCTCTGGGACGTCACCGACCGCGACATCGACCAGCTGAGCGTCAAGGTTCTGCAGGAGTGGCTATTGGCAGACCATGAGGATGAAAGCGACAGTCGGTCATTGGCACAGATCCTGCAAGAATCGCGAGGCGTATGCAAGCTCAAGTATCTGAACGGCCACGCCGCCGTCTGCTACGGACTTCCACTGCACGTGACCAAGGGCTAAGATCGACCCACTTCAACGTGTGTGGGGCACACAAACTGCAGTTTCTGTACCACGCGCGACATGTTGAGCATTACTAATGGACTGAATCGACCAATCATAAATCACCAGTGACGTAGCGCGTAACCGCCATTCGTGACCGACAGCAAGCGCCGTCTTCGTCACCTCCATCCGGTGATTCTTCTCCAAGACCACAGGACACGAAATGGTTCTTCTCTGCTCTACGCCGTCAGCCCCGCTTCCTGTGGACGTGGCAGCTACTTGTCCGCTGGTGCAGGAGCTGGCCACGTCTGCCGCTGCGCGGGAGCATGTCCGCGCATTGGCTGGGACCACTTACGGGCGCTGCGTGCTTGGACTGGGTGAGGATTGGATTCACATTTGATGACGGATAGTAGTGTATACTCTAGCTGACGTTGTGTTGGTCGCTATTGTTGTGTAGCGGGCTTCCTGACGTTTGCGACCGAGTACTTGGCTGCGTTTGTGAAGCGCATGAACGGCGACGTGAGCTCGGAGGATGTAAAGATTACCCACGAGGTATGGAGAAAGCAGCTACCGGTATCTGCAGTTAATGAAACGTGGATTCTTTCTGATAAGAAAATGTGTGTTTGGTGGATGCGCAGATGCTTCTGTTGCTTGCCGAGACGGTGGTCGACGAGGACAATGCTACCTTCATCGGTGCGTTTTGCGGAGAAAGTGTTTTTTTCATGTTTTGCATTCGCTCACTTTGGACTCCGATATTATCGCAGCTCGTGTTGGAGCACACCCATTACTGATGCGTCTGATGGAGCACGAGAACGAAGACGTCCAGGAGGTTAGTACCATGTAAAAGTACTTTGTATCGAATTTCTGGGGATTAGCAATTCTAACTTCGTTTGAAATGGTTGCTTTAATTCCAACAGGCAGCAGCAGAAGTTGTCGCAAGCTGCACATCGAGCCCGTCGGCTATCACGTTTCCCCACCGCGTGCGTCAAGTTGGGGATGTCGAGCGCTTGTGGCCACGTGCAGTACCTCTTCCTTTCGATCCTCGCGACAACACCCCAAGAATGCCGACGGCAGCGAAAGCACTATGAAGGTGCTTATCCGCCAGGTTCCTACGCGTATGACAGGCCAGAGTAAGACAGGATACCTGTTGTGGGGTGCAGCCTTTGTCCTTGCACGGTGGATACACAAGCACCGCGAGTTGTTCCAAGGCAAGAGTGTGATCGAGGTGGGCAGCGGTCTAGGACTCGGAGGTATCACAGCGGCACGATATGCGAGCCACACGACACTTACGGACTATCAGAGCGATACGTGCACGGCTCTCGAGTACAATGTCCAGCTTAACAGGCCGTTCACGCACGAGTTCGATCCCTCGAAACCTGAAGTGAAGGTGTCGCATCTGGACTGGGACCTAGCCGAGAGTATTGAGGCTGTGCCGAAGGCAGACGTTGTGATTGCGAGCGATATTATCTGCGAACCGAGCACGGCTGAAGGATTCCTGCGCGTAGTCCGCCACCACATACTCAGTAACCCCAACGGCGTTGCCTACCTCATGAATGCTAACAGCCACAGCCGCTTTGGTGTCACCCATCTGCATGCGCTTTTGGCCAAGAGCACGGACCTCTCGTACAGCATTACACCTGTGGATGATCTGGTCGATGGTGCAGAACTTCTTGAGACCGTAAGTGATGCTCTGGAGCTGTCTTACGAATTCTACGAGATCCGCGCTGCATCTCTTTAGAACAAGCACCAACACGATAGAGAACTCAATTTACAAGACAACTTTGACGCCACAATCCCAATACAGGCATAGAGAAGCTCTGTTTGTTCAGAAATCGTGCTTGCATTTACTGCATTGTGCGTGGCGTCTCAAACGATGCATGCATGACCTTCTATACAAGAATGTTGTACGCCACAGGTCCAGTACAGCGCAGATCGTCAGGAGAGCCGTCACCGTTTGCATTCGAATGGCCAGCTATACCAGTTGCAGTGCAGGAGCATCGGCCAGACCCACAACGATTCGATTTCGCGCGTTGCAACTGATCCTCACGGGTCTTGTACTCCTGGCCAGGCTGGGGGCAGCTAAAAGGCAATCTCATCTGTAATCGCTTCCACATCGGGCTTCGCTGACACAATGACTGCTGTGCAAGAGTTAATGTGCACGAATTACAAGTTCGGCAAATACGGTTAATGCCTGCCGCGCATGGCGAAACCTCATACTCATCCAATGTGCATGGAGTACATGGACCACATACACGATCCGTCGTTGGAGAGCAAGCTACCGATACATATTGGCCTCCACGACATTCAGTGCATGCTGGAAAACAAAATTCATAATGCGTTAGTCCAGAAGAATTCTTCTTATGAATGCAATGTGGAAACTTACGGTAGCAAGTAGTATCTTGCGAAGATCTACAAGTTTCGAGGGCAAATGAGTTACCTGGACACACACTGCAGGTACTGCATTTCCGGTCCTTGAGATCCGAGCACGAGCTAGTGAGATACGATCCGGCAGGACACGCCGAGCAGTCTGCAGCTGAAACCTGAAGCAAATTCCCCGGAGTCAAGGCCATGACTGGATTACCTGCAAAGTCCGCTATGAATGCATTCTCCATTCCCAAAAAGTATTCGCTCGTGTGATGCCGATTTTACCAGCACCAAAACTCGCAAATGCAGTGACATCGGCTCGGCCGATCTGCAGGGTGAGAAAGGTATTGTCAGCAGGTAGACGATTTGCGTCACGCAGTGTGGCACCGCTCAGCGGATTTGGCTGTGGAGCAAATAACCGCGTAGTTGTTGATGAAAGTCGAAAAACGGCGACTCCTCCTGTAGTTTCTGAAAAGGTCAGTGCTTCAATTTTGAGAGTAGAAAAATCTACTGCCTCGGAAAAATGCAACTTTATCAATCTGCGAGATAAATCCAAGCTGTACCCCACGAGCGTTGGTGCCAGATTATCTGCAGTAAACGCAGTAACAGCGAGCGCTGATGCGTTGGATCTACTTATTGTCATGGCTGGAGAGCAGGCACGGGTCCCGCTGCTTTGGCAGTTGTTAAGAACATACTGGAAAAGGCCCACTTCTGAGCTTAAAAACGTGGATCCAGCGCTCTTTGCTAATCCGGCTACGCGTTTCAGGTTGTTAAGATCCCCTGTACCAATATTAAGGACAATCGCTGTGCCATCTGGACTGCTTAAAGTCGTCTGCTGGGTAGTGAAGCTGAAACTTGGGCCGGTTTTAAAGCACGTTCGGACTGCAACAGCAACTTTGTTACGTCTAGAGTCGATACCTGAACAGGATGGCTCATTTGGAGAGTAAACCTTCCAAGAGCCAAGTCTAGGTCAAACGAAACTACATGTGGGCCTTGTGCTACCCCAACAAGCGCCACTTCAAGAACATTGCAATCTCCAACGATGGCGCCAGTCACATCAGATAGTTGTAGCAATAACGAACGCGGATGTGGATCGTAAGTTGGCGGCGTCAAGATCTTCAGGAATATTTGCTTCACCTCGGAATCGCCGTTTGCCCAAGTGACGACTTTATTCGCGATCGGCTCAAAATCAACCCCTGGTGTTGCTGTACCAGGAATAATATTTACGATTACTTGCACGGGTACAGGAAATACTGCAAAGTTGCGCTGTATCGCTACGGATAGCACACCAGGCTCAGTTGTAACCACGCTCGGACAGAGCTGAAGGCGCGAGCTTGTATTTCGCGAGGCTAGTGCGACAAAACTCAGATCTGGGAATCGCAACACAGATTCTAGAGGTTCACGGGCAGCAAAGTTAACTTCGCCGAGAAACACATCCGTCGGACTTGTGATATCGATATACGTCGTACTGGCGTGTGCTCCATTTATCGGGGCTCCTTTATTTTCCCGTAGTACGAGGGCTATACGTCTTGTAGGTAATCTGGGATCCGGTCGAAATAATGATGCCACAACAATTTGTCTGTCACTAGTATCCCCTTCTTTCCAAAACAGTTCTTGTTCTTGTGGCACATAGTCCACACCTGCCACAGCAGTACCATCGTGGGTAGCAACAATGACGGAGCAGTTTCCGTCGCTACCACTGCGTCGCTGAATTAATACCAGCGCGGTACCTCCCGCAATAGCCGAGTATTTCGTACTTGCACAAGCTGGAAAGCAATCCGCATCGAACTGCAGTGTGCCCGATCGGACATCATTGGGACCTGCTATTGTCACAACCATTTCTCCAATATTCCCGATCGTTCCAGTTCCGATAACAGCATCCTCCGCAGCTTTGACAACGACCAATTTCAGAATAAAGTTCTCACTGAGCTCATTTACCCCGTCATTGGGAATTTTCAAAGTGATATTCTGCGCACGAGTAGTAGCGGTAGCAGGATAATCATCACGTTTCCACTCCAACAATTTTGTCAGTGGCGATACCAACGCAAAATCGTCGGGAAAGCATGCACTTTTACAGACAATCTCGAACTTCACACTAGCAGACGATGTCGTACCAGAGAGCCAAAGCACAGGAACAGTCAACGTGTTGCCCTCGTTTATACTGACAGCAGCATCCTTGAAAGTAAAGCTACCAGGAACAACTTTAGATTGGTTAAACGTTAGTAGTGATTTATCCACAGCGATGACAATGAATACTCACTGTTTGTCGGAGGAACTAATATCACTTGCGTTTGGTTGCGGTCTGGGTTGATTCCCGCACCAAGTGCATCATGCAACCTCAATGTGAAGGTCTTGGGGCTTTCTTGGGGCTTGCCATCGTTGTAAATAGGCAGATAAAGCTCTTTCTCGAAATCCTCGCCATCCTGCCACACGAGACTCACGTTGAAGATTGGTTTATAGTCACGCCCTGCCACTGCGTTCCCAACACCAGGAATGGTAGACACATATACAGCAGCTCGACCATCACATCCGAGACTGCGTTGAACTGTGATGTAAGCAACGCCAAAATCCTCAGTAGTTGAGTAGACAGCTTGGGTGAATTGGAATCGGCCATTCGTTGCAGTAGCATCAACACCTCCCAAAGTATTGAACACCCCACCAAACACAACATAAATCACAAGTAGCACGGACCAGGTATATCGCCGTCGCCAGAAGATCGCCATGGTCAATCGAGTAGTAAAAGGCGACGCTTTTAAATTAGCTGAACGAAACCACGGGCCCTCAACGACGGTTCGATGCGATGAAAGACACTTCATACACTACGGGGCGAAGAAGGTGAAGTAATCGGGGTATGACCGACATCTAAGAGTGGCTTCTGGTAGTGTTTCCCATTCAAATATTGCAGTATGGGCAAGGTTTCGGTACTTCAGGTGCAGCAAGATGTGCCTGGAAATGCCTCTCGTGAGGTGTTTCAGGGATTGTTCAAAGACTTGGGAAACAAGCAATGGCTCTTGAAGCTATTCTGCGTACGGTTTGCGGTCGCGTCGATAAGATGGAAAATTGGCTTACGGAGGTGAGTTTTGGGATGACGGAGCTCGACCAGAAGCTGCGAAATATCGCGCACAATATTGATGGTACAGCGGTAGTGGACGACGAGGCACAGGGGCCACATCGCTGGGCTACTCCACAGGAGGATGATAAACCACTTGCGCCGACAGTGAGCAAGAAACTTGGCACAGATAAAAAAGCTGTTCGTGTAACTGGGATGGCTGCTGCCATTCTTGATCGGCTAGCAACGACTTCTAGCGCTGTCACGCCTGCAACTGTAGACGTCGAGAAAGTTGAGAAATCCAATTCAAAGAAGAAGGGCAAGGACAAAAAGAACAACTCCAAAAGGTAAAATTGAATGGATCGGTGGAGGCGCCCGCTCCGTTACCTCCTGTAGCTGAAAGCGTTCAAACTATAGAAACGAAGCTAATACCCCCGCGCCAGTAGTAGAACCTGTTGCTCACGAAACTGTAATATTGACGACAAAACCCGAGTTTTCGGCAAAGCCGTCAACACCTATTGAGAAAGTCGCTGATACTGCTGAGCCAAAAGATCAGGCTGCAGCAATTCATGTTCACGAACCCGTTGAGCCTGTTTCTCGAGCAATAGCTGAACTTCCAGCTACCTCCTTTGAACCGCTTGCATCTAATGGTCAGTCTGGTACTTCGTCAGGTGAGAGCAGCCCAGTGATGCCATCTCGAGAAGTGATTGAGAGCAACTTTCCAGAGGGAAAGTTGAAAGAAAATCAGAAGTTCAAGCAGTTTCTACAACCATTACAGCACAAGTTGCTCAAGCACCAGAAGCAGATAATATTGCACCCCTGCTAGCCCAAGCAAGTACGCCAACTGCAACGACAACCAAGAACGCATCGATAGCGACACCCACTCAAAAGATAAACGATATACGGCCAATACCGATCCCATCGGTCTCAAGCATCCTGCCTACAGTTCAAGTGGAGCGAACTATTGAGCCTTTTGTGTTGAAATCCCCAGTACGCGCAGCTCTACCCAGTACTAGTGCTGTTGTTCCTGTTACTGCCTCAGAACTACAAGTCGCTCCGACGGGACCCACACATGAAAGTCCTTTAAACGTGCAAAAGGCTACTATAGATCCTGTCTCAACGTCAGACCCTGTTGCACCGCAAGTGGCAATAGACCCCGTTTCAACCTCGGAGCCGGTTGCACTGCAGATCTCATCGCCTGCAGTTTATGTTTCTACTTCGACAGCAGTGCCACAGCCTTCCACCGTAACCAAGGTGGATGAGGTCCCGATTCGGGCATTCTCTAAATCACATCAGGATAAACCACACGCATCGGAAGCAGCAGGACCACGAACCGATCCATTGTTGCCGCGCCGAACTCCATCTCGACGGTCGTCAAAAGTGATCCCCGACCTAGTATTTACAAGAAGCACGAGGCAGGTGAAAATGATCCGTCACG
This sequence comes from Phytophthora hibernalis, assembly GCA_012656075.1. NCBI lineage: Eukaryota > Oomycota > Peronosporomycetes > Peronosporales > Peronosporaceae > Phytophthora > Phytophthora hibernalis. The sequence continues at coordinate 71,869 of JAAKBF010000247.1, forward strand.
CCGTCTTTCAGGGAATAAGCATGAATCGCACTCACGTCGAGCGTCAGTTTCCCTACAAGTAATATCCCAAGAGCACGAGCCACAGGAGGTTATTTTGCAGCAAGTGGCTCAGCTTGCGCCTACGTTGCAAGTTGTACAACAAGAGACACCAACTCCGTCAGTTTCTGTATTAACACATGCAACGGAGCAGGCCGATATCGACGAAAAAGTGATGAAAGTGCCATTGAATCATCATCAGACGGAACTGGTTCGTCAAGCAGCGACGAGGATGATGAGGATGACGCGGATGATGCAGAAGCGGGAGCGGCTGTCGAAGAGATTTCAAAGACAATGATAGCTCTTAAAAAACTCAAACGGGCTCACATGCTGTCGCCCGAAGAAGAAACCGAACTCAAGGATCGAGCGCACAAGAAATGGTTCCAACTCAAGGGGCATATCAAGGAAAAACAGAAGAAGGACGTGACTAATATCCTGCTCAAGCGCAAGAAAAATGTATTCACGGTTTCCTCGAGAATCGAGCTGCTTGAGGAGAAATCTCGCGAGATTTTTGCAGCATTAAAGCAGATGACAAATGAGATGCGTGAAAAGAATGACCGCGCAACACACGAAACTCTTCGTCGTCGCGTCACCGATATCGAGCAAAGTCTGCAGAGTGTGGACTCGAGAATTGCTTCACTTTCTGCACCAGCAGTGGAGAAAGTTAGTGATCTTGCGAGCGAGGTGATTTCGCTTCGCACTACAGTCCAGCTTCAGCTTGCCACAGCTCAGAGCGAGACAACTACTAGACACTCGATACTTGAGGATGCACTTGCCAGTCAGCGAGCACTGGTGGAAGCATTATCGCAGGATGTTCCCACACAACTGAGTGCCCAGGCCGAGCTCTTCTTCGAAAAGCTGAAACAGCAACCTGATTACACCACAGCGATTGAGAATCTCAAACGCGGTTTGCGACGTAAAGCCGACCTGAAATTGCTGAAAGAGTACGTAGATGTCAGCGTGGCTAGCGGACACTTTTTTCTAACATTGTGGCACACGTATTTATTTCCGTGACTGTTTTGGCGCAGGTTGGAAGCCCGTTTGCTTGGTTTAGACGCAGAGAATGAAGATTGTCTTGTGCGGTGCTTGTCATGCCACAAAGAGGTCGTAAACCCACACAACGAAAAGGATACCGAAGCCGACGATCAAGAGATTGCAGGAAGTGGGCCATCTCAGTTTCGGAAGGTAAACCCAGGGCCATCATCAGCTCGAATCTACCGTTCAAATGTGCCATTTAATGCTCAGCCCATGGTTCAAGAGTCCATCTCAGAGGAATCTCCCAACGATCCGATGCTATCACCTCCGACGATATCGACTCAACCACAATCAAACATGTTCGCGATGGCGGAGTTTGAGCTATCCCAACAATTCCAGTCAGCCGGTGACTCCCATGCAAGTGAGAGGGCCCCTGCCGTCCGAGTTCCTACCGTCAAATGGTCGACACCAACTGAAACACCTTTGAAAAGGGATGTTAAAAGCGCAAAGGCTCCCCTCTCAGGTAAAAAGCACCAAATGGGCCTTATGTCGACGCTTATAATGTGCTAACGCGTCGTATTCCAGTCTAATGAACATCACAGCGACACGAGCAATTTTATCTCCTGACCGGCCGATCAGTGCCCCAGTAGTACCGATGAAAAGAAAAATTCTGCCGGCAGATCGAAATCTCTCCTCAAGGCACTTAACCCGCAGCTACAGCCACCACAGTAGTTCAAGAAAGTCCAAAGTAGGAGCGCTCGCATATAAGACCTCCAAGCATACCGGTAGAGCTGCTTGTGACCACAATGTGAAGTAGTCGTCGTCAAATTTTTGTCCTCTCGTTGTCATCCTCGAAATTCGTATGCGTGAGAACTTCAGCCCGACCTCGAATTGACGTGAAGGTGGACGGCCTTGATGTTAGCATTTGCGCTTATCTTGGGCTCGAAAGGTTTTGGTGGGTCTGCAGCAGACTCTGCTAAGGTACTCTTAGCAGACCCCAAAAAAACTGAAGTACTACTGTATATACCAACTTAACAAGCCTTGCGGTGTTGTAGGTCCCAATAATAAAACATGTTAATACGGTAAGATGGCGCGAAACTACTTATTCGCTTGACTTGTGTACTTTTGGCGTGCTGTGATATTAATACGCATCCAACACGAAAAATACACCAACATCTTGGTGCTTCAACATCCGTCGGTATTTCATCCAATAGACTACGACCTGATTTTCGACCAATTGCCGCCCCTGCAAGGATTTGCCGGTGATTGGTTCCCAAAACACTCGAGCCGTTTCATGAGCATACAAAGCGCAAGAGGTTTTTCCTGGCAGCCAGTCGCCGTCAGTTGTTCAACGGGCGTCATTGTCCAAGCGTCAAGCACCAAGTCCACTCCATCCACCATGTGCGGCATCATCGCGTTGCTGCTGGCCAACAAGTTCGAGCACTGCAACCAGGGGCTCTACGATGGCCTCACAGTGCTGCAGCACCGCGGCCAGGACGCCGCCGGCATCATGACGTGCGAGCGCAAGCGCCTGTTCCTGCGCAAGGACAACGGCCTCGTGCGCGACGTGTTCAAGCAGAACCACATGCTGAACCTGCGCGGCAACATGGGCATCGGCCACTGCCGCTACCCGACGGCCGGATCCAGCTCCAGCTCGGAGGCGCAGCCATTCTACACCAACTCTCCGTACGGTGTGTCACTCGCGCACAATGGCAACTTGACCAACTCGCACGAACTCGTGGACCAACTGGCCAACACCAACTTCCGTCACGTCAACACGGACTCGGACTCGGAGCTGCTGCTTAACATCCTAGCCGACGAGCTGCTCAAGCGCGTGGACCAGCCGCTGGACACGCACATGGTGCTGGACGCCGTCACGGGCGTCTTCAAGCGCTGTCGTGGAGGCTACGCGGCTGTCGTGCTCATCAACGGCTTCGGCATCGTGGCCTTCCGTGACCCGCACGGCATCCGCCCGCTTGTGTACGGCACGAGGAAGACCCAGCACGGTACCGACTACGTCGTGGCCTCGGAGAGTGTGGCTATTGACACGCTCGAGTTCAAGACGGAGAGGGACTTTGCTCCTGGTGAGGCCATGGTGATCAAGCAGAACGGAGAGATGACCTCTCGCAAGTGCGTACCTGACGCTAAACTGTCGCCCTGCATCTTCGAGCACGTGTACTTCGCCCGTCCCGACTCGTTTATTGACGGAGTGTCGGTGTACCAGGCTCGACGCAACATGGGCTCCAAGCTGGCCGAGAAGATCCTACGCGAACGCCCCGACCATGGTATTGACGTGGTCATCCCCATCCCTGACACAAGCCGCACGTCGGCTCTTGAAGCCTCGCAGCGCCTCAACCTGCCGTACCGCGAGGGCTTCGTCAAGAACCGCTACATTGCGCGGACATTCATCATGCCCGGCCAGATCGCGCGTAAGAAGACGGTGCGCATGAAATTGAACGCCATCCGCTCCGAGTTCGAGGGCAAGGTCGTGCTGCTGGTGGACGACTCGATCGTGCGCGGCACCACCTCCCGCCAGATCGTGCAGATTGCGCGTGAAAACGGCGCGAAGGCTGTGTACTTCGCGTCAGCGGCCCCGGCCATTCGCCACCCGAACGTTTACGGTATTGACATGCCCACGACTGAGGAGCTCATTGCCTTCAACAAGACCGAGGCTCAGGTGGCCAAGGAGATCGGCTGCGAGTGGATGATCTACCAGGACCTGAAGGACCTTGAGGACTCGGTGCGGATGGAAAACTCGTCGCTTGGAGTTTTCGACTCGTCGTGTTTCAACGGCGAGTATGTCACGGGTGACGTGAACCAGGCGTACTTCGAACGGTTGCACGCCGAGCGTTGCGACGCCCGCATGCAGGCGAAGAACATGGGCTTCACGCCGTTCAACCGCACGATCTCCACGCCGCAGTCCGACGAGAGCATTGACATGTACAACGCTCCGCAGTAAGCTGGGAATCTTCCTAGCTGCCTGGGCTGAACGAGGAAACCAGCCCAGTTACAACGAGCCCACTCCGGGTGAATGGGCACCTTTATGTAAGGCGCCGAGGATATGCTTCGGATCGCCACGCTTGCGCGGCTTCCTCACCCCTCCGAAGCATACTAATCTGGTGGGGTCTTCGGACTCCTTCCTCCGTAGACTCTATATAGAGCAAGAAATGAACATGGTTTCTTCCAAACGCTCCACCACATCATGCTAAAGCAGCGCCAGGGAAGAAAGGAATTCTGTAGATCCATTCTTCGACAGCACGGTCGTGCTGCTACAATACGAAACAAATAGAATTTTCGTGGTGAAATGCTGCATCATGCTGCACAGCTCTTCCCCACACGTTGCGATTTGCTAATGGTATGCCGGACAATGGAAGTTGCCCATCGATCCATGTTACCCAGTCTACTGGAACGGAACATTGTTCTGCGCAAAATACGTCTGCAGTGACTTGAGCGTTGCGGGCGTCGGAAGTTGTGCCTGGGCATAGGCCAAATGCTGCACAAACAGAACAATATCAAAGGTTAGATGGGATACTCGCACGTGCTTCGCAAGGATATCAATACTCACCACGCCAGGCTTCGCGGCCGACAACTTCGCAATAGATTCAGCAAGGTAACGCGATGGCACCGGGTACTCCTGCAAGAGATCAAGCGGGACCACCGACGCAAAGAAAAGTTTCGCGTAACCAGCCTCGTAGCCCGTCTGCTCCAACTCAAGCAACGATTCATCCTCGTCCTTGACCGCGGCACCACTTTCTCCAGCTTCTTCTAGCACCTTCACCGCTGCTGCCAGCATTTCTGTCCACAGACCCAGGTCGGCAACGCAGAGCTCAGTTTCGCACATCAAACGCGTCAACCCAACGATGCAAGCCTTCCGCTCAGCGGGTCCGCGACCACGTGCATTGCATGTCAGCCACACCGACTTGATAAACATTGTCGACATTCCCTTTTGAAGCGATTCCAGGGATGCCAAAAATGTGTCCGGGCCGAGCTTTCAATAAGCACAGACACCGTGTAAACCAGCTCCTTTGCGTATCCCACCGAGTTGCGTCCAGTCATGCGGGTTTGCAGCCGAATCATCAGAATCTTCACAATTTCGCTCAGGAAGCTCGCGTATGCTTCGCGTGGCATAAACGCAAAGAGTCCCCGCAGCAAAGAGAATGCGTTCGCCTCCGTGGATCTGGATGAAATCAACTTCTGAAAAACACCAAGTATTCCTTGGACAGACTGAGCGACATCGGATGGAGCCTTGCGCATGTACGCTTCGATGAGCTTCACAATGGCGGGGACGTTGCTCACACGTTCCCACAGCGTAGGGTTAAGCAGCACTGGGAACATGCTTCTGTATGCATCGGAGACACCGCTCGGTCGCAGCTCCAGCATCTGAGCCAGCACCTGGTATACGTAAGGCGATAGGGCCTCAACATCGTTCGTCAGCACCTTCTGGAACGGAGGGAAGAGCAACTCCTCGAAACGCTCCGTCGCACCCGGGTTTGTCTTGCAAACGTTTAGGATCAATACGGAGAGCGACTCGAAGAGGTAGTGGCTAAATGATGGGTTGCTGGGGTTGGCGCAGATACGGTTCAAGATGCTGGTGAGCTTGTTCACCGCCATATCTGTCAGCGGCAAGATATCTTCCTTCGCCACATTCATCACGCGCATGACGACCTTCATGAGATAATCATTCTCAGGATAGTTGGGCTGCTCAAGAATGTTGAACACGTGCTCAAGCAGCTTGCCCAAGTACGGTGCTAGACGCTCCTTTGAGAATTTTAACGAGCCTGACGGGTCTTTCACCGTAAGAAGTCGCTCCAGACAGGCTGCAGCGTATGTGTGCACGACGAACTGAGACGGGTCCATGCAGTTCATCAAAAGTGGGAATAGTTGATCCATGACCTCCACAGGCATTTGGCTACGGAATGTGGAGACAAACTTGATCGCGTCAGCCTTCAGGATAAGCGAAGCCTGGTTGGGGGTGGAGAGCTCCGGCAGCACCTCCGCCATGAAGAAGTCCATCAGTGGCACCCGGCTATTCACTTCCGAGACACCGCGTAGACGCGACTGCTTCATCGCGGAAATGGCAATCACAAGGTTAATAGACACATCCTTCATCGCCCAATTCCGCGCCGGATCCGCCTTGTACTGCTGCAGGTGGGTCTGAATCGTGCTCATGCAAATCTGCGTCACAGCCTCGTCAAAGTTGCCTAGCAAACCGCGCACCAAGTCGCGAGCAGCACTGCGGCGGCTGTCGCCATCTGAACCTTCAATGTCGCGGCGAATGTAATCCATCGGGTTGTCTTCGAACAGCTCCTCATCCGAAGAGCGCAGCTGCAGGTTCGTGACAACAATTCCACAGAGCTCCGTGAGTACCTGCGGGGACTCGAACAGCGCGCGGTGGAACGAGCGCGAGGCCACTGACGTCAAAAACTTCATGCATTTGGCCGCGAGCTCGTCGTGCTTCGGGAACAGCGTGATCCGGTTGGCCAGCAGGTTCCAAATGACCTCGGTAAACTTTTGCAAAAACGGCTTGAACTCCTCGTCGTACTTCTCCGCGTACAAGTTGATGTTCTCGACAATCGCGACGAGCACGCGGTCGATCGGTCCCGGTTCCTCCTCATTGTCCGCGTCCACGAGCGCCGCGTTCTCGTAGCTAAAGTAGCTCAGGAACTCGCCCATCCACTCGGCCACATGGTCCTCGAAGAACTCGGGCAGGTCCTGCCAGTTGAGCGAGTAGAAGATGCGGCTCATGTAGCGCAACGCCGTCATCATCTGCGTCTGCTGCGCCGCCTGGACGCCAGGAGCACGTAGCGCCACACCCGTGTCCTTGAAAAACACGAGCAGCGGCTCCTGGAAGACCTCGAGACAGTGCTTGAGCTCGCGGAACAGGTCGTCCGACTTGAAGACGTTGCGGAAGCGCTTGAAGATGGTGTTGGCCGTCATGAGCACGCCGTTGCGTACCTGCCAGTCCTGTTCTGTCTGTAGCTTCTGCACCAGCTGAGGTAGCAGGTCCCCCATTGGGCGGGGAAGTCGTACTCGCCGATGGTCGTGAGTGCCTCAATGAGCTGGTTCTGCAGCGTCTCGGGCATGCGACACATGAGCTCCACCAGGTGCTGCTTCACCAGGTTCTTCTCGTTCTGAGGCACGCCGCCCTGCTTCTCCGGGTCCCAGTTGTGCTTGATGAAGTTCTTGAACAGCAGCGCGGCCGCTAGACGCACCTCCTGCTTCTCGCCCGCGCTCTCCAGCACCTGTAGCAGCAGCAACACGTAGTTGGGCTGCGCGGACAGTGTGCTCAGGTAGGCCTCGGCACCTTTACGCGTCTCGGCGAAGGGCGACAACGTCCCCTCCAGCGACTGGCGCAGCATGGGCATGTTGGGCTCCGCCATCCTGAAGAGATCTTCACTCTGCGTGGCTAATTGACTATTGGATGCGGGTACGTTCTGGAAGGGAGGTCGTACGTGGTGTGCTGCACATGATATAAGGTATTGTACCCAAATAGAAATTTAGAAATAGAAATTAGAAATGGGTCATTCAAAGGGACCCATTTCGCATTCTTCCACTTCAAACTTGGTGTGATTGATGAGCTGCGAGGACGACGCGCTGCTGGCGGACCTGCTGCAGGTGAAGCGGCTGTTCGCGAACAACCACCTGAGTGACGTGATGTTCCTCTTCTCGACGGATTCTGGAGATGACGGCGGCTCTGACGCCTCCACTACCGAGTACAAGAGCTCGGCAGGAGACCACCTCATCCCTGCGCATCGCCTCATTCTGTCGCTACGCAGTGGCGCGTTCCAAGCGGCACTTCTACGTTCCAAGAGCAGTCAATTGCCGGGACAAGTGCGCTTCCCGCTGAAGATTCACGTGCAGGACACGTCCTACCGCGTGTTCTACGCGCTGCTGAGGTTCCTGTACACGAACGAGCTGGGGACAGAGGCAGAAGAAGGAGCCAAACAGGAGGAGTTCTGGCAGCAGCTGCTACGTGCAGCCTTTGTGTACTTGGTGCCGTCGTTAGTGGATATTTGCGTCAAGAGGATTGTGCAGTTTTTGGTAGAAGAGAGTGACCAGGAGGAAGATGAGGTGAAGGTGGAAGAGCGGAAGATGCGGCTGCAGAAGAAGACGCTGGATGTGCTGGTGTTTATGGATACAGTGCTGGCTACGAACCCGTTGACGGCTCGACGGAGAGAGCCCTCGGATGGAGCTATCATGACCCCACCGACGTCACAGAATGGACGACGATCTTCAGGAGATACCTCCGTGTTGTCACGATGCACGGAGGCGGTGCAAAAGCTGCAGAATATGTGCTTGAAGCAGCTTCAACACATGGACGAAGATGCGTTTGAGGAGCTTTTGCAAAGTGATACGGGGAGACAGTGTTCGACAGAGCGGTTGTGTGAGATTCTGCGTCTGCGGTCCGACACACCACTGGTCGTAGCCATTCGATATCAGCTCGGCCGCGTGGTAAATGAGTTGCTACGTCTTGGTGAATCCCTAGATCGGGTTGGTAAGGTCGAAAGTGACTTGCCGCTCGTTGCAGCGCTGAAGACGGGGAACAACGCCATCATCCGCCGCCTGCTTGTCGATGAAAGTGCGCCGTTTTCCTGCTCACGGATAAGGTGCCGTTGATTTTCTTAGCGAGTGCAAGCGGCAACGTACGGCACTGTGAAATCTTGATCGAGCAGAATTCAGCCGAGGTGAACCTCATCTCGCAGCTTAAAGACGGAGACAAGGAGATTACAGCGGAGTTTGGACACCAGCAGACACCTCTACACATTGCGAGTCGAAAGGGTCACAGCAAAGTGGTGGAACTGCTGTTGCAGCACAGTGCGGCCTCTAACTTGCCCGACGAGGAAGGAAACACAGCATTGCACTACGCAGCTAACATCGAGACTGTGGAGGTTCTACTGAACTCCGCGTTCCGAACAAATGCGAACATCCCAAATCGAAGAGGGCGGACACCGCTACACATTGCGGCAGCGCGAGGCGATGTGGCAGTTGTTGCTTATCTCATTCGCCATGGCGCAGAACAGGATATTGTGGACGACCAAGGCCAAAATGCTTTCCACCATGCTGCAGCTAACGGACACACAGCAGTGACTCTTGTTCTGCTTCACGAAAACGACGCAGCAAAAGCCAAAACTCTGGCAAAGGTGGCAAATCGAACCAGCGAGAGCAATGGTACAGCAGAAAATACTCAGTCCGACGAATCACAGCAGCAAGTGCAACCAGCCAACACTGGCGATGTTGTTAATTCAGAAGAACATGCGGAGGAGCAGGAAGAAACGAGTGGTTTTGATATCAATCAAGAAGACTTGAAGGGTAACACTGCGCTTCACCTCGCTGCCATGTCACCGTCAGAGCGGTGTCAAAAGATGTTGCAGCTATTGCTGGAAAATGGTGCAGATCCAAACCGATCCAACTGGTTCGGGTACACTGCGCTTCATTTATTCTGCTCACACCAGAACGGTCCCGCATCTCTTATCAACGCATTTGTAAGTGGCGTCAGAAGATATCGACTGTTGTTCTTACACTAACTTTGTGTTGATTGTCGACTGTTAGATTGAACACGGCGTAAATATCCACGCGCAGAGTCTCGATGGCAGCACAGCCCTGCACCTGGCTGTTGGTCGAGGGAGCGAAAACGTCGCAGTCGCACTGGTTAGTGCCGGCGCGTTCGTGCACCTGCTCGACGCAGCAGGTCGCAGTGTGGTGGACCTCGTGGAGAGCACGAACCAAGGCTCGATGCTGGTACCAGTCCTGCGCAACCTTTCTCACCCACCAGAGTGGGTCGGCGACGAGCAGACCGCCGAGTGTTCGTCATGCCACACACTTTTCCGACTGGCCATGCGCAAACACCACTGCCGCCACTGCGGCCGCACTGTGTGCTACAACTGCTCGAGCAACAAGATCGCCATCCCGAAATTCCAAGTGCTCAAGCCCGACCGCGTGTGCAACACCTGCTTCGACGTATTGTCCTTCCGAAAACTTTTGTAAAAGTCTCACACCACCAAATGTGCAACTAAGGTTAAGCTTACAACACCATCGCATTTTCAGTCTGAAGATGGCTACATTTAGGTTCGTCTTTTCATTGGGCGACCTAAATTTGCCATTCACGAAATCGCAAGTGCTTCCGGGACAACTCCACCCGCCGTGCAGGACGCCCCACTGCTGCGCAGAGCCCCGCTGTCCCTCGTTCTCGTCATGTCCTCAACTGGCGAGGTACCGCCGCCCGCGCCCGCGTCGATTGCAGCTGAAAAGACGCCACAGGAGCCGAGCAATGGCGATGAAGAGTTTTTCGTCTTGACCAATATTGTGGGCGTCGCTTTGCGCTGCGTTGTGAGACCCCAGTGGTCGTGTGAGGCGCTGCTGGGAGCTACTGCAGAGGCGTACCACACCGCATTCCCGGGCAGCGAAGTGCCCGAGTGCAACGTGGTTTTCCACCGCAAGAAGCAGGAGTTTCTAGTGGCTGGGACGCCTATTAGCGAGTGTTGCACTTGCGGTGACGAGCTCGAGTTGGGCGTCACTCTTCCTGCTAGTACTGGTGCCAGTGCAGACGCTACGCCGTCCATTGCTCCGAGCAGCGTCAGTGGCGTGGATACTGATGGGGAGACGAGTGAGTTCAGTGTGCTGTTCCACAAACTCCCATTGGGGTTCACGATGAAGCGAGGCCATGACAGTAGCACGGAGGTCGGAACCATTTATCCCAAGAGTGCAGCGACGCACTTCCCGCGCTTGGCACCGGGTGTGACTATTGTCAGCATTGCCGGCACACCACTGAAAGATACAGGGCTTCGTCAGGTGCACGGCCTGATTAAGACTGCGGAGCTGCCGCTGGAAATTCGCTTTCGGGGACCAGATTTGATGGCGTCGCCCTCGTTAACTCCCGATTCAGCTCAGCAGCAACAAGTGCCGGACTCTCAATTGGCAGCGGCGACTGCTATTCCGCCGACCCACCCTCAACAGCAGGGCGGGCGTCGCAGGGGCTCTTTTGATAGACGCAGCGTTCGGAGTAACGGGAGTAATGGCAGCAAGAGCAGCCGCAACAGTCGTGGCAGTGGACGCGGAAGGAAGAAAAGCGGCGAGGTGTTGCAGGATAGTGAACATCGACAAAAGGGTGACAGTGGTAGAACACGGATTCAGGCGGAGGTACACCCTGATGCGAGCGAGTCAAACCAGCTCAGCGGACCAGAGGACCATGATGCGGATCAGACAGCGGAAACAGAACTTGTGGGCCAGATCGAACAGCTCAAGGTGGCACTGCTACGCAAGCATGAAGAAGCCAAGCAAATTGCGCGCCAGCTTGAAATGTGCACGGAGAAACTAGTTGCTCTCCGTGGTGATTCTATGCATCGCCCGCTACAGCAGCAGCAACAACAACAGAAGCAGCATTCCAGACAGAATGGTGCGCCACGTTCACGTCGTTCAGGAGCGCCTTTATCGACCAGTGGAGGACCCAAGGTTTGGTTGACTCCTGAGATTCTGGAGGCCATGGACCATAAAGCTGGGCTTCCTCGACGTGGCACGGGGCCTACACTTCTTCTAATGTGTCGTCGATCTCGGGATATTCCGCTCAATCTACGCCTGCACCTCGTACTGCCAACATGCGTGCACGTAGTGCTCGAGCTGCTGCTCTTGCAAATGCTGACAACGTGTCTGTGTCGTCGTACACGTCGAACTCGTCGAATACGTCCGCGCGCCAGGGAGGCAGTCGCTCGCCACGGGGCACAGCGCTTCGAAACCTGAACAAGCGGTACAATTACATGCCGCAGAAGTATGCCGCAAACACAACGGGTGCTTCGGAGTCTGGAGCTACCTCATTATCCTCGCGTGGAGCAGTGATGTCGCGGGCGCGCATCTCTCGCGACTCGTTCATCACTAAAAGCGAGAGTCCCGGTGTTGGCTACTACGACGTGCAGGTCAAGGATCGCGTTAGAGGTGGTGAAATCGGCGACTCGGATCGCTCACTGGCGTGGAATTGAGCATGTGCAACGACAAAGTGTAACCATGTCCTTCACATAATTATCACATTGGGCGTGGCAATGTTCTCTCTTGGCAATGTTTCATTAGCTCAGCAGCCATACACGTGGGCTGTCCGAATTGAATTCATACTTCGAAGTAATAGACATCTTACGTAAGAAATTTTTCATGAGTATGCATTTCGTTTTGAACAAGCTTACTCGATGAAACCCAAATGTTCGTAAATCTACTGAATGACGCATGGAGAGAACTCACACGTACGCTAGCGCCGACATTAACTTCTCCGACTGCTAGCAATTGGACTTGTGTTGAAGCAAGCCCAACCGCGCAGCAGGAAGAAGTTGGTCGCGACATAAATACTTGACTACGCCCTAACACCTATTTGCTCCGCTCCTCACGATCGCCGCCGCTGCTTTTCAAGAGACCACGATGCACGTCGAGAGGCGAAATAACAACCACGTGCACTTCAGAAGTCGGCCACGCCGGAAGGAGTCGTCCCGCTCGTAGGTCTTGTTCTGAGGGCCGAACGTCGCCTCAAAGTGTTCCCACACGGCCTGGAAGCACGGTGCCACCTGCTTCTCCTCGTAGCCCGTGAGCACCGACAGTTCGTCCCGCCAAAGCGGCGTCACGCCCAACGCCTTGCGGGACGCCACCAAAATGCTCGCTGCCACAACCGACGGCCGATACACCTGCAGCGCGTACTCCTGCAGCACAAGATCCACAAAAACTCGGCGTACTTGCAATAGTACGCGTGGGCTTCATCCACCAGCTCGGATCCCAGCAGTCGGTCGTCTGCAAACAGCACTGTCTGGCCCATATAATGCTGCAGGAAGTGCAGCGGCGTCACGACCGTAAGTCTCCACCCCAATCTACACACAAACGAGATTCAAATTTAGCGATACCAAATAAGAATCATGACGAACGAACTGCTGACGTACTTTTGGAAGATCTGTGCCTCTGTGTCGCTGATCTCGTCGAATGAGTACATTCGATTGCCCATCTCCCAGAACTCGGCCATGGGCGGGAGCTCCTCCTCCGTGCCCAGGAACTTGAGAGCCATACGCAGACAGCTGAGCGCCAGCAGTTGGAACCGGTCTTTACGAGGCAGTGGCTCATCCCTTGCCAGCATCTTCTCCAGGTACCCCACAGCAGCATGCACGTACTCCTTGCGCATACGTAAATGGGTCTCCCCACTTCGCCCATCCAGTCCACGAGCACGCGACGGTACTTGAGGTACGCGAACTGCTGGGAGAAATCCGGTCGCTCGAGTTCCTGGCGCAGCATGGCGCGGTACACGGCGTCCACGTCTCGGTCCTCGAGCGCCACCAACTGCGAATATTGTCAACAAATTGTGTTTCATGAACGGAAAATGACAACAAGAGACGCACGTTCTGCTCCTCGAACGAGAGTTCCACGGTCCAAGGCGCGTCGGACACGAGCAGGCCTAGGGTTTCACTCGCGTCCGACTCCTGCGAGCTCAGCAGGTCGTCGTCGTCCAGCACTTCGTCGCATTCGAGGCATTGCGCTTCCCACTCCATTTTGTGAGTGAGGGGGAGGTGAATTTGGGCACTTGCGTTGTCCAGAAGCTCTGCAAATGCACAAATGCAGGACGAAGGCTACGCGAGACTTGGCCTTACAAAGACCGAGTCAGAAATGCCCCGGCTTTGGCGAGAGATCCCTGGCGCATCCCTTTTGAGCATCGGCTGGGACGCCAGCCATGATTTGGGCAACGCAGGACGCCATTTTGCTTAATGCTTGGCCACAGGCCTGGCACTGCAAGTTGCATGGCGACGTATCGGATACCAGCAGACAAAAGGGTGGTCTACGTTGCTATATGTGGTGGAGCGATAACTGAGTCCGCGTTGGGCGGGCAACGCCAAGGAGAATATCCGGGTTAGGGACGGTCTCCGAAAATAGGGTTTTGCTGAATCGAAAATGGTCACTTTGCGCTTCGATGCTTGGATGGAGGGCAATCAAAGTATCTTCATGGGTGCTTTTCTACAAGTGCAATACTGTAGTGCAATGTATTTACGCTTCTTTTGTGTAGCCATGTGTACTCTCTAGTCATCCAATTGAGACAGCATGGCCACGCCACGTGCAACCCAGTGAGCTTCTGGTCTGCTGGTGGGCAGTCGAATGAAGCAGATGAAATTCGTCGAGTGCCCGGTGGTCGACAGCGTGCCTCGTCGCTCGCTGCAATCAGATCAAACAAAGTTAGGATATCGCACTTGGCAGGCGACGAAATTGACACAACGCACCTGGTCTTGTAAACCGGACATGAATATGAACTGCGTTGACTCATTTCGGTTTTCTTGACAGGTTTGAAAAGCAGCACCGGTGCCATCGAGAACAGCACCTTCGGATCCGACTCTGCCAGTTCACTCGTCGCCTTGTCCCATTTGGCACCTTCGAGGAACAACCCTCGGACGTACACACCGTCCTGATCATAGAAAGTTTGTGAGTTTTTCGTTACCAGTTCAACATAACCTGCAAGTTGCAGGCTGCAACGAGAGGACGTACATTTGGTGGTTGTGCGTAGTCGTGCCGCGGCATAGGTTCGTGGTCGAAACCCAGTTGGTCAATGGGCAAAGTGTACTTTCGTGCGAAGTTTTGACTGGCACCCGTCAGGAACGCTTGTGTGAAGAAGAAACCCGAGACCCAAAAGACAACTGGCGGGTTTTCTAGCAACCACTTGTTGAAGAAAACAATGCGCTCCAGCAAGTCGGTCACGTAGCTTCCCAACGGCTTCAAGGAAGGGTACGACTTGGACGCCCAGAGTGCTGGGATCTTGCCGTAGAATAAACTCTTGGAAACATTTTCGAGCTCTGCAGACATGACCACGAGGCCCTTGAGTGCTTTTTGCAGACTTTCGAGACTCGAACGGATCGTGGACATGAGGTTGTTGAAGCGAACGAGTTCTTGACAGAGCACGGTATTCATCGACTCGTCCCAACGCACCAGGTAGCGAATCTGTGCCACCTCCATGTCAAAGTTTGGCGGTAAACGTTGCAGAATGTCGTTGGCCACGGCCTCCACGAGCTCTTCTTGGGACCCGCTGCTACCTTCACTACCGCCTCCAGAGCTCTGAGTTAGCAACACGTCCCGACAAAGCTTGGCTGTTGCATTCTGATCTTTGTGATCGTGGCATTATCATGGAGACCAAACACTCCAGGAGGGGCCACTAAAGGCAAACCTTCTATGAACTTGAGATACGAGTCGTAGTCGCCATCGGGTGGCATAGTGTACATACCTTGCTCATCGAATGCGTAGCCTTCTTTGAACACATCCAAACAGTAAAACTTGCCCAGAACAGACATAAGCGTCCGACGATCTTTATCGTCTGTCACACGTCCACCATAGTTGCACTCACCAGTACAATAGCGCAATGCGCGTAATGGTAGCTGCACGTTTTCATCGACGAACATGGCCAATTGGCGAATACTGATACTCAAGTCAGACTCGTTGAATTCATACTGAATGTTCCAACCAAGAGGTCCAAACTGCCGTCGTTCGCGCACCAAGGCATGGAAAAAGCAAAGCGAGTAGAGAAGCACGCGGAACTCGGTGCCTTTGACCACGGATTCAAGAAAACCCTTCTCACCTATCGGATCAGACATATAAGACCCCATGAGATTGGCACGTAGCCCTTGCGGTGGTTCATTTGTCATCTTGACACCATTTTGCAGGACAGCCGCAGGGAACACATCCGACGGGTACGTTGTGCACCACAGCCGGAAATCTGGGTGCGTATTATCGAGCTTAATATCTTCAGCGATCTTTTCCATCACTGGCATCCAGCTTGGCGCTAAATGGCAATTCTGCAGTACGACCCACGAACCGGCCTCGCGGGCACGAACAATCATGCGCTCAGCGATAGGGCCTTGACCTTGGCCCAGTGAAATCGTCTCAGCCTTTTGCCGAAGTGAGTCGGCAAACTTGAGCACGGAACTGATCGGGTCTGACCCCGGTGACAAGATGAACACTAATGGCGATGAAGCGCTGCTGTCCGCGTACGAAAGAGCCAAGTCGAACTGCGGGGGCTTCACGAAGTTTTCACCCATTTCCTTGACGAGGAACTGCTGGATTCCAACGACTAACAGGTCTGGACGGATGCATCGTAGACCTAGGAGTCGACGGAACTCGCTTACTCGGCCCAATGTCGCAGGGAATGGTAATGTGTGACCAACTGGACTATCGTAGACTGCCTTCCATTGGTCCTCATGGTCTATGAAATCCTCGATGATACCATCGAACGCTGGTAGTGCGCTTAACCGCGAAAATTCCGCCCACTGCTTGTCGCTGAGCCATAACTTAGCAGGGTTCGGTGGTGGCTCTGAGAGTGCGATACCTCCGGTGAGCAAGAAGTACCATTCGCTGCTATCGAGCTCGTGTTTGCCTTGTTTAATAGAAATACACAGCAGAAAAGAGAACATGAGTTTGTCCTTCTCCAGCAAAGAACGGCAAATGTTACGATACAGCGAATAAGTGAAGTGGGCATCCAGGTTCCGAAGTCGCTGGGTCAGATCCGGTGATCGGTCACTGTTCAAGATACTTGCGATGAAGAGGTTGATGAACCAGGATAATGAGTACTGGTAGACAGGCTCAATGTTCGCAAGCTGATCGATGCAGAAGAAGAGCACTTGGCACGAGTAAGCCACCGGTTTGTAACCTTGTCGAACAGAGTCGATCTCCAGCTCTGTCTTTTCCGCAACTTGCTGTTCCTTTTTGATCTCATCGGCGACTTGCTTACTCTGGTTCATGGTGTTGATAGCGTCTTCATCCTCGAGGATATTGCCCTGTGACGACGACAAAATGTTCAGAATCTTGTCTTCGATTTCCTTGAGCAACCCCTTGTTGCGTGCGTTCTGCACAATCAACTTGTTCTTTTGCTCTTCTAGATCAGGTCTTTCTTGCGCTACAACAATTCCTAAGAGCTGATCTTCAAGGCCGTGAGGAGTGATCATAAAGTTCAAAAGCGTCACCTTCACTGATACCTCTGGCAAATAATGCGGGTTCCGATACTTGGTCGTAATGTAGAAACGAAAACTCTCCGCATATTCAACGGTTGAGTCACCGAGACGAATACACGTCACTCCACCCTGTTTGAACGTTTGTTTCAGTAAAAGTGGTTCTAGTGACGGGTCCAGCTCTTCACCAATGTTTTCAAGTAACACGGGTGTGCCAAACTGCACCGAGTTCTCTAGAGTTCGCATATAATCGCCATCCGTTAGCTTAATCACCGTCATTTGATTGTCCTTTTCCATATTACGGATCCATTTGTTTGCCTGGCCCTGCGGGTCGATCATCAATGGCCATCGACGCGAATTGAAGACAATGATACCGTTATCAACGGAAAAGCCGTCAGTCGGAAGTCCATCAATATTCCACTTGCGAACTTGTACCGCGTCACCAAGAGATCCGTTCAGAGACGGCAAGTCACTGCAAGGAATGTCAAGCTGCTTGCAGCGTGCAACCCAGTCGTGTACGGCATCCTGTCGGTATAATGAAGTGAATGGACCGAGATATGCAACAACTCCTGCTGAGATCAGCACGTCTCCTGTCAGCCGACTGTACTGTATTGCCAACTGCTCTGCAAAATCAGTCCAACGCGTTTTTCTCCGCCAAGGCTTTCAATCAGCGTGGATGCTCGGATAAGCTTTTTGCCTGTGAGATCCACCTGGTACTCGAGATTTTCCTTTTGTTTTGTGGCTGAGTCAAACTGCCTCTGTAGCTCTGCTAGCCCGTCCTCGACCTCCTTTAGCTGCGACAACTTTTCGTTCAGTTTTTCATGACCTCCTCAAGCTGCTGTTCAGCTTCCTTCAGCGCTTCACGCTTGGGTGCAACTACCTTTGAAACGTTGTCGTACAACGCCATAGCGTGCACCCATTTACAAAGTCCGGCGGCAGCTTTTGAGGCCTTCTCAGCCTTTTCCGGACTAAAGTTTTCGTCGGCAATGTATTTGCTGTTGACGATTTTCATCGTTTTGGGGTCGAGATTGTCCTTGTCAAACTTCTTCAACGTGGTGATGAAGGTCGGGTCGCTGAGCATTTTCTGTGATGGACCCCAGTAATCCATGATTCGCTTTGAAGGATCCTGCGGGTCTGGAATACGAGCTGGTTTGATACCAAGCATTACACAAACACCTTCGCACACCAGCTTCACACCAGCAGGAGGATTACTCATAGCTTTCACTTCGTTGATCTCACTTGGTTTGATCGTATCCAGGGCTTTTAGAGCCTCTTCTAGCGCTGGAATTGCTTCAGCGAGGTCTGCTTCCACGCTAGCCTTCTGCTGTTCGCACTCTGCCTTAGACGCGTCGGCCACTGCAACATCAGCCTGCACTTCACTACGCTGAACTTCAACTCCAGGTAACTTGGCTTTTATTTCCTCCATCAAAATATCTGTGTCTTTCTTAGACTGATCCAGCACAGGTTGCAATTCTTCCAGTTCCTTCCGCATCACAGCCACATTGTTTTCCGCAAAATTGATCTTCTCGAGACCAATAACATAGCGGTTGCGAGCACTTTGTACGGCTTCACGACGGCGCGCCAGGAAGCTTTTAAACGCAACGATGAGCTCTAAATAAGAGGTCGGTGTCACGTAATTCTGCCGGCGCAAATTCTTTAGGAATTTGTCGGAGAGTTCCATCACGCTTACGTGGAAGTACTGGCATGTGTCTACGATGGCCTTGCGTACGTCTGCACTGTCCATTTCCACGTCTGCCAAGAATTTTTCGGCCACCGCCACCAATGCATCGGACGGCCACGCTGTAAACCAGTCAATCGTACAACAGTTAATTAGCGACGGAAACTTCCTTAGTCTGTCCCTGAAGGCATCTCCGATGGGGAGCAAGCGAGCACAATGTGCAAGTTACTTCGCACTCGCTGCAGGAAAAATGCATATAGCTGGGTTTGGTTCATGTTGTCTCCCACCGCTTTGCCGAGTTTTTCCTTTACATGGGGGCGAACTGCCTCACAGATACCGACCCGCTCGTCATAGGGAAACAGATTCGGGATCTCTCCAGAGTTCAGCATATTGTTGATGTCTTCAACAAAGCCGTCGTACTTGATCTGCGTATCGCTAAACAGGAACACAAGTGGCCGCACACCTGTACCAGCCATACGCAAGACATCCTTCATATCTTCACGCCATTCAGTCATGGTATAGTTCTTTGAGATTTCAATCTGCTTGATTTCAAAATCAACAATAAATGCCGATAATCGTGTAAGACTTTGACGCCCACTGCCACCTACGCCGACAAGAAGTGCGTTTCCACCAGGCATGTTCAACACGCGAACAATGCGCGATAAATGTTCGATGGCAAACAGAAACATAACCAGATTCATAGGCTTCCGACTAATGCCATTGTACTCGGTCAAGTACCCGTCAAGACACTGGATAAGTTGCGCGATACCGTCGAAGTCGGTGTCCAGACGAATATCCACTTCCTTGTAAAGTCGTGGACTAGCATCAGGGTCCATATAGTCGCCAAAGAACAGGTTTCGCATGTCAACTGCGGTGACTGGACCTTCACTACCTCGTTTGAGGCTAGCAAATACCTTGTCAAAGTTCGTAGCGAAGTACTTGATGGTGATTTTCTTCTGCACGTCATTAAACCACTCCCGGTCTTCATCATCGATCAAACGGTCACCGATCACGCGAAGAGATTCATGCACCCACAGCTTCACCAAGCTGTTGGCATTAAACTGATCGTTAGGCACCACAAGCATGATTCCTTGGACAATTCTAGAAAAGTCTCGAAGATTGAACGTATAATGCGACTTCTTTGGCGTGGGGAGGAGGGCACTCATAGCAGATTGATACAGCTCTAACGTTGCAGACACCACAGCTTCTGAGAGGCGTTTCACTTCTGGGATGAAGGGATTTGAGCCAAAGTACCAATCCAAAATCGTAGTGAAGATACGCGTGAGTGTCGTGTCATCGAACTCGGAAAAGCACAGGAGGTTAAAATGCCGAAGTAACCGAGGAGTGACGCTGTTTCTACCACCGCCAGGAGGTCCCATCGCTGCTAGAACAATAGTGTCAACAATTTTCCTCCATGACATTTCTTTCAGATCGTAATAGCCTTCACTGTCTATCAGCTGCCTCACCAATTCAATAGGTGGCTGAGCACCGTAGGTTTCAACCAAAGGCATGTTCAGGTCGTCTACGAAAATGATGGCGTTCTTACCCACTGGTGGGCCGAACACACCCTTGCGGCGCTTGTCCAGCTTCCCGTCAATAATGTTCTGCGTCATGTTTGCCGATGTTTTTGCAGAGAACGACAGCATAATCACGGAATTGAGCTCCTGTGGCAGTACTTCATTCAGAATTGAGGTCATGTAACACGACTTTCCCGTTCCTGTTGGACCACAAACAAGCACCTTTCTTTTGTTGGACACGAGAAGCTGAACGAGATATTCCAACTGGGCAGTGAAGATTGTTGGCACAACAATTTGGTTGAACGGTGTATTGGCCTGAATCTCGTATGGTTTGAGCATCTCTTCCCACTTGAGCCACTTACTCTCTTCAATATTAAAGTAGTAGTCGTGAAGGTTTCCTTGCCAGGCACTGGAAGCGCTAGTACATACGTGTTTTTGCTGTCTTCAAATACAGGCTTCCCCACTTGCGAACCTGCAGTGCACGGCTTACAACAATATACTTACTCTCCAGTGCTTGAATATTCTCCATAATTGAGCGAACGAACTCACAAAACCTGATTCGTCCTTCAGCATCAATGCTCTCACCAACAGACCACGTGAGTGAGAACATGAAGAGAGCTTCGACCGTCGCCTTTTCTTGGAGGCTGCATCTTTTGGAAGTTTACACAATTGAGCCTCGAAGATGTGAATGAGGCTTTGCACAAGGTTCGTATCCACGGTCGGAGACAGCTCAACCAACTCCTTCCTAACAAACGCGATGCATGGTTCGACCAGCCATGAAAACAGGAAGTAGATGAGGCTCCGCTGTTCATTGTTGATTTCAAACGGGCCCAAAAGAGGCTCCTTGACACCGTCCACCAAGGTGATTGAGTCTAGCCATGAATTGAGGACTGGAAGCCAGCCCAGTTGCTCAGGCTCCATGTAAATCATGCCACAACGAGACACTGTCGCAGGTGATGCAACCAACAAGTCCATAGGCTCGAACATCATGCTCATGACAGAACTCATGGCAATAATTTCACCGCTCATCAAACATAATTTTCGGTTGTCGTCAAGCACAGTATTCATGTTCTCAATCCATACCGCATCCACCGGCCCATCAAACATCAGCCACTTGCGATCTGGGGAGGGATTATTAGCCAGGTTTCTGTAATTAATGGCAAGCACTCCATCATTCCATTCGTGAGAAACAGCATCGAATTGTCCATAGAGCTGCCCCATCGTTACTGACTTGGGGTTAATTACTGACACGATAACATTGGTATACCGTTGATCGTAGGGAAACTGCTGGTGCAGATGAGCTAGAACTTCAGACAGCACTCTCCACGAGCACGTTTTCCCCGAGAAGGGCATCCCCACAACCATGAATCCGTGTCGCACAATCATCATTTCGTAAATTTGAATAACCTTCTCCACAAAGTTGGGAACTGGTTGCAAATTCATTTGCTGGCATACATGATCGATCGAGTTCAGCATGTCCCTCCGATCTGGTGGGTCGATCGTCACGCCAGGGAATAGGTCCGAAACAATACCATTAAATAGAGGTACGTCGGGAGACAAGAACTTGGGCAAATTCACGTCAATGATCGATCGCAGCACTAGTGTATCTTCTCGTAGATGTCCTTCTGCCTGTTTCAAGTTACCAGCAGCTCTAAGCACAGCCATAACAGCTCGCATCCCGTAGTCGTAATGAGATTGAGATGATAGCTGCTCTGAGCACAATGTGTAGGTCGTCGTGATCTTCTTAGAGAGAGCGCTTGCATCCATGTATCCGTAGGAGTACAACATGATCTCTGCAATCATAGCATAATCCGGAACCATCATTGCTACAGTGCGAAATAACACCTTCAAATTGTCGGGTAGCTCTGCTCGACCCGCGTATCCGGGGTTCATCGTGATAAATGGGCAGCAAGTGGGGTTTAATCGGAGCTCTGTGCCCTCAAAGAGGAAATTTGCAACGTTTTGAGCTTTTGCCAATTGAATGCAAAGAATTTGTTGGGCAATCACCGACAACACCTCCAGCTGAATACGATTAAATTCGTCAAAACACGCCCAAGCACCCGAGCTGGCAAGACCCTTGAAGAATTTTCCCATTGCGAGATAATCCAGGCCATCAGAACAGTTTGTGACGACACATTGAATGGCAATTGCCTTTGCAAGATCTTTCGTCGTTTCTGTCTTGCCCGTTCCAGCAGGACCCTCCGGTGCCCCACCCAGGTTGAGGTGAATCGCCCCCGTTAATGTTCGGTAGCACCTATCCGTCAATGGGGTGATCACCAAACGCATACTGTTTCCAAGATACTCGAATGCGTACAGGGCCAGCGTGTTAATCATTCGGCACTCAAGAGTATGAGGCTTACCTGTTGTCGCTGAGACCCCGCCCTGGATCCAATAGTATCGCAGTTGAGCAAGCCAGTCGAAATCCGTTTTATCCGTGATTTTCAGATCGACCAGCTCGGCAATCGTATCGCGGTTGTGTACATCCATCACCACCAGCGCTCCAAGTGTGATGCGAATTAGCTTCGGTAGCTCTCCACGCACCATTTCGACGGTTCGCTTTAGTTCTGTGCGCAGCATTTCCAAGTGGTTGCTTAGCGCATTGGGGTCATTTTCACAACCGCAGAGCGCTTTCTCGCTCTGTTGAGTCCACATCGTTTGGTTTACAGCCAGCACCACTTGACCAGGCCACTGCTGCACCCATTCCAATCGATCTTTTGTGGGGTAGTCCATAATGGACGTATCTAAATGGAAAGCAACACTTTTCTTCATTGTCATCTCAACTTCCTCGAGCCAAACCTCTACATTTCCGCCAGAATTATTCGGGTTGATGAGATTTTGAGATATCTTCTCGTAACGGAAAGGAACCTTTTCCATCTCGGGGCTGATCATGGCGGTGATATCCAAGTTGTCCTGGAACTCAAGCTGGGAAATACCATCAAATGCTTTTGAGGTGAGGTTGGACACGTAACGGGTCTTTCGTTTCGGCAAGGATTTCGAGCAATTCATCATTCGACAAGAAGAAGAAGCGCGGGAAGTAGAGTCGCTTCGTCTCCAAGTAGTCGTTGAGTCCTTTTTGGATTGTGTCTAAGTCCATATTGGACTGTTGCAGACTTGGTAGCAAATCACTGCGTTCCGCCACTGTCAGAACACCAGGAGAAGCCACGGTTTCTTGCATGTTGCGGCGCCAATTCGAGTCAACTTTTCGAAAAAGAGCCCCCTCAGTGGGCATTTGCCGCATGATATCGTCCGAGCTGAAGATCGGTTCTAGATACAACCACGTAGCTTGCACCTTAATCCAATTGTCCATGATGTCCTGAATCGAAATCAGCATCTTCTCCCATTTACTGATGCGTTCAAAGTATGGCTTGTTGTATCTACTGCCCCGCATAGACTGGGTCTTCACGATTTGGTCATCTATAATTTGCTGGATCTCATCCGTAGAGCACAGAATAGAAGTACCTGTCGATCTGTACTCCTTCGTGGAAAAGTTAATACCTAGCCACCCGTTTCCATCTTGTCAAGAGCTTTTTCTAATGAGTACTCCTTTGAAGCACTGACGCAGGTCTCTTCGATAGCCCCAGTAAATCGATGCAAGCCAAGTTCTATCATCTGGTTGATATTTGATCCCTCATGTACCTGAACCTCGATACCTGTGATGCGCTCAATCTCTTCCCAGTGTCTGTCACGAATCCCGGGGTACAAAGTAGCACCATCAGTGGAATGATGTTGTCAAGCATGTCGTCAAGTGTCTTCTTCACCTCTTGGGCCATCGTGATCGCCACAGCATACACATCAGTATTCTTTTCGTACTCCTTGATAATTTTCACGATTGTGCGGCGGAACTGGTCACAGTCGCGCTCAATCTCCTCAGCATTTACAGTTGCTAATGGTGCATCCCTACTAAATGTCACCTTCTCCATTGTCTGAGAAATCGTAGTCCACAACTTGTCAATAGGGCCGATCATGTCATTGAGATCTGTCAGGGCAGTCTGGTTATTGGTAATGCTCATGCCCAGCATCGTTTCTTGTTCGTTAATGGACTCAGCCTCTGCCTCTGCATCTTCAAGAGATTTCCGAGCTGCTTCGATACGCTTCAAGATGCTTTCGGGGTCCGCAAGGTTCGCGTAGTCCCTCATTTTCTCGATGCGGCGCTGCAAGGACGAAAACTGACTGGTGAGCTGCTCCTGCCGGCCTTCAACAATAAGCTCCAATTCATGCTGCCTCTTAGTCTGAAGCTCCATGCTTTTTCGCTGAAATCCTTTGATGTTCTCGGGCCACCGAAACGTATTGAAAAAGAGCTGAATTTCCTCGCGAGCCATCTGAAAGTCGAAATCCTTTAAAAACTGGATGCAGCGGCATACATCCTCGTAAAGTTTCGTATTCAAAACGTCAATAAGCTCAATACTCGTGACATAAAACTTGTCAAGTGCCTTGAGTTCGAAAGAGTCTAATGGCTCTGATACGAGCTTTGCCCCAATTTGCTCGTATTCTGTGATCATTGAACTCATTTGCTTTGTATTGTCTGCGGATACTTTGCTGAGAATCTTGTTCGCATGGGCTTTAATCTTGGTCACCAGTTTCACCTTTACATCGGTGCACGAAATTGCCAAGAGCTTGAAACTGTACTTGTCATAAATCTCGTTCACGCGGGTTTCCAAATTCTTCAGTTCGTCAAGCTCGTGTCGGTAGACTAACAAAATATCGTTTGCAGATTTTGGTTCTGTCGTGCCTACACCCCGCAGTAGCCTATCGCTAGATTCAATCAATGCTTCGACTTTAGCTTCGTATTCGCCATTGATAAGGTAGTCGTAAGGCTGAAAGAGAGCCAAAATTTCAGTCGGAGCGTGCATGTGCTCGGCGATGAGCTCGGCCAACGTGTTTTTCGCTTTCACAACAAAGGTGTCGTCTAGTGCCATTGTGCTGGGTCCAAGAGTAGCAGCGCTACGAAGCTTAACAGGAATTTTGGTTTGTCCATCAATGCGAGGGAAGTTGTGAGAAGATTCGACGATGATGTCGACACAGGAAGCGATTTTTCGCGTAGCGCGTTTGGAGAAGGCTCAATGAAGAATCCATCCTGTGTTCTTATTGATCCATCGCTTGTGATAGTACAGTTTACAGCAAGAAGTAACGCAGACTCGCCATTAAATGTTGGGCTTGAAAATTGCCGAATAAACTGAACAAACGTGCTGATAGATGCTTCCACTGACTCCTTAAATTCCTCGCCATCAAAACCGCCGCAGCGTCGAGAACACCAGCAAAGTTCTGATAAAGAGCTGCTTCTGTATCTTCTGAAATAGCGTTCGGGTTACCAAGACGATCTGGTTGCGGTTTCTGAATGAGTCCTTCAAATTCCATTCGATCTCGAAAAAGTTTGTTGTGAGTTTCATTGACAGGAGACGCTCGCGATGGATCCGTCTTCGATTTAGGAGAAGCATGAGTCCTCATGACAACAACTTTTGGTGCCCCTGCAGCTCCAGGGACGACCGTGTTTTCCGCTGGATTTGTACTGCTTCGAATGCTGTAATAATGCAGTTGCAACGCGCACTCGTTTACTCTCTTTGCTGCTGCTGAAACCCAGCATGTCTTCAGACAGTCCTTCACAAGCTCTGCACGCCTTGAAATTGCATCTACAAAGTGATCAACCGTTTTAGGCAGTGTTGCCCGAAACTCCGGACTATAGACGTCAATGAAGAGGATGGTCGAAAACGTCGCTCCTCCACCACTCGGCGACATCTCCCATTCAGTTGGCGGGGTCTCCATGATCCACTGTTCCTGGAGAGCAAACGTCACTGGATTGATGGCAAACAAGTTTTGCTGCATTCGGCTTCGGGATAGTTCAGCTCGATAACTATCGACTCCAGTTTGACGAAGGACTTGCCACGCGTCTGACTGATAAAGCTCATCCGTCCACCATTTCTGCTCTGCTTGTAGAAACGGAGGGTAGATATTCATTTTCAAGCACGTGTTTGCTTCAAGCAGGTCGTACGAGAGCATACTTCGGGCAACAGTTTCGTAGTAGTCTACATAAACTTCCTGGAAAATCTCGGCAATCATGGCCTCACTTCGGTCGTCAAAGGCCTGTAAACCTTCAGCATCCAGTTTAGATGGTGGTGGTACTTGCAAGCGTCTAAGAATCCTGTGGGGACGATCCGATGCCATCAGTACAGTTCTAGCGGCGGGTAGATAGATATCCACCTGCTTCCAGTAAGCCTCCATTGTTTTCACATAGCGCCGCTTCTCAAACTCAAACGTCCGTGGAGTAGCATGCACAGGCTCCAACTGGAGTGACCTACTCGCTTTGTTTTCATCCACGTCCAAGTTAAAGCGTGTTCGGGACTTTGGGCTTCGATGACGAGGCTTAGTAGGAGATGGAGAGCGAAAGACTCCCTGACTGTTTTCCACATGACGTGTATACGTTCTCGATCCGTCCACGAAAACACTGAGCTCTTCCGCTTCATCCTTCACAATGTTTTCCGTTCGTTCGTCACGCGGTGAAAGCGATCCATCTTCCTGCTTCACACCAAGGGAAGTGGTCGACTTGTTAGGTGAACCCCGTTCGAGCACCGGACACACTGCCATGGGTCGTGCTGATGGTGAGCGCAACGGTGAATTTGTAAACGTCACTGGCATATGTGCCTCCCGCTTGGTGAAGGACGAGATCCGCTCGATCGTGAGCGTCCGAGCTGATTGCGTGTAAAAGGCTCCGATTCGGTCGCTCAGTCCGTAGTACCCTCGGTCCTCGACACTTGGCGTAACTTTCTCCCCTGCACGATACGACGCGTGCAGTAGTTTTCTGTGTTTGCGTGGGGGCTCCCCGCCTCGTGCTACGGGACCCATGAGTCCACCCAATGGTCCCATAGTCTCTAGCATTTCGTCCTGGGATCCCTCGAGTCGGTTGATTCGTCTCTCTGATCGCGAACTAGGCACCTCGTCGGAATAATCGCGAACGTCACAGTTGCGTGTATTGATGGCACACTGAAGCATTTTCAATCTCGCCAACCGAACGGGACTACGCTTGGGTGAGCCACGAGCCACATACGGCGACGTGGTGTCCTTCGGCTGGCCCTTCATCGCCACCTCGATCTTGGCCTAATGTCGACTAGCCGCCTCCGTTTTATCCTGGAAGTGATGATACCTGTGAAGGGTGCATCTGAAAACGGACGCACTGCTATTCGTATATCGAGATACGAGTATCTGTCGATCGACCTCAGTCTGAAGGCATCCATTTACTTGCGGCTTATATGCAGCACCCAGAACCATTCCGTCTTGCACGTTAGACGTTAACCCCTTAAGCTGGAGCTTCCCGATGAATACGGTACGGCTGGATTTTAGATTTCCGTTAGAAACCCATATTTTTGGCAGAAATAAAAAATGTAGTTTCTAATCCTTACGAAAATGGGTTTCTAAATTATTAGAAACAAACAAATTGAGTTTTTAAACTGCATGTAACATTAAATTTTTAATCTAAACAAATTGAGTTTGTTTCTAATAATTTAGAAACCCATTTTAACATTTAATCTAATGTTACATGTAGTTTTAAAAAACTACATGTAACATTAGATTTTAAAGTTTTAAAAACCCAACTTCGGAATTAACCTAAATGGTTCATGAGACACGATTCTCGTACTAATAGGGGTTTCAGTTCCTAATTTCTCGGCATATTTTATCGCCTATTTTCTCTCGCGAAACATCGTCAAGAAATGAGAGGAGAAATGATCCTCCGGGGTCTCATTTCATGGCCTCATTTCTGCCGTCGAGAGAAGTGAGGCGCGCCCTTTGGACCAAGGCACTCCTGCTCGAAAGATCGCCTCAGCGAATTTCGCGCGCGCGCGAAACATCGTGTTGTCACTACTACTTCACGCCACTCGCCATTCCCCAACCTGCAAAGCAATCACCACTGCGATTGGAACAGTTGGCGCCAGGTGAACTATGCCGAAATCTCGCATGAAGGCTGTCCAGGCGGCCAAGATACCAAGCAATACCCTCTCGTCCATGTCTGTCCGCAAGGGCAACATCGCAAAGTCATCAGGTCGTGCCCAGGCGTCCAAAGCCGCCGTGGATGTGAAGATTTCTAACACATCGAGGACCTCCAACACGCCGAAGGCCATCAAGAACGCCGACGCCTACGTCCACCAAGTTGGATAAGCCGACGTTTTCGCACACAACTGATTTCCAGCTCCGCGCGATGATGGAGTGGCTGGAGATCCCATCAAACTACAAGGTCATTACGGGATAAGCGACCACAGGGCGAAGCGTTGAGCAAGGCATCGGTGTCACTAAAATTGAAGGCTTTGGACGCATGGGTAAATACGTTCACTCTAAGGCTCTTGAGCACATGCATGCTCAAGGAAGAGTAGATGAACACCACGTTCAACAATAGAGCCCCGCGGTTTGTCAAAGTCGTTGGACTTCGCACTTCAAACGCTACAAGAAAACACGTGATCAACTGAACAACCAAACTGGCTTCGGCCTTACCGAGGAAATGCGAGCTCAAGGCGTTACTCTGAGAGTCATGGTCGAGAAATCATGCCCGTTATACTATCGGATCAACGAAGCGTTTGGAGAGCAGTCGAACGTGGAGCCTCTGTCGCATACTACAATCCCGGAGCTCGAAGACGACGATTTCGCATGGGACGGTGAAGATGATGCTAGCTTGCCAGGGAATGTAGAAGTTTCTCGAACCCCTGACGCTGACGGCAACACACTCACTCACAACACCGCTCAAGAGCTCCCATCGCTTGGCTTCGTGTTAACGCATGACGAACTACAACTTCTCGACCCTGGTCTCTTACCGCCACCTGCGGCAGCTGAGCCAAAGGAACCAATTCGTAGGCTTGCTGCAGCAACTACGACACGAATGAGTCGGTCTCATGGAACCCCTCCTTCTCTCGCATCTAGTGACAAGTCACAGAGTATTCTTCGTGGGGATGCCAAAGGGGTTGATAAGGCCAACAATGTGAAGCGTCGTGACTTTGTAATCGT
This sequence comes from Phytophthora hibernalis, assembly GCA_012656075.1. NCBI lineage: Eukaryota > Oomycota > Peronosporomycetes > Peronosporales > Peronosporaceae > Phytophthora > Phytophthora hibernalis. The sequence goes on from JAAKBF010000247.1 coordinate 100,992, forward strand.
ATTCAATTCCCTGCGCCGCGATAATGGCAAGCGCAACTGAAATTGATTTTTATTTATTTCGGAGCTTTCCTATTCTGCACACTGACTAACTTACGACACAACGATGTTGCATAAGATGTGACAGTGAAAGTTGGGTGGTCCAAATAACCCCCCACGACGTATGGTCGATACATTTAACGAGAAAAGCCGCCCCTCTAAACGATTAGCAGCGCTGGTGCGGGGTGCCGTCGCCTCACCCCAGGCAGCGCTGGCTGTTGGTGGTTTAACGCACCACGTTTATTGTCTGCTATTTTCAGAAAGGCTACATGTTTGATCGCGCAGCTCTTGCGTGCTCACGGCTGTCCTGAAAATGGGAAGTGCAAGGTGTTAAAATGTGGTGCACCCAATTATATTTGAGTGGCAAATGTTTAAAGAATCTATTCTCTTATTGTGAATCCCAGCTATATTTGGATATCTGGGGCGATTGGCCAAGTCGCCATGAAATCGACCGGCCAATCTGATTGGACAAACTAAAAACACGGTTTCCGTCACACAACTCAAGCGGAGATCGTCGTTGCCTTCGCTGAGCTAGCGGTAAGAACTTGCGCAGGAACCTGCGTTCAACAAGCTAATCATTACAATGTATAATACCTATGTATCACCAAACCCAGTTTTTCACTGTTTGTATGGTTTCTACTGTCTAGGATACACGCGGAAGGAACTTGCAAGAGTTTACAACAAGGCGCCTAGTACGGTTACTAACTGGATAACAGTTTACGAGCGTACTGGAACCTATCAGCGCGCTGACAATACCCCAGCCTGCAAATACACAGTCTTGCATAGGCAATGGCTCTGCGAATTTTACGCGAAGCAGCCCTTGCATACTTGGACGAAGCACAGGAGGCTTTTAAACGAGTCCACCGTCTTTCAATCTCCAAGTCCTCCGTCTGGCGACTAATTCACGAATGCTGCCTGACGCGAAAGGTTTTGGAGCGTCGCGCGATGCACATCAAAGAGAAAGATGTGTTTCGCTTCGTTGAAGAGCTAAGTACCATCAATTGGCGTCACCACAATCTCGTCTTCTTGGACGAGGTATCATTCGATAACCGTGGCATGGTGAGAAAACGGGTTACGCGTAAAGAGGCCAGACAATTGCTATCAGAGGCGATTTTCAACGGAAGCCACGAATTTCCGTGCTGGCGTTCATTGGTGTTCACGGTTTGATCGACTACTACGATGAGCAGGGTACTTTTGATCGCGTGGAGTTTTTTAAGTGTTGCAGAGACTTCGCGTATTCTGCCAATGGTAACGTTCGTTTGTATCCTGTGTCACACTTAGTGTGGATTCTGGATGGCGCGTCCATCCACCGAGACCCTGAAATTATCCATTTTCTTAGAAGTATTGGTGTCGTTCCGCTTTTCCTGCCTGCGTACTGCCCATTTTTAATCCGATTGAGTATCTCTTTGGCTATATCAAGAGATCTTTTCAGCGACATTATCCCGAGACGAGCGGCCGTGACCTTTTTCCATTTGTTGTGGAGACGTTTGGCAGGTTCAAGGAGTTTTGAATGGCCCGTGTTTTTGCGCATTGTGGCTGGAAGATTGATGGACACTTTGATCCTATTGGTCCAATGTCTATGGAGCGGAGGCCACTTCCAGACAATTTTGGACACACACACCAAGAAGAAAGCGTTGAAGATGATCTCGGTTTTGCAGGGCGGCGTACTTCATTATGAGATGATTTATCGTAGCTCGCTCGAAACGTGGCAAACTCCTGCACGTTATTTTCGCTTGCAACGGGAACAGATTTTGGAGCTCTATCGCGACGTCGTTATCTAGCTGCATGGCTTGGTGAATGACGAAAGTTTGCAGCAATGGAGAAAATTAAACTCATGCAAAAGATCGTCGAACGTGTGGTGCACGAAGAGAAAATCACGAGAAGGGACTTCACAGAGGAAAACCTAATGGCGCGGGAATCGGCTACCATCGACGTCAGCTGCAGATCAACACCAAACGACTTCAAGTGTTGCTACTCTGTTCGTTCTTTCAAGCTTGGCGATCGTGAAGTCTACAGCACAATCGCCGAGAACTGCCATGCTGATGCTGCCGAGGTTTCTAGTGATCGGCATTTTGTGTGGCTCACTGGGCGACGTCATGAACGGCGTCGTGTCACCAACCGCGTCGTCTGTGCGTCTCTGCAGCTCGTACCTGGGCGCCCACATTGCCGGATGCGCGGTGCTGAGCGAGATCAAGAGTCTGTCTCCGGTCAAATTCATTCTGTTTCCTGGGTATCAAGTGCTTCGTGCGCGCCAAGCACCGCGGCGGAGCTCTCATTGTGTTCACCGGTATTGTGGGTGCCCGATTTTTCGGGTGTCATGATGCGTCCGTACAACCCGCAATGGTTACAGGTATTAACAGGTCGTCCTAAGGTGGACTGTCAGCACTTACACCGGTGAACGATTCGGCTGTCCGTGAACGCGACTCGATACAGCTGGAGCCAGTATCCCAACGCAGCAACTACAGCTCCACAGCGCATTACCGTCAGTGTGTGACGCGGAAAGCTTCGAGTGCTCTCCAAGATGATTTCGTGTCAACTGTGCGGCGAGCAGATCTGCAGCCGATGCCGCATCGTGCCAAGCTCGGCAGCGACATGCTTAGCTCGCAGGTCACTCAGTCCTCCATTAACTTTTGTAAGAAGTGCGTTGCAAGTGTGAGCGATGAAAGCCCGTTGGAAATTGCTCGCCAGGAGCTTTGGGTCCGTGTACGCGACCGCACGTCGTCTGCGATCTCCCGAACGAGCACAAGGTAGGATTTCTCGTCGGAAAGAAACACATTCGTTAAAGTGGTGTTGGTACGTGGCAGTGAAACCAATGGGCACCGTCACGATCAAATATTTCTACAATAATCTTCTGCTAGCAGCGTGGTGTTCCTGGGTTGCGTTCGTGAAGACAAATCCCGAACGAAAGGAGAAAACTTTGACCGCAGCTTTAAGCTGGAAGAACAGATTTCCTTCACAAGGACGGGAACGCGTTGGTTTTTGCTTACGATGTGCAAAAGGAGACTCATGGTCTGGTAGACACGTGCTGAATTTCATCATAACTATTCTCGAATACGCAAAGCAGTGACAGATTGGTGTGAAAATTGCAACGAGAAACCACTTTCGTGCAGTGTGTGGGGTATTCCTTACAAGTTGGCGGATGTAAACAACATACAGGTGGTTGCGTATATTGAGAGACCGTGCAGGCTTTCGCAAAACACTTCGAGATAGCAAATCGATTGTCAGAGCGAAAGTGCGAGTGTCTACGCTGGTTCAGGCTTGGAATGTGTGGCGAAAGTTGAATCTCATTTTGCGTTAGGGTAAACTTCGATTGCTGCAACGGTACTATTCTACTCGGATCTATTCGCGCGAGTCTTGCAAAATGCTGCAATAGTTTCAAGAACGAATTCAAGCGCGAGTTCTGCGCAGTACGCAACGGTGATGCATGAAATTGTGGATTCTGGTTATTGTAACCAGCAAGATCGAGAAGGTCATGATGCTCATGTCCTAGATACAGAGTTGGCGAAGCGAAAGTGGTTGTGATGGCTCCAGTTCAAACTCGCGCGATCAAAACGCGAATACAGAATGCGCTGGTGTACATGCATTTGCAGCTTCAGTTCAAAGATTTTCAAGTTTAGCAGGCCCACACCTCACATCAAATGTGGAAAATTCATGCAACCGCTCGATTGGTAGCGGTTCGATCGCGACAGCTTTTAAAACGCAACTTTGTCAAGTTGCAAGGGGCCGTCACCGAGCGAAGGATTCGAAGTTCGAAAGCGGGTTGATTCCTAAACGTTATCCAGCATTCGGTCCAAAAGAAGTGTTTTAGAGGCTGGTTTGAATTTGTGTCTCGACGCAATTGGCTACGCGTGAAGATGCCACAACCGTCAGCAACGCTACCAGAGTATCGTATTTCAGACGTGGAAGTCGGTGGTGGTCAACACCCTGAAATACGGTAAAGCGCATGACTTTTCCGCTGCAAAAGACTTCTGCAGATGCCACCGAGCACTGGAAGCACTGCGTGATTCATTATAGGATCGATCGAATGATCGGCACTAGAGAACTACGTTAAATGGTGTCGATCTTCATGTCGTGGAGGAAAGCGGTGGCTGAAACACACCAAATCAGAGCTGCCAGGAGGCACTGACTGGAACTCGCGGGAATGGCTTTCAAGGCGTGGAAGCAACGCAGTAAAATACACGCACGTTGTCTGAAGCTACTAGTTAGTGATACGACCAACGCCCATTTTCACTTCCGCTCCATATTCTGGCAGCGATTCACTCCTTATAGAAAGCGCTTAAGTGAATTGCTGGTGATGGTAGCAGACCCGTCCGGTTCACCATTTGGATGAGTCGCAATTTTCTAGTGGACAAGGCCGTGCGTTCACAAGTTGTAGTTTCTTCATGATGGAGATGTTTTAGAGAAATAAGTTTGACAAACATGACGAACGAACGAAAGTAATGCAAGTCATTAAATAAATGCGTCGTTTGAAAACTAGATAGCCCTGTGGACGCTACTCTTGATGCTCAATATCATCTACGTTTGTCAGACCTGGAAGATGGTCAATCACATTGCTCAATGGAGGCGGGCGGGAATCTGCCAGGAATGCTTCAATGGTGCTCTTACGTGACTCGAGTTGGAGATGTTGACCGTTCAATCGCTCGCCGTGCGCCTTCCAGGTTTCATTTAGTTTCCGGTTGTCTTCAATAGCCGCATTTACGACTTCAAGTGCCAATAATGCTGAGCGCGAAAGTCCTGCTAGCTGCATCTCAGCTGGTAATTCAGCAGGCTTAAGCAAGTTAGCAACGTATGATGGAGGATAATCTAAGATAGCACGACCCCACATAGAGCGGTTGAGACCACGCATGATGTGGTTTACCCACATACGCCACACGACAGTGTCAGCCTGAAACGTTGCTTTCCAAATCTCTTGTAGTTGAGCCACGACGTCTTGAAGCGAGCTTTCTGCTGCTGCACCTGAGCGATCAGTGAAAGCTGGTCGTATGCACGTGTCAAGAAATTCCTCCAAATCTTGAGCCTTTGTAATGGCCATTCCGTATTCGTATATCATAAGACGAATAGTTTCCCCACCGGTTGAAATAACCCATCGATCCCAAGCTTGTTCAGTCTTAGCGCTGTCGACCAAGTGTTGATTCCCTTTAAACTGCATAACCTTGTGCCATGCGGTCTCTACAGGGGTATCAACAATCCAGGCCCCTTCCTGCTTCACAGCCTGGCTTTTAACGCGGGGACTGAATTTGAGCCATAGTTTATGCAAAATTGCTTGGAAAGTGGCGTCATTTACAGCGAAGTCATCTAACGTCTCGCCCGACGTATCGCGCTGCCCAACCGTGCTCTTCACAATCGGCCGAACAATCAGCTGCAGCCGATGTTGCTCCTCAGTTGATGGTGCTGCCGGGGATGCTGGAGACGCACGAGATGGTGGACCAGCGGACGTTGACACCGCTGGTGGTGGAGCTGGAGATGTATGAGTAGGCCGGCCAGCGAATGTTGACACAGCTGGTGGCGCAGCCGGAGATGCACGAGTAGGCAGGTGAGCTTGAACTGGCACCGCTGGTGGTGCAGCCGGAGATGCTGCTGAAGATGCACGAGTTGGTCGACCAGCGAGCGTTGGGGGCGCTTGCACGCGGTTTGGATACGGTGACACCCGGGTGTACTGTCGCACGTGGCCATCACCAGCGGACAACGCTTGAGGAGGTGTTCCTTGGTGACGCGCTTGACCACGCCCAGCTGATGGCGAGGCTCGCCTTCTTCGGCTTGGGCCATTCTGTGTGCTTGGAGTAGCGAGGCCTGCGCTCTCTTCTTCGTCCATTTGCGATTTGACTCACAGAAACCACTTTGAAAATGCATATTTCATGAAATTTCAGAGGGAGGTCGATTGGCGGGCGGTTGATTGAACCAACCGCCCGGTCAGTTTTGAGTAGAACCCACAATAACACGCTCTGAATTCAAGACTTTCTCCACCCAGATTCTCTTAAGAGCTAATCTTTCATCTAAATCCCGATGCTCAGACACGCAAATGGGAGGTGAGCTGAAAAGTGGCTGCTTCGAAATCACTCTATTTTCAGAGCCATATTCTAAATATTATTTGGGGGAACAAGGGTGTTAAGACTTACTATAGATAATCTCTCTATTAGAGAGAGTCTCTATAGTATTGTGCCTTGCAACCAGTTTGTCCAGTGATCGTACTTAGCGCTAAATCATAGAGGCTTTGAATGCTTTCCGAAGTCGTGTTTCATGCACTACAAGAGCAGAAAATGGCACGTCTAGTTAGTGCCAAAGCAAACACAAGTCGTGCTAGGGCTGTTGGAACGCTTTCAGATCACACAGGCACATTATGGGGAGTATGAATCATGCACGAGTTACAGCAATTCGTACTTGAGTACGATTTATAGTTATCTCGTACAAGACAAGTCGTACGAATTACAATCGAAAGTGCCAAAAATACTGCAAAGCACAATAAGTCTTAACATTAGAGATACGATGAACTCTAGAATTCTCCTGTTTAAGTGTCTGTATGTCCATCATTGTTGTAAGTCTAGGCCAATCTCCACCATAAATGAGAAAGTTTGCTTCATTTGGCCGCGACACTAAACCTATAAGCAAGCATATTCAAAATGAATTACATATTCTTCAAGAGCAATTGTGGTTTCATCCTTTTTGTCTCAACAGGCAGCACAAGAAGAAAATGGAACATCCGAATTATCTACAGCGGGTGCGAAAAAGTTACACCCGCCCATTTTCTGCACACAAAGACAACTTCAACATAAAGCCAATTGTGTCCGCCAACTTGGTGCTGCTGGACATTCATTTGTTTTACTGTTTTGGGTTTGCTTGCACGCTATTCGGCAGCAGCCTTATGCTTCCACCAATTACTATACAATAGAACATATATTTCTGCCAATCAAAAGAGTGTAAAGTTATCGAGGCGTCCTCGCATTTGAATTTGCGCGTGGCACACTTCCATTTATGCTTCCCAGGAAGCATGTACACGTCAGTACTCTACAGACATTCGTAAGAGAGTGACCGTCAAGGGGAAGGCCAGGCTGAGCCAGCGCAAAATGATTGAGCACCTCATGATGCCTCGTTGGATATCAACCGGTTCATGAAGCACGGCCACTACAACCCCTGCCAATCACCGGAAGGTCTCGCAAAATCAATGAGCGTCAAGATCAACGTATGGTTACGATCATTCGAGAGGATCGCTTTGTTAACGCAGCAGTTGTGGCAGCTCAAGTGGTTAAGGCCTCTGGTGTTACCGTATCGCGTAACCTTATACGAGACCGAATCTATGCCCTGGAATGCATGGCCGATCGGCTCGCAAGAAGTCGTTTCTGAGTGGTAAGCATAGTTGTGCCAGGAAGGCCTATGCTAGGTGGTTTGAGCAGATGACATATGGATTTAGAGTCACGTCCTTTTCAGCGACGAAGCATGTGTGAAACTCCACGGCACAACGGATAGAGTGTCGGTCAGGCGGCGCCATGGTGAAGCTTTTCACACGCGCTGCGTGATTCCAACTTTCAAGTCGAGAGGGAAGTCGATAATTGTTTGGAGTTCAATAACGGCTGACGGCGACGGGACCTTCATTTTGCAACGAGTCTGTAACGGGAATATATTACAGGCTCTTGCTTCGGAAAGCAATTCCGATCACCAAGCTGCGCTTGGGACTTTCCGGCGAGACGTTGTTTTGTGCAAGATAACGCGCCCGCACACACAGCCAAGCTAACGGCGGGTTGTCTGCGGGACCTCAAGTTAATTTCACTACGCCATCCTGCCCAGAGTCCGGATCTGAACCCAATAGAAAATCTATGGTTCATAATGAAGCAGGAATTTAGTCTATGTCCTGCGATTTCAATCGAAGATATCAAGGTAAAAATTAAGCTGCATTTGGTCGGGGATCGATGATGAAGTGGTGCAAATATGCGTTCTCTCAATTCCCAACCGTCTGCAAGCTGTTCTGGACAGTCACGGAGGCCCCACTAAGTACTGAAGGCGTCACCGTAGTGTAGGATCTAAAACCATTTGAATTTCTTCCATTTTTTTGCTAGTGGGCGTGAACTTGCCGCACCCGCTGTATAGTCTCAGAAAAGCCATCAATTCCGCCTGAAGAAAATAAAATGAAGGGTCAGGTACCTTTTCAAAACATTGGCTAATTTAGAAGGCTACATCCCTTTTTGCCGACGTTCGCCGGCAAGATCGAGTGGCGCATCGCCGCCCAAAAAGACTGCACTTGACAAATAGGCTATGACACTCCCAGAACCATGACCTATGCTCACAATTTCCGCTGGTAGGCCGTCGTTTTGATTCACGTATACAACGTTCCTATTGTACACGTCCCTAAGTTTTTCAGACCCAAGGAGATAACAATTCGACGGTGGTACACGCTGTTTTACAGCAGAGAGTCGCAACAGTCACAATTAGAGAAGTTAATATCAACGAGCGCTGTAAGCGTCAGCGGCAAATGCGATCGCCCTGGAACGTGTTAGCGACGGTAGAGAAATAAATCCGAGGGCATCCAACATTCCACATTGAGGATCTAGGCGAGTATATAATCCAGCCTCCAAAATATGCCTCCAAATTCCCGAACGTCTCGCCTTCGACCGTGTGTCGGGTTCTGAATTTTTACTGAATCTTAGCCACATGGTACTCGAAAAAGCTCGAAAGCCGTCACCTTTCCACTACAGAAATCAGTGGATATCAACAACACAGAAATATTCATGTCCTGCACTGTCCAACTTATTCAGAGGCTTCAGAAGCGTTCCCACCTACTGACTAAACTAAAGATATTTTCTTGTGAAAGGGATGTTGACAAACATTAGGGATTGAAACCGAGCAGCCACTTGCGGAACTACCTGGCGAGGTGGAGGCAATCGAAGTCGTATTCATTGGAGGTCGGAGACCGTCGATGGCGCTATATACACTAGTCGAAGGTCTTCTCGATGGGCAGTAAGCGCCGCACCTGGTTCTTGGTGGGGTTCTCGGTGCGCACTAATAAGCGCTGCACTTCTTCCGTTATGATGGGAGCTCTAAACTCTCGTATCTGGGACGAAGCGATCTCTATTTCTTCATAAATATATTTTTGCTTTCAACTGTTTTCGGTTTGGTTTTCGTTTCGGTTTTCGGTTTGGTTAGAATCGGCAATATCAGTTTTGGCGCGCAGCAAACCAAAATAGGGTGCCCATTCGCAATGTAATTTTCTTGTTAGCTAGCAGGCTGTCCAAGCTTTGTGTTTCCTCTATGTTCTCGCTCCTCCTGGATTGACTGACGTTGTTGAAGAGTAACGTGATTGGCGGAATCTTGCGCATCTGGCTGTTGATTGGCGAAAACTTGCATCTCTGGCGGATGATTGGCAAATTTGAAGTTGAAGTTGGAGCCAAAAGGAGCGACCGCATCTGTGTCGTGCGCGCGCGGCCGCGGCTGCGCTCAACTTTCATTCCCAAATTCGCCGCCAAACACACAAACACATTCTTCTGCCCATGACGCTAGAGATGCTGACATGGACTGGACCGCGCTGCAAGTGCTGCTGGTGCCGCTCCGAACGTGGACGGTGCTGGCGGGGATGCTGCCCATGACGCTGAAGATGATGACGTCTGGTGGATGCTGCTGGTGCCGCTCTGACCTTGGCCAGTGCTGGACGGGATGCTGGTCATGACGCTGAAGATGCTGGCGTCTGGTGGACCGCTGACGTCTCGATGCTAGTGCTGATGGTGCCGATCAGGACATGGACGGTGCGGACCAGGATGCTGCCCTTTACGCTGAAGTAGTTGGCGTAGGCTGGACCGTGCTGTTAGTACCGCTGGTGCAGCTCTCGACGTGACGTAGCTGCCGCTGGCCACGATGGTTACCAGGACGGGATGCTGGAGTTGATGAAAAACTCGATTTGAGGCCACAACATTCGTTTGAGGTGGGATTGCACTTCTAGTGAGAAGACCGTACAGAAAAAAACTACATTATAAAATGAAAGCGTCTTAGCACAAAGCTATAGTACTACGTAGTACATCCATCATCCCCGTGTGTATTCGTCGGCGTTCAGCATGAACCCATTCAGATATTCATCTGGAAAGAACTGCAAGTTGAACTTTTTCATCTTGAGTGTCTTCATGTCGGTACCGGGTGACAGGATTGCCTCACGATAAGGAGACCGGTAGTGATCACAATTGTTTGCACTCGCAAGGTGAAATTATGCACAGCATTTTGTCGATGTCTCTGGCAATAGATATCACTCTCTGGAGCGCCTCGATGAGAATGATTATGAAGTTGACGTGCTTCTCAAATTGGAACCCTTCCTGGGCATGCTTCTTGATCGCTTCTTCAGCAGAGCTGTTGTTATTGTTGTTGCGTTAGCGAAACCACGCCATTTCCATTATATCCCTAAAGTGAGACTTGAGTTTCGCCAACTCCAGTTGCCTCTCATCCTGCTGACATCCAGATCTATCTTCAAAACTTACATCCACTCCATTCTTTTGGAAGAGTAGTTGGTGTTTCCTGACGAAACGGCTAAGGACAGCCGGTACGCCTACCGACACTGCGGGTGATCAAAGCGAAATACATGGACTGCAGTCAAGTTGCCGTTACGATGTGGGAAACATCTTTCGGTGATGGCCTCGATTTTAACGGGGTTCTCGATTGGGAGTGAACGTAGAACGCAACCTTCCCCCGTAAAAACATTCACAAGGTGTTTCTCCGCCATATCGTACCAAAACTCAACCCTTGTCTATTGTCAGATCTATTGTCATGGACATTGGCCATATTCATTATTATCCGGAGCTGCATGCAACATATATGTCAAATTAATGTAGTACAGATGAGTCAGTGGGTATCCCAGTTTTGGGTCAACCACTGTGCAGGTAAAGTCGTGCACTACTCGCATTTTGGTTCAAAGTCTGATCAAATGGATGGGATCGCAGCTATTCATGTCGTGGACATGAACGGCTGTACGATTATGTTTCGCCGTTTCCAAACAGCTCGCGGGGCTCAACCCGTTGCGCTGGCGAATCGACGCTTATGGGCGCAAAAGACCAATGTCCCGAACCGTAATATCTGCGTTAGAATATCAAATTACGTTTCCCTTATTTTAATTTGTAATACCTTTACGACGGCTTAATGTTGGGCAATGGTCACATTTCAATGCTACTGTATCCAATACCACATCAGACATGTTAGCAGACCCGAATTGTAAAAGACCATCTAACAGCTTTCATTGGCAGTGTAGCACCCCTTTTCCTATACTTTAAAGTCAAATCCAACAATTGCGAAACACTGGATCGCCATCATAGCCATCTAGACCATGCTCGCAGCACAGGTTAAACGTTTCTTTATTGCAATACCTCATTGTGTGGCTTCTTTGGGTTCCCTCAGAACTGACTCGTTACTTAGTTTGTATCACGCAGTAACATTTGTTTCATTCGAAGCGTAAGCATAATATATTTTCCGAGGACGACGTCCACATCCGTCTTCAATACCCAATCTAGCTCTGTCTGATCCTGACAGATTCACGCGATTGTCAGCCTCACCGATAGTTGTATCACCAGTTCCTAGAGTGAAATATCAGCAGGAATCAAATCTTGTTGAATCTTACAGGACCTCACGAAATCAGCGCCAAGGATCTTCAAAACGTGAATAATGGTAGCCGTATCGACCCATTTGCATTCGTCTTCATCTTCTGGATCAAATTCAGGCGCGGGTTAACGTGAGGCGACAGCCGATTCTGTGGCCATTTCAGGGGCATCTTCAAAAGTGGCATCGATGACCAACTGTTTGCAGTGAGGCCAGCTTGTTGCAGATAAACACGATCTTAACCCGGAATATGCTTGAGTTTGTGATATGAGAAGTATATACTAAGTGTATATTATGTACCAAGTAGTTCTGACGTAATGTACGTATCTGGAGCTGCAAGAGCAACCGCATTTTCTTTTCAGCTTGACGAGTACAGTGGGTAGCAATCAGTTGTCAAGCGCTCAGAAGGAAGCGATAGGGAAATATGAGGAGGCTAGACCTAAGAGGTCGATGAAAGACATGTGTGCCTACGTGCGCAACATCTTCAAAGTTTCAACGAGTCCGGCGACAATTTATCGTATCTTGAAATGGAAGGTTGAGCAGGAGGCTCGGGTTGTAGAATAGATAACTGTAGTTTCTGGAGCAATTCAAACACTGGAGTTATTTTTTTGATTTTGCTACAAGATGATCGTCCAGATATCATTTTTGAAGTGTAGTTCTTGAAGCATTCGGTATGAACTAATACGCATACAAAAAATCAACATGTCGCGAATTAGCTCCTTGGAGCAACATGGGGCCTCGATAACTCCATGGAGATAGCTTTTGGAGCTAAAGAGTCACACAAAGGTACGGTTTTCCGTTACCGTCGTCTTAAGTACGAGATTTAATTCCAAAACCTCCATAAACTGCGGTTCTCTATTACCTACAGCCCCCAGCCTCCAAATCGGGGACAAGCATCGACTATTTGATTAGATCTAACGATCCGTATCTATCGTCTGCTAAATTGTGTTACTGAACTAATACTCTTCTGCGGAATGATGGGTCCAAGGAGTGCGTTGATATCAAATGGACTGGCCAATTCCACATGAGAGAAACCGCATGTGTCTCCAAGACATCGTCGCGGGTGAATATCGCCAAGCAGGAGAATCAACAACACCCAGCCCAGTTTGGAAGTCGAGCTCCGAGAAGCAGCTGCAGGACCTATAACAGGAGGTGGACATCCTGAAAGCCAACGACGAAGCACCTCACGCCCTCCTACAATTCACGATGATCCGGCTTGGCCATGTCGTGGGACCCCAATTTATACTCCGGCAACGACTACATCAAAGTCGAAGCGCAAGGCCGTTGAGGACATTTCGCCAGCGACGGCGAAGTCGAAGAGCAAGGACGATGAGAACAAGTCGCCACAGAAGGCGAAGAAGAGAAAGGCCGCTGTAAACAAGTCGCCTCCGAAAGGGAAGTCGATGCGCAAGGCTGCGAAGCCTTTACAAGAATCCGATGACTCGAATATGGGCTCGGAAAACGACCCTGACTTCGTTGCTATGGTCACAATTTCCAAGTCTACGTCGGTCGAGTCTGACAGCGATCCAGACTGCGACAAGTTAGAAGCCAGTGATGCTGGGGGCTCTCTTAACCACTGTCATGACACTCTGCCACATCTTGAAGTACCATCTCGTTAGAAACAAAATTCCCTCACAACTGCCATATGGCAAAATTTCAGTTAACTGAAATGAAGAGTTTTCATTAAAGGAAAGCCTTGCGATGACCAAGAAGAACGGCAAGCGCTCCTCGAGTGCGGTACCAAGCTCGCGTAAGCGAGCCAAGCATGCGTCTAAGATCCTACCACCTGCCCTCCGTTGCAACATGCAAGCACTGCAAGCGGTGGACTATACACGGCTCTAATAAAAACATACGAATTTATAAACTTTGTTTCACAGCTCATATATTTTGTGTCGTGTGCCTGGATGCTACATTGTTAGTCTTTTCGCAGAGCACGGCCGGCATTAGCTGCACGTCCAGCTTCTCGTCACCATCGTCCTTATAGTAACGCTTTTTAATGCAGTTTACCCTGAGCCTCTCGTCAATACCATCGACGTAGTTACGAATGCTCAGTACGGAGAGAGTGTGAACGCATCAGTTCATTTTGGCGTGGTATCTGCACGGGCAGTATCTTGTCTTCACGTCAACTGGCCGGGCATCCTTCGGCCGACCTTCAACCTTCATGCGGGATAAGTATATACTGAGTCGCCACATCAATAGCATTATCCGTCCTTTCTCCAGACGAGACGAAGAATCGAGGCGGCTGCGCCTGCAAGTACCCGAGCCACATCTGGGTTTCAGTTATCAACTAGAAAGCCAATACTGCTATGTTGATGCAAGAAATCCAGCTCTCCGAAGAGGAGTAGTGTGTTTTAACCCTTTCGTGATCCGCTTGTGTGTACTATGGTTTACAAACTTAAGTCATTAACATGCTTCGTTTAAGAACTGATCAGCGGGTATCTCACCTTGTAATTGCCGGTGCAGCTCTTTTCGAGCGCAGCGGTGAAGCTCTCGCTGAGTCCCTTGAATTCGTCGAGCTTGAACATGAATTCGATCGTCTCCTCCGAGAGGTTCTGCTGGAACCGGATGCTGAGCTTGGACCGTTTCTTCTCATATGCCTTCATTCCCCGAGCGAGTCCAGTGACTACAAACAACAACTCATCCGTCAGTTCCAGTACTCCGCCTCGTCCTATTTCTTCATACCTGGAATTCCGTGCTCTTGTGGAGCGTGTGCGTGACCTTGAACACGTCCGCGCGCATGATGCGCTGCAAAGTAGTCCTCGATGGCCTCGTCCGCCTTTGCGCGCGCGTCGCGCGTCGTCTTGTGCCCCACCACCTGCCCCAGGAACATCACGAAGGTGAACCAGCTGAGGTCCAAGTCGATGAGCTTCTGAACCGAGTTCTGGAACGTCCCGGGAACATTTGAAACGCTCAGCTTCGTTGGTGATCTAACCATGATGTCTTGGCGCTGAGCCTGATTTGGTTGGTTAGTGAATCTTCAGAGAAATTAGGCGCTTTCCTGTTTGCACTTATGTTTTGACAGATTTATTTGGTGAAACCATATTTTTCTGGGGCCAAAACCCGTTACTCGCTACGAAAGGGCGACGTCAAATCTTCCATTTGAGTTTATGTTCCAAGTGTACCGCCGAAATCGTACTTAAATCATTACACGAAGCATTTTGCTGACTTTTCCATGGGTATAATATCGTACTTAACTGAAAACAAGGCAAACGGGTCGTTTTACTTCATTTTACCACGAGTTAAGCGTCCGATTCGACGTCCAATTCAACAAGATCGTAGCTCATTCATCAACTGATGGCTGCCGCATTCACACATTTGCTAAATCAGCATCAGGATAAGCTTCCGCTTGTGCGTGTAATCGCGTTGGAATGCTCGATTGGACGTATCGCATGGATTATTAGTCGTAGCAAATCCCGGTGGCGAGTGTAGCACTGTCGTCTACTGAAGCTTCCTGAAGCCACTGCTTGCGCATGTACATTTGGAAGCATCCATTACAGGGCCGAAAAACCCTGTTCCTTCGCAAAAGATACCCTTCCTCCGTGACCGTGAAGTGCAAATCATATGGATCGCTGAACACATCACCAACCATGTCCCCGTGAACACCCTGTGAGATTACCTTTAGCGCCAGTCGGACTTTAGCGACAAGGGTAGCCACACATGATATATGTGTAGCTGCAGACCGACCCAAACACGGTCGTATTGCGCCTTGTCGGCGTCCACCATGAGGTACCGCACGTCCATCGGCTTACCTGTCACCTATGGTACACATTCTCCAAGCCGTAAAGGCATCGGTGAAGTGGCGTTTGTCCAGTTGGGAAATGATGATGAGAGCAAGAAAATGGAAGCTCCTGGGACCATTCGACACCCCACAGACAATAACAGGATACTCCACTAGGTCAAGCTGAAACGTAGTATCTACGTGTAGAATGATAGTTGCGTGTTGTCTGATTGCGGTCAGTGAGCGAAGAAGGGCTTTCGTTGGGACTCACATTACAAACGGTCCGCGCCGTCTTCAACGAGAAATTTGCCGCCTGAGTCACCGCCTCGCCTCATGATCAAAGAAGCAGTCGCAACATAAAAGCCACATTGCGAGCTTTGTCCCCTGCTTGCCGTGCCATCTCCAATATGGGACGTTTCCGCGTCGGGGTCTTCAACCGGGGAGAGTCCAGCCAGCAGCGCGTGTGGATGCTTAAAAATACCCCCTGCGGAATTCGTAGGAAGATCCGCAATTTGGGCCTCTTTTTCAGCCTTCGCGTACGCGTTTGGAATGTCACCATGTTTCGCCGGTACTCGCCATTTTCGCGCCAGCACAAATTTTAGTTTAACGCTTGTCAGATCGATAACAGCTGCAAACGTGACTCCAAAAGCCAACCAAAAACGTGCTCGTTGCCACACTCAACCAGCCGCGCCTTAAAGCACTCCAGTACGTCATCTGCATCCCGTTTGGTTTTGGAGAGTGTCTACATGCACAGTAATTAAGGACTGTGTAGCAGTTTGTAATTGACGTCTAGTCTAATGATATCGCCATTGGATCTGTTGTTTACGATGTGTTGTAGCACTGCCTAATTGAGATCGAGAGGAAGGAGACACAACGAATTGCATGCCGACAGTTCAAAGAGGGCTGCCCAAATTACCACTCTGTTGCAGTTATTATGATCGTCAAGGACTTTACAGAGTTGGCGGTGCTACAAGAGGAGTTCGCTAGTGCGAGAGTGCTGCTTTGTAACTATCATGTGGCGAAGTACTTACAAGAAGAGGTGGTAAATGAAAAGTACAATCTCGACGCGTGGTCAAAGAAAGAGATGAAACAGTTGTTGCAGTTGTTTGTGAGCGCACCAACGGATGTGGGATACAACAATATCATAGCAGCAATGAAAGTAGTGCTCCGATCGAACGAAAGAATACGGCTGTGGTTTGAGAACTTCCACGCCAATTGGACGAATTGCCAGGAGAGATGGAGCTCGGTTTATCGTGGCAACGTGCCTCACATGGGCAATCGGACGACCAATATGCATGTACCGCTTGAGAGGTTGTAGTTTACACTATTCTAATTGTCATTCGTTGTAGACTGGAATCAAGTTGGCAGAAATTGAAGACCCTCGTGAATCAATCGACTACCCTTGATGATTGTGTGGTGTCAATTTTGTTTTGGCAGACGAAAAGATGTAGACAGGACGTGTAAATCGCATTGGTGTGTATTTGAACAAGGAGTACGACGATAGAGCTAATCAAGCAGCAATACAACTGTGCACTCCTATCGACAACCGAGTACCGGTATTACTCAGTCGGGCCGTATGTGAGCATGAAGTACACTTCCGGCAAGGATGACGACATACCTGATGAGTACATGATGATCCCATCAGAGTGGACATGCTCCTCCATATTTTGCGTAACTCGGTTATTACCGTGTCGGCATATTCTACAGGAAACCAACTGGCTGTAGTCGCCTGGTTCCCGAAAGCATCATTAACCCGTGCTGACTTGCCAAGAATTAACGACACATGAAGCAAGCGACGGTCACGGCTGATGATATTGCAGTCCCGTTTGAAGATCGAATCGTTCAGCGCCGACCTGCTACACGCGCTAATGACTAGAACGTGAAATTCAATGATTTATTCCCCACAGGAAAACAAACAGCTGACGTGGGGTGCCGGTGGGGTTATATTGCACACACCACATTGCATGCGTCGATGATGAAATTTGTGAAAGGGTTAAAGGTGGACACTGCCCTGTTGTCGTCATCACCGGTGATAATGAACGGAATACAATCGGGTATGCGGGAATTGCAGTCGGAACCACAGCTCGAATGCGAGACCCAGTCCGATACAGGATCACAGTCTGGTAATGGATCTCAGTCTAGAATGGGCACACAATCTGGAACTGTAATACATGAAAACGCAGAATGCAGAGTAGTTCCTGAAAATGCAGTTGACGAGCAGCATGAAATGCCATTGTCCCCAAACGGACGGCCACTTGATGCGCTAATGAACGATTTTGAGCCAGCAGCACTTATCCCGACGCAATCGGAAGAAAAAAATCTCTTCAAGTGAAGGCAGGCGATCGGATAACATTGCATCGTCAAATGAAGGTAGTGCTCTTGATTTAGATGTCCCAGAACATGTGCAACTGCAGTGGATGCTGTCAAATCCAACAAGTAAGTCGGGACGCCAAAAGGTTACGAGAGCTGCTCGAAAGAAGGAGATCAACGTTGTGTTGACAGCTGTCGCCGCTGGAAGTGATCCCTCCGTTTCTGCTCTACTGGAAGCAATTTCAAAAGCATGACATACAACTACGCAGCAGGTATACACGCGCTGTCGATTCTTCAGCAAACCAAGAGAGCTAAAATTACAGCGTGTGAACGGAGGAACAAACCGCCTACAAATACTGATATGATTATGACAGTATTGCCTCTGGTGAGAATCGATTCATGTGACTCTCAAATTACCCTGTTTCAAAACCGGTGGTTCAGTGATCATGAGGCAAGAATCGCTCAGCGTGTCATTACCGTGATGACCGGGAGGACTGTATACCCTAAATCAATGCGATCCTGGCACACTACCATCTCCCTTTTCAATGGCATTGATGCCGCTGTGAAATCGGTTGATGGTAATCATCAGTGTCAGTTTGGAAACATCTGACTCCGTGGGCGGAAGGGATTCTCGACAAAGGCACGGTGATGAAGCGTTTAAAAGTAGAAAAATTATCGAGAACGATCACTGGATGGTTTCACTATGCGGCAAAACAATGGTGGCCGTGTATGAATTTCACTATGTGGACCATTATTCAGCGAAATAGTGAGCACGCGACTATTTTCACACTGCCAGCAGATATACTGCGGTTTTCTGTATTTGATCCAGAAAGGATAAAAGCGCAGAAGGTCTGGAGGAACCTGAAGGATGCGACAGTATGCATGGACTTGACAAAGGAGAGGCTGTTACTGTTTGCAGTCATTAATTTTGACCTGAACCACTGGTGTGCAGTGGCTATAGATTTCAGTTGCTACGAAGTGAGCATTTATGACCCTCTGCAAGCCGGCGACAGGTTTGAGTGGCTCCGGACCTACCTGAAGGCGGAGCTACTACCGCTAATATCGCAACCACAAACCCCAAGCGATTCAGATGTAAGCAGTTTGAGTGGATCACCGCAGCTTGACAACTACAACTGCGGTATCTTCGCTCTCCTGTTGTTCGAAGTAAGCATTCACCGAAAGTGACGGGATAGATTGGAAGGGAGCATTACACCAGCCATATATTACTTCCGTTTTTTATCTTAACTACTCGTTAAGGTTAATGTAGCAACTTTACCGTAAATTACGGTGATCATGCAAGGCCGTAAAAAGTAGAAACCAAGTCAAATCGTAAAAGTATGTTTGAGGCTGTAAAACTAATCGACCATCTCACATACAAAAGATTCGACGTATTGGCAAAGAAAATACACACTGATGGAGTTTTTACGAAGAGGTTGCATGTTCGCCGTGCCTTGCATGATCGCCGTGATTTACGGTACAATGATGAAGGATGCGTTTGTTTGACAAGGGAGCACACGCAGGTTTAGCTCAAATAGCAACTTTACAATGATGAAAGATGCGTTTGTTTGGAAAGGGGCACATGCAGGTATAGCTCAAATACTCATTCCATGAGGAGTTATTAGATAGCGAGATGACCCGTAAAAACGATATCCAGGACTAGACGGCAACGACATTCACTCATTATGTTGACTTCGCTCTACCCGATATTGACTTGTTTTGATTGATCACCTGATCGCATATGGCTTTTGCTATCCGTATCCTGCCCTGAGTATGCCTTCAGAATGTATGAGACTGTGTGAGACTGTGCATGACTTGCAAAACCTCGCACTGATACTGTGCATGTAGCCTCTGGCTTTGATTTTGTGCACTCATTTAGAGTGCAGACAGTGAGCGCTATCCGGTACGCGCATTATCGTCTACACTCCAGTCGGATGTGGATTTTGAGACAAGACCAATCAGTCGGAAATAATTTGCGGTGATGAGATAAATCTGACCACTACGCGATATGAGCTTATTATGAGATAAATCAGACAATTACGCATGGCCAACAAGCATGATCCTCGAGGTTCCATTGCTGGTCTGCCGTCAGGAAGTAGATCTAGTTGCTCAGGCGGCCCAAGCGTCGACCGATGCCACTGAGTCGCTTCCATTTAACGGTGGTACACCTAGTGAACGAGAAGTCAAGAACGCATTAATATTCTTGGCGATATGAGTACAGGAGCCGATCACGTAGCTCTTGGCGCAGCAGACGACGGTCACGCTCGCATTGATCGAGAGCGTGTACCTTCCTTTGATGCGGTAATGAGCTCAAGCAGAAGACCTATATTGCTGACGTCGAAGACGCTAGTTTGGTTTGAATTTAGCTTTTTGAGCTTTGGGTCACCATTAGCGGTCACAGCAACCGCGAAGGGTTAATAAACGTACAACTACTAGATTGATGGTGAAATCGCTTATCCTGTATTACAGCGACCAGTGCAGTCGGAAAAAATAACCCGTATAAACACAACCCGATCATAACGTTCGAACAGGAGAGCCTAGCTATCTGAGTATAGGAACCTGAGATCGACCAGAGCAGATTGATCCATGGCGCAAAGGCTTCACAATTGAAGAGGTCTGTGAATGGCAGTCGCAACCACGCCAAAACGTAGGTCTTTGGGTAAATTATCCTCTTACTTGGAATATGAAATCCATTCTGACTTTCATCCAGCAGCTACGACAAAAAGTTCTGCGTTCGTGATTCGACCATTGTCTGTTATATTAGGTACCTATTTACTCGCAAGAATGCCATGACGATGGTTTGCAAAATAACGCGAATTCGCTGTTATGTTGAAGAGAGGGTCAAATTTTCTCAGTACATATCACGAACTGCCTGCCAACTGCTGTCACCATAAACATTTATCGACATCGTTCCTGACAACAACTTGTCCAGACGATCCCTCGTTCCTATCCTATAACGTTTTTATACGAGGATTGGCTAGACGGTTGGATTGTGAGGTTGATTAATGTTACCAACTCTCCTTTTTGCCTCTAACCCATTTATCGGGGAAATTCGTTCGACTTGGTGGTGTTGGAGTGATCTCTGAGTTTTATGCTCACGTCCCATTGAAGCAAATCATTAGTGATAAGAACAGGAGGCTACATCGCTATTTATAATGTATGTAGGGCCAACGTGAGCACAAAGCTTGGCAGCGACGAGAGGCTTTGTCACTTCCGAAAGCTCCTCTCCGCTCCAAGCACTGTGACCAAGATCGCGTACCCCGCCATCCCGCGTTTCAGCATTTCTTCTGTGCATTTTATGCACAACGAACGTCAGGTGGCTGCTTAAGCACCGGAATCAGTGTTTATAAAGTCGCAATCAAGCTGGTAGTCCTTTTATTTCGAAAAACAACTAAAAGCGAATACAAAGCATCCAAAATGTTTCCCATTATTGACAGACGCCAACGCGGTCATTCAAACTTGGTCGAAATTGTTTTCCTAGACGATTATGAAATACAGTATGTTTTTAATCTTGCTAAACCACCTTCACTTGAGATTTGAGTTGCGAGAACCGGATGAACTCACCATAAACAGTCTTGAACAGTCTTGAAAACAATCACACTTTCTATATGCCTAATGTGTAATATCTGGTATTCCGTCAGGCTATATGTGGGCATGGGGAATGCTGCAGAATTTATCGACCAGTTAACTTTGGAGCTTCCGCGTTTACGAGTTATGGATGAATAGGATTCCTTATCCGGCCTTACTAAGACCTTGTATTGTGTACGATGGCCTTTGAATAGCTTATCACTGAGTTTAATTTTTATTAGCTCATCTGGAACACGATATTAAATAGTATCTACCAATGATTGGGTTAGGTTTATCGTCAAGAACAGACATTCCAATGTATCGAGTCGGAGAGGCCCAGCTCCACCTCCTCCATTGTGGCCGTGAGCAAGAAGTATTTCTTGTTCATTCTCCATTGGCTTCTCCGACAGACCAAGCAGGGGCCTTGATCCTCAAACTTCTGCTCGTCGGACTCCATCATGGTGTCGTACCACGGCAGTGACGCAGTGGTCCGAGTGGGGTCGTCGGGCACGCCGTAGGTTTTGGCCATGGAGCGCACGTGGTACGCGGCGGCGATGACGCCCATCAATGAGCCGCAACTTACTGGCATAGAAGGCGGAGCCTCCAAAGGATCAGTTCTTTTGTGCACCGGACATCACGTCGCTGTCGTCCTCCGCGGCCGCCCTGCCTCCTCCCCCGCCTTGCCACCTATGTCCTCCGCGGGAACCACGTCGTTCTCGTCCTCCGGACCAAAATATCGCTCTCGTCCTTTGCATAGGTCGTATATTTTATAGTGTGGTAAAGGAAACGTCAAGAGTTGTGGTGGGATTAACTAGTCTCTTCATTTGACACCACGTTCCTTCTAACTGATTCGTACACGTGTTGAAGGCTGTCAAATAGGAGTTTCACGCGTGTACATCCCACATACTCGTACAATCTTTCCAGGGTTTCTCCAGATATTCGTAAAACGGTAAGGACATCTTACAGGTTAGCGCACTGTAGCTTCTGTCCCAATCGATTATCGCTCACATAGGCATGTGACTGTCTACAATTTCTCTTCTATTACTTCTCGCTTCTTCGGTGAGATATCAAAAACAGTTACCGTCTAGCTTATTTTTGATGGCCGATAGTACGTGAAACTGGCAAATTAAAACCTAGAAAATATATCGAAGTGAATCAGTTGTGTTAGTTCAAATTAACCAGCTTTCTCATTAAGTACACTTTGGTTTGGGTATTAGTATTAAATCACACCCCTCAGTCAAGCATTTGAGAATACCAAAGCTTTATGTCACATTAGTCCTGGCTGTTTCCTGAACGAACCGCAGACATTTGGGCATTTTCCGCTTCGGTTGAGTTATGTATCAGCCTGTCACACACGGAAATGTCATCATCGTTGCCTGCTTTCACCATGAGTTGACCTACAAAGAAATTTTAATATTCACGACAAGATGTATAACTGCGTACGATGCGTACCAAGATAAACCCCAAGTTATTAGTGTAATGCGTTCAGTCGCGGAAAAGGCCTCCATTCATGGTTTTTTTGCTTTTATGCTGCACTTATTGGCACAACTCCACAAACAACTGATCTGCTCGCAGAAGGGTAAATTTTAGGTTTCAATTCTTGCGATAATTCAGGTGTAAGAGGAGGCAGATATAAAAGACAAGAAAGCGATAGATGGAAGAAAATACACAGGAAGCGAAGAACAGCGACATCGAGGTCGGTGTCATCCGCTAATTTAAAATTTGGGGGTGATGTGGGCTATGGTTGAAACATCCGCCAAACATTTCTCTCAAATTCAGAGCTGCACCGGGCATGACTACGATACAGTAGATCATGTGCGCTACTGCTTGAGTGCCAGTCCGATCACAGTAATTGCATTTTTGAGATGCGGGTCGTCAAAGAAAATGCGGCTCCCTTATGACAGCTGCCTGCTCAAAGATAACTACCGGTTGCAGTTTCAATAGAATGCGTCCGTGCAGCTTTGGAACAAGGCTCGTTTACTAATATGCTCCATCATCACTCCGCTAAAACAATGTTTGTGCACATTCGATACTTTACCCATAATTGAATACACCTTAGCATTCTTTTTAATTATGCTGTGTTTGGCATTAAGTGTACGCTAAAACCTCCCCTACAACGCCTTGGCCTCCAGGTTTCGGCGTTGCCCAGAGTATGATCCCGCGATACTTGAAGGCTGCGAACCGTATCTGTTGTCCACACACTGGTATCCGCTGGTGTCCACCACCAGGTATGGAGGCGTTGTCTGTCAGACGGCATGGCCTGCGGCGACTCGCACTCGAAAACTTCGACCGTGTACGACAACATCTGATCCTTCTCCGACTACCGATGCTGGGCCAGGTGCACTTCAAATTGGGTTTCGACTTGCGCTCTGAGTCTGACAATGGGCTACTCGTTCGTCCCCGTCGGGACAGTCGTGGGGGCGACGGAGTACGCGTCGGACTCGGCGAAGAAGTGCGAACCGGATCGTTTCCAGGAGCATCCGTAAACCGGGTCAAGATTTCTAGCAAGTTCATCTCTAGTCGTATCGAGCTCGACAAACGTTTCGACTACATGTAGCTGCTTTGGTATATTACTCCTTCACTGAACAATAAGTATCACAGCTGGTAGGCATCCCAAAATATCAGACGTGAAGTGAGCACACTAACCGTATTTACGGGGGACATGTAACCTCGTAAAAGGTAGCATCCAGTGTAAAATAAGTTGGTAAAAAGTAAGTATCAACAATTCGGTATTGATTCTGATACTTTTTACGATAATGTTTCATGTTCGCCGTGCGTTACATCATCGCCGTGATATACGGTACAGACAACGACGGTGAAATCCGCCATACTTCAAAAACACGCCACTGGCGCTTGAAGTTTAGAGCTAAAGCCTAACCATTTCAGCCAATCGTAAGCAATGGTACAATGTATGTTACTATTGACCTCTTTATCGTGAAGTACCATAGCGAGGACAAATTCCGAAGTCTATGCAACAAGTCAACATTGATTGCTGTGCAAAATTTATATTCAGGTTAGCTCATGAGGCCCACTCATCATCTGCACACTGCGGACCTGCACGGTCCGCGCTTACGCTTCTCTCAGCTTGCTCTTCGGTCTCCTCTCCTCGATCTGCTCCTCGACTTGCTCCTCGGCCTCCTCCTCAGCCTCCTCCACGTTGGTCTGCTCTCCGTCGTCTTCCTCGTTGGTGCGGCGACGTTTTTGCTGGAACCTCGCATCTGGATGTCTCTTCCGACGCGAGAGCGCGGGCGCTCCTCGCCGTTCCGCCACTTGATGTGTCAGATGTGGTGACACGTCATGGTGTTGCCCCCGTAGTGCCCGGGTCGAACACGTTCACACAGGTAGACACTGCATGCTATAAATCAGGTTCAACACAAATGGAACTCACCGCTTGTTGCCGTCGCTGCATGCTTCGCAGTAGAAGCGAGTGGCACTGCGTTGGCCCACCTTCAGCTTTCGAATGGAACAAACTTTACATTGATGCTGTGGGCGCTTGCGGAATCCTTCTCTGACTTGAGTCCACTCTGGAAACTCTGTGAGCTTGTGCTCAATAGAAATCGTGTTTGGAGTGCTAGATGGAGTTTCTGGCCCCGGAGATGGGGTCTATACGACAGTCAAGTAGTTAGTGGATATACACCCTGAAATAGATATACAACATGTTCAGAAAAAAACCATGTAGTACATACCTCCTTCGCGAGATCTTCGCCCGTGACCTGCAGCAGTTGAGCCTGTAAAATTCCCAAGAATTGAGCGTGATCAGCTGGGATTCACCTCGTTGTTTCTGAGCCTCACGAAACACGATGAAGGCATTGACGATGGCCATATCGACTAGACCGAGGAAGATAGCCTTGTAGTATTTGCGAAATCGCACTGCCAGTTGTAGCGAGTAGCGCTGAAGTCGCAATTGGTCGTGAATGTCCACACCGCTCATCCAACGATGGTTGTCACGCATTGGAGACGGGCACGGTATCATCTGTCTTTGACCTCCTGGAATGCGACGTCCTACATCAAAACAACAGCAGAAGGTTAGAACGGAGTTTGCTACAATGCATACAGTCTTACCGCAAGACTCAACAGCAGTACTGCTACCAGTAGAGAGCAGGTACACGGGCAAGCGGTCCCATCACAGCATCACCTGTAGCAGCGGACAACTCTTTGCGACAGCTACAGTGGACGAACCGCGCGCAATTTCAGGTGGGAGCGACGCTGCCTTCGTGATAGTCGCCGGGGAAGCCTTTCTCGTTTGTCTGGACGGTTCCAACTCTGTATAAATTCCGAGCCAAGAGTTGAAGCGCGAGCCGGATCGATCTGTAGAAGCGGTCGACTACTACAGCGTGATACACTCCGTCTTGTGGAGAAGGCAGAACTTCATGCAGGTTCCGAATTACGGCAGTAGGACCGGAGCTCGTGTCCGCTGAAAAATGGGTTGGGGATGCGCCTCCAAGTTCATCAGTGTGCTGGTTTGTTCCGCAGTATGTATACCTCAAGTCTAACATGTAGCATATACAACATCATTGTAAAACGGCATGTGTCAACATACAACATGTAAGACTTAGCCGAAAAAAGCAACTCCACAATGGAGTCGCGAATAATAGCACTTAACGTACCGAAGACAATAGGCGGTGTCCGCACAGCAAGTCATAAAAAGCTTCGTTCCCCATTTATGAGGCATTGCTTTCATAACCTGCCGCGTCCCATTCCGGCGGCTTGTTGACGGTATCATCGCCTCGTCGAAGGCCAGCACTGGAGGGACTCTGTAGCCTCGTGCAAAAGTCACCTGAAGTGTGTCGACAACCGAGCGCACCTTCCAAGCTCGGTCCGACCCAGATCGCGCATCAGTGTTGTCGGTGAAGTGCACTTTTGCATCACTCTCCCAAACCGTGCCTTGGACATAAATTTTCCAAGCGTTCCTTTCGGTACAGCTCCCATCGAAGTAGACGCTCAATGATCTGCAAACCGCCGCCGATGAGGGCAATGCATTCGGGTCACTAGCAAACCCATGCAATGCAGAATGGTCTCAAGTTTGATTTTCTTGTGTCGCTTGGTCTCAGAAATTAACACGTCCTCCCATGACGCATCTCCGTCTCGGGCTAACTTGCTTCCATACAAACGATCCACGCGCTCGTTGAGATGCTGGTCGTAGTATCGATTGCTTTCAGTAGCAATCCGGCGCCACAATCGGGGGGCATAAAAACAGCGCCAACGGCGACTCAGCCCTTTATAGCACCTCTGCAGTCGGCCCATAAGCTCCAGTGTAAAGATCATGATAGGATTCAGCTCTTGATGGGTGTGTTTCAGCATCTAGACAGACAATAAAACATGCAACAAATCAGTACATGTTGTATATACTACATCAACTCACTTTGAAACGCACCAAAGTTCCAGCCATCCGTACGCATCTTGGCCAATGCAGATTCGTCTTCAGAAAGCACAGGCATCTCCGCGTTGGTCAGTGACTCCCAGTTGTCCGTCGTTGATTGCTAGTCCCGCAGTAGCTTGTCAATTGCTGATTTCAGACGATCTCGCGGAAGCTGTCGCGTTGCACGGTTTCTTTGTCGAAGAAGAAGCACTTCTCCAGCCAACTGATCATCGCCCCAGGCGCCATCACGTTGTTCCGGCTCAAAACATGACTCCGGCTCCATGGCAGCAATCTCGACCACGTCATCAGCAGACTCAACCCTGAGATCAACCCCTTCCGTCTAATCCACCTCAATGTATCAGTCTTCAGAGTCCTCTCCATCTCCGTCCATGTCTGAGTTCATTGCTTCGCTTTCTTCTGCTTTAGAATCTGCATCAATGCGCTCTGGTACTGCATCTTCTGAAGCAACCCCAGCACGTTCAGTCTGGTTGGCTCCAGCTAGTTCGCTGTCTAAGGCTCTGTCAAGTAATAAAGCCATATACAACACAGCCTAAATGAGTTCATGTTGTATATACACCATACCAACAAATACATACCTTGCAACTGAGCGCGGCGTTGAACTCTCAGCCGCACCTTCTTGGTCTGCATCTTCCGACCCCAGTCTAGAAACACAACACACAACATGTTAGATTTACAGCATGTCACAATCACATTCATGTCGTATATACAGCATGTCAACATTTTCATACCTTGAGCAAATCTGTGGTCCCTGTGATGGAACTCCACGTGCGGCAGAACCCACAGGTAAAGAGCAAACACTCTCGTCATCAGCATCACTGTCTTCATCTTGCTGGACAATGCGCGGGGTTGTATTTTTCAGCTTTCGTCCTTCCTTCGAAGCTGTTGGGTTTGCTTTCCGCTTACCCGTAGCCGTTTTGACCTTTGGTTTATTCGATTGAATAGTGGAGATGGCGTGTCGACGTGCTGCAGCTCCAAGGAGCTCTTCATCTGCAACACGTTTACGCCCTGCTTCTTTCTGTGCAGAACGTCTTTCAACAGCAGCTTTCGCTCGCGCGAGCGCCTCCGCTTTGCTGGTCTCCTTGGCCTCCTTGGCCTCCCTGGCCTACGCGGCTGCCTGCTTCTGGGTCTTCTTTTGGCAGGAGCCTTTCCTTGCACTCCATCCCCAAAACCAGCATCATTCTCTCGCTCACCATTCAGGAAGACGCGGTGTTCCATCACGAGCCGGAGACGGTCCGCCGGACTCCATCCGTTGAGCCGCCCGTTGAACTGCTCAGATTCACGACGCGTCTCGCGGTGCGCCGGCATTTTTGGTGTCTTGCTCCTTTCTCTTCTTTTTCTCAAATGAATGCCAAAACGGCCTGAGCGCCACGAATTCCAACGGCCTGGTCCGAAATCAGTATTCATTCTTGAGACATCTCAAAGTCCTTCTTTGTTAAAATAGATCCTGTCTTTGTATGTTTTCTCCCAACTCTGTGCATTTCAACGTTTTCAACATGTAGTATATACAACATGTTACAAGAAGAGCCAGAATCTCGCATGCAGTCATTTACAACGCATGAGTGCGGGAGGATTATTGAGACTCTGTCAGCGTTTTGCAGCCCGGTAATGAACCACACTTATTTTCACACATCTTGGCTTTTTACCTATGAGCTATTAGTTATGGATTTTCAGTGCAAAAGCCGCAGTACGCAAAACAAAACGAAGAAGACATGCGTGAAACGTATTGGACGTTTGCTGTCAAGTTTTGGAGCGAATATGGGGCGTATCCGCCAAGTGCGATTTACAACGTCGATGAAATTGCGATGTATTACGACATGCCACCTCAAAACATTTGGGATCTGAAAGGACGGAAGGGTTTTGCTAAAGTCAAGCGCACTCAAAAGCATTCGGGTCGTTTGACTGCGGTTATAACGCTAGAGCTGACGATTGGTTCAATCAATTTGATTTTTTGCTGCTCTTTGTTTTTTCTGACGCTAATAAATTTTATTAGGAAAGAAACTTCCAATGCGGGGCTGGTACGACGAATGAAAACGCATTGCGGCGAAGTGAAGCGGAACGACGCTCGGCATGCAGTGCGACGAAAAAGCGGCTTGCCACAATCAAGCGCACCATCGAGGTATGGAAGGAACTGTCGCCTGATGTCATTGTAAGTTTTGAGAAAGCTATCCCAATGTACCCAACCGGTGGCGTGTAAAAACTATCAATTGAACCGTTTTTGTGTGTATCATCTGTTTTTGTACGGCTTTATGCGCCAATCAAACGTCGCGGCTGATTTTCAAGTCACAGACAAGTTTTATGGAGGATGTTTTTCGGACAATGGCGGATTCCACCGTCGTTGTCTGTCCTCGTCTCGTTAGATATATTCTGCTAAGTTGCGAATAGGCAAACAAAATTAACAACTTGGTAATAAAAATGTGGCCGCCATTGCTTTAGCCGCCACCGGCGCTCTTGAGAGCGCGTCGACCACTATGTTAGTACCCCCGGGCGATACTGGACTAAACAAATTCTTGTAGGGTAAGTGCCCAGCGTTGCAGCTTGCCAGTCAAATTCCCCGTCATCAACCATTTTAGAGCAGAATATAGAGCAGTATTGAATGGTAGAAAGCAAATTGTCTATATCTGGGAAGATCGGTTTGTTTTTGTCAACAAAATAATATTAAATCATCTTACATGCAGATGTATTTATTTTGGATAGATACAAGAGAACATTTACGAAACGATGAGAACAGGCAGGGCTTTTCAAAGAGGACAGGATGCTGGAAACGTTTCACAGATTGGGGTCACCTAGTTGTTGCCTGTCTACCAACTGAGTGGCTCGTCTGCAGCGAGTTTAGACAGCTAATAAATTGTAGCGAGCTCAGTTTGTTGCTGCCTGGAACTTTAGCTCACCAATATCTTACCCTGCGACACACAAGCATACGTTTTTAAACCTGCGAATAGAGAATGCCAAGCTGGAGCTTTACCGCCATCGGGTTGCACTTTCATCTTACAAGCGCGCGTTCGCTATACACTTTATCAATTTCGTCGATCTCGCAACATTAAGCAGGAATTGGTCAATTTTCATCGTGGTGCGCAATCTTATCATCTGCACCGACTATTTTTCATATCAATCATCATCGAGGATATCCTTAGGAACCACGCTTGATGTAGTGGACGCTGAAAACGTGGGGCACCATGCTTTTGACCATTCCCGTACGATAGTACCTCTTTATGAGATATAAAACACTACAACGTATTTCTCATAGTATTACTCACTCACCCACCCACTCACGCACTCATTCACACGCCACACAAGTGCCAGCACCCAGGCGCCCACGCACCCACCCACCCACCCTTCACGCCTCGGACACTCTCACCGCACAATCATGTCTGTCTAGACGCTGTGGCGCGCGCTCAAGGCTGCAATACTATATCCAGGAATTGCCCCCTCACTCGACAATCCACGCCCTACCGTCACCCTGTTTCACCTTCATCGCGCCAGCGAGATAGCCAGACGCTCTTATTCAGATGTCATCTTAGAGACATTTTTATGACTGTACAACGTCGCGGGTGCAAGGGGATGAAAAACTGAAGAAGTAAAAATGGGCGAGATTAAGCCCACGACCACAGAGAGCAAAACTGATATGAGCTAAGTCATGACAAACCGCCAGAACACATCAATGTTTACTAACCTACTTTAAACCATAAGCACGCTCCCATCCATCCCCCACAGTCCTGTATACGTACTGGCTTCGCAGCGGAGCAAAACTCGTCGCGCTAGCACACCTAGGGCCTTACTATGGGTCAACAAAGGCGAAACCCACCGGCCGGCCGAGTCTGACACACCGGTTTCACGCCGCGCACACGTTGGAATTCAAACCCTGCAATATATTTATGCCATGTCATTAGAGACATCTCTCACCCAACGTCACGCGCTTACTCGCCACTTTTGCACACAACCATACTCATCCCTAGTATAAATCAACGCACACCCACACTCAGAACCAAAAACCATGTACACGATTACGGAAGCACGACTTATAAAGTACGATATTGAAGAGGCAAGCACAACCCCTGGTACGAGGCCAGGGTCGGCAACGATACTACCTATAGCACTTGGTGTTGTCTTCTTTCTCTATGCTACCTCCGTTTGCCACGTGCAGCTGTTGGTGTCACTAAATAAAAGGCAATACGCATGACAATTAAGCCGGTATTATAACCGACATATTACCGACCGTTATAAGCGGAGGTAAGAACTGCAAAGCACGGTAAAGGTTCTACCAATCGCATGACGCTGAAAACTTGGGGCACCATGCTTTCGACCATTCTCCGAACGATACCGACTTCCTTGACATATTACGCTCGTCTGCTTATAACGGGGAGCTGGTAATACGTCCCGAAAATGTACCCAAACCGTCCCAAATGTCCCAAATTTTGGTCTGTTTTGGGCACGTATTTGGGAAGAATAAACGACACTAGCTACTAAAAAGGATAACCGTGAGTAAAAGAGGCCTCAGAGAGACTGTTTGCAACCGAAGCGAAGCGGAGGTCAGCAATGGTCTGCACGTGGGCCGGAGTAATTGCCCTGACAAGGAGTTATTTTTCCTTGTCACCGCGCCTGGCCGAAGCCGAGGACTTAGCGTAAGAAGTAAGGGGTGGGGCAGGACGCGTAGCGTCGCCTCCCAGCGAAGCGAGAGAGGGCAGTCCCCCGTAGCGCTGTCGCTACGTCCGCAGGCGAGAGCAAACGCGCGAGGTCCGCGTGGGGATAAACTATTCTTAAAATGTGCTCAAATCGTCCCATCATTCGGGAAAACATTTGGGTTTGGGCATGAATTCGGGGTGCATTTTCCGACTTCTTTAACGGTCTGCCGTATAAATAACTATTAGCTGTGTCGACAGGACTTCCTCTACAACTCAATACACGTTTGTTTTCTATGCACGTTACGTTAATAATATTTGACAGTGTAAAATAGTCGCTCGGTTCCAGTGGAACGAGCAATCCACTGTTTCATTTCAGCGGAATTGCAGCACATGTACGCAGCCTTGGTGAGAAATTAGGTTTCTAATCCGATAGAAACCATTTTGGTTTTATAAGCAATCTCGTTTCTTACAGAATAAAACCAAAAACAATTAGAAACCATTTAATGGTTTCTACCTCTTTAACCGTTAGAAACCAAATGTTGACTTTTTGACTTCAAGGGTCGTAGAGTATGGTGCTGGATATGAAAGCGGACGCGAAAGACGCGGATGGAGACGTCCATGACAACAACTTCGACGATCGGCAAGACGTCATAACCCAGTCCGACGAGGATGCGGCGATTGCAGCGCGACAGTTCACGATGGCTGGCGTCGTCAGTACCAAGCAGCGACGCCTGGTGGATGACACAGTCGACCCGATAGAATTGCCGTCGTATTCAAGCAATACGCCCAAGGAACAGCTCTGTCTCGAATACATTGCTGGCTTCCAGAGGCAATTCGAGCGCATGTTCCCCAAACGACGACCGCTGTACCTGCACCCGCCGAACGAAAAGGGCGTGCCCAAGTTTGTGTGCACCACGATCCGACCCACTCTCCTCCCGTACCGAGATCTTTACGACTGTCATGCATTGGCACGGTTCCTGGCGGGGGCTGTCGAGTACGAACCACTCGCGAACCCGACGATCCCTCCTGTGTGTCTACCATCACCGTCATTCACACTAAAATGGAAATCTGGGGACAGCTTTGACTTGGCCACACTCTTGGCATCCTTCCTCATTGGTGCAGGATATGATGCCTACGTCGTGAATGGCATTGCGCCTCAATGGTTGTGTCTTTTGGATCAAAGTAAGGCACCACTGCCCGTGTTACCGGTTGAGGAAGATCTGAAGAAGGCCCATGAACGTGAAATGCTGTCCGATCCATCCAAAGGACCTGGCGGGGATGCTGACAATAAAGAAACTTGCGAGCTCAAATTGGTCAGTCGCACAACATTCACAAGTAAATATTTGGAGAGACAGGAGCAGGCGGATAAAGAACGACTTGAGAAGTCACGCCGAGTCTTGGACTTTGGTTACGGAGATAATGATGACGACGAGGATCCGCTCGAGGGTAAGCGAGCACACGCGTGGGTACTTATCCGAGCAGGAAAGCGCGAGGTCTCAGAACATTTCTACCTCGAGCCGTCAACTGGGCGCCGATACTCGCTGCAAGACTCGCCCTACACTACCATTGAAAGTGTGTGGAATCATGAAAACTATTGGGTGAACATGCAGCAACAACCTGTGCACCTTACGCTTTTCGACCTCTCCAATCCCACCGACTGGGAATACGTCTTCTTGTCTGCTGCAGAACGCAAGTCGGCGAAAGAGTCCGATCAAGGCGCAAAGGGGGCGTGGATCTTTCAGATGATCTCAAGCTGCTGAGCACCGAAAGCGACAATCAGCACGGTGTGGATGCAACTGAAGATGATGATCTCATCCTCGATATTCCGCCATCTTGGGTGATCAAGCTTCATATCGACCGGGCAACGTACAAGAAGCGTTTTGTGAAGGATTGCCAGCATGTCACGCTTTATCATCGCGCCAAACTAGAGGAGTTTGCCGAGAACGCACATGAGCAAGGCTTAATTGCACGGGTTACAATCTTCCGCGACGTCGGATGCACACTACCTATTGAGATTCGCGAATACTTCAAGAACAGGAAGGACCGACTCGAGTCCCGTACACGTTTCCCATTTGAAGGCAAGTTTGAGGAGTGTTTTATGCCGGGGCGAGTTCCAGAGGCGTTGAAATCTCGTACCGAATGGATCGGATACCGCCGTGAATTACAATTCTACACGAGCGCTCGCCCCGACGGTTTAGTGAAACGCGAAGAGGAAATTCAAAAGCGCGTTGTGGAGCACTTTGACGGTCGCGACGACTTTCTTATCTTCAGATCCGTGACGCTCGCCACGGACAAGGACGAAGTAGACTCGAAAAATCCCTACGTGTTGCCTGGTGGTCCTGCTGGTGAGATTGCTATCAAGAAAATGAAGGAGAAATTTGCACGGAATTCTGTGCTAGGGGCTGATGACGATCAGCGCAAGCGGGCGTACAATGTTCACGAAGGCTCTATCCGCGTCTACTTCCATTACGCGACCGGAAAGATTACAGCAGGCTCGCGTGTGTATTTCAAGGCTCCCAACGTTCCTGTCGAGGTCGTAATGGCAGATCCAACCGCGAAGAAACCGAAGCTGTCCGTGCTGGAAAATGAGCTTCGGGTGTCTCTGCAGGTACTTTCAGACTTCCTTTCCTGTGCGAGCTGTTCTTTGATAACGGTTTGCTTGCTGCGTGCGTAGATGGAGAAGGACTGCTACAGCGCTGTGCGTCATTCGGACATTGAAACGCAGGACATCCTGAAGATCCGAGCGCGAGGAAATGGCGATTGCCTTAGAGATCAGCTTCTTTGACAGCAACGAGGACGAGGCGCAAGCCAAAGATCAGGTGGACGCCAAGGAACTCGACAAAACGTACGTTCTGCTCGTTCTGCTCTCGACACGTTGTTCACCACCTCACCTTCCTCAAACTGGCAGGCAAAGAGCGAAGTGGACTATCTCAGTCCGTTCTTGCAGAGCATTCACGCGTCCGGTGGTGATCTCTCCAAGGAGGACGCTCAGACCGTGCGCGATATGTGTCTGCGTAACCTGAAGGAACGGCTGCTGGAGCGTGCAAATATCATCCAAGGACGCCTTGACAAGGAGAATGCGCTGCTGGCCAAGCGCCAAGCTGCCTTCCAGCGCAGTCAGCGAGAACACGACCAGGGCACCGACGAGGAGTTCGAGCGCTTCTGCAGTGAGACCATGTTTCGCATCAGATCCTGGAGCAACGACTGGCAAGTCACGAGGAGACCGCGCTGCAGAAGTACGCTGAGATGGACAAGCGTCTGCACAGCGACTCTCGACTGCGTGTGCTGCACCGGTAGGCAATGCAGACAAACCTAATGGAGACCGGACTGAAGGTTGTTGTAGTTCCTTGTGGAAGCCCTTCGTTTTATTCGCGTTTTACAGGGAAGCAGGGACGCACGGCAAGTCCATACACTATAAAGAGACCTAACAGAGTCTTCCCACGCGTCTCGCTCCGATGTTCCACGGCGAACGCACCGAGTGGCAGATTCACAAATCCCCGACGGAAGCTGATAAACCCCTTGCACCAAGATAGAAACTGGTGCAAACGACTCCAAAGCATGGCAGTCTTCGAGCAGCTCAATGTGTCAATTGACACACTTGTGCTCAAAGGACAGCAACGAAAGACGACGCTTAGTAGTCCTCGTCACCTCCGCCGAACATGTCCATGCCGCCGCCCATGTCGACTTCCTCCTCTTCCTCGACGACCTTCTCCTCCACCTTGGCAGCCTCGCCACCAGCGGCAGCAGCACGCAGCAGGGGCGGCACCTGCAAGCCACGATACAACAGCAGCTCAACCGTTAGTATTGTATATTGCAGGTCTAAATTTTAAATGATAGAGGACGCACCAGCCGAAGGACCGGCGAGGAACTTCTCCACGTCCAGGCCACGGGCCAGCAGGTCGGCGAAGAGCGGCGCCACGTAGGCGGCCACGTCGTTGCCCGAGGCCGCGAAGGTCTTGGACAGGGCGTCGGCAGTCACCTCCACGCCGGCGTCGTAGAGCGCCAGGATGGCCAGAGAGGCGGCGAACTCGTCGCGCTGGGTCTTGCTAAGGTCGGCGAAGGACATGGTGCGTCAGGAAAGATAGAACTGAATCGGTTTAAGCTCGAGAGCGGAAGTCAGTCTGAACGGATGGTGGCTTGAGCCGCAAATGGCCGCGAATGACTGGTCCTGCTATATTGCAGGATATTGGCCAATAGGAGGATAGATATTGGAATGTCGCGCGAGTGTGCACACACCATTTTGGGAGGTTGCACGAACCACTTCAACGTCGGCAGCTTTGGAGTGCTGGTCTCTTCTTGACTAGCTGCTCCAGCTGACATGGAAACATCGACATCCAGACTGTTTCCAATTGCGGTGACATTTATTAATAGAATAGGGCATGTGCTTGCGTTTGCAGACTTCAGGTGGTTGCACTGCGAGCTCTCCCTCAAATCTACTTGAATTGCCCAGATGGCACCAAACGTAGAGATACGCAGCGCCATCCAAGGCGAGCGCATTTTGCTTCGTGGTCACGCATTTGCCATATTGCATTGCCGATGGTAGCTGTACGACAGCAAGAAGACGCCACCGTCGTCTTTTCCTCAGGCGCTTCACTGGCTGAGAGCTACCACCGCTCCAACGACACCTACAACCGCTCGGCACCAACCACGCCGAGTGGGTTTGGCAAGCGCACCATCGTCAGCAAACGCGTACGTGAGCTCGCTGACATCCCACGAGCTGCGGGGCTACGAGATGTCACCGTCGACGTCTCAGTCGCGCACACGAAAAGCAAACTACGCGCTCGCTTTTTCGTCGAGATGAAGCGAGAGAAGACGATGCCTTGTCAGAGCTGGGGCTTTGGTGTAGCGCTCTTGGACATTCGCAAGTTCGAGTTGCAAATGCATCAGCTCGTGAAGAAACACTACCGAGCTAACCGCCAGGGAGAGCGCAATGGGGTGAAGAAGTGCTGCGCAATGTGCATACAGCTCAAGGGGACATGCGCGCGTGGTCCGCCGTCAAACGCTGGAGTGCGATCAACCCAGGACACAAAGAGCGGAAGTGCGATACCATCAAACTCTTCTTCGAAAAGCTCTTTGAAATGCTAAGCAAGAACGCGCAGTGGATGCACGAATGCGAACCTCTCCGCGAAATTCTACGCGCGATCGAGGAGCTGACTGAGATGCAGTACCCGCATGACGGCGATGCAGTAGACGTGATTCGTTCTCTGCGTCGTGTTGATGTCAATGACGGGGGCACGACTGCACCATTTGCATCTCAAAGATTGAAGCGTTCCCAGAGGAATCGGCAGACCGCGGGTGAGCATGCGGCGTCGAGCTGCCGTGTGGACATCGCTTTCATGACACGTGCGTTTGCATGTGGCTTCACGCGCGTTTGGACTGCCCTGTGTGCCGCGGGCATATCTCCGCTCCCCATTCTGCGCTCTCTTCATCACGCCGAATCTCGTAGTTGCGCACATGACATCGATGTTCGCATTGTGAGGGTTGGATATCGATAGATCGGTGAATTTATCAACAGAATATGAAGCTGCCCACAAAGCGTGGGCAGCAATGGTGCGTCTGCTGCATTTACATGAACCATTCGTTGAGCAACCTACTCAAGAGTAGCTACTGTTCCGCAGCTAATCTACCGTAGTGGCAATTTCAAAACAATATCGTCGCGGCAAATAGCAGCAACGTATGCATTCATGTCTTTGCCAAGTCTTCTACTTGTGCAAAGTTTACTCCAATATGTGGATAGCATCCGTGTTGTTCGAAGCTCCGCGAAATGTAGAGCGTTTTCTCCAAACTGTTACAAACAAGTGAGCGGGTTAGCTAGATGTACCGTGGCACTGTGGTTTTAGCTAATGATGAAATGCACACAAGTACCGAGTTCTGGAGAGTGGTGTCGGCTCCGTGCTTGCGAAGGAAGTCAATTGCCTCCGTTTGGCTCTTTTTGGTAGTAACTATCAGCGGCGAATTCCCTGCTCGTCAGTAGCGTTAACGTCGGATCCAGCCTCGACCAGGAGCTGAACCACCTCCAAGTTCGCTTGTTCACTGTAGCATGCGTGGTGCAGAGCAGTGGAACCATTCTGAAGCACCGATAATAAAGCAACGTGGATCTTAGCACAGTTTTGGATAAAGCATTAGTGCAGGCTGTGCTAGCTAGAACTTACGACATTCTTGATAGAGGTCTTCGCACCGGCCTGTAGTAAATTCGTGACGCATCCTGGGCTCCCCGTTCGAGATGCATTGTGCAGTGGTGTGTTTCCAAACTACATGTAGATAACCTTGGCGTCAGAAAAATAGAGCCGATATGTTTTACCCGAAAACAGAAACAACAAACCTGATTTTGCAAGTTGATCAGCTCAGCAGACTCCTCACTTGGTCTCTCGAGAACTTTGCTCAGCACAAGTTGCAAAATGATTGGGTCTCCTCTGAAAGAAGCTTCATGGAGTGGGCTGTTGCGGTCCTGCAGGTAAATGCGCAGCCGTTAACACGACACCACTCGTATACAGAGACAGTTAGTATCAAACGTACGGGGGTCTTCAGCACACCCAATTCCGCGCCGGCGCTCAACAGAATTTGAACGATCTCAAGGTGGCCACTGGAAATCGCAGCAAGCAGCGGTGTTGCTCCATACTGCTGATTCGACAGCAAAGTATAAACCACTACACCGCCGTATATCTTGGAAAGTTAATTCTCGTACCGACTGCTTGCAGTGCCAGTTGATGTCCACTCGAGGGTCTCGCACAAGGTCTATCACCATCTGGGTGTCGCCATTCTCACTCGCACGGAATAGCTCCTCCGTCTGCTTGGAAACCTCTCGGTTCGCACTCATCGTCCTCAGCACTTGTGACTCTTGGCGAGCAAGATCCTGCAATTGATTTGCATGAAAGGTCGGGGTTCGACAAACAACTCGCTGCTACATGTACTACCTTGGACGAACATGCGGGTAGGGGAACAAAAAGTGGGTGAGAAAGGCTTCCACGAAAAAGAGGGAACATGATAAACGTGATTTTCGTGTTCTCCTCGCTAAAGTGCGAGAACAACGAACATTTTTGCGAGCTTCCCTCCCGATATTCGTTCTCGCGCATTTCGTATTTTTCTGGCATGTTCGTATCCTACGCTTTGGATTGGCTGAAAATCGCACGATCTTCCACAGCTGCACTGAAATTTATCGAGCTCACTCGCGAAGATATCCGCTGCCCAAGAAGCGGCCTGCGCTCGCGTGTGAGCTTTCAACACGCTCGAAGAGCAGCCGACAGACTCGAGACCTTCCTGCTGGTACTGCAAGGCAGCATGTTCTCTTGCCAGCACTTGGGTCTGGTAGAGAAACTGCTGGGCGAGCGCAGCGACGTGGTCCTTGACGCTGGGGCCGAGTGCTTGGACAGATGTAACACGCCAGCATGTTCCCCCGCAAAAACCGATACAACGGACGAAGCTCCAAAACCTCGAGAATAATATTCTTGAGGTTTTTACCTCCCACTTCGTTCCACGAACAGTGTTCTTCCAATGTTCGTCCAAGGCTTGCTGCCAGCATTTCCATCTCGTTATCTAGCTTTATGACAGAAATTGACCAGTAGACATGTCCTAGTTTCCGTCCACCATTTCCGAATTGTCCACCATGTCGTTTCGAGTCCTGATGGCGCTGCTGGTCCTGTCACCAGCTACGCCCGTCGCCGGAGCCTGTGACGGCTTCAATCGTCTGCGAATGGACCTGAACATGAACCAAGGAGGTGTCGCAGATTCACTCCGGGACTGCGTGGCGCCGCTGCTCTTCGCTCCCGACAAGTGGCTCCCGACTGACCAAGCGCACGAGTTCTGCAACGAAAAGTCCTGTGTACGCGCTGTATCGCAGCTCAAGAAGATGCCTGCGTGCGTGGAACAGCGAGGTACCCTCTGGTAGCGACGCCAACACGCTGGCGATCGCGCAACAAGTCATGCGCGACTGCGGCGGCGCGGCCTAAGCAGCTTCAACTTGCCCGGATTTACCCTCTTTAAGCTGTTAATCGAGTTTCTTGATCTCTACAGTGTCTAACCATATCTAGACCTTGTTAGATAATTAACAGATCTTAAAAACCAATAGAATAAGGCAACCTCTGTATCCCATTAGTTTAGGTGCTACACACTAAAGTACCGCGCGGGGGCGCCAGTGGTGCACAAGCAGCAGATCAAGACAATAGAGAGCAGCTACCATGGCCGGGCGCGGACGAGAGCTCACGCTGCCCGCGTGGATGAAGAACCAGCAGCTACAGTCAGCAGCCCCCGCGCAGGCCGCCGTCTCGCAACGCCGCGTACCCTCCCCCTCCCGTGCAGCACCAGATGCCGCCACCAGCGCCGGCTCAGTTCGCCAACGCTCCGGTACTTTTTGTAACAATTTCTTATTTGCTGTTTATATAATTTACAGGACACTTATATAAATTATGCATTGCTGCAGGAACCTTCAAACGGCAAACCGCCCGTGGACGCAGGTGACGACCGCCGCCGAGGCTCGCACCGCAGCAGTCGCCGCAGTCGCAGTCGCTCCACGCACCGTCGGGACCGCAGCCGCAGTCAGGAGCGCCGCTCGTCCGCCACCGCTCGTCCCGTGACCGCCGCAGCCGCAGTCGGGACCGCGAACGCCGCTCGTCCCGCGACCAATCGGAGCGTCGCTCGTCCACCAAACGCAGTCGCAGTCGCTCGTCGTCGCGCATCGTTCGACGCCGCAAGAAATCCAACTTTGACGTGCGGCCGCCTGGCGTCACGGAGGAGAACGCCGCTGCCTACGCGGCGCAGGCTATTCTGCAGCAGAACATGGTGGCGCTCTCGGGCTCGGTCGGCCCGGCGTCGTTCGGCCCGTCGCAGACTTCGTCACCGGCGATGGCAACTGGGGTGAGTCAGCTTTTTATCGACTTTATTGCCGACAGCAACCAACAGCACGGAAAGATGCAACGGCTGACACGAAATTTGTGTTTCCGTTGTCTGTCCGTCGTGGTGCTTGCCTGGCAGCTCTGCTACGCTTTCGGCGCGGCGCTGGATTCCGTCACACTAACCCTCACATTTGCTAACCCTTTTGTGTGACTTTCTTGTTCAGAATGCCCCATCGACTCCGATGTACAACCATTCGCACCAGGCTAGCTCGGGATACGGATTCCCCGGACAGTCGCAGCAAACGCGGCACGCGCGCCGACTCTATGTCGGTGGCATCGGCGAAATTGCCGAGCCGGAGATCACTGCGTTCTTTAACGATGTCATTGACCGCGCACTGGGTGAGAAGCAGGACGGCGGCTCTGTGGTGTCTGTCTACATCAACCGCGAACGCCATTTCGCATTCGTTGAGCTACGCACCATTGAGCTTACGACTGCGTGCATGAACCTTGACGGTGTGGCTTACAACGGCCAGCCTCTGAAGATCCGCCGCCCTAACGACTACAACCCGGCTACTGTTCCTAAGGACTTGGGACCGATTCCGCAGCTGAATCTGGCGGCACTGGGTATCGTATCCACGACTGTAAGCGATGGCCCCGGTAAGATTTTCATCGGTGGTTTGCCGTACCACCTCAACGAAGAGCAGGTGAAGGAGCTGCTGCAAGCGTTTGGGCCTCTGCGCTCATTCCACCTTGTTAAGGAGGTCAGCTCTAACCTGTCGAAGGGCTACGGATTTTGCGAATACATGGACATTAACGTGACGGACGCAGCATGCATCGGACTGAATGACATGAGGCTCGGCGACAAGACGCTAACCGTGCGCCGCGCGATGTCACAGGAGAACGCGAAGGCCGTTGCGAGCGCAGCAGGTACAGTGAACACGGGTTTGGAAATGGGTCTGGACCCTTCGCGCTGCGATGCAGGCTATGAGTTTGGCAGGTATCCCGAGTGTGCCTCTTGGCACTCCATCTCGTGTGATTGTGCTGCTAAACATGGTCACCCCGGAAGAGCTGGAGGACGAGGAGGAGTATGCTGATATCTTGGATGACATCAAGGGCGAGTGCGAACGCTTTGGCGCTGTCCCCTCGCTGCTTCTGCCGCGCCCGCGTGACGGTGTTCCCAGTGCCGTCGGCAAGGTCTTTGTTGAGTTTGGCGAAGTGCAGTCGGCACAGAGTGCAGCAACGGAACTTCACGGCCGCGGGTTCTCTAACAGAACAGTGGCTGTTGAGTATATGGATGAGGGCAAGTATGCGCGCCGGGAGATTGCTTAGCCAGTTGCATTGGGGTAGCTCGGTCGACAGCACTTTGTTGCTGAAGATTAAGAAGCGTGAAACGATGCTGCTCAAGAAAAGGTGTTGACTGTTTGCTCAGGTAGTGGACGGCCCAGCATCATTCTGCGAGAGCTTTGCCATCCTACAGGGAAGTGCGTACGTGCTGCATGTGACTGCTTCGTGTGATATGTGCTTTTGCACAAGCACTTCCTGCATTCTGCCTTCATAATAAATTCACATGTCTTTTTCATTTTGCTTCTTCTCTTCGAACAGCTAGCTTCATGCACACAAATACAAGGAGTCACCCCGTGGTTCCAGTCAAGATCTATTGTGCTTCGTTCAGTACGAATTGCTGGGCTAGCGAGTAACCAAGTTCTGTGGCCTTCAAGCGGTCAACATGAAGAGTATGGTGAGTTCGATCTAATCGCGGACCAGCCCTTTCGGGACAACGCACCTTTCGAAAATGTGCTTGAGCAGCGTCAGCGTTGCGTGGAACACCTTTGCCATGCGATAACAAGCATCCCAAATTGAAGTGCGCGTGTGGGCTATCCTGATTCGCGGCACTGCGGTAGCACTCAGCAGCTTTCACGAAATTCAAGTCGCAGCCATCGCCTTCTTCGTACATCAAACCTACATGTACATCCGTTGGCCAAGTTTGCAATGGTGAACGAGTACACTATACAATGGTCGCAGGACAGTTTGCCGTACCTAAAGCGTTCGAGGCTTCAGCGTCTCCTGCATTTGCGGCTATTGCGTAAAAGCGCAGGGCCTTTGACTTGTCGACAGAGCAACCAATACCTGAATATTGCATGGTGGCGACGCGTTTGGCTGCTTTGGTATGGGGCTAGTGGGGATAAATCGGAAGATTTTGTCAAGACTACCACGAGAAGGTATCCCATTGAAACATGGTTCCTTACCGTGGCTGCTGTGGCCGCTTTACTGTAGAACCGAAGAGCAGCAGCTCGGTCTTGGAGAAGTGATGACGTCTCCAGCAATTTCCCAAGTGCATAATAAGCGTCAGTATGTCCACCATTTCCAGCGTTCAGAAGTAAGCGAAGAGCTTCGTCGTGGGATTCCTCGCGGTCTTGAAACTGGGCAGAAAATGGTTTTGGGGCCGACTGATTGCCTGTCGGTGGCATGCGGAGCAGGAGCAAACTTGCGAGGCGCGTCATGGCCACACTGCTCCCTGAATCAGCAGCCTGAAATTCGAAGTTCATAAAATTTGTCATCTCGAGCAATTAACCAGCTACTGCCTTTGACGGGGACGCACACTTTGAAGAAATGCCACTCCGCGCTCTATATCCTGTTTTACACCGTTTCCTGTGGTGTAAAGCAAGCCCAGCCGTGTCTGAGCGCTTGGATCGCTCTGTAATACGAAGTATCACGTTACAACTCAATATCAAGAAGTATCACCGCAAGATAAGTGTCAAACACACACCTTGACAGCGGCACGCTGAAGAAAATGAACGGCCTTAGCGACATCCTGCTGAATTTGCGTTCCGACGAGGAAGAGACGCCCGAGGCTTGCTTCAGCACCAATATGACCTTGGTCGGCAGCTTTTCCGTACCATATTGTTGCTTCCGTCTCGTTTGGCTCACACCCGCCTCGACCGTGCTCATGGTAAATCCCTGTTCAACAGCAATATCAGAGTCTGGAGCTACCGGTATATTTTCAAGGCGATAGTACTCGCGTGAGTGTTACTGTGGTACGGTACCACTGGTACCTAGTTCGAACTGGGCGTCTCGGTGGCCTTGTTCTGCTGCCTGGGTGAAACGAATGCGTGCAACAGCAAGAAATTCGTCCGCCTGCCGGGTGTCTTTCATATGAGCTGCTTTCTCACACTTCACAAGAGTCACCACATGGATACCATCAGACAATGCCGAGTTTGACCAATGAGGACAGTTATCCTTTACCATCACGAGACCTAGCTGGTGATAAGCTTCTATCTCGCCTCCAGACGATGCGCGCTCAAACCATTTCTCCGTGACCAGGAGGTCCTTCTCCACTCCATTGCCGGTGAAATGCATTTGGCCCAAGCATGTCATTGCTGACGCACAACCGAGGTCTGCAGCTTGCTACGTGTAAGACAAAACAACATGTGAGATGGCAAAGTTGCTTCGACGGCAAAAAGTGTACGCATGATACCCTGTAAGCTCGATTGCTCTTTGAAGGTTTTTGGCGACGCCGTGACCGAAGAAGTACTGGTGTGCTTCCAAGCAGATTTCGTCTCCTGACGGCCCAGGAAGCTCCACTGGCTCTGGCGGTGGTGTCGGTGCTGGCAACGGTAAATCGATGCCTGATCGACGGGCAACTGCCATGGATAGCTCCATAAAGAGGGAGGTGTAGTAGGAGTTGATCTCCTGAAAGGCAAACAGCACTTCCCTCTTAAATGTTCGGTTAAGCAAGAATTTGGCAGTGCGCAGACGCTCGGCGATAGCAGACACCTGGTTTAATGACGCCGAGAAGTTCTGCAATGCCACTGAGACGCCTTCGTTGGACGCGTGCTCGACGAATTCGACTTCGTACGCCGCAAATTCATCCTGCGCCTTGCCGAGCAAGCCCCGTAGCTCACCTCCTAGCCTCACTGCGAGG
This sequence comes from Phytophthora hibernalis, assembly GCA_012656075.1. Taxonomy (NCBI): domain Eukaryota; phylum Oomycota; class Peronosporomycetes; order Peronosporales; family Peronosporaceae; genus Phytophthora; species Phytophthora hibernalis. The sequence goes on from JAAKBF010000247.1 coordinate 144,925, forward strand.
AGCTTGCGGGGGTCCACACCGTCCAGTTGAGTTATAAGTTCCTCCAATGTTTCTCGAACGGTGTCCACAAAGTTGTGCCCTACATTTTCCTCTTCGTCCGTGTCTGCGCGATCTTCCACCTCGAGAGTTGCAGACGAGGGTTTCTGGTCTTGTTGCACTTCCTTCGCGTCTTCATTAATTGATTGTTGTTTAACTGCATGTCCGTCTTCTGTTGGTTGTGGTTTTTGCTGTGGAGGCTGAGAAGTCTGTGCGGCTAGCAGCTCTGGTTTGCTCGCTTGTGCCCGCTTGATTATTCCGAACATCGTCCGCATGCTGCCATTACCTTCTCCACTCGCAGCCACTGGGCTCTTGCCAACAGCAGCGAGCTGTTTTTTCGAGCGCGTAGCGTTCGATGCACTTACCACATTCTTTGCAACAGCGAAAAGCAGTTTAGGTTCGCGTAGCTTCGTGCTCGAATTGGCTTCAGCTTTCTTGGCTGCAGCATCCTCCTGGCTCGTCACATTTTCGATTGCAGTTCCAGTTGGCGACATCGCGGCCGGTGTTAAACCAGGCAACGACGCCACAACATAATTCGGATCGCTCGCCATGCTCACCTGCAGGACAACCCCAACGAAAGATGGTTTGACGCAACTCAAGACCCCATTATAGAGAAGCGTTTAATTTTACCCACTGCAGCACCTCGTCGACCTGCTAATAGTACCCCATTCCACCGTATAACTGCCCGTCAAACGCGACATCTTGATTAAAACAGGCACCTTCACGTAAAGAAAATGGGTCCACCCATCTCCTCTACGGCTGGTAGTCCGACGCGTATCTGCGGGACGTGCGGTCATCGTGTCCATTGGACACTGGACGTCGGTAGCCGCGCTCCAAGGCCTCATCCTCCCTGCGCATGGGCGGACGTGCGTCTCTCGGTCGCGCCGCGTACCCACGGTCTTCGTAGCGGTCGTCGCGGCGCGAGTAGCCACGATAGTCCCGACGTTCACGGGACCTCGAACGGGATCGTCCACGGGGCGGCTCGCGCCGGTACGAGTCTCCACGTCGGTCACCTCCGTTGTCGTAGCTCCTCACGTCGCGTCCTCCGCGTTCACGAGAACGCGAACGGGGTCGCTGTTGCTGCGGAGGCGGTGGACCTCTGAAGTCGCCTCCATTGCGTCCGTTGCCATTGCCGCGGCCCCTGGAACGCGAGCGTCGTTTGCCGCCTAAGGGTTCGCCCATGTTGTTGCTCATCATTGGCGGACGAGGCTCCGGCATCGTCGAACTGTCCGTTGCGTCCTGGCGGTGGGGGTGGGGGACCTGTACCAGCCGACGGAGGCGGTCGAGAGCCTGGAGCGGGTCCTGGAGGGTGGCCCATTGACCCCCTGCTTGGTCATCCACGCCGGCAGCGTATTGGCGCGTCCGCGTCCTCGTCCAGCCATCGTTTCTTGATGTGTCCCTGATGGAAAAAATGGTTGTGAGGATTTGAGCACTTGGCTACAAATTAGGTAAGCCAATCAAGGCCAATCGTTGGACTATTTGGACTATTTGGGACTAGTTTCGGTTACCCCAGTAAGCGGATGTCAGGTGCCGGACGGAAGAGCGCGTACCGCAAGGGCGTGACCAAGCGAGTGCTGTACGGGGACCCAGAGCCCAAGGAGAACGAGCTCATCGTGCGCGTTGTGGCGCTGCGTGGTTCCAACTTGTTCGAGGTGGGTGGCGGATTTTCAACGAAAATTGGTCTTTTTCCGACGGTTTTGGTCATTTTTCATGTTTGGTGTGATTTTGGGTGTAGGTGGTGGACGCCAATGGTGCCAAGGCCGTGACCATGTTGCCGACCAAGTTCCGCAAACTCATTTGGGTCAAACGAGGTACCTTTTCAACTGTTCCGGTGTTCGGGTGGGAGAGTTGACCGGGTAGACTTGTTTCACGAGACATCGGTGAACTCAACCGCTCACTATTTTGTGGCGGTGCAATGCAGTGAAGCATTGCAGAAATGTTGATGTACTTGTACTGATTGGGTTGTGTGGGTTTTGCTGTCGGTAGGTGACTTTTTGATTGTCAGCGAGGGTGACGGAGGTGAGACCACGACTGCAAAGGGTAAGAAGGGCGCCGTGACGTCCATCGTCGAGCACATTCTGTACAAGGATCAGATCCAGAACCTCAAGCTGAAGGATCTCTGGTATGCTGCAGTGACCGAACTTGTTCAATGTGCGATGGTGAATGTCTCGGATGCTGATGTTGGGCATGTTTGTGCGTGGGTGGCGTTATTAGGCCTGAAGCGTTCGATGATAAGCCTGTAGAAGGAGGGTGGTCGCATGATATAGCTTCCAAGGATGAAGAGGAGAAAAAGGAAGAGGGGCAAGGCGAAGAGGAGGCTCAATCGGCATCATCTCAAGCCTCGAATGGATTCACGATGGTGGATACGAAGTTTGCTAACATGCAACTGAACCGGAATCGCCGCAAAGGCCACTTTGAGGAGGAAGAGGAAGATAGTGATGACGAGTAAGGCGTGAGCTGGATCAACCTTACATCACGACGTAGGTGTCCTAGACTTGTTTCGCCAAATTTGGCGGCTCGCATACCAATCCATTTTGAATTGAGTTATTGTTAGGTTGTGTAATTTGCAAGGAATTGTTCTCTGCTGTTGCAGCAAACAAGCTCAAGAGATCGCCTACGGCAGCATCATGCAACGCAAGCGCAGCAGCGTATACGGTGCTGGGCACTCCGTGTTGGTACGTTGCTAGTGGACTTTAATCCGTACTTGTAAGCCAATAACTAACACCGATTCACACGGTAGCACCATCGACATTCCCATTCCGCTCTTACCAATGATCGTGAGAACCACGATCCACACGTCGGTGTCTTTGGCAAGGTGTGTGTTGCAAAGCTTTACCTGTTTGGAGATCATGCGCACTTACCTGCGTACATTTCGTTGCAGTTTTCTGAAAAGGACATATTTTCTGATTTCCGGGTGGAGATTGATCGGGAGCTGGCATCAAAACCTTCTAACCACCCCGGATACCCTCGGAGTAAGACATTCATTATGAGATCATCAACGACCGACAAGACAGTCGCCAAGGCAAAGCCTGCATCAAATGCTATGCATGACTCGAGTACTCAGCAAATGGCCAGGTTCGTCTTCACCATGCAAATTCGATTACTATTCAGTGTCTCATTGATTTCAAAGCAGACGATGTCAGTCAGCTTCTGCAGTCAGAAAAAGCTTTTCCACGCCGTGGAACAAGGATCCAGTAGTGGCCATCAACACCCGAATCACAAATTGCAAGCACAAATCGATGCCCTCCGGAATTTTGAGTCTGCATCATTCTCCAGAACCTTGTCCAACACAAATACCGGCTACCGCGCGTCTGGTGCAGACTCAGCATCCATTTATCAGGGAAAACAGTCACGAATGCCTTCTAGGATACCTCCGACCGCAAAAACGCGGAACCAAGACGAAAGCATTGCAGGTGTCGGACTCGGTCCGAGTCGATCCGCAAGTGTATCGATTCTAATGTCGAATCCCGCGCAAACATCTTCGAATTCGTCGATTCCCAGCTCGTCATCGTCCGTTCTGGTGGGCGGGTATAGATCTTCATCTGTGCAACTCGAAGTAGAACTTGTAGAGCGACTGAACGAGATTGGGCGCTCAAATGTACGTACACTGAAGATAGTGTAGCGCACTCGCTGTTAACCTCTTATTTCTCATTCATTTCAGCTGCCAGAGAAAACTTTGTCGCGTACTAGGGCGTGCCAGACTGTACTCGACAGCATCGTTCTACAAGATGAGGTAAGTTTCTACAGCTCTCACTATCACTAAGCTGACGACTAATACTTGAGTTGTAGCACTACGGCCGACTTTTGTCAAGAATCCGTGATGAATTCAGTACTTATGTTGATACAACGAGCAGAAAGAGTCCTACCGAATCGAACAACAGCAAGGGAACTAAGTCCTGGTGTGCATGCAGGCAGGATGTCTTCGGTAAGCATCTATATGTAGATATTGCACAATTGTTCCTCCCGTCTAACTACACATTTTGTGAATCAGAGTTCGCGCTTATAAAGCAGGAAAACACAGTGATGAAGAAGCGCGTAAACAGCATGCAGCATGAAATTGAAACCTTGCAGGCTGCGTTAAGGCAAGCAAGGGCGGTAAAAGTGGGCGGGACACTAGCAGCAACGGCAGCTGGACGGAGGAAGATCAACTGGACGAAGGTAAAAAGACTTGCATATCGTGCCTCGACCGGCTGATGCTTGACTCTGGATTGCTTACTGCGTATTCATCAAGTAGATGACCTCGACGACGTTCAGCTTTTCCCTATCGAGGAAACAAATGGACAGCATTCTCGGCCACAAGGTGTCCCAATGCTAAGTTTTACCTCCCTTCCTTCATACAGCGACGAGGTACGTTGCACTTTAGTATAGGTAAGCGCATCGACGAATTTAACGTTTTCTTATCGTGTGTAGGATGAAGATGAAGAAGGGTATTCTCAATAGAGCAGATTTGCACGAGACTACATACCGTCATTGCCAGTGGTCCTTCGTTTGCATCGTGTTTCTTGTGTATTCAAGTCGACTGTTTTTCATTGTCGGAGCGATAGCGCGATCAAAACACAAGCTATAAATTCTTTGTACTTCCAAGCTGATGTAGAAGCTCTTTCAGTAACTCTTGCTGTTGACGCTGCTGGATGAGAGATTCCCTTGACAGCTCTCGCATTTGATCCATTGCAGCAATTACGCGATACATCGTGTAGATGAACATCAACGCGCAAATGATGATAGCAGCTTGTATCGTCGAGTGAAGCTGCATAGACTGATTGGCGTCGATGCTCGAAGCGTTTTGTGTGCTTACAGACGGTGTAGTCTGCCGAGTCAACTCCTTTGACGGTTTATCATCTTCTTCAGTTGTCGACGGTGGTTTAGTCAACGACCCATTCGCGAAAGCAGATGAAACAGCACCAATTCTAGCTGATGATGTTTGCTTGGTTGCATCAGCAGCAGCGACTAGCCAAGTTTTCATTGCATCCTTCGTTTCAGAGACGGTTGTGCCTTCAATCTAGATCATGACAAGTGTCAGTCACTGCCAGGTGCAACTGGTAATAAAGTCAACAAAACTGTGCGTACCTGCTTCTTCAGCCATGTGCTCTTTAGCCATTGAACGCGAAGTCCCACCTGAACTAAACAAATGCCTCGCTTTGTCGTTGTACTGAAGACCCATCGCTGCTCAACACGAAAGTAGTCGCAGTATGGTACATCCGAAACACACGTTGTTGTACTCACAACGAGACGGCTCCTTGGAGTGTATGAATACCGCTGAGTCTGTGCGGTCGGGATGACACTCGGCCCCACCATGTACTTCTTGTTGTGGGTGTACGAAACCAACCGAGATCCCTCGAATGTGTCTGTTTTGTTAACTGCAGTGTACTGGATCGTCTTCTTCTCCCAAGGCGGAATCGAAATATTTGTCGAGCCGGCAGCTTCAAGTACGCTGCGCGAAAATGCGTCTGATTCGACCCACAATGTTGAAAACGCGGTCTCGACACTGAAAGCAAAGGGTCAACAGTTATTACAAATACGAAATGCCAAAACCGTTTGCAGGGCCATCGTACCTGAAACCGACTTCTTCGTTCAGCACCAAATCATATTCGCCAAGAAAATCATCTTTCTCTGGAATGACCGGAGCTACCACTCCTGCAGAATCATCTGAAGAGAGAGTAGTTGGGGTGCGATTGTCATCGGCCGAGTATGAGCTCGTCGCATCTGCGGCGTTGACGGGCGCCAATTCAGGGCTTGGAGCAACAGCAGCAACATCATTGGAACTCCTTCGTCTTTTTGACGCACCGTCAATCGCAGTGCCTTCTTCGTTAGTTGGCTGAGTTTCAGGTTGCTTTCCTGGGTCTGACAGAAGTGCCTCCGTTTCAGCCTTGATAGAGCGTAGCTGCTGTATACTTTGAAAGCATTCGTCTCTATAAATTGCAGGAAGAGGAACAGAGAGTTTAGCAAGCAAATACCGTGATGCTTAAGTCACTAAATAGTTAGAGCAATTCATTACCGGAAAACAAACGAAGTGAAGAACAGTTTTTCTCCTTTCACGGTGAACTACGTCGCACATGACAGAGTACAAGGCACGTCGTGTCAGAATATACTGGCACGGCCGTAAAGGCGATTAAGACACATTCAGCCAAACCTCAATTGCGTTGGGAACAATCAGCGCAGTATTCTTCTTCTCCATCCCCGATATTTGAGAGAACGATGCAACCTACACAAAACAACAGGGAAGTAAGTACGTGACACATTGGTGTTTCAAAGGAAGGGCAACATACAAATATCGTGTCTCTCCATCCTGAAAAGCACATACGATTCCTTGTCAAGTAAAGGCGGCCGTGAAAAGGGAAATTCGAGAGGTACAGCGCGCATGAGAAACTTTCAACAACTTGCTCAGGATAATCCAGCTACAATAAGAGACACGCACAGGTAAGTCCATTAGGTTGTTAAGTCACATACACAGTAATAAGCAGCACGTTGGTATGTGGGGCTTACCTTGAACTTCTTTTGAAAGTCAGATACTCCAAGCGGTAGTGCTTCCACGAATTCTTCATCTTGCTCCATGCCTGAGCCAACACTTTCTTCCTCGTTGGCATTTGCCACATCCTCACCGGCGTTCTCACTTAATGGGGCTGCTTGGCTATTCCTTGGAGACACAGAGCTAGCACGCGGAGATGGCTCGCGGGAAGTTGAAATCTCTCCACTTGGAAGTGACACTAACTGGTAGGTGCTGCTTGAAGGGCTTCTCGGAGTTTTGTCCCCAGTTTCCGAGGACATCGAAGTTGAGGCTCCCAACGATGCGAGATAATCACGCATTACTTCTTTTAAGCTGTCGTTGCCGTGATAAGCCGGCGTGATGCGCTTGCTCCTTTCATACGGCTGTCTGTTAATCCGAATAAACTCGGACATATCGCCTCTCGGATCAATCTTCTCAAATTCACCTAGAGCCTTGTTTCCGACGGATGTGCCACCCTGTAACATATGCTCAAGAGCTTTCGCCAGTGACTGCAGGGAATTTTTGCCAACCTGTAGTCGATATTTTTCGTTTTTCATGCATGTCGAGATGAAAACTTCCACTTCCTGAAGGCCAAAAGTTAAAAAAATTAGAGGCAAACGCAAATGGGTCAAGCGCGAAGAGGTTTACCTGAACATAGATCTGGTACGTCTGCCGTAGAGCGCTGCTGCTCTCGATGACTCGCACTTGTAATTGCCGTATCTCTTCGGCCAATTGTCGGAGTTTGGCTTCAGATTTTCTGTCCTTCTCGCTAAATAAACGGAAATTAGCGCTCAGCGACTTCATGGCTTGGGTTACTTCAATGCCATACGACGTGACCGAGACCGGAGTTGTGCCGGGCAAATACGAAAATGTCACCGCGAACTCGCGAGATTTCGTTTCCAACTTCTGCTGAAGCTTTCGGTGTGCAGCCGACTCGTTACATAGCGTCAAGTGCACCCTCGAAAAGTTTTCCTGTGTTGTCACTCGAACATCCTCGTACTCACTCTTCATGGTTGAAAGACTAAGAGAAACCGGCTCAGCAAGCAGTGATTGAAATTCCTACAGGAGCAGAATCAGTTTAGAAAAATAGTAACGAACACATGCCGTTTTTAAAACATACCTGGTGGACCTCCAACAGAAGTTTTACTTGATCTCTGACCGTCATCCAACCATTCGCCATCGTCGCACCTTCATCGGCTAGAAAATTGGTGTTTACATTGGATGAAGATGTACCAAAGAGATCCGATGCCGGGATGAGACCACCACTCTCATGCGTGCGCAGCAATTTGCGCAGCGATTGTGAAAAACGAGTCTCACTCGCAATAAACTCCGACACTACCGAGTTGATCACTTCAATCATTCGTTGGCCTTTGTCCGACATCGCCTGAATATGCGTTATGCGGATATAGAAAGGGTTGGTCGCTAAGTCTACACGATCCACATCAACTTCCTCTTGGCTACCAAGACTTTGAAACCCTTTCTCGATATCAGCTAATAAACGGAAGCAGCACATTAATACATTAGATGTCAGTATTCAGCAAAAGCGTTTCAAGCCAAGGCAACCATTGTTCTTACCCAACTCATCAACGCTGTTAGCGCTCTCTTTCATCCGTTCAACGAATTGTTGTGACCGCGAAAACATACTAACGAATGCCTTTTGCATCCGTAGTAGAACATCTCGCAAATATTCCAGGCGCTGTTCTTCCGTAAGCTGAAACGCGTGAAGGTTTTCTTTGATTTCCCGCTCGAAAATCAAACGTTGAGCATTCGTGTACTCCACCGTTTGGACGTAGTGTTTTTCTGCGGCAATGACCTCTTCAAGACAGCTGTACAATTTGGAGCGTTGTCGCTCCAACGGATTGCGGCCAAAGGCTGACGTGGAATCCCACATCTTTGTCAGTAATTGCCCTGCACCTGCCGCCAGCTTGTCCGTCAGCTCCTTAGAGGATGAGATTTCATCGGACGAATCTGAACTATAATCCCCGGCATTCGGGTTCTCGCTCTTCCGCATAGATGTCGTGATCTCAATAGCTTCTTGACATTTTCGTTCGTACTTCTCCCGAGCCTTGTCCATCGAAGTAGTCATTTGCTGCTGAGCCCAGCGCACCTTGGTCCCCTCTTCAACACACGTTGCAAAATCCAACTACGTTAAAGTCTTTACGACGCCCCACATGCACTGCACCAGCGCAAATACAGATCCCCAATCGTTGACACAACTAACCTGCAATCAGTCGTTGCACCTGTATCTCCTGCTGCGCAGCAAATGCCTTTGCACCGGGCATAATACCAGTCTGCATAGTCGACGCGAAAGCCCATCGCTCTTGGGCCAAATGCTCCGTGGCTTCTTGGACAATAGCCCAGCAGTCCGTAAGCTGTTCGGACCAGTCCTCGGCCTTCGCACTCCTACACACATAAATAAAATCACAAAGTTAAAATACCTGGAATCCCTCTTAACCGCCATCGACCACATACTGCGCGAGTTTCAGCAGCGACTGAGCGTAGCTGCTCTCCAATCCAGCACGCTCCGTCACAAAAGCTGAGACTGACTGACAGAGCTGCACGCCGCTTTTGGCCTTCTGACAGACTTTCGGGAACGCTCGGAAGAGGTCTGTGGAGTAGGTTTCTTGGGTCTGAGTCGGGTGTGGGGACGTCACAGAGCCGTCGTCACTTCTACCAGTTGGACTGCTATTGTCTCGAGTAGGAGACGATCTGGAGGCGGTTGCAGCGTTGCTGGGGCTGCTCTGGGGCTTGTTCTTGACTGGAACGTCCGACAACGTGTCCACTTGGAGATCCGGCGCGTCTTCTGTTGGTACCAAGAGAAGGGAATTGCATACGTGAGTTAGTGGGTTAGTGGACAGCAGGCAAAATGGAGGAGGGCGAGACGTACCCATGGCAGAACTTGCATCAATTGTGCACTTCCGAGACGCTTTTCACACTGGTGAAGGGCGGACGAAAATGGATGGGCGTTTCGAACGGTTAACTGATATGATTGCAGTTTGGTGGGTATACAAAACGAAGTGAAACGAGAGTGGGACATGCGTTAGGGACATGCGTTAGGAACTGCACGAAGTGGAAGTGAACTCTGTGACAGGATTCAGCAGGATAACCTGCCAGCAAATGCATCGATAACCTGGCAAATGCAACTGATCTCAATTCGTGCAGCATTAACGAAGTTGTACATTGTGGATTCAGTTGAACATATTGTGCTTTGCAACCAGTTTGTCCAGCTATATCGTGCAGTAGTTAGTGATCGTACTTAGTGCTAAATCAAAGAGGCTTTGAATGGGGATTTCCGAAGTCGTGTTTCATGCACTACAAGAGCAACAAATGGCACGTCTAGAAAGTGCCAAAGCAAACACAAGTCGTGCTAGGGCTGTTGGAACGCTTTCAGATCACACAGGCACATTATGGGGAGTATGAAGCATGCACGAGTTACAGCAATTCGTACTTGAGTACGATTTATAGTTATCTCGTACAAGAAAAGTCGTACGAATTACAATCGAAAGTGCCAAAAAGACTGCAAAGCACAATAATACTACACAATACACAATAATAATGACACGATTTTGGATGTTGAATGTTATTCAGCCATTACACTAGCCAGGAAAGTCTCCCTTCCTGTTGAGAGCACCTTCGAATGAAGAAGAGAGGACGTGACGTGCCTCGCCACGCCCTACTTCAAGCCTGCACACAACTTAGTACTGGGCCTTCTTGGCAGCCTCGGCGGCGATCGCCTTCTCGCGCAGCTCCAGCTTTTCTGGGTCTTCAGGCCCATGATGCCACCACCCCACTTGCGACGGATCGTGTTGTCCTCGTTGAACTTGGCGTGGAACGCCTCCGTGAGGGAGTCGAACTTGGCCTTGTCCTCCTTGTTCACGTGCGTCAGAGCCACCACGGCGGCGTTCTTCTGGTGCACGAGCTGTCCCAGACGAGACTTGCCCTTGACGATGCAGTACGGGACGTCGAACTGACGGCACAGAGCGGGCAGGAACACCACGAGCTCAATCGGGTCCACGTCGTGGGCAATGACCACGAGCTTGGCCTTCTTGTTCTCAACGAGCGACGTCACGTGGTTGAGACCGAACTTGACGACGGCGGGCGGGGCCGAGGCCTCCTCCTTGCCAGCGGCAATGTTGCGCAGACGCAGGGTCTTGGCGGCCTTGGTCTCCGGCTGGTACTTCAGCAGCAGCTTGAAGAGGTCCGTGGCAACGTTCTTCTCCACGGTGTTGGAGAACTGGTTGACCGAAGGCGGCACCTTGAGGCGCTGGTACAGGATCTTGCGCTGACGCTGCAGACGCACGTAACGCGGCCAGCGCACGAAGCGGGACAGGTCACGCTTGGGCTATAAACCAATAAACAATAATACACAAAAGTCAGTACTTGCGTCCTGTAGACTAAGTGGAGATGCCTCCCCACACCAGAAACCCAGTGAGCTTTGGATGACAGCCTGGCAGAGAGTGAAGTTCTTTACCCTTGAGGCGCAACTCTTTGAATGAGATTGCCACCACAAGTTTGTGTCATTGCGGTCGTGGAGGACCCGCTACACTGTTCTCTAGTGCGACGGAGAGGAGAAGACAGATAGGCCGAAGCTTCTCTGTCGCCTCTCACCATCAGCACCGAGGGGCGTGGAATCGCAGCCAAAAGAGGCGAAACGATTGGATTTGGAGCTGCTAGAGCGCTTCAAAATACCTGAATGTCACCGCCCTTGCGGAAGTTCTTGGGCGCGCTCACGAAGAGAGGGTTCTTCTTCGAGGCGCCGGCCGAAGCCTTAACCGACTTGGTCGACGTGACCTTGGTGGTGGTGGTGGTGCGCTTGACCTTCTTGGTGGGCATGGTGATCGTAGATGGCGAATAAACGAGTGGGTGGAATCAACGGCAGGCGGCGAGTGCCGCACACACCAGCCAGTCATTCAAAATTGCGTCTTTTCATCCAATCAAAAGGTGGATTGAAAAGTAATGTGGGCCACGTAGACAATGAAACTGTCACTCAAATGAAGGGATTTAGTGCCAAAGGCAAGTTGAAGTGAATTTCAAGACGAGGACCGCACCGCACCGATGGTTTTCCACTGCACACTACGGTGGAAGTAAAACACGTCGCGGAGTTTTTCGGCGTACGGGATGCGAAGTGACGGCGCGTGCTGGTACATGGCGTTCTCTTGGATGGTGACCAGCAGCACGAACACGCCTGGTGCAGTGCCGAATTTCTGCGCTGCGCAGTCTACCGTCACGCGCTGCGGTAGAAATCGATTCATTCCATCGCACAGCAATCCACTGACTGTATCAAACCCTTCAGCCACTCCACCGTCTTGGTCGCCAACGACTACTACGTCCCGGTCAGCGTAAATGGCTTGAGCTCTCTGAGCAGTGTCGCGGCCTCCGTTAGGGCTCAACATCAGGGCGTCGTGGCCCTGAGGGCCTCCACCCGTGTGTACATCCAGTATTCCAATACTTTTCAACGTCGTTATGTCCAGCTGCTCGCGCGACAAACTGAAAAGGAGCTCGACACTTGGTTGCTGCTCGTTGCCGCCGAAGTACACTAGTGGAAATTCCCGCTAACAACAGCACGTTTACCTGCTACGAACCCTTTCGAGACAATAGTCGATAGCATTCCAAACCAAACGCCGAGCCACGTCTTCAACTGGCAGGTATCCGCGGGTTAAGGACATCGCGAATATGATCGTACACGAAAGCATTCGATCCCAGCGCAAAGTTTTCAGGCCGCAAGAAGTGGTTCAGGTCCACATTGTTTTCGCTAAAAACGACGAAGCTGCTTTCGGAAACACGAAAAGCGATAAACCCGTCAGTACGAGCAGCAAGATGCGTATGCCTTGAACTTCCTTACCTTTGCGAATCCGTATGGATTGAGTGCATGCACTATAAAGATCCTCAGTGTGTCCGATTTGCTACCATCTTCGCTGTTATCGTCGCCCAGATGCCCAAGAATTGCTGACTGACTGCAAAACCCTCAACCCTGTGAGTACCGGAAATCTGAAGTACTGCCTTATCGTTGGCCCCCTCCACAACGACAACATCAATCGTCAGGTCCAAGTGCGTGTAGCCTGGAAGTGGTAGCGATTGCAGCGTCACGTTCTTCTGTGTTGTTTTGTCGGCGTAAACCGCTCGAGTATGGAAGAGCGCAAGAGCGCGCGTACATCGTAGTGTGACGCGGAGAAATGGCTTTCCACCTCGGGGTTCACCTCGGTAGGTGGGAAGTACGTGTCCAGCGGCGCGAAATCATCCCCGTGCACCCAAGCCGCGAGTACTGTGGCAGCAATCGTCGGCCATAGCAATATCATCCTGCCGATCTTTTGTGGCTTTTGACAACTATTTGCTTCAACCTGTGGTGTCGAGTGAACCAGAGTCTTACTGCAAGAGCTGTATTCACTTCAAGCTCGCATTTCCCGCTATTACATACCAGACTGGCCATACCTTCGCCTGGGGTAACTTTCCAGGCCTTCTTTAGTGGCCCTGTTACGATGACAAATACTGGTGGAGCCGATCGTACACATCCGCGCCGCGACGCAGCACCTCACTCTTCCAGGAGCTACTCTGATGCAGATAAAACACGTCTCGAAGCTTCTGTGCGTACGGTAAGCGGCTTACGGACGATGGGTTGTGGTGGTACACGGCGTTCTCTTCTACCATCGCCTTTAGAATAAAGACGCCTGGCACCGTTCCGAATTCTTGGCAGAACAAAAGCGCATTTCCTTTCGTTCGCGGGCCCAAAAGATTTGCTACACCATCAAAAGTAAATCCGCCGACTCCATCGTAGCCGCGTGACACGGGGTTTTCGTTATCGTGCACAAACACCACCTTGTTCGCGTATTCAGGACCAGTAAAGACACTGCGCGCAACGCCCATATCGCTCCCCGCTCCCAGCATGAGGGTATCAACACCTGCAGGTCCAAGTCCTGTGTGTACATCAATCATTGCGAACTTGGTAACAGCATCAAAGTCTACATGCTCGCGCAAGAATTCCTGGAGCAGTACCAAGCTAGGCTCGAGTTGCGTTCCACCGTAAAAGAGAGTTTCCAAATAGCGGTAGTTCCCACCAATAGTAGCCTGCTTGATGGCGTCAAATCCCTTCGTAGCCAAATGCATGAGGCCTTTCACCCAGAACCAGTTCTTGACACTGCGCAGATCCGTCGGGTTCAGTAGCTCGTAGACGTCCAGATAGCCCAACCGGTTCGGGTCTCTTGTCTGACGCTCCTCGAACTCCTCGGGCGTGAGCCAGTTGCGGTTCAAGTCCACATTGTGTTCATTAAATCTACGCAACTGAGCGAACCCAAACGCATTGAGCGCATGTACAAATATCACCGTTGGCTTGAGTTTATCGGTGTTGCTTCTAGCGGCCGCTCGCTCCAGCAGTGCCGCCTGGATGGCGCTCCCAGCAAAGCCCTCGACGCCGTGCGTTCCCGAAATATGAAGCAGTACGCGTTCACTTGAGCCTGGAAGAATAGCCACGTCCACAGTCAGATCCAGCGCCTTCAGATGCTCGAGAGGCAGCGGGAACAACTTGGCGCCTGCAGCTTTTGCGCGTGAGCGGAAGAGCGCACGCGCTTGGTAGTACGATTCACTGAAGTGGGCTTCGACGCTGGCATTGATACTGGGGAAGGGGTTGTACGAGTCGAGAGGTTTAAAGTCGTAGTAGGCATGGAGCAAAAGCGCTAGGAGCAGAGCCGCAACGGCAGGTACAGATCTACCCATGGTCAGGTTTGAAGAATGAAATGGAAATGGATACTTTGCAGCCGGCTGAGTTTAGGCCAATCAAATGAGAGCTACAAACCTGTCGCTCCTATTTTTACAGTTTCGAAGAAGTTTTCATTAAATATACAAAATGTAAACTCTTCAAAACCTATAAAACCTTCTGGCAACCTAACTGGAACTTACAAAATATGATCAGAGCCCAGAGGACGTAGTGCGACGATCAGACTCCAGTGCCTTCCCTCTGTTGCTGTGCGCTGGCCAAGCAGCCTCAGTGCTTGATCGACGTCATGGGCCAGCACTGTTCGTGTCTGGAACACCCACCCAAGTACCAGAGGCGGGAATCCGACGATCTGGACACGGTCGACATGGAACGAAGCGACGGCGACGACCAGGAGTTGGAAGTTTTGGTGGATCACGCACAGGAAACACACGAGCTGCTCCGTTCCAGTCCCAGAGCGACTCCAAACGAACGTGGCGTCTTGAAGAGGTCCGGATCCGTCGTCGCTGCAGGACTCATGGGCCACGACGAGAGAAGGGAGACGAATACGAAGAGAAGGAGTCGGAGGAGCAGCACATGCGACGCAGTCTCAGCTCCGGGTTAATGGGGCTAGATGCGAACCACCGGCCGACACCATCACCTCGACCCGAGGAGTTGTCGAGACTACTGCGTTCTTATCAGGAGGTCACGGGCATGGTAAAGTTTGCATTTGAGATGCTGTTCTCATTCCGGTGCTCGAATTAATCTGGGGTGGTCTTGTCTACGGCAGGTCGATGAAGGCCAGTTAGACCTCGAGTGCATCATGTGCTTGGATACATTCTCCGAGGTGAGTTTGGCTTTCATCGTTTTCGTGCTAGGTTACGAAGACTGCTGACATGTACTTGTATTTGTAAAGGACAACCCGAAGGTCCGAACGCTGTGCAACTGCGGCATGAATCGCACCAACTTCCATATGAGCTGCTTGCTCGAGTGGCTCAATCGCGACGCCAATTGCCCAGTTTGTCGGGAGTATCTCTTCTTTGAGGACTCGTAAATCGTCCAAATTGTTGATATCACGAAAGGATCGTCAAGGCCAGTAATTATGATGCCGACGACGTAATTCGTATTCCCCGCGCGCCAACAGAATTTCCATGCGGCCACTGGTCTACCAGCGATGAGGGTACATCGCGTGGCTGGGTCTTTTGACGCGCATCGTGTTTATTTCGTAGTAATAGTGGTTATAGTCGCCGCCACAGCGACAATTTTGCTTCCGTGAGGCCATGACACGGACCACAAGAGGACGTACTGTCCTCATTAAATTCAATGTGTACATGTATTCTATTTTTTGGCGTTAGTCGATAAGATCGAGACTGCAGTTGAAATCCTCGTGCTAGTTGTGTCATTGTTTTTATTTTGCTCACACCCTCACTCCAATCCGATCTCGAAAAGCATACGCAGACGCTACTGCTACGACGCCAACTGCGACGGCCGTGACAATGCCAGAAGTCTGAGCGCACAAAGATACAAATGATCAGTATAGGCATCAGCGAGTCCGTCTGTGTTGGTTGAAAACTAACCTGCCAGGTCTTTCGCATCGGGTTCGCTTTGTCTCCATTCCTGTAGGAAGCAAAAGGGTTTGCATCAGTCAACACAACAATCAGTGAACGAATTTTGAAAGAACGCCGTTCTACCAACCTTGATTCCCAAGAAGGTAATGGTGGAACTTCCTTAAGCATTGGTGAAGTTGCACTAGGCCACGGTTGGTACTCGAAAGGAAATCGGAAGTACGTACTTGAGCTAGATGGGGACACGCACGCATGAAAGCCATGTCTTTGAGTTAGGCACATCATACATATTTCAACGCAAAATAACGTACGCTGGGGCAATGTCCACTTCACTTCGCTGTTGGAGCTGCTCCGGCGGCAACTGGTGAAACAGCACAAGAGCACGTCCAACCACCTTCTCGATGTCCATGATAAGCGGCAAGTTCGACAGCATTCCGTGCATCGTGCCAAAGTCGCGCTCGCAGCGCAGAATCTTTTCCCTCGACTCGAGCACAACCTTCAAGCTTGGTTAGTGACAAGCTAGTCTCGCAAAGCATCATGAAATGAGAGGAAGTACTTACCGCAGCAGACACGTATAGACTGAAAAGCGGATGAGTCACGAGGAAAATATCGTACAGCCGCGCGACATCTTGGAAGCGCCTCAACTGGTGCGCAAACCACGTAATTATCCATGGTAAAGCGAAGAACGGTTCCACCTACACAGCAATACACGATGAGAATCACCCACCGAAAGCTTGTTTGCACCATCTCACCCCCGACTCATGCAGATGCTCGAAAAGCACTTCGTCTGCTGCATCCAGCAAGGAAACAGCAATCTCGTGGTCGCCATCACTTGCTCGAATCCTGGCCGCATGGGCTCGCGTTGGTACGTCTCGCTCACATGGCGGACAGCTCGCATCGTGCCCTTCGAATTGCCCAACGTCAACAAGAACACGGATACGATATCGTGGTATCCTTGGAAGTAGAAGAGTTCGTCATTGGCGTCCAGTACGCCGAGGATGATCTGCGTCAGTGCGCGGCGCTTGACCCGCCGCTCGCTCTCCTTCAATCCCTGCAGCACGTCGTAGTGCCACAAAGATCGCTCCACGTCCTTCTCCACTTGACCGGCATCTCGATGCGCTTCCGGGGATGAGTTTGCGGTGTGCGGGTATTCACTTTGTGCTGCACTTGCTGCTCCAGCATTGCCAAGCAGAAACGGCCACAATTCCTTGCGGAATTCCTCTGAAACCAGCCCTTTCGGTGTTATCGCGAGGCGACGCACGTGGCGGAAGCACTCGTCCCGCTCTGTGGCGGTCGCGTCGTCGCGATCTAACGAGCGCAGGCGCAGGATGAGTGCGCGCAGCTCCGTCTCCTTGTGGCGGATGAGACGGCGCTCTCGCTCGGCGGGCGCCCGGCCCGGGATGCCCGCACACGGCGCCGGTCGTGGGCGCTGCGCTTCTTGCTGCCCATGTTGCGTTAGATACGTGGCACTCACGCCGATGAGGAGGTCACTGAAGCGAGGGCTGTGCTGTCGTCAATTTTCGCCAAATGGTCCAATCGTGGCGTCGATAGCCAACATAAAACGGACGACAGAAATTAAAACGGAAAATCTCGCTGGATCAGTAAGTCCTGATCGCGTCCGTCAAGACTTGACTCAAAAGCATGAGCAGCCACCGTAACAGAGCTTGATCGGTCCGGCAGCCATGTGTGCTTTCCCGCCTGGGTGAGCCCTTCCTGTGCTTTTGGGCGTCTCGTTGAGATCGTCCATGAAAATGGCCCTTTTGCCGTCAAAATCCAGCTGTCCGAGTCCTGATTCAAAAATGATCCTTGACCCAGGGCACAAATTCCAACCATATCGCACAGGATATAACTTTCCAAATGTACGATCTCCACACTGCACACCATGCAAATCGTTTTTACAGCATCTCTTATGCCAGACTATCACATCTCAGAGGTCTGATTTTTCCCGCCCAAGCACCTTCGCCTTTCACTTGGGTTCAGTATGCCCGTTACGCCCCTGGAGGTGGGGCAACCGACGCGGGTGGCTTCACATGGCTCAGTGCGGGATCTCGCGAGCCGACAGCCAAAGGTCCGGAGGAAACGTCGAGCGGACGATCGCTCGCTTCCTTCCCATACATTTGTGAGCGCTTGCCAGTCGCGATCCGGCGATAAGACCCCCACCAGCTGGGCAGTCGCACGTGCACCTAGCCAGGACCTCGAGTCTCGCCTTGCAGGCCGCTGTCTCTCTCAGTCTCGAACGCCCCGCAGCCCAACATGGCGCGTTCCGGCAGCGACGGCGACAGCGATGACGCCATGCAGTACAGCAAGCCGCTGCGCCAGCAGAAGAAGCTCTGCGATGAGGCCATGGAGCTCGTGAACGCCGGCGTGGCCATGCAGAACGCGTCGCCGCCCGACGCCGCAGGGGCCGACGCCAAGCTCTCGCGCGCCGTGACGCTCATGGAGCAGGCGCTCGCCATCGAGTACCCGACGCAGGAGGAGCGAGACGCCAGTCAGCGCCTCAACAACAAGATGAACCGTTACGTCAAGATGATCCGCAGTCAACGCGAGAAAGGCGCGGCGGGAGGCGCCTCGGGTCGCGGACACAACACCAAGTACAACATCCTGCCCATGGACAGCCTCCCGTCCACGTACAACGCAGTGGTCGACCAACTGACCAAGTGAGTGGGCTGTAGTTACATAGTTTTCAGAAAGGTGACACTGACTCATGTTTTTATTGTTTGTTTTGACAGCTCGTCGACGGCTGGAGACGTCTTCGAGAGCATGAAGACCACGTTCGGGTTCCAGGACGCCAATGTGGCCAACCAGAAGGAGCACGTGCTGCTCATGTTGACGAACTTTAAGCTCCAGGAGGAGGAGCCGGCTCAGAATGCCGAGGAACACCACCAGCCCGATCGTCAGCAGGAGCAGGACATGGCCAACAAGGGCATCAAGCGCTTCCACGCGCGTCTGTTCGCCAACTACATCAAGTGGTGCAAGTACGTGTCGACCAAGCCCGCGTTCACGAGCGACCCGGTCGTGGATATTGTGCTCTTCTTCCTCATTTGGGGAGAGGCTGGCAACTTCCGACAGGTGCCCGAGTGCCTCTGCTTTCTGTTCCACACCTCCCTGCCGCAGGCTTCGTCTCGTGGCGGCAGCAAGCAGCCTGGTGACTTCCTTGCAGAGGTTATCCGCCCAATGTACAATGAAATGAAGAAGGACAACGACAAGAAGACGTCGCAGGGAGCCCGTGCCCCCATGCGGAGATCCGTAACTACGACGACTTCAACGAGTTTTTCTGGAGCAAGAAGTGCTTGAAGTACAACCCAACTACTATCCACGAGGCGTTTGGCGAGGTGGACAAGAAGGGCCGCCCCAAAGTCATCAAGAAGAGTTTTGTGGAGAAGCGTACGTGGATCCGTGCGCTGATGTCCTTCCGACGCATTTTTTGCTTCAACTGCGCGTTGTTCATGGCTGTGGTCGGCTTCTCGCTTAATATGGTCATGTACTGCCCGGACACGCCTATTCTGTATGGCGCTGATCTAAGCAATGGAGATTCCCGAGGATTTACGGTCTTCGGCAAGAATATGACGGCATCTGATTCGACTGCCATCGGATCAGGCGATGGCTCCGGCGACAAATCGAGCTCGGGTTCGGGAGCTAGCTGCAACCATCAAATGCTGGCTACTTGTATGGGCGTGAACTATATAGAAGGTGTCTTCGAAGAAATCCCGATTGATTTCAAGGCCCTGCTCCAAGTTGTGCCCTTCACCGACTGTCTGGAGAAGACCACGGGCCGCTGCGGTTGCTACGTGGACCTTATCGACGGCTGCTTTACTGAGACGGGTACTACTTCTCATGTCAATGAGGACCAGCTCACGTTTTCATCCTCCAGTGATTACGACCAAAGTATGTGTATCGTGAATTGGCGTACGGCTGTTGAGTCCATCATCAAGGACCCTGGCCCAGGAAAGCTTAACTGCGAAATCTGTCAGCTGGACATCAAGGCTTTGATTACCAACGGTAAGATTGGAGAGCTAATTGGTGGTCTCCTGACGTTTGAGACGGCACACCGCTTGCGGCTGATGACATCACCAGCACTAAGCGAACAGATATGGGTGGTCTCGCCATGGTTGGCGGTGGTGGATGTCTGGCTCTGGT
The DNA here is from genome assembly GCA_012656075.1 of Phytophthora hibernalis. Lineage (NCBI taxonomy): Eukaryota > Oomycota > Peronosporomycetes > Peronosporales > Peronosporaceae > Phytophthora > Phytophthora hibernalis. The sequence goes on from JAAKBF010000247.1 coordinate 164,831, forward strand.
CGTTGTGTGTGAGTTTTTCAACAAAATCTTCTCGCGCGTTGGTTCTGGTTATGTTGGACGATCGATGCCGGTTCCCTTCCGCGCATACTGCCGCTACGTGTGTTTCTGGATTTTCCTGTTTATGTGCAAACTCACGTTTGACTACCAGTACATGATCAAGGCCCTGGTGGAAACGACGTTGTTTATCTGGTATGCGAACGAGGACGACTATCTGCCGTACTCGCACTTCATCCTTCAGATGACGTTCCACAACATTATCTACATCTTGTTCCTGTGGATCCCCTCGTTCTTCGTATTCATGTACGACGCGCAGATCTTCTACTCTGTTTTGTCAGTGATCTTCGGTTCGTTCGCGGGTTTCAATCTGCGTATCGGTGAATTGCGCTCCTTCCGTGTGCTTCGTCTTTCGTTCAAGTCGATCCCGCGCATGTTTAACAAGAAAATTGTCCCGAACATTCAGGATGGTGCGGCTGACGGCAAGAAGAAGAAAAAGAAAAAGAAAAAGGAGAGAAGGAAGACTCCACTATGCCTGTTCGCCACTTCGAGCGCGTTTCGATGGCCGATGGAATCAAGCCTCTAACAGTAAAGGCTCAAATGTACTCGAACCTCTTGGACCAGCACGGAGATCTGTACAATGAGGTCAAAACTCCCAACGACAAGGACGATGCTAGCTCAAGCGGCCGTCAGTCTCAGTTGGGCTCGGTCACTGGTGTCTCTGGAGCGGACTTTGAGCGCACGATCCCATTCGCGATGGCGTGGAACCGTTGCTTGGGTAGTCTGCGCGAAGCTGATGTTATTAGCGACCGTGAGCTGAACGTTCTGAGCTACCTGATTGATTCTAAGGATGCTGAAGATCGTAAGCTGTATCCTCCGGCGTTCTTGACAGCAGGCAAATTGGACGAATCTCTTGACATCATCGTTGATTGCTCAGCTGTTTACGAAAAACTGAGCTCCGACAAAAAGAAGAAAGAGAAGACACTACAAAAGATTGAAAACACGATGCGTGAACGTCTGACAAAGGACGATTTGCGCGTGGAGTCGCTTCTTGGATCGTACAAGTTTACTTCCCAGGCTATTCGCTTCTTGCTTGGTGACGAGCACAGGGATCTGAACGAATGCTTCGAGTTCATGGAAGAAATGGCTGCGCAGCAATCAGTGCTGAAGGGTCTCAATTTGAAGAGTCTTCACGAGTGCCGTGCAGCGTGCGCTGAGCTAATGAAGGCGTTGCTCGAAGTGCCGAAGACGACGTCGGACAACAGTATCAAGTTCCAGCGAGCGCTTTACCGCGTGATTGATTGCGTGGAAACCGTGCTCAACTGCATGAAGAAGATCCTTGCGAAGCAGGAGAACCTGGTGCAAATTCTAACGGATACCCCGTTGAAGCAAAGCTCGTTCTTCTTCCCGGGAGATGCCCAGCAGTACGCCAACATGCAGCTGACGCGCTTGGTGAACTCGGAGGCTGCCCTCGATATCGTGTCGCGCGCCTACCAACTGCTGACAGTTGACAACTTCGATGCCGAGCCTCGCTCGGATGAGGGACGTCGTCGCCTGCGCTTCTTTGCTAATTCACTCTTCATGGATATGCCCGATGCCAAGCACATTCGCAAAATTCGTTCGCTGACGGTATCGACACCGTACTACAACGAAATTGTCTTGTACTCGATCAAGGATCTGACCGCACAGAATGACGACAGTATCAAGCTGCTGTACTACTTGAAGACCATCTATCCGTTCGAGTGGGAGAATTTGCTTGAGCGACTGCAGACCAAGGACATGGAGGAGGCCCTCAAGAAATTCCCGGAGGAAGTTCAGCTGTGGGCCAGCTACCGTGGTCAGACTCTGGCTCGTACTGTACGCGGTATGATGTACAACGAAGACGCTATCCGCTTCCTTCACTGGCTGGAGATCTGTGAAAACGAAGTGATGCATCAATTTGGATGCCCATGCAACAAGTGTAAGCGATTGGACGAGATGGTTGCCCTAAAGTTCAACTACGTATGCACCTGCCAGATCTACGGTAAGCAGAAGGATGAACAGCGGCAACAGGCGTCTGACTTGGAATATCTGCTGCGCAAGCACCCGAGTCTGCGTGTTGCCTACGTCGATGGCCCAAAGAAGATGAAGGAGGGTCCACCAAAGTTCTTTTCAGTGTTGGTGCGCGCTGACGGCGAAAATATTGCTGAGGTTTACCGAGTGGAGCTACCAGGCAACCCGATCGTTGGCGAAGGTAAGCCCGAGAACCAGAACCATGCTATTATCTTCTCGCGCGGTGAACTCCTGCAGTGTATTGATATGAACCAAGACGGTTACCTTGAGGAGGCCCTCAAGATGCCGAACCTGCTGTCAACGAAGGATAGCGAGACTGCTAAGTGTCCTCTGACGATTATTGGTTTCCGTGAGCACGTTTTCACGGGCGGTGTATCCAACCTGGCCAGCTTCATGTCGATCCAGGAGCTGTCGTTCGTGTCGCTTGGTCAGCGTATGCTGGCGATAAACCACGTGCGTCAGCACTACGGTCACCCCGATATCTTCGACAAGCTATTCGCCATGGGTTGCGGTGGTACTGCTAAGGCTTCTAAGGGTGTGAATCTTTCGGAAGATATCTTCGCTGGTTTTAACAGTACTCTCCGTGGCGGGCGTATTTCGCACGAGGAGTTCATTCAGGTCGGCAAGGGCCGTGATGTTGGTATGCAGCAGCTGGCTCTGTTCGAGGCCAAGCTGTCATCAGGTGCCGGTGAGTGTGTGATTTCCCGGGATGCGATGCGTATGGCGTCGCGTCTGGATTTCTTCCGTCTGCATTCGTGGTTCTACGGTAACTTGGGCTGGTACTTCACGCAAACCATGACGGTTGTGGGTGTGTTTTTCTTCATTTACGGCAAAGTGTACATGGCTCTGAGTGGCATGGACAGCTTCTTCCTTGAGAAGGGTGGTCTTGGTATCGGCGGCACGCTTAACACATCGTGGGCGTTCCAGTTCGGTTTCTTGCTGGTGGTGCCTGTTGTCGCTGTGGTTGGTGTGGAACAAGGTTTCCGACACGGTGTTACGTATTTGCTGTGGAACATCATGACTCTTGGTCCTCTGTTCTTCACGTTCCAGATGGGTACTCGTATGCACTATTTCGACCGCACGCTGGTGCACGGTGGTGCCAAGTACCGTGCTACGGGTCGTGGTTTCACGATCAAGCACGAGAAGTTTGCTGAGCTCTACCGCTTTTACGCGTTCAGCCACTTTTACCGCGCTGTGGAGCTTGTGTTTTTGCTGATCCTGTTCCGAGCGTACGGCACATTCTCATGGTGCAATTGCTCGTGGACGCAGGATGCCCTGTTCTATAACTATTATCAGCCGTCGGACAATGACTGGAACACCCGGTGCTACGCCAACTACTACCAGACGTGCGTTGAGCCGACCAACCAGAACTACGGAGTCATGTCGTACTCACTGTGGATTATCGCGGGAACGTGGTTGTGGGCGCCGTTCTTCTTTAACCCCAGCGGATTTGACTGGGACAAGCTGATTGAGGACTACAACGACTGGCAGAACTGGCTGAAGACGACGAATGACTCGGCGGCAAGTTGGTCGGGTTGGTGGTCGAACGAGGTGGAGTACCTGGAGCACTCGACGAGGGGGCGCGCATTGTGTCAATGATTCGTAAGATGCGCTTCTTCTTCGTCGCCTACGGCATGTACCTCCAGCTGGCGTACAAGACGTACTACGAGGACCAGGATATCGAGATTGAGAAGGGCTCCATGATTTCCTACGCGCTGTCGGGTCTCATGTTCATCCTGGTGCTGCTACTGCTGTGTTGTGGCTACATGGCCAGCCGAATCAAGAAGAAAATGACCTTCAAGCAGAAGAAGCTGCGCAAGATGAAATTCATTCTGTCTTGCTGCGGCCTCCTCGCGGCATGCGCATGTCTGCTGGTCCTCTCGATCGTTAACCTGATGGAAATCACCATCATCATCTTGATCGCCGCGTACTGGTTCCTGCAGCTCTGCATGTACCGCAACCAGACGAACCACGTCGTGGTGCGCGCGATGGCACGATCGTACGACCGGTGGGTCGGCTGGATCATTTTCGGCCCGGTGCTCTTCATTGCCATGTTCCTGCCGTTCCTCTCGTCCTTCCAGCAGCGCGTCATGTTCAACAACGCGTTCACGTCGGGCCTCGAGGTGTCCAAACTTTTTGCGAACGAGGCAGCGTCGTCCACGAGCAAGATCGTCAAAGTCAAGCGCGTGGCCAAGAAGAAGAAACGGAGTGACTAGATCTAGCGAGGCGTATCACATGCTCCAGCTGAGTGATTGGTGTGGTGCCCTCCATCATGGAATGCTTATGCACTTTGGACCTCATTCCTCTGCGCTCATGGCGTACCCTTTGCTGCACTCCTTTTTCTCGCTGATGCTTTTGTATTCGTGCACAGTAACTCCTAGCAAAATACACGCCAGAGATGGCAATGATGAACATGCATAGGATACCGTCGCGGCATTCATAAATATCGTCGCGAAACGAAGGACAGGCAGGAAGATCGCGACAAGTGCGTCGTCGACGGTCTCAGTGTCAGCAGCGCCCATCCTCGTTCGCGACGACAAAAGCACCCGTCACAGGGCTAAGCAGAAGTTCTGCATCGCCATCACCTACATCGATAACACAGGGCAGGTCGGAAGGTTTGCTGAGGTGTTGCATTTCTTGTCTTGTTGTCTCGAATGAGTTCAGTTTTCGACACATAGCGGTTAAGTTGTTAAGAACGGCGTAATCTGTTTGTCTCAGCGGGAGCGAGTGGCATACAAAAGATCAGTTTCCGATACTTGGATACATTTGGATCTTTCACTGAATCGAGCGCGACGTCCATCAAAAATGGCGATGGCAGCTCAGATAAACCCGCAACACTGCGCTGCGTTCTGCAGTATTATCGCATTTTGGTAATACATGGTTGCCACTTGCCCGCTATGCCCCACAGTGTGTGGTCGTATGGCCAGAGACCACATGCGCGGCCGTTTTCACTGTCCAGCATACACTTGGAAAATTGGGACAAACCCTCAAAACTACAAAGCCCTGTCTAATGCGATATTTTAAAGTATCATTTTAAGTCAAATTTCAACGCGTTCTTTCCAATTTGTGTTGATCATCGTGACTGTTTAACTCAATGATCCTCAAAATACAAGTGCAAATTGCGGCGGCTCGAGCGAAACGGATGACGTTCACACACCGAAGGCGCCTTTCACCGCGCCAACATCAAAGCCGTACTCGGGCCATATTCCCACAGCTGGCACTGTCGTACGATTTTCGCCTGGGGCTTCGGAACCGCTCCCGACCAGTCTCTGCATGCCATCAGGAAATCCCAAAACGAATATAGTACTCTAAATAGTAATGTCGTAGTGCTTTGCTAGTACTCCACGCTAGAACCTCCTCGTACTTAACCCAAACAACTTGACCATCCTATTCAAAATCCTTAAGTCCGATAGTAGTTCTGATCTTTTCGTATCACTAAAAACTGGCTTTCGTCCTGTTCTTGGGCGATCCGAAAGCGGTTTCAGAGCGAGGTCCGCAAAACATCCAGCCAGTTCTCTCCCTTCATTTACCTATCGTCTCGTTCGAGCGCTCAAGGGGCGGCTAGCTTTAAGTACCAGGTAGGACCTTAGCAGCTCTCGAGACGGCCAGGATGAACCGTCGCGGCCTGGGCAACGGCAACGGCAGCAACAGCGAGCGCGAGGGCAGCTCCGTGGGGCTCATGACGGAGGCGCTCGAGATGCAGCGCCAGATGTGCGACGAAGCCATGAGTCTCGTGAATGCTGGCGTGGCCATGCAGAACGCGTCACCGCCGAACGTGACAGAGGCCGAGCGCAAGCTCCAGCGCGCCGTGGACATCATGGAGCAGGCGCTGAGCATCCGCTACCGCTCGGCAGACGAGAAGGACGCGGCCGACCGCCTCAACAACAAGATGATGCGCTACGTGAAGATGATCAAGAGTCAACGTGCCAAGAGCGTGGGCGGCAGTGGGCCTAAGGGACGCAACCTCATCAAGCACAATATCCTCGAGATGGAGCGCTTGCCGGAGGTGTACGCGCCCGTGCTGCAGCTGCTCAACAACTCAAACCAAGTGGGGGACATCTGCGAGACGCTCAAGCGCGCGTTCGGCTTCCAGGAGAGCAGTGTGCTCAATCAGAAGGAGCACTTGCTGCTACTGTTGACGAACTTCAAGGAGCAGAGCGGCCAGGACGACGGTAAGAAGAAGAAGAAGAAGAAAGACGACACGGAGACCATCGATGATTATCTGAGACAGCGTGACCCGCAGCTTGAGCTGGATCTGGCTTCTAAGGGCATTGCAAGGCTGCACGCGCGCGTTTTTGCCAACTACAAGAAGTGGTGCAAGTACGTCTCCCAGAAGCCCAAGTTCTCGAGCGATCCGCTCGTGGATGTGTCGCTGTTTTTCCTCATCTGGGGCGAAGCTTCCAACTTCCGCCAGATGCCCGAGTGTCTTTGTTTCCTGCTGCACACGATGCTGCCCAAGGTCAACAGCGGCGGCAACGAGGAGCCCGGCACGTTCCTCGCCAATACGATCCGACCCATGTACGCCGAGTTGCGTCGTGATAATGACAAGAAAACCAGCAAGGGCGCGCGCAGCGCACCGCGAAATTCGCAACTACGACGACTTCAACGAGTTCTTCTGGACCAAGAAGAGTCTCAAGTACGATTACACCACCATTGGCGACGCTTTTGCCAACTACGACAAGAAGGGGCGTCCGAAGATTGTCAAGAAGACGTACAACGAGACGAGAAGTTGGTTTCGTGCCATCATCTCGTTCCGACGCATCTTCTTTATGAACTGTGCGCTGTTCCTGGCCACGCTAGGTTTCTCGATCGATATGGTGCTGTTCTGCCCCGACTCGACTATTATGTACGGCGAGGACGTCCAGCCGGCGACAGCCACGGACGTTCTGACCATCTTAGGCAAGAAGTACGCGGCGACAACGGACTCTTCTTCAGTGGAAAACACGGACGATTCTCTTTCTGGTGAAATCGATACGGACAGTGGCGCAGGGTCGCAGTGTTTGTACTCGAAGCTAGCGACATGCTTGGGTGTGGACTACTTTTCGTCAGCTTCGGACACTTTTGGCACTCTGCCTCAGGATTTCAAGGAGCTTCTGGAAATTGTGCCATTCACTGACTGTGTTGAGAAACAGGTGGGTCGATGCAAGTGCTATCATGACCTTATCGATACCTGTTTTGACGACACGGGCGACGCAGACGAAGTGTCGACGTCTGGTTCAGTGGCATCTATCACGTACGACCAGAGCCTGTGTGCTCCCACGTGGCTTGCACAGGTCAATAGCATTCTGGACGACGAAGGTGACGGTTTGCTTAACTGTGGCAGCTGCCAGATTGACATCACAAGCCTCATTAAGGAGCCTACCCGTATCGTGACGCTTATTCAGGGTTTGATTGATTTCAGCCGTGATGATAGTGGTGTGATGGCCCTCCTTGGTGGTGCGGCCATGATCGGTCTCGTATGTGTGTGCGAGCTTCAGAACCGCTTTTTCTCTGGTATTGGTATGGGCTTCGTCGGCCGCTCAATGCCTGTACCGATGAAGACCTACTGTCGCTACACGTGCTTCTGGATCGTATTGTATATCGTTAAGCTCACGTTCGACTACCAGTTTGTTGTCAAGACTTTGGTTGAAACGACGCTGTTCGTCTACTCGGCGAACTCGACTGACTACCTGAAGTACTCGCATTTCATGCTGCAGTTCACGTACCACAACGTTGTGTACATTATGTTCTTGTGGATTCCGGCCTGGATGGTGTTCCTGTACGACGCACAGATCTTCTACTCGGTCCTGTCGGTCATCTACGGTTCGTTCGCCGGCTTCAACCTGCGTATTGGTGAGCTACGCTCGTTCCGCATTCTTCGTTTGACGTTCAAGTCTATACCTGGCGTGTTCAACCACAAACTTGTGCCGAACATTGTCGAGGAAAAGCTCAAGAAGAAAAGAAGAAAAACAAAAAGAACAAGAACGACAAAGATGAGATGGCAATGCCGCTCCGCCGTTTCGAGCGTATTTCGATGTCTCAGGGCGCCAAGCCGTTGACCGTGAAGACGCAGAAGTACTCGAGTCTTTTGGAGCAGCGTGATGACGAAGATGTGTATAGTGAGATGAAAACCCCGAACGGCACGGACGAAGACATGTCGTCGCAGTCAAGCCGCTCCTCGAACATTGGCTCTATCACGGGTGTTTCGGGGCCGAGTTTGAACGCACGATTCCGTTCGCCATGGCATGGAACCGTTGCCTCACTAGCCTGCGTGAAGCTGATGTTATCAGTGACCGCGAGCTGAACGTTCTGAGTTATTTGATCGATTCTAAGGATACAGTTGGTCGTAAGCTGTACCCGCCGGCGTTCTTGACGGCTGGCAAGTTGGACGAGTCGATTGATATTGTGTTGGAGTGTTCCGCACTGTACGAGAAGCTGAAAACTGACAAGAAGAAGAAGGACAAGACTCTTCAGAAGATTGAGACGACTATGCGTGAGCGTCTGACGAAGGACGACCTGCGTGTAGAGTCGATCCTGGGATCCTACAAGTTCTCTTCACAGGTTCTGCGTATTCTTCTGGGCGAGGAGCATAAGGAGCTGGACGACTGCTATAACTTCATTGAGGAAATGGCGTCGCACCAGCAAATCCTGAAGGGCTTAAAGCTGGACAACCTTTATATGTGCCGTGCTACAGCTGCTGAACTGATGAAGGCAATTTTGGAGGTACCGAAGAAGTCGACGGAGACTAGCATCAAGTTCCAACGCGCGCTTTACAAGGTTATCGACTCAGTCGAGTCAGTGATCAACTGCCTCAAGATGGTGCTTGCAAAACAAGAAAACTTGGTGCAGATGCTGAACGACACGCCTCTCAAGCCGAACTCGTTCTTCTTCCCTGGGGATTCTCAGCACTACGCAAGTCTTCAGCTTCAAAAAATCGTAAATGACGAGGCTGCTCTCGATATTGTGTCGCGTGCGTATCAGCTGTTAACCGTGGACAACTTTGATGCCGAACCGCGTTCTGAAGAGGGGCGTCGCCGCTTGCGATTCTTCGCGAACTCGTTGTTCATGGACATGCCGGAAGCGAAGCCTATCCGTAAAATCCGTTCACTGACGGTGTCGACACCGTACTACAACGAAATTGTCATGTACTCGATCAAGGATTTGACTGCGCAGAATGACGACTGCATCAAGCTGTTGTACTATCTGCAAACAATTTATCCGTTCGAGTGGGAAAATTTGCTGGAGCGAATTCCTGCCAAGGACATGAACGAAGCGCTAAAGAAAAACCCGGAGGAGGTTCAGCTGTGGGCCAGCTACCGTGGTCAAACGCTGGCGCGTACTGCCCGCGGTATGATGTACAACGAAGAAGCTATCCGCTTCCTTCACTGGCTGGAAATTGGCGAGAATGAGCCGATGCATCAAGTGACGTGCTCGTGTAACAAGTGCTGCAAGTTGAACGAAATGGTTGCCCTAAAGTTCAATTACGTGTGTACCTGCCAGATTTACGGAAAGCAAAAGGATGAGCAGAAGCAGCAAGCTCAGGATATCGACTTCTTGCTGCGCAAGCATCCGAACCTTCGTGTTGCTTATGTGGACGGACCGAAGAAGGTGAAGGATGGCCCGCCGAAATTCTATTCTGTGTTGATTCGTGCCCTCGATGATAAAATTGTTGAGATTTACCGAGTGGAGCTGCCGGGTAACCCCATCCTTGGTGAAGGTAAGCCTGAGAACCAGAACCACGCCATTATCTTCTCGCGCGGTGAGCTACTGCAGTGTATTGATATGAATCAAGACGGTTACCTCGAGGAGGCTCTCAAGATGCCAAACCTGCTGTCGACTATGGATACTGGCACGGAGAAACGCCCCTGACGATTATTGGTTTCCGTGAGCACGTTTTCACGGGCGGTGTGTCGAACCTGGCCAGCTTCATGTCGATCCAGGAACTGTCGTTCGTATCGCTTGGCCAGCGTATGCTTGCCCTTTTTCACGTGCGTCAGCACTACGGTCACCCCGATATCTTCGACAAGCTTTTGCCATGAGCTGTGGTGGTACTGCCAAGGCTTCCAAGGGCGTGAATCTTTCGGAAGATATTTTCGCTGGTTTCAACTCTACTCTTCGCGGTGGCCGTACTTCTCACGAGGAGTTCATTCAGGTTGGCAAGGGTCGTGATGTTGGTATGCAGCAGTTGGCTCTATTCGAGGCCAAGCTGTCGTCTGGTGCTGGTGAAGCAGTTATTTCTCGTGATGCAATGCGTATGGCGTCTCGTCTGGACTTCTTCCGTCTTAACTCATGGTTCTACGGTAACTTGGGTTGGTACTTCACGCAGACGATGACGGTGGTTGGTGTGTACTTCTTCATCTACGGCAAGGTGTACATGGCTTTGAGTGGCATGGACAGCTACTTCCTTGAAAAGGGTGGACTGGGTATTGCCGGCACGCTTAACACGTCGTGGGCGTTCCAGTTCGGCTTCTTGTTGGTGGTGCCTGTTATCGCCGTGGTTGGTGTGGAGCAGGGATTCCGTCATGGTTTCACCTATTTGCTGTGGAACATCATGACTCTTGGCCCGATCTTCTTTACGTTCCAGATGGGTACGCGCATGCATTACTTCGACCGCACGTTGATCCACGGTGGTGCCAAGTACCGTGCTACGGGTCGTGGTTTCACGATCAAGCACGAAAAATTTGCGGAGCTTTACCGCTTTTACGCGTTCAGCCACTTCTACCGTGGTGTTGAATTGCTTTTCCTGCTGTTGATGTTTTACGCCTATGGTACGTTTTCATGGTGCAATTGTTCATGGCGTCTTGACGCAGACTACTACAACAATGTCGAGCCGACTGATCTCGAGTGGCGGACTCGTTGCTACGATGATCACTACCAGTCATGTGTTTTGCCCACCAACCAGAACTATGGCGTCATGTCGTACTCCCTGTGGATCATTTCGGCAACGTGGATGTGGGCACCGTTCTTCTTCAACCCGAGTGGTCTGGACTGGGACAAGATCATTGAGGATTACAATGACTGGCAAAACTGGTTAAAGACGACAAACGATTCGGCTGATAGTTGGTTTGGCTGGTGGTCGAATGAACAGGAATACCTGGAGCACACCACTGGCGGTGCTCGCTTTATTACTGCCGTCCGCAAGGTCCGTTTCCTGTTGGTCGCTGTCGGCATGTACCTCAACATGATGTACAATGCATACTTCGAGAGACCAAACAGGATCATCTCATCTGACGACGATATGTTGACGTACGCCTTGTCTGGCCTCGTCGTTGTGATCTTCGCGCTGCTGATTTGCTGCGGTTACATCGCCAGTCGCGTGACCAAGAAAATGTCGATGAAGCAACGCAAGCTGCGCAAGATCAAATTCGTGCTGTCGTGCTGCTGCTTCCTTGTCTCCATGCTGAGCCTCACGGTGTTGTCAGTTGGCAACCTATTCACTATCTTCATTCTGCTGTTCGTGGCGGTCTACTGGTTCATGCAGATGTGCATCCTGCGGCTGCAGTACCACCACATCGTGGTGCGTGCACTTGCGCGCGCCTACGACCGCGCGGTTGGCTGGATCGTGTTTGGGCCCATTATGGTAGTGTCGATGTTCCTGCCCTTCGTCTCTTCCTTCCAGCAGCGCGTCATGTTCAACAACGCCTTCACCTCGGGTCTCGAGGTATCGAAGCTCTTCGCGCACGATGTGGCACCGGCACAGGTCGTCAAGGTTAAGCGTGTTTCGAAGAAGAAGAAGAGCCGTGAAGACTAAGCAACACCATTTGCTAGGACTTCTCTGTTGAGTTGATCAGCCAGTCTTGCTATTTTGTATCTTCATAGAAAACAAAACATTTTGTTCTCGACTGTTTACAACGCGTCATCTATTCTCCCTACATGAAATGGCAGGTGATATTGATGCGCTCTGCAAAGATTAGATAAGGGTAACTAGGGATACGCTTTTGCTAACCCTGCATTCGGGTGAGGTCTGGAGTTGAAACAACATGCCGCATGCCAACGAGTTCTGTGGCCGAACGACTGTTCATCCCACTATGAGGACTCACGACATTCCTGTGGGTGAATGGAGCAAAGCTACCCGACGCGCTCACAGGAGTCCGAGCGCTGTTGACGCGAGTTGGAGAGCCGATCTTGAGCTTGCCCAGAATCTCGGAAAACTTCTGTGTGTCCGGCTGGAAGCGCTTCAGATCCAGGTTTCGCCGAGAGTCTCCAGTCCCATTCGTTTTCCGTGGACCTGAACTCGCACCATTCCCGCTACCCTTGAGCTCTATAGAAGACCGCGATCGCACAGTGGGCATCGTCAATTCTTGCGAAGGTGAAGAGGTATCGCTGCCAAAATCATCATCTTCCCTAGACTCTTCAGACAAAGGCTCGGATTCACTTTCAAGAGATGACATCGTGTTGCTCCTGCGGCGGGCTCCGCTTTCGTCTTCTTCGGCTGACGCACGCGAACTTCGACTACTGGAGTCGCTCTTTGGAGCAGCGGCTACCACGCTACTGGATGGACCAGTTGTCACTTCTCGCATGCGCATCACGTTAAACTCTTCGGCGTCAACTTCATTGTCAATTTCAATCGCCATTGCGCTCTCAGTATTCCCTCGCGACATCTGGGTAGCCAGGCTCTGGATGGCATCTTCAATGGCGTGCATCCACTGCTCCTGACGCCCCCACGTGTCTGTAAGCACAATAAAATTCTTGTAGCCCTTTGACGAAAACTGTAACCCGTGTGCACCACTTCCGGGGCCTTCTGTCACGCCGAAGCTGTACCACTTACGGACTGACGTGGGGATAACCCACTTCATACGAGTAGTCCAGTTAGCGCTTTGAAGGGTATCGCAGTACCAGAGCTTATCGCACACTTGACACAGCCCGAAGAATGTGATGGTAAACGTAAGGGCGTGGAATGGCATTGGTACTGGGAACTGGATAAAAGAGCTCACACGCGTAGGTTCCGGAATAGGAATATGATCGTGAATCTTGTCCTTCTTGTACATGAAACCAGTGATGAACTCGTCCGTATACGTGACCTTGCAGTAGTGGCTCGCCGCGCCGGAGAAAATGGTCTCCAAATAGCCTGTATATTCGTCCACATCTGCATTTGTGAGTGTGGCCGATACATATTCAACTGCACTCTGCTTCAGCTTTAAGCACCCGTGACATAGCGGTGCGTTGCGCTCACCAAGCGGCAGCATCTCGACGCGGTTCTGCTCGGCAAGAGTTTCCTCGAACTTCACCCAGTTTTGGTGCTGTGACGTATACTGTCGTACGACATCTTGACACGTGATCGCAACTGATCCGCTTTTGCAATTCGGAGTGCTGTAGCAGCAATTTACAATAAAACATATTTTTGTTAATGTAAGGCATGTGCACGCATGGAAACCCCAATACACCACACAAAATAGTTACGTACTTCGTCAGCGTGAAAATACTGTTTGCAATAGTGGTCATGTGACCCTTGTACTGTACGTGTTCTTCGTATGCACGAATAACAAAATCCAAAATATTTGCTCCTTCGATAAAGAGGCTATTTAACAAGGGCGAGGAGGGCAACCGCTTTTGATCAGGATCCAGCAAAACAAACCGAATGACGTCCGTAAGTTCGTGGTGGAGCATGCTGTTGCTGGGGTGAGATCCATAGCACGCCAGCAAACATGGCATTAAACCAAAATTGGCCAAGAAGTAGTCAATATCTCCACTTTGCAACAGCACGCAGCGCTTGAGGAACGTGATAATGTGCAGAAGAGCGGACCCTTTAGTATTGACCGCCTTGATGTTTCCTAGACTATAGGAAGTTGATATTGTGCGAAGCTCGCTGACATCCGACGTCACCACCGCTCGACATAGTTTCACAAATTTCTCCACGCGCGGAATCAAAGCACTTAGTACTGACACATAGACCGTTTTCAAAAGCCCTTCGATACCTGTAACATCGCGCTTCTTCTTGTGATAGCCCAACGTCCCCATCAGCATCATAACAATGGACAGAGCTCCACCTTCACGGACAACGAGAGTTTTGCTTCCTTGCGTGCACTGACGGCAAACCTCCGCAAACCCCAAATCAATCAGTGTTCCAAACGAAACGTCCGCCGTATTGAGCAGAAAAATTAGCAGCGACTTGAAAAGTTCGTTGTGATGGAGAGGAAAGTGCTGGTCCGTGATCAGTGGTAGGGAGTGGTCTGTGTTATCGACAAAAGTGGCCACATTGTTCATGATATACACCGACGGCGGATATATGATGTAGTTTATCAGCGAGCAAATGTTCTCAACGGAGTCTCGCTGAAAAGCTGTCCCCACACCCCAGCCAAGCGTCCGTTGCCATGAATACAGACGTGCAAACAAAGATTCGAATATCCCGCTCTTCTGCACGTTCAATTGGCCAGCCTCCGACATATCCGAGTACAACAGCCATACGACTGTATCACGAATGGAATCCAGACCAATATGGCAGACCAGCCACGGCACAATAAATTTCCCTTCGTCCGCCAGGAAGCGCCACATGAGCTCTCCAAGGTTCTGGTTCACGATGAAATGGTTGACAACCTTGCAGAAAAGCACCAGTAAAACATCATCTAACGGTTCTGCGGTGCACACAAAGTTAAAAAGTACTTTCAGGTACCCCGATGAAACCCCAACGTCGAACCCATCAGACATATTTAACGTCCACCCCGCACCACCAGGCTTGTAGCCTTTCTTGAAAATTTTAGGCGAGTACCACAGCGCAACCTCGCTGCAAAAATGCTGGATTGTGTACTTCCCGTAATTGGGATCTTCCGTTGGGTCGGATTCGGAAGATGACACCGGAACCGTGAGCAGACGAAACACTTCATAAATAATCTGAGGCTGCTCGAGCCAAATACTGGACTTGTGCTCTCGTACCATCTCTCGGTACAAAATGTCGACTGACATGTGGCTGCTCTTGGCAATCTTGAGCAAATCGCGAAGCGTCGAGTTTACCTTGACAACAGTTTCCTCGATCTTGCGTCGATGGTCCTTTACGGACTCCTAGCATTTGAAAGTGGGATTTGAAACAAATGCGTGTAAGAAGAAGATATCAAAGACAATTTCCGTTCGGACAGAGAATGCGCGTTCGAAGTTTGTCACTCACACTTTCAGCTTGTTCACGCAGGAAATCTTCAATATCAGTGTGTCCAGTCATTCTAGCCAAATGCTCCGCTGTGTTGCCATCTCGCTAAACGTCGACGCAGTCAGGCCGTAAGTGTTGATGCACTCTGAATAAAACGAAAATATATCCATCTACTTACGTCTTTTGCGACGAGACTGGTGCCGGCGTCCACAAGCAACTTCACACAACCGAGATTTCCGGCGCGGGCTGCTTCCATCAAAGCCGTTGTTGAATTTGGCTGAATAGAACAACGAAAACAGAAGGCAACAGACCATGCACAAGTCAGAAACTGCGATAAGACCTCACAAGCTAAAAGCTACACATCGATCAGCGTACACTTAAAGTCTCGATCTCTGCCCCTCCTTGCAACAAAATCGAGCAGCATTCCTCAAGGCCACCTCGAGCAGCGATGTGAAGGGCAGTAGTTCCACGGCTCTGAAACAAACAGCGACCACACCATCGGTAAACACCCATTCTGTTCGCTAAATGTCACGAAAATTTACGTACTCGGTTTCTGGATAAGTTGATTCTCGCCCCCTTTTGACCAGCAGCCTCACGCATGCCGCGCGTCCATCACGAGCCGCAACCATCAACGCGGTCATACCATGCACCTAAAAACGATCCGTTAGTTCTTCGTAGCAGTCAGCAGAGCAGTCGCAATCGAATCAAAGTCCTTACATCTTCCAAGTCGAGACTCGCCCCAAACATCAGCAGCGCTCGCGCTGCATTTACGTTTCCGACTGAGCAAGCCATCATAAGTGGAGATACCCCTGTTGGCTAGCAACACCACAAAATCTCATCAGCGCAATTCCACCTCATCCAAATTCATGACAGAAAAACTACCTTCTGTTCATCCAGCGATACTCCGAGACTGTGCAAAATCTCAATGCAGTCCACATGTCCGTTTTCAGCAGCATCACAGAGTGCTACCGCCTTTGGAATGTTCTGCACATCAAAAACCGCACAATCAGCATGACCACAACAGAAATCCACATGAAAACTATCCAACTACTCACGTTGACCACGTCTCCCGTCGTGTCGATCTCCAGCAAGTGCCTCAGCAGCTCCATATCTCCAGCTCGAGCTGCCGTCTGGACTCCAAAGTACACGTCTTCAGGCACAACATGTTTGCACGCCTGTTCTCTCCACAACAACTCAATGGAGACTCTGAGAGGCTTATTCGCCAGCAATTGGTCCGCGTGGTGCTTGGCCAGCAGCACAATGGGGATGGACACTGGCTGACGTCCCGACGAGTGGAAGCCGTCGAATAGCGACTGGATCGCGTGTTTATTGTCCACTTTCTCAATGAAAACGATGCCCGTGACTCCCACAGCCAGCAGACGTCGTACAATGTCCGGGAAGTGGACGCGGCCGCCTCTCTCGACCACCGCGATGTTCCCCAGCAGCGCCGCCTTGTTCCGCAGCTCTCCATCGGCTTTCGGAGGGCTCGTGAACACCACAAGACCCGAGACCACGCGCGACACGCGGTCGTAGCGGTAGCTGGACGGCTCTGCGAAGTGGAAGCTGCTGGATGTCACCGAGACGCTGTTCTGCGCGTGCAGATTGGCGTCGATGTCTTCGGCGGGCGACACGGGCGTCTGCTTGGGGCTGCGCTGCCAGCACACAAAGGGCACGCCGTCACTACGCGAGCCACTTCCTGTGGACTGCTCGTTGCCCATGCTCCGCCACGGCTAATGCGGAATGGAAGGGAAACCAAAAGCAGGAGTGATGGTCACTATCAGCCACTGAGATACTACTGAAAGTGTTCTCTTGCGGTATCTTGTTGAAGGCGGGGCGCTCGCGGGTGCACGGAGGGCGGTGGGCGGGTGGAGCGTACCGGTAGGACTGGTGCGCGGTGGGTTTCCTGGCTATGCGGTGGTTGTCTGAGTTCTTTTTTAGCCTTGAAGATTCTTACAACGGCAGTTGAAGCGAATGACTTTGGTTTTGTATGTGGGTGTTGGGATTGGGACGGCCAGCCGTTTACGGATCGGGAAAACTGAGTTTTCTTGCTGCTTCGGCAACACCGGCACTCAAGTTGCTGCATGTACGGCATTCAGCATCTTCACTTTAGGAAGTCCAAAATGAACCGCCTTAAATAGAGGTATTATACATGTAGCGCTGAGGGAGGTACGAGGACTTCGAACACCGCAATACATTATCTAGTGAGCGCTCGGAGCTACAGCTATGACTGCAATGCTGTAGTCTACCAAGCTGGCTGCAGATGTAAGCTCGCCTAACGTAAAGCTGGTCCTTCGACATGTCAACGTCAGATTTTTCTCTTTTCGCGATCCAAATCCCGCCGTTGAATTGCGATTGAGATGGCAGGCCGCGCCAACCTCGCACACGTGCAGCAGTAGCTCACGACCAAGTGCCCCACGCTGCGCTATCGCATGGAATACGGCGGCTACTTGTCCAACCACTTGCTGCACGGCGTCGTGGCGCTCGTTAACCTTGGCGCGAGCGAGGAGAAGCCGGAAGAGTGGAGCACTTCTCCACTCTATTATTCAACTTGGCTACGCGTACCATATTGGCGGCGAGCGCCTTATGGCAGAAGGGTTGGCGTACATGCACTACGCGTACCTTTCGTTTGACGAGCCTAATGACGAGGAGATCTCTGACAAGAAACAGAAGAAGCTCTGTCGTTGGTACGCTCGCTGAACAGCAATGAAGTTTTGCTGAGTGAGATGCGTAGAATGGTGAAAACGAAGCCGCTTGTCGATCTCCAGATTGGCGGCATTCAGAAGCGGCTGAGCACGATGTCGGGCGACTCTGAGCGAGGAAGCAGCACAGCATTTCGACTGATCTGGGATACGATCCACGGCTACGAGCTGTCAAAAATGGATGGCGTGTTTGCTCTGGACGTGGCGTTCTGGATGTACGCGATGATTGAGCACAACGACTTTGTCATTCTCCACGCGGTGACGTCGGCGTGGGCTCTGCAGCAGGTGGAGCACTTGCTCAAACCAGTGGATCGTGAGCGCGCATGGAAAGTTTGGCTGCATGTAGCGCTTTCAGCGTTCGTCACGAACGAGATCAAGGATGTCCTGCCCTCGGACGTGTGCGACCAGCGGCTAGATGAGATGCCAACCCTGGACCCGTGGAGCCGAATCGTAGCCAAGACGTTGGGGCTTGCAGATGGAGGACTGCTCGAGCGAGATCTAGTACACGCCTACAAGCTCGTGCAAGTGGCCCGCGACCACGCCAAGGCCAGTGAGAACGGGTTCATGCCCGGTGGCGAGCGCGACTTCATTGCCCGCAAAAGCGCACTCAAGGTGATTTCTCTCGAGTTTGGTTCGCTGCTTCTGAACTTACCTCCAAAAGAAATGACCGCTACGGTGTTGACGTTGCCAACACGGTCTTGAACACCTGAACGAGCTGGCTGAAGACGAAGGCGATAAGTTTCACCCCGTTTGCACCACGGAGATTTATCACGACTACGTATTTTCGACAGTTTCAGGTGTCATCCAGCGTGAACTTGACCAGCGTGTTGATCCAGTTCGAGACACCGGAGGATACCGGAACCTTGAACCACGACAAGTGCAAAATCAAAGTAAGGCAACACATTTTGCGAAGCAAGGGCTAATAAATCAAATACTAGAAGTACTACGTGTGGCTTCGTGCTACGATGGCTACGCATACTCATCACGAAAAATTAAAAAAGTTGCCTCCAGGTTGGGCCAAAGCTTCAAGCTTGTCGGCATCAAGTAGAGTGTCACGACAGAAGAAGTCCATTCATCACACGAAGAAAGCATCGGACGCAAGCACCTAAGCAAAGCAGAAGAGCTGGTGAGTGAGCGATCAAAGTGGTCAATAGGGAGTAATGAGTCCCTATCGACCACTTCAAAAGCACACCACACCCGCACCTCACACGAAGCACGCCAGGATCTACAGTGTCAACGGGGGTAATGAGCCCCGATCAACTGAGCCTGCTGGCACATCTCCACGTAAGGTCTACTAAGCCTCGATACTCCACGTCCAGAAACCTTCAACGATCAAATGGCGCACCACAGAGAGAAATGGGTCTCAGCTTCGCGAAACTTGGACGGACGGAGAGTAATGGGCCTCCTTTCCGTGTTTCTCCTTTGACACCCGAATGCGACGCCGTCGAATCTTAAGCCTCGACACTCCACATCTGACGCCTCCTGTGGTGACGCAGTCGACGCTCGGAGCGGCCAGTGACATTCCGCATGTCGATCGACGGACATTCGAACGGGACCGACGTCGTGGACGATTGCGGGAAAGCTCCGGCGCAGACGACGTGGACGCTAGCGAAGAGATCTCCGGCGCAGACGACGTGGACGCTAGCGAAGAGATCTCCGGCACCGACGACGTGGACGTTAGCGGGAAATCTCCGGCGTCGACGTGGACAATGGCTCCGCAGGCGACGACCGCAATCTCTTGCTCTTGTGCACTTGGCTATCGATCTCCTCGGACAGCGTCAGCTTCCGCTTCCGCATACGATGCTGCTGCGTCTGCGCCGGGTTGCTCCCGACCTCCCTCACCGTCGTAGGCGACATCGTCGGCTCTGTCATGCTCCACGAGCTCACGGTCGTGGGGCTCCTGCAGCTGCACTTCTCCGCGCTCTGCTTCAGCTCCTGCAGTTCCTTCTTGTAGTTGGCGGCCAGCTCCTTCTCCTCCTCCAGCGCCTTCTCGGCGATGGCCAGCATCTGCTCGAAGATGTTGCTGGTGGTCTTAGCAGACTCCGTCCTGGCCTGCTGCTGCTTCACCTGCCTGCGGAGCGTCCTGTTCGCTTCGTGGTACTGCTCGGCCTTGGTCTTGGCCTCTGCGAGCTGCTGGACGACGGACCAGTAGGCCTCACTCTGCTGTCGCAGCGTCGCCATCAGTTGCTCGTTCATCCGCGCGTGCTCGTCCTGCTCCTGCGCGAGCGCGTTGTGGGAGTTCTCGTAGTTCTGCATGGTCCTGTCGATTGTTGTTCTGATGGGCCAGTTGTAAAATGCCGCGGCTTTTCTTGTTTCGCGCTTTTCAGCTTTGGTTTTGAGCGGCAAAAATCAAAAACGTGTTGGCGCGAAAAGACGCAAATAAGTTTGATCGATGTCAGAGTCACACAGCCGGTTTGTGCCTTCGTACCTAAGAGCGCATTATAGGCACCGTGTCAGTCACCTCCTTTGAGTTAGCTGTGGATAAAGACACAGAAGGCACAAAAGGCACAAACCAGGAATATATTACGCGCAGATTTCATAAATTTCATCAAATTTAGACATCTTACTCAAGGGGGAGTTGAGAAAATGTCGTCTTCTCGTCTAAATGTCGTACGAACACAATTTGGTGTTGCTCGAATGTGACTTGTGATTTTGACTTCAAAAACTAACTCGGACAGAGCAACACTCAAAGCATCTCTTCGACTTCGGCATGACATGAAGCAATGCTGTCTATTTCCTGGGAACGGGTACGAGTAAAGAATCTTTTTTAACATTGAATGGTCACCGCAAGTACTATTTAGTCTTAGGTACTATATCTTCCCTATGCATGCAGTGCCTTCAGCAAATACCGCTTCCTGAAGTATCGTAGAAGGCTTTTTGACGGGGACGTTGGCAAGGCTATGCCTCTCACGGTACACTCGAAGAACAGCAGCACCAATGGACCGCAGTTGTAGCCATCCGATTGCTTCAAACGTAATTTGGGAGAAACTAACGAGCACATTGTTTTCTTGCCTCGCGACGAAAAACATACCTGGAAGCCCAGTTGATTATCCCATGATGGGGACATGTTCGTCAAATGCCATCAATCGATAGGAGATTGAAATTTATAGACCTGGTTTGCGAGCTTAGAATTCTCTACGGTGCTCATTGTGAAACAAGCGGACTCCCGTGTTGTGAAGAACTACATAACTACTATTCCACGTCGCACTCCGTCCTACTGCATTCTTCCTTGACGTCTCCGTGATGGCTTCCCGGGATCGACCAAAGCGAGACGCTGCGGGGCGAAGGGATTGCCAGTTACGGGGCAAAAGTGAAAGAATGTTCATCTTTGCAAGGAAAAGGAGTGTATTACAATGCTGTGACAAGATATTAAATACTTATTCGAATGGTCTCGAGCTCGCGAATCCCCACGTTCGGGCTGGCTCAAATGGTTCTTCGAACCTTAACGTGTCGGGCAAAGCAGCCGTGGGATGTGAAATACTGTCGTCATACGTTGGAATTAACGACCCGAAAGCTGGGAGCTCCCGTCGGTATTGACTTCGAACCCTGCGAAGTCTTCGGGAAACCCTGGGAGGCGATGCAGGGTGATTTAAATCCACTCGTTCGCTCAAAATTGGATCGCGGCCAGTACCATAGATTCCGTGATTGCTGCGATGGCTGCGGGGTGCTCTTCTACTATTCGTTCGGATAATGGCAGGCTCTTCAATTCTTGGGGCCAGTACTATGCCTAATGTGCCAGTGCTGATCAAAATGGGAAGGCAATAGTTTCAGTTGGCCGTTCGACTCCACGATTTTAATCAATTCATGTACACACGGCCTGCCGTGCACAGTGCGGTGCGACCCCGAACACGGCGAGCGCTCTAAACGACCAAAGACAATGTCTTCAGCTTTTTCCACAGCTTGTCTGTAGCCTTCAGCGCCCATATTGTGACGATGCGAACAACTGCGGAATACCGTTGTGCCTGTAGTCGATACGGCGTGATTGTGAGACTTCGTTCGGTTAACAAACTGAGCGCCTTCGCTGACGACTGCCACCATGGGCGCGATTTCAGAAACATCGTGTACAGATCACCACGCGAGTTTTGCAACCATCGCTTGCATTTGGCATGAGTACCCTCTACAGCGGATGTAGATATGTAGCCATAGTGAGGGTACGATTTAATCCAGCATGCTACAATTGATGTCTTGAACTTCCACCAGTGCTTGTCGAGATAGCTAGCAAGAAGCGGGCTGATGGAGATTAATTCGGCCTTATGCACTTCAAACAAAGACTCCGAGTCAGCATACACCGTTTGGTAATACGTCTCCATAAACGCACTTGTCTCCCATGAATTCTCAAAGCGATCTTGCCCTGGTGCAGGTTGTTCAACAGGTACCTGCCCAAGCACTTGCCGTGTCTTGCTCAGTACGTTACGGTGCATGTGCCAATGACAGATCAACGCAGGTGTCGACAGAAAGACCCGCAGAAGCGCATTACGACAGGCTAGATCTCGGTCGGTAACAAAACCTTTGGCCGTCCAATGTGGTGCTCGCGAATGAAGTCTTCAATGGTGATCAGTGCCCACACAAAATCGCTTTCCACTTCACCTGGTAACCAGCATTGTGCGACTGGCAGTGCTGTATTCATACTCGTCATGGCTATCATATTCAGTAGTGGAATGTTGTATCGGTTTGTCTTGTAGGTGCAATCCAGAATGAGAACATCAGGGTGATCAGTATACAACGCTGTTGTAGCTGGATGCGCCCAAAACAAATGACGAATTTGATTGTTGGAAGGCTGTACCGTGTAGCGAAAAAGAAATCGCCTCCGCGCAACTCATCAAACAGGGCCTCTATTGGCGTGCGTGTCGCCATATCTTGCTGCCGTGAAGCATGTCTCGAGTTGGCTAGGTCCTTAGGTATGACCATTGAGTCTGCGTTAGTTACCAAAATCGATGCGTGTATATTCGCGACGGCGACACCAGCAGCCGTTTGTGCCCGCACAAAGTCATGAATGTTCTCAACCAGTGCTTGAGTAGAATCAATTGCACTTCGACGCCGGTGGGAAGCATGGATTCGGGCATCGCGCGAAGGCAGGTGATTATGGATTGAACTTCCTTCTTATGGTGTACGATAGCCCATTCCCCCTTAGGATCGCTCTTTCGCACAGCACATAGCTTGAGTTTCATTGGACTTCGATCCTCGCATCGTCCGCACTCTCCGATTCCACCAAACGCCCAGTATTCTTCGGGAAACCCGCGCGGTCACACTCATAGTACTGAATAAAAATGACCTTCCCGGTAGATATGCAGCAGTGCGCTGGGATACATTGAAGCCAGTTTCTTTTGTCCACATATGTAGGGCAGCCTCAGCACACTCGAAGCTCGGGTAGAAACACTCAGGTGGGGATGGGTCGTAAAACTGCTCATCCCCTTCTGGAAGGACAGGAGAAGTTGGAGTGGGTACGGAGGTGGATGTCGAGTCTTCAATTGCTTGCATATTGAACAGTACAGGTGGAGTGATCGTTGTCGGTTGAGCGGTTTGGAAAGTGAGCGCCGAGAAGACGACTACAACTTTCCAGATATAAACTTCACCGATCTATCTGGTGTTGTGAAAGAATTGAACACACACATGATCTGTGTCAACGGACTCTAAGGCGAATTGATTTGCGCAGAAATGACTCGATCCTGTTACTGTAGCCAAGGTATCAGCAGCTTAGATAGCAGATCTACTTCAATCGTGTGTCCGTCCTCTAGACACGGAAGTTCCTCTACAAACAAACAAGCGTGAAGTGTCAGTTTGACGTCTGAAAGCGACTTCACGAAAAGAAAAAACATCAGGGATATGCACTCGCACTCACCGATTTCAGCTTCGTGACACCACGGAATCCGTGCTTGGAGAGGCTGACACCCTTGCCGGAGTCGCGCGTGCCAGTCCAGGGAGGTAAGGGTCGAGCACATCGCATCGGTTCATGTACACGGTGCCAGCACTAATCTGCGAGCCCAGAGCCATGGCGTGGTCTTGGTCGGAGGAGAACACCGACGCCGTTAGCCCATACTTGCTGTCGTTGATTTTCTGGATGGCCTCGGCATCCGACGAAACGCGTTCCACGCCGACGATCGGGCCGAAAGACTCCTCCGTCATGATATTCATGGAGCCGTTGCAGCCAGCAAGCAGTGTAGGCGAGTAGAAGCGGCCCTTTCCAGCGACATCGGTAGTAATTCCACTACCCGTGAGCTTAACAGCACCCTTGGCCACATCATCATTCACGTGAGCATCAAGCATCTACGGTGCGGTAGGAAGCGCCATGGGCCCAGGGATGTAATCGCGTCCGTCGGTTCGCCAAGGTTGTACGCCTCGAACAAGCTCTTGGCCTTTTCCAAAACTGATTGTACTTGGACTCGTGAACGTAGATCCGCTCGACACCGCAGCACGACTGACCTGCGTTGTAGCAAACACCATCCACCCAACCCTCTGTAGCGGCCACAGCGTCCGCATCAGCGGTCACGTATCCAGCATCCTACATTCGTAACGAAGATCACTAGTTAGATACTAATGCAGATGCACCAAACAGCAATGCTTTTCACACCATGTTCCAAGGTCACGTCGATAAAGTTTGAATTTGGGTACAACATTTGGGCTTGATTACCCTTTTTAATACATAAATGGCCCAATGCACGAAACATACCTAGATAGCAATGCAATAATCGGCAGCCCAGGATGCACCAGCTTCTTCGTGTCGGCACCCTGGACCTCGAGCCACGGAGGATCTCCTGCACCACCGCGTCCTCGAGCAAAAGTCCGTTGTGTGGCGCAGCAGTTGAAATGAAGGAGGCGGTCGGAGGCGCGGAGTTCCGGTTATTCTTATGGAAATTTGGGTACAGTCTTGGGCTTGAATAAAGAACACCGCATATCGAATAACCTGCTCGATTGTGTGTTGGTGGGATTGCATTCATGTAATAGTCGGATGAACTGATTTAGTACATTGAAGATCAATCTTCCACCAATCACATACAACAATTTCGATTCCACCAATCAAAACCCGTAGACCGAGGACATCGAGAAAAAGTTAGCACGGGAGTTTGTTTGAACATCGCGCCCGTCCGGCAGCATTTGCAGACTTTGTTTTCATTTCT
This sequence comes from Phytophthora hibernalis, assembly GCA_012656075.1. Taxonomy (NCBI): domain Eukaryota; phylum Oomycota; class Peronosporomycetes; order Peronosporales; family Peronosporaceae; genus Phytophthora; species Phytophthora hibernalis. The sequence goes on from JAAKBF010000247.1 coordinate 189,748, forward strand.
CAACTTGCAATCTCCTCAACAAGCATGCGGCCAACATCAACCGGAACGCGCCCGTTCCAAAACGCGTGCGCCTAACTAAGGCTCAAGAGCTGGAGCTGTGTAGGCGCCATCACGAGTTCCCCCTCGCCACTTACAACGAGCTTGCCAAGTGGGCGCGAGAAAAGTTCAATCTGTTGAAAACAAGTGATCTCATGGGTGCTCAAAGGCGAGAGCAGCCTCCGACCGCGTACATCCGACTGTCTGAATCGCAAAAATGTCGCCCAGCCTACCAAGTGTACCTAGACCAGTGCGTGGTGGAGTTCGTCGTGGGGTGCGAAAGCATGCAGCTCTCTTTCGGGCCAGATGATTGTCGCCCAAGCTCGAAAGCTTGCACACCGACTCAAGATTCCCGTACCGTCTCAGCCTCGGTTCAGGAAGTCATGGTTGAGAAATCTGCAGGCTCGGTATGGCATTCGGTGGCGGCGGGCGTACGGGGAGTCGGGTGCAGTAGACTTAGAGGAGGTGGCCTCTGATTTCCACCGTTTGCGCAGCATAATCAACCAGTACGCAGGCGCGGATGTGTATAACATGGATGAAACGGGCTTCTACTACAACAACGTTCCGCGCGGATCGATTTGTCTAAACGAAGCGCCGGCACTAAAGCAAGACAAATCGCGAATTACTCTTGCGTTATGCTGCAACGCAACAGAGAGCGACAAACGCTCGCTTCTTTTCGTCGGAAAGGCTAAGCCGCGCTGGCTTAAGCACAAACCCAGCGGTGTGGACTATAAATCCGCTAAGAAGGCATGGATGACAACGGATATCTACCAGACGTGGCTGCAGGACCTCAACAAATCCATGCGTGATCAAGGCAGGCGAATAATATTGCTCGTTGACAATGCATCGTCGCACAGTGATGTGGGGCTCAACCTAACCAACGTCAGAGTAGAGAAGCTGCCTCCGAACACTACTTCGCAACTGCAACCGCTCGACCAAGGTATTATTTATTGTGTGAAGCGCTCTGTTCTGACCAAGAAGATGGACTTTGCATTGAAACTGATAGATAATGGTACGGATGATAATCCGTATAAAGTAGGAATGGAGAAAGGAGTGCGGTGGAGTGCAGACGCGTGGCAGATCTATATTCGAAGACCATTGAGCACTGCTGGCTCCACACCGGGCTGATAGGAAAAGCAGATATCAGTTTCATTCTTCATTAACAAAACACAGTAGTTTATCTGTTTTCGTTCAAGCCGCTGTACCTCTAGACTCTTATTACCCTTAAATTTTGAATAAAGATCAGGTGTTCTTTATTCAAGCACAAGACTGTAGTCGCTCAAGATACCTTTTGCGCCAAAACGTTTTTGATATTTGTTGTGCCTCTCAAAACTTATTGGAAGTGGATAAAGTCACACAGTGAGTGCAGCGTAATTTAAAAATAAAAATCGAAACAAAAATTATATTCCGATCACGCATAAATTTCCCTATATTTGAAAATAGAGAAACACCTCCTCTCCCCCTTCCCCCTCCCCGGCCGTCTCTCAACCTTTCATTTCGAAATCCTCCGAAAAGACAAAGCATGGCGAGTGTCGCGTCGTCGAGCTCCGGCGTGGAGGCTGAGATCGAGGCTACAGAGGCGACCTTCCCCGAGGCCCACGTCCCTGCAACTACTGTGTATGCACCCCCATTGGAACAGCGCCAATATGCAAGCTGGGGACTTCTTTGCAGCTTTCGCCGCGAATCAGGATGCAACGCATCAAGTATTCAAGAAACGGACGTCTACGAGCGTGGCCGCGAGGAATGCTAGAAAGGAGGGGGACGCTGACGGTTAAGACGCATATCCCGGCACCAGTGCAGAGAAATGTGGAGCGGCTACGGACGGGTGGACGTCCCTCATCTAGGCAACACCACTAACAATCGGTACGACTTTCATGATCACTATAAACGTGGTGAGTTACATTGTTAACATCTTCTTCTGCGTGGTTTTGCTAGTCTGGAGGCCGCCTGGGGACATTTAAAAGACGTACTGAAGCCCACCATGATGCTTGATGATTGTGTGGATACACTCATGTTCTTGTGGTCAATCGCTGAAATGGAGTACGCGAAGAAGATGACGGATGTTGGCTATATGCGTTACAGCGGGGCGGATGCGGAACTGGAAAAGATGGCCAAGGAAGTTAGCCAACACGCGTATCAGCTCGTTGAGAGACAATTCCGTGTGGCGAACGACCGAAAGACGCAGTATAATATTCGAGAGCTGCAAGATCACGTATTTGAGCTCACATCCTTGGCAGAACCGGAGCGCAAGTATCACATTGACACAAGCGTAAGTTTGTATTGAATCAATTCCTTGCATTGAATTTGAACTTATCATTTCTCTTCCTTCTGTTCATTATGTAGACTTACAGATGCTGCTGTACTTTCATGAGGACGGAGCTGCTACCTTGTCGCCATGTCATCTATTGGCGACTGCTGTCGAACAACAGTGCAATTCCGGTGAAGCATATCCACCCGCGGTGGAGTTTAACATGTCCACTGAACATTCCTGTAAACGAGGATGACACCGCGGACGATGAAGCTGGATGCAGCTCGTTTCGAGTTAGCGACTCTTCGTTAACAGCGTTCCGACACAAGGTTCTTGATGGCACCAACCAATTTCGCGTATCTCACGCTGTTGCGACGCGAATAGCCGACATCATGAGTCGTAACGGTACACCTGTTTTCACGAAGATGCTGGTGGCTTTAATGCGCTTTGAGGAGATTATAGTTGGTGGTGATGTTCCGTTTGGCTCTGAAACTGCGGTGCGGTCTGACCGACTGTCAGAGGTGAACCCGCTCTTTTAGTTATCTGCAGCGGTGCCAGCAAGCGACGTGGTCATGAGTCACAGCGAGGATGATGTTCCTCCAACGCTCGAAGCTGTCTCAGGAAAAGATCAAGGGTCTGAACCAGGTCACATTGACGGAGTGCCACCAAGCGAAAGTTACACCGACGGGGTGTCATTCATCGGAAATCACAATGGTAGAGTGTCAACAATCGACAGTCATACAGACAGTGTTCCAACAAGTGAGAGCCACAATGACGATGTGCCTCCAATCGAGAGTCACAGCGACGAAGTGCCGAGAATTGAAAATCACATTGACGGAGTACCAGCACCTCAAGGACACCCTCTTGAAGAAGCAAGCGTAAATGCTTCTGGTTTGACTTTGCCTGTGAAGTGCCGAAGTCGCGAGTTACCCCAACCAGAGCTCCAGCTCCAGCGAGGACGTTTCTTTCTTCGTCTCGAAGAGTACCAAGAGCAGAGGACGCCCCAAAATACGGAAAGGCCAGAAACAGAAAGAAAACGACAACGAATGACAGACTCGCGCAAGGAGGTCACGAATCTGGTCCAAGGGACACTTGTATCAGTGCCCACACTCTCAAACGTATCGCGAGTGCTTAAATCTGCTTTCAGTTATGAGTCTGCTCACGAGGTTTTAGCTGGTTTCACCGTGAAAACACTGGGCCCCAGAAAACAAGCTATTGCTAAGTTGATTGCCCCTCACGAGTGTGCTCGTGAAAGTTAAGTTTGTTTTTACTGAACAATTTGTGGCGAAATGTCTCCGGCTTTAGGATGAGTATGCAAAATCACTCCCAGAGATCAATCAATCTGTCGGCATTCGAGTACCAAGGGTTGGAGTATTTAGCCAAGATCATCTATACGTGATGACTCAATATCATCAAGTGATGCAAACTCTGACCGCGGCAGCTGACACCATGGAGTGGGTTCAATCTACTTCATTAAATCGACTATCAGTACCGCCTGGTCTCGATGAATACCTAAATATTGGTAAAGATAGCGCTACTGCAGCAATTCGGAGTTTGTTATTGACTATGACCCGAGAATCGCCCTTCGGACGGATTCGTAATGATGCTATATTACGGTTTCGCGAAGACGAATGGCTCAACGATGATGCCTTAATGCACGGTATGACAATGCTTCACGAAGAATTCGGTCCGATTGGCATCATTTCCCCGCCATTTTGTGGGACTGGAGATTTCGAAAGTAAATACAAGATTATCGCAGGTACCGAGCCGTTTCACAGCCGCAATGGATTCGTGCTACTTCCACTCCACCTCGACAAACATCACTGGTGTGGCGTCGTGTTCGACCTGAAATCGACACCACAAACGCTCACTGTGTTTGACCCTCAGCAAAAGCGGAAGCACTTCGAAGAATGCGAAACTATCGTCGAAACTTTGTTCGACGAGACCACGAAGTCGATGGCAGCTAAACGAGAGGAAATGCTGGAATGGTTGTGCTTTTAATTTCATGCCGTGTACGTTCTTACTTGTCATTCTCATGAGCTAATCGTCACGACTTTCGAGTCGGTACTGAAAGTTGAAGAATATGAGTAGTAAGATAACAGTTCCCGAGGCAAAAGCAAAACTACTCGCTGCGCAATACCAAGACCTTTCTTCTAACGCTACAGTTTGATTTCGCCTGTGGTGCATGAAAACACCGTTGAGCGCATTGGTCTCCACTTTTTGAAGCGCTATCACAGTTCAACCTGCATAAGGCGAGTAAGACGTAGACCCACCACACGGCACACTTCAGCTGTTCGACGTCACAAACGAAACGGGTGTCGCGGCCTTGTTCGATGTACATGTAATTACCGGTAAGTTCGCGCATCTTTCTCTCTCCCCACGAGTGCCTCCTAACAAGCAGTCCTCGAATTTAATCCCATACAATGATCGCAATAGCGTTTTCGCAAACCCACCTTGCGAACAAGTTGAAAACTATGGCTCCACAGGATAACTCGATGTTTCCAAACAATTCTTTTAGCCGAGGAACGTCAAACAAAATACACATACTATTGTACGTTTCTGGCATTTTTGGCACCGAGCCATTTCATGACGAGTTAGTTGTTGGGCCAGGCATGACGACTTAACGCGTTTACTTTAAACTTGTCAGAACCATTCTCACGTTTCTTAATTCGTTTCTCGATCTCGTTAACCCTTCTAGCCCCGAATTCTGTATCCTACAGAATAAGCGTTTGAACAGAGGGGGGTTATCCAGCAAGCTTGGATGCATGATCTCAGTCCGCATATAGACGTTTGTATTAAATGAGGTCCGTACATATATCTTGTAGGATCGGTGCTGGGTTGATAGCCGGGGTTCTTCAGTGGCAATAGAAAGGGTCATATAAATGGCCGACAGGTTTGAAAATCTAAACAAGAGCTCTTTCTTAGTTTGCGTCTACCACTCCATCACAAACCGTTTTACAAGACTGGATCAACAGTGATGGCGCGCGCTGTCGAAGAAAGGAGGCCCCTGAAAGCTACAGTCCTCGTGAAGCACCGCCGCATGATACAATGGGGAGGGGACTAGAAGACCTAAGGCGTGGTGTTGACGTTTGCGTTGGTAAGCGTTTAAATGTGAATTATGTGGCTAGAACTAATGCTGTTATTGTACTACATGCCTATAGCATTCCAGCGACTGTCTGACCGCCTACAACGTCCTCCTCCTGCGCCTACAAGACTCGCCACAGACTCTCAACCTCGTATTAGCAAAACAGGCGTCGTATGCAGTGATTGGGGCGGCGGTTACCTCCACCGCTTCTTTTACGATGCCTGTGCCAACTAATGCGGTCGCTGTTAGGTTCTGCGACCTACAACACCAAACTTTCCGATGTGCTTCCTGTATCGCCACCAAGAAACACAATTGAAATCACGATTGGCTTGTTGGAGTGTGTCTGCGCTCCAGTCCCCAACTCTATTATTGCTTTTGGCGGCAGCGTAAATTCTGAATGATACAGAAGAAGCTCAGGTAGAATTGGATGTTATTCCGGATGATACAGAGGATATACGAAAAACAACATGGCCGTCACTAAAGGGTACAACGTACATTGTATTTCACTAACGAAGAAAGCAAACACCAAATACGAACAAGGACATCGAGGACTTGGTCGCTATCCGAACCCCATGCACGAACACGTATTAGACAAAACGGAGGCGTTCTAATCGTCGCAATATCAAACCGATCGTCTCAAGTACCTGCGGAATGTATTCTCAGCATTCGCAGAATCGAAGACAGGGTCTCTCGAGACGGGTTTCTTCTGTGCGTGTTGCAGCGACTTGTTCGAGGTCTTCGTGCCGCTCGCTATAATGTACGTCTAGGAAAGATCACAATGAAAACGAGGAGGAGACGTCAGTCTAGGAGATGGTTGCATGTTAACTCTTCAATACAAACTGATCACTTCATAGGTACAATACGTAGTACTGTACAACCGTTGTCTTACTATCCATATCTCATAGAAACACGAAGAAGTTTTAAGCCACCTCTCTCTGGCCCACAATGTCCTGGGGTTCTTCGTTCCCAGGTTGTTCTCGGTATTGCATATAATATGGCATCACCAGGTGCTTGACAAAGTTTTTCACCTCGCACGTACGCAGGTCTTCGTCCATCACGTCTGTATCGTATCCAAGCTGCCAGGCGAGGTCCTTGCGCGACGGGTCCGCCGCCAGCTCTTCCATTAGATCCACGAAGCGATCGGCGTCGTCCAGGTCCTTGAAAAATCCCAGTTGGGTGTTCACCTCGCGACGGCAGTCCAGCAACCGCGCCATCTCGTGCAGATCGTACTCCGCGTGATACTGAGTGCCCCACATGACTCCATTAAGATATCGCAGGCTCACACTCTGCACCGTCGTAAATGAGTTCGACGCGAGCTGCAGACCTCCCGGGTGAATGACTCGAACCTCGTCCTTGTGGCTGCTAAAAGCATCAAACACCGTTGGTTTGCCTTCGTACATGGGGTGAGCACGGCCCGCAGCGTTCAGATGGATCTTGCGTGCAAGTCCTAGCTCTTTGCCTCGCTTGTTCTTCTGCACGACACCTCCAGCAGTGGTCACTGCCAACTGCAGTCCAAAGCAGCTACCGAACTGAGGTACGCCATGAGCAAAGCTCTTTCTGGCCAGGTCCATCATCTGCACCACCGACGGGTCATCTCTCTCGTGCACCGCCAAGGACGACCCTGACCAGCCGACTCCATGGTACTGCACCACACAAACACACAAAGGGTCAGATAAACTAACCACCACCCAAGACCCTTACAGCCTCGTACTTTGGACAGATCTGGTGCTACGAAGCCCGGATCGGCTGGGTAGACAATGTCATACTCTGCCGAGTGGCCAACGCTGCGTTCCGTGGCCTTGACGAGCATATTGGCGTACAGTTGTCCGGCGGTGGTGGCACCACCCGCTTTGAGGACGTCCCGACCGGTCTTGACATAGCCGTCCACCACTAGGTACCGGATCCCTTCGCCATCCTCTTGAGGCGTCGCAGTCGTGTGGAGGAGCTTGGGCGTTTGCACGCAGCAGATCGAGCGTCGTGCCAGTAGAGAGCGAGCAGCCACGCGCCTGAGCATCTTGTTGGCGAGTGGAGATCGGTGGAGCGGGAGCGCCGCAAGAGGGTGACAGATGGCGACGGGCATCGACGAATCTGAAGGGATGCGAAGGTCAAGGGTTGCAGCAGTGCTGACGCACTCAGCCAGCGAATCAGCGAATCAGCGAATCAGCGACGTTTTGTGGCGCTAGTCTGTAGAGTCTCCGATCCTGACGTTGCACATCACTACATCACTTTAGCAATCGCCAAGAGCTCCAAACGTCATGTTTCGCCACGCCACCACCCAGGTAGAAGACCCTGGATGTCTCTTATGCGTCATTGCAACCCGCTTATGTTTGCTGCTTACTGTGGCTGTAGCTCGCAACGACCTCTCGTCAGGCCGCCAAGATCTCTTCCCAGCGCGGATTCGCTGCGTCCGCGTACGTTGAAGATCGTGAAGCTTGTTGAGTTTGTTGCTGCATTACTGATTGATAGTGTTACATGTATTTGCAGATGGAAGGTGGACAACCCGTACACGGGGAGACCTTCTGTGAGGTGGCCTACGACTCCAAGGCTGAGGCCCACGCCAAGCTCGATGCTGCTGTGAAGGCGCAGCTCGACTGGAAGAACGTGCCGCTCAGCGAGCGCCAGGCGTTGTGCACCAAGTGGATCAGCGTGCTGTCGAGCAACGCCGAGTCCATCGCTCACGAGATCTCGGGCATGATGGGGAAGCCCGTGCAGCAGGCACGCAACGAGGTCAACGGCACCATCGACCGGGCCAAGTACGAGGACTTGCGGCTTTATTTACTTTTTTATCTTGCTGAAGTGCTGACGAGAGGTTGTGCAATTGCTGTTGTGCTTGTACTTTAGGGCTCTCATCTATATGTCGGATGAAGCGCTGCGCACGGACTCGTTTCCGGAAGAGAACGGACTGTTCCGTCAGATCACTCATGACCCCGTTGGCGTCGTCTACACGATTGTAAGTGTCTGGCGAGGATTGCCGTTAATGATTTCACGATTCTAGTCGATGCTGATGTCTTGAATCCAACCCGATAGGCCCCGTGGAACTATCCTCTTATGACGGCAGTCAACTCAATTATTCCGGCTGTACTGGCGGGTAACTCGGTGCTGCTGAAGCACTCGCCCCGCACTCCTCTGTGTGGCGAACACTACCAAAAGACGTTTGAGCAAGCTGGTTTCCCGAAGAATGTGCTTCAGGCGTCCTTTGTTGAGCACGACACGGCTTCAGAGATCATGCAGCGTCCGGAGACTGCATTCGTCTCGTTCACGGGTTCTGTCCGTGGGTGCGTTTGCTTTGTGTTTCAGAAGTGTGATGCTGGGGTGTAAGGCGACTAACATCTGCTATTCATGTAAACTTACGTGCAAATGTAGTGGTCGCCAAGTGCAGGAGGTGCTGTCCCAGCGCTCCATCGACGTGACCTTGGAACTTGGTGGAAACGTAAGTGAAAAGCGTTGATGTTTGGTGCATCTGCATTAGTAGCTAACTGGTGATATTTGTCACGAATGTAGGATGCTGGATACGTGACCGCTGATGCGGACGCTGTGGCCGCTGCAGAGGGTTTGGTGGATGGTGTTTGCTACAACGCAGGTCAGTCGTGCTGCGGTGTCGAGCGGATCTACGTTCACGAGTCCAAGTACGATCAGTTTTTGAAAAGGCCAAGAGCTTGTTCGAGGCGTACAACCTTGGCGACCCGACGGACGCGAAGACATCGCTGGGACCCATGGCGCTTTTTACCGCACCGGAGATGCTTGATGCTCACGTGAAGGATGCTGTGGCCAAGGGTGCTCTTAAGCTCACGGGTAGTGGAATTACTACCGATGCTGCTGGAAAGGGCCGCTTCTACTCGCCTACACTGCTTGCTGGCTGCAACGGCTCCATGAATATCATGACGGAGGAGTCTTTCGGCCCGATCGTCGGCGTGGAACGCGTTTCGTCGGATGCCGAGGCCATCCAGAAAATCAACGACAGCAAGTATGGGCTAACGGCGTCGGTGTTCTCCTCCGACCAAGACCACGCCATGGCTCTGGGCTCGCAGATTAGTGCTGGCACCGTGTACATGAACCGATGCGATGTGCTCGACCCTTACCTCCCTGGACTGGCACGCGCGACTCCGGCAAGGGTGTCAGCCTCTCCAAGCACGGATTCCGTGGTGTCACGAAGCTGAAATCGGTGAGTGCGAGTGCATATCCCTGATGTTTTTTTTCTTTTCGTGAAGTCGCTTTCAGACGTCAAACTGACACTTCACGCTTGTTTGTTTGTAGTGGAACTTCCGTGTCTAGAGGACGGACACACGATGAAGTAGATCTGCTATCTAAGCTGCTGATACCTTGGCTACAGTAACAGGATCGAGTCATTTCTGCGCAAATCAATTCGCCTTAGAGTCCGTTGACACAGATCATGTGTGTGTTCAATTCTTTCACAACACCAGATAAATCGGTGGTTTACTTACCACTATGTACGTATGATGATTCCTTCGGTCTTACAACCTGGCTGAAGACGGAGAGGAGAAGTTCTACCCGGAGATAAACGACGACTAGGTACTTCAGACAGGTGCGGATTTCTGCAGCCGTCATCCAGCGTGAATTTGGCTTGATTCCGTTCGATACATCGGATACTATCGCAACCTTGAAGCATGCAAGTGCAAAATCAAAGTAAGACAACACATTTTGAGAAGCAAGTTAAAAAATTAAATACTACATGTACTACGTTTGGATTCGCGCTACGATAGTTAACAAGCGTATCACAATAGAAGAAGTCCACTCATCGCACGAAGAAAGCATCGGACGCAAGCACCGAAGCAAAGTAGAAGAGCAGGCGAGTGGACGATCAAAGTGGTCAATAGGGAGTAATGAGTCCCTATCGACCACTTCAAAAGCACACCACACCCGCACCTCACGCGAAGCACGCCAGGATCTACAGTGTCAACGGGGTAATGAGCCCCGATCAACTGAGCCTGCTGGCACATCTCCACGCGAATTGATAATTTATCCATTTCAAGCATCAACAAATCTTCGTCGTCGCGTCAATGACTTCGAAGTCTCAGAAACGAACCATATTTTATGGTCTTTCGTTTTTGCAGGCGTAGAATCCGCGTGTAATCGTACTCGGAGCGGCATGACTACATGTAGTGCTCAATAAGGTAGACCTGAACGATGCCGATCACAACGCCCAACACGCCGCCCATGACAACGAGTTTCCCTCCTCGAAGATAGGATGAAGCAGGTTCTCGAACTGCTCCGAAGTCAGCAGTTTCAAGAAGGAACTGCAGGAACTGAAGCAGAGCGCGGAGAAGTGCAGCTGCAGGAGCCCCACGACCGTGAGCTCGTGGAGCACGACAGAGCCGACGATGTCGCCTACGACGGTGAGGGAGGTCGTGAGCAACCCGGCGCAGACGCAGCAGCATCGTATGCGGAAGCGGAAGCTGACGCTGTCCGAGGAGATCGATTCATCTTCTCACGCAGCGTGACTTCCAAGTCCATAGCGATGGTGGCGTAGCCTTCAATCTGGCGCAGGCTCAACGACGATGTGGTTGGTCACATCCTCTTTGATGTTGGCGTACATTTCCTCGCCAATACTGAAATTAATAATCTTCTGGCTTTCTTTTATTGTCACGAGCTCTTCTACTATTTCAAACGAACTCGTATCAAAGGCTGGTGATGACTAGATCCATCACGGTACGCAGGTTGACAACAGCGACTGGGTTCACACCATTTGGGAGAGCTTGATTTCCAGGGATTGATAAGATACGGCGCATGTCGAAGGCGACATTGACAGCAGCTCCAACTGCGTCGTGTCGAAATGTGCCGCTCGCTGTTGGTCTTGGACACGCCGTACCGTCATAGAGAGCATATCGCATCTGCCAACCATTGGGACTGATTTTCAACAGCAACACATACTCAATCCCAACATAACTGAACCACCACTTGGCAGCTTCTTGCAGACTCGCCCAAGTTTGATATCTACCAACCTCCACTGCCAGTGTCACCCAATCACCTACGGTACGAGGTGCTGGTGGCGGTGTTCGGTTTAGCGTAATTCGCGTCTGCCCAAATGTCGCATCGGCCTCCTTGTTCGGGTTCGCAACTCTTCTCGTCGTCATCGACCCCCTTTTTGCAATCTCGCGTTGATTTCCAGTTGCAGCCAATCGAGGTTTTGCTGTTTGCGGATTGTTGCAGAATCGAGGTAATGAACAAACTTAATGAGCGCGAACACAGTGCAGCTCACCGATGACATGTTGTACTTCTTATCAAAAAAATTCAAACGAAAGTCATCTGAACTTGAATCCTCGATGGTGGTCATGACAGAGAGCTTGAAACGAATAACATTTACTGGTGCGTCAATAAAATTAAGCAACTGTATGTAGATTTGTTCTGCCTTTGCCAGCTTCTCTATCTGCTAGGCTACGCTTGCTTCTTGTGTACGCGCGATTTACTCTTGCGCTTGCGGAAAATGACAATGAGCACAAGTACAATCAGCACGGCAGTACCGCAAACGAATCCAAACTGCTTCACGGCCTCGATGAACTCAAGCTCCCGCATCATCTTGACGCCGTCCACGCTGCGAGAAAGGTTGTTAGCCACGTTGATGAGCGCGATGAGCTCGTTTCGGTGGAGCTTTGGAATCGTCGAAACGTCCTCGGCAAGCAGGATCTTGATGGCCGTGCCGAGTCCCATAGTTTGCAGCTTGCCCCAGAGCCGGCACTTCTCGCACGTCACGCAGTCCATGATGCGGCTGACGTTCTGGAACTTCTCGCGGAACTGCACTTCCAGTAGCTCCTTCTCCTGCTTGGCTTGTGTCAGTTGATCAATCGATAAACCATCAGCCTGAACTCGGAAGAGTGCACTCTCGTCGAATCCAGACAGCACCGATGAGCACTCTGCATACGCCGGACAGGCTACACCCGAAGCTCGGGCATCGTCAGATCCCTCCAGCAAAAGCTGACGCAGAATTTCCTTCGCACGAAGGTCATCGGCAGCATTGCCTGTGTTGTAGTCGTACGCAAGCAGCTCATGACGGTACTTGCTGACCGCACGCATGACGAACAGGTAGGCAAAATACAAATTCTGCAGCCGCTCGCGGTGCTTGCCAACACGGTGGACGAAGAGAGAAGGTTGACTCCCCACTGGTCGCCGCCGAACTTGTATGTGAGCGCAATGTGCGTGTTGATCGACGCCTGAAGGCCGCTAATGAGGCGATAGTACACACGCTCTTCAAGGCACATACCATCCAGCTCGCTCTCTTCCGACGGTGTAAAGCAGTTCTCCTCATAGATTGCCTTCCAGATGCGCTCCGCCTGGACGCCGCTGTAGCCTGTGTATCTCTCCGGGTTCTCCAGCAAATTAATGTAGGTCATGGTCTCTTCCTCTCCTCCCTGTGCAGCCCACACATTGGCGTTCGAGACCTCTTCCCACTCGTTGAAGCTCTCTCCAGCCACCGCGTTCTTGCGGACCACCTTGGACAGCGTGCCCTCGCCCGTCTGCTCGTCACAGGGTTTACCTGCCTCCTCTAACTGCGTCGCTTGACGCGATTGCGTCTCTTGTTGGTCCAATTGACTCCACGGCGCTGGAATCTCGTGTGACGGACACTCGCACACGGCGCAGTCGATGCTGGCGCACATGCCGTCGTCCTGCCACGGCAAATACGGGCACTCCTTGCCTAGATCCACCTTGAAGTAGCGAAAGAACGTGAGACGCGACAGCTCATGCAGAAGTGGGTGGAAATGCTCGTTCACGGCCTTGTCCACCGTCTCGTAGTCGCATGCCGAGTCCTGTACGCTGCCTGTAAGCTCTGGGGTCTGACACACTTGGCACTGCAGGTAATCCACCATATCCTTCGGGAACGTCGTGGGTGTGCTGTCGGCTGAAGCTGAAGACTGCGTTGATGCAGCGATGGCCGTTACAGCGAGTATACTGAAGCGCAGGAGGCTTCGGAAGGACGTCGAGATCGCCATGATGGACGAGATGGCAAATCGAATTGTGCACTACGTGTCAAAAGCGTACCATTAGCATCCGTGTTACCTTCGTGCAACATCTCACTTCAACGAGCCGATTTTTCGAGAAAGTGTCTGGGATTCACATCAGTCACCTACATTCATCCAAATTCCGCCGTTACATTGCGAGCGAGATGACAAGCCGCGCGTACATACAGCAGCAACTCACGAGCAAGTGGTCCACGCTGCGCTACCGCATGGAATATGGTGGCTACCTGTCCAACCACTTGCTGCACGGCGTCGTGGCGCTCTTCGACCTCGGCGCGAGCGAGGAGAAGCTGGAAGAGTTTACTGAGAGCTACTCAACCAAACTGGAGAAGGTGGATTCCGACGACGAGGACGTGACGCAGATTGAGACCCAGAGGAAGATTTTGCAGAGCTCTAAACTGACGTTCGAGACTGCGCACAATTTGCTGGGCAAGCGCCAGAACTTTGCCGGGCTCTTACAACTGTACGTCGCAGAGGTGCAGGAACTTGACTCGACGGTACAGTGAGGAAACACTTACCGGTCCTAGTCGGGGGACTGGCTGGAGCACTTCTCCACTCTATTATTCAACTTGGCTACGCGTACCATATTGGCGGCGAGCGCCTTGTGGCAGAAGGGTTGGCGTACATGCACTACGCGTACCTTTCGTTTGACGAGCCTAATGACGAGGAGATCTCTGACAAGAAACAACTCACACGTGAAGAAGCTCTGTCGTTGGTACGCTCGCTGAACAGCAATGAAGTTTTGCTGAGTGAGATGCGTAGAATGGTGAAAACGAAGCCGCTTGTCGATCTCCAGATTGGCGGCATTCAGAAGCGGCTGAGCACGATGTCGGGCGACTCCGAGCGAGGAAGCAGCACAGCATTTCGACTGATCTGGGATACGATCCACGGCTACGAGCTGTCAAAAATGGATGGCGTGTTTGCTCTGGACGTGGCGTTCTGGATGTACGCGATGATTGAGCACAACGACTTTGTCATTCTCCACGCGGTGACGTCGGCGTGGGCTCTGCAGCAGGTGGAGCACTTGCTCAAACCAGTGGATCGTGAGCGCGCATGGAAAGTTTGGCTGCATGTAGCGCTTTCAGCGTTCGTCACGAACGAGATCAAGGATGTCCTGCCCTCGGACGTGTGCGACCAGCGGCTAGATGAGATGCCAACCCTGGACCCGTGGAGCCGAATCGTAGCCAAGACGTTGGGGCTTGCAGATGGAGGACTGCTCGAGCGAGATCTAGTACACGCCTACAAGCTCGTGCAAGTGGCCCGCGACCACGCCAAGGCCAGTGAGAACGGGTTCATGCCCGGTGGCGAGCGCGACTTCATTGCCCGCAAAAGCGCACTCAAGGTGATTTCTCTCGAGTTTGGTTCGCTGCTTCTGAACTTACCTCCAAAAGAAATGACCGCTACGGTGTTGACGTTGCCAACACGGTCTTGAACACCTGAACGAGCTGGCTGAAGACGAAGGCGATAAGTTTCACCCCGTTTGCACCACGGAGATTTATCACGACTACGTATTTTCGACAGTTTCAGGTGTCATCCAGCGTGAACTTGACCAGCGTGTTGATCCAGTTCGAGACACCGGAGGATACCGGAACCTTGAACCACGACAAGTGCAAAATCAAAGTAAGGCAACACATTTTGCGAAGCAAGGGCTAATAAATCAAATACTAGAAGTACTACGTGTGGCTTCGTGCTACGATGGCTACGCATACTCATCACGAAAAATTAAAAAAGTTGCCTCCAGGTTGGGCCAAAGCTTCAAGCTTGTCGGCATCAAGTAGAGTGTCACGACAGAAGAAGTCCATTCATCACACGAAGAAAGCATCGGACGCAAGCACCTAAGCAAAGCAGAAGAGCTGGTGAGTGAGCGATCAAAGTGGTCAATAGGGAGTAATGAGTCCCTATCGACCACTTCAAAAGCACACCACACCCGCACCTCACACGAAGCACGCCAGGATCTACAGCGTCAACGGGGGTAATGAGCCCCGATCAACTGAGCCTGCTGACGCAACTCCACGTAAGCCTCGGTACTCCACGTCCATAAACCTTCCAGAGAGAAATGGGTCTCTGCTTCGCGAAACTTGGACAGAAGGAGAGTAATGGGTCTCCTTTCCGTGTTTCTTCTTCTCCTTGGACACCCAAATGCGACGCCGTCGAATCTTAAGCCTCGGCACTCCACATCTGACGCCTCCTGTAGTGACGCAGTCGACGCTCGGAGCGGCCAGTGACATTCCGCATGTCGATCGACGGACACTCGAACGCGACCGACGTCGTAGACGATTGCGGGGAAAGCTCCGGCGCAGACGACGTGGACGCTAGCGAAGAGATCTCCGGCACCGACGACGTGGACGTTAGCGGGGAAATCTCCGGCGTCGACGTGGACAATGGCTCCGCAGGCGACGACCGCAATCTCTTGCTCTTGTGCACTTGGCTATCGATCTCCTCGGACAGCGTCAGCTTCCGCTTCCGCATACGATGCTGCTGCGTCTGCGCCGGGTTGCTCACGACCTCCCTCACCGTCGTAGGCGACATCGTCGGCTCTGTCATGCTCCACGAGCTCACGGTCGTGGGGCTCCTGCAGCTGCACTTCTCCGCGCTCTGCTTCAGCTCCTGCAGTTCCTTCTTGTAGTTGGCGGCCAGCTCCTTCTCCTCCTTCAGCGCCTTCTCGGCGATGGCCAGCATCTGCTCGAAGATGTTGCTGGTGGTCTTAGCAGACTCCGTCCTGGCCTGCTGCTCCTTCACCTGCCTGCGGAGCGTCCTGTTCGCTTCGTGGTACTGCTCGGCCTTGGTCTTGGCCTCTGCAAGCTGCTGGACGACGGACCAGTAGGCCTGATCCTGCTGTTGCAGCGTCGCCATCAGTTGCTCGTTCATCCGCGCGTGCTCGTCCTGCTCCTGCGCGAGCGCGTTGTGGGAGTTCTCGTAGTTCTGCATGGTCCTGTCGATTGTTGTTCTGATGGGCCAGTTGTAAAATGCCGCGTTTTTCTTGTTTCGCGCTTTTCAGCTTGGTTTTGAGCGGCAAAAAAATCAAAAACGTGTTGGCGCGAAAAGACGCAAATAAGTTTTGAGAGGCACAACAAATATCAAAAACGTTTTGGCGCAAAAAGGTATCTTGAGCGACTACCCAAATTTCCATAAGAATAACCGGAACTCCGCGCCTCCAACCGCCTCCTTCATTTCAACTGCTGCGCCGCACAACGGACTCTTACTCGAGAACGCGGTGGGGCAGGAGATCATCGCGTGGCTCGAGGTCCACGGTGCCGACACGAAGAAGCTGGCGCAGGATCTGTTGTTCTTGTTCTTAAGCCGCTTCAGTTCGTCCTAGTGCAAGAGGAAGACGCTATACTGTACTCATCGTTCCTCTTGCGGTGCAATTCAACTCCTGGGTCCAGCGTCAGCATTTCATCTAGTCACCGGTCGCACAGGTCCGTTCGTGACAACTGCGCACATGTACCATTTTTCTGCGAAGAAAATGCCAAACCCTTCGGCCACTAGACGTTCGCCGCCAATATGGTACGTGTAGCCCAGTTGAATGATAGAGTGGAGAAGCGTTTCAGCCAGCCCCGGCAAGTGTTTCTTCACTGCAGTGTCGATTCCGAGTTTCTGCACCTCTGTGGCGTACAGCGTCAAATTGGTGCTACCGTGAATTTCTAGGACTTCTGCACGAGAATCTCAAGGACAAACGCAGTCAGTCGTCTGCCGCGTCTTGTACTCAACGCAACATCACCGAACATGCCGAAGGCGGGCTACTTGTTTGTGTTAGAAGTTTGTTGTCTCTAGAGTCTTTCTTCTCAACACCTACATGGAACTAACCGTTCCTGCAGCTTACACCTCGCTGGGGCCACCGAAGGGGTCCACTTGACCCTCGCTCGTCACGTAGGCCGACGTAATGCCACCATCAACCACAAACGACGTGCCAGTAATGTACGACGCGTCATCGCTAGCCAGGAAGAGCGCGGCCTTGGCCATCTCGGCGGCCTCTCCAAAGCGGCCCATGGGCACGTGCACCAGCCGACGCTGCTTCTTCTCCTCCGTGTCGAGGAACTTCTGCAGCAGCTCCGTGTTCAGTGGACCGGGGCACAGCGCGTTCACACGGATGTTCTCGCGCGCATGGATGGTGGCGAGTTCTCGGGACATGGCGATCACCGCGCCCTTGCTGGACGTGTAGGCGAGTTGGGGAGTGGCAGCACCCAGGATGCCCACGAACGAGGCCGTGTTGATGATGGAGCCACCGCCCGCGCGACGCATAGCCGGAATGCCGTACTTGCAACCGAGGAAGACGCCCTTGACGTTGATGTTCATGGTGAGGTCCCACACGTTCTCCTGCGTGCCGATGGCGTCGTCGTCAGCGCTGTGCATGATGCCGGCGTTGTTGAAGAGCACGTTGAGGCCGCCGAACTCCTTCTCGGCCAGCTTCACCATGTTCTCCACATCTCCAGCCTTGGACACATCGGCCTGGACAGCCACGGCCACTGCGTCAGTCTTGCCCAGCTTCCGGAGCTCCTCGTGCACGAGTTTCACGGTCTCCGCGGCGGCGTCCGCGTTCACGTCGGCGCACACGACGCCCTTGGCGCCCTGCTTGGCGAACAGGATGGCGGACTTGCGGCCGATACCTCCGGCGGCGCCTGTGATCACGGCCACCTGGCCGGCCAGTCGACTTCCGATGACGCTCATGATAGGTGGAGGGGGTCTGGTCTGTCTTGCTACGAACGACGCACTTAAGATACTGAGCTGCAGCGTTTCGGATCGGGATCCCTCTGGCTACAGGCCCCAGACAGAGTGTGTGTGCCACACTATTTTCGGAGGTGATGTGTGACGTCGCCGGCCGTCATCGACGCTCGATTGATGAGATCCAGCGCGAGGTCTGCGATGCCGGACAAGAAGGCTGCTTCAAGCACGACGGGCTGCTTGCTGCGTGCTGGTGACCGAGTGCCACTCGGAGTGGAGACCAGGCAAGCGCTGATGGGAAGCACCGGCTCACGGCAATACTGTAATGTTGTGGTCAAAAGCATGGCCAAGTCATTTTTGGTACATGTACCAATTGCTCTTTTGGTTGGGCTCGACTACTCCATGTAGCCCGATCACTTTCGTCTTCATCCGTCCAGACCATAAAACTTCACCTTCGAGAACGCTGCACTACATGTACATGTGCCAAAGTGTTGCTCATTGCTCATTGTGATGTGCTCCTGGCATGTTCGTCGTCGTGTGCCGCTTCGTGCCGGTGCGGGAGTGAGGATGCTTTGCACCTGTGTACACCACTACGGTGACGATGTTACGGGAAAAGTCGCCTTACTCGATACATACTCGATTGTACACGATTTCATCTCCAACTTCAGAGCCCCACATGCAACCTTCCGCTGATTCGATTCTATAATAGCCTTGAAAACTACATGAAAGTAGCGTACAATCCTCTCGCAGTGATCCATTTATTCGTCGACATTCATTGCGCGTACACCAGTGTACGTGTTACGTTACTACATTTACATGTATTAAGAGCTCAAAACGTATTGGGTCTAGGTCAAGTCCAAATGACTCAGAGTCAGACGCCCTCACCTTGCGCCAGCAACGATAGCACTGCTCGTCAAGGTACACACTTGGTCACCAAACCGAGGAGATACATGTATCTCCAGTACAACGCATTAATGCAGGACTATTCCAGTGATGTGGCTGCGAAGGCAAGGACAAACTGTCGCAAAGGGCGTGACTCGTGCGTGACTCCGTCGTCGTCGGCAGCTTGATGCGGCACGCGTGTCGGCACCGGACCAACCTGAAGACGAACGCATCCTTCTGCGCCACAAGCTGCACATTTTCGCCACCGACAGCAATGATGGGCACTTCAAGTTGCGCAAACTACCGAAAATGGTGTGCGCTACTCCACTCCAGTTATCAGGTGTCGGATACGTCACTCGTTCTTCTCCATCGCCACACCCGAAGCCCTCTCCGCCATGTTGACACGCTTCTCCCAACGCCTGCGTCTGCAACCGACCGTCGCCTCACGCGCACTGAGCTCGGCTGCTTCCTCATCCTCCCCACTGAAAGTTCTGATCATCGACGGCTACTCGCCTGATGGCCGCGCAGACCTGGAAGCCGGTGGCGCCAGCACGGCCGGCAAACTGTACGTGAATCTGCTGAACAAGTCGGCGCCTGCCGGAGTGAAAATAGCGTCGGATATCGTTTTTCCTGCTGACAGCGACTTCAAGACGCCGGAGCTGTCCAAGGTGAGCTGGCTGCTTGAATCTGCAGAAGTGTTGGCGAGGCTGGCCAAATTGTTGAATGCTGAGGATGAAGAACTGATAAGGTTGCGTGTTCGTTGACAGTACCATGCCGTGGCGTGGACAGGGTGCTCACTGACAATTCATGACACCGAGGACGTCCGTGTTACCAAGCAGATCGACTTCGCCAAGAAAATCTTCGAGGAAGGTGAGCAGACAATGGATGCAGCAAAGGGTATCTTATCTTGTGAAGCAAGGTGCTAATGTAGAGTTGATGTGCTGTTGTTAGGCATCCCGCAGTATGGTAGCTGCTGGGCGGCGCAGATTGCAGTGGCTGCTGCCGGAGGTTACTGCGGGCCGAACCCGCGTGGTCGTGAGATGGGCCTTGCTCGTAAGATTGCTCTGTCTCCCGAAGGTCGTGCACACCCGATGTTTGAGGGCAAGCCGTCGGTTTTTGACGCATTTACGAGCCACAACGATGAGGTGACCCACATGCCCCTGGTGGACTTGCACTGGGTGGCAATGACTTCACGGCGGTGCAGGCGGTGGCTGTGCGTCACAAGCAAGGAGAATTCTGGGGCATCCAATACCATGCTGAGTATGATTTGCACGAGCTCGCAAGGCTCACGTACTGCCGTAGAGAAGCTCACGGGTCTGGGTTTCTTCTCCGACTTGAAGAGCGCTGATCAGTATGTGGATGACCTTGAGAACCTGCACATTGATCCATCTCGTTACGACATTGCGTGGCGCCTCGGAATCGATGCCGACGTCATGGACGAGAACATCCGCCACTGTGAGACTCGCAACTTCATCAAGCACCTTGCGCTTCCCTACAAGGCGACTGTCGAGGGCAAGTAAGGCACAGCGTACATGTATCATCGAACCTGTATCGCAATGAAAAAGGGTAATAGATGACAATTTGACTCTAGATTCCAGTCGATGCTTCAGGAGATGAAGAGCTACGTGAATTACGTGGGTACTCGAAACTAAACGACATGCAAAATGTAGAAAGCTAACTTGCCACCCAAAGAGAGACGAGACTAACGCATCAACGTCAAGCGCAATTCCAACGTGTTGTACAGACGTCGAGATCTTGCCTGGCTCGTTATCTACAGCGTACGCTTACTGCTTGCCACCTTTCTTCTTGGCAGCCTTCTGCATCTTGACAGCCTGCACGTTCACCTTGACTTCGCGGGTGAAAGGCAGGTAGGTGACGCCGCCCATGAAAGGCACCAGCACCTCCGGGACCTTGACACCGTTCTCGTCCTGGCAGTTCTCTAGAATGCAGCACACCGTACGCGTGGAGGCGCAGAGCGTCGAGTTCAGCATGTGCACGTACTTCTTCTCGCGCTGGTTCTCCTTCTTGACGCCGCAACGGATCTCCATCGCACGCGCCTGGAAGTCCGTGCAGTTCGAGGCCGACACCAACTCACGGTACTCCTTGTAGGCAGGGAACCACGCCTCCAGGTCGTACTTCTTGACGGCAGCGTTGTTAAGCTCGCCCGACACGATGTTCACCACGCGGTACGGCAGGTTCAGTGACTGGTAGAACTCCTCGGCGTGACGCAGCATCTCATCGTGCATAGCAGCAGAGTTCTCCGGGTCCGTGATGCAGAATTGCTCCATCTTGTCAAACTGGTGCACACGGAAGATACCCCACGTGTCCTTGCCGTGCGAGCCAGCCTCCTTCCGGAAGCAAGTGGAGAAGCCTCCGTAACGGAGAGGCAGCGAGCTCTCCGTGATCCACTCGCCCTTGTGGTAGCCGCAGATGGGCTGCTCGGACGTGGCAATCAGGTACTTCTCGTCTTCGCCGATGACCTTGTACAGCTGCTCGTCGAAGTCGTCGAGCTGCGCGACCGCAGCCATGCACTCCTTGTTCATGAAGAAAGGCGGCTTGAGCATCTTGTACTGGGCCTTCATGAGGAAGGCCGTGGCGTAGGCCATGAGCGCCTGCTCCAACAGGAAACCGTAGCCCGTGAGGAAGTAGGCGCGGTGGCCAGCCACCTGCACGCCGCGCTCGGGCTCGTAGCCGTCGATGCGGTGCAGCACCTCGTGGTGGAAGTGCAGGCCGTCCTTGTGGATGGGGAGCCCCATGTCTTGACCACCACGTTCTCGTCCTCGTTGTTGGACACGGGCACGGTGGGGTCCACCACGTTGCCGATCTTGGGCAGCTCCGGTCCACGAGCAGCTTGAGCTCGTCGGCCTCTTTCTTCTTCTCAGGCAGTTGGGCGGCCAGCTCCTTGCGCTCGTCGCTGAGAGGCTTGAAGTCCTGCTTGGCTTTGCTGAGCTTCTTGATCTCCTGCTGCAGTGCGTTCATCTTCATGCTGATGGTCTCCACCTCGCCCTGTTTCTTGCGCCACTGCTCGTCCAGCTCGATCACCTTGTCCACGAGGTCCACGTCCAGGAAGCGCTTCTGTTGGTCCGCACGCACGGCGTCCGGGTCGCCGCCGCGCTCGGGGCGCAGGCGGTTGATGTCGATCGGCATGGCTAGAGCTGCTGCTTGGTTGTGAGGTGCGTACCTTTTCCACGTATGAGCGGGGAGCGGGAGCCATCGAAGGGAAGATTCGCTGCAGCCACAGGAGCAATCCTGGTCGGGCATGGATAGTGTGCAGTCGGTGGCGCAGTACCAACCAATCAGAGACACGAATCTACAAACAGCGTATTTTAAATTTAATCTTACAATGTCATATTCACAACAACTATTTAAAAAAAAATTATAAAAAGTATTTTAAATAATACTACAGTAGTACTGATGATAAATGTTGGCGTGTACAGTATTAATAATGCTATTAATACTTCGAAGTATGCAATACGATAATATTTAGCACTCAAGTTCACTGGGTCTGTACTCTCGGAACGTCAGGTTCAGTCTCCTGAACGCATATGCAGCCATTGTGGCTGCGTACGATTATAAACTCTCGTCAGTGCATGCACCACATTCCTCGCCGGGCCGCCAAAAACGAGTACGTCACCCGATTCAAGGCGGACGATGGGGACCGCCTCATGGGGTTCCGGGTAGTGGTCAATGTACGCAAACTCCGCCGCGCAGCCAATGGAAAACGAAATGACCGGCGACCCCATAGCCATGGCTTCGTCGCTCTCGTCCTTGTCGATGTGCATGCCGTTCCGCCCCGCCTTCTTGTAGAAGTTGACCACACAAACGTCAGGCGTCATCTTTTTGCATGTCCCCATCACCTGGGGGTCAATCTCCTTCGCGGCGTCAAGACTACGTTCTGCATACACCTCCCAGCTCCCTGGCAATGCAGGAACCGATGCGTCGTCAAAGTTCGAGCGTCGCTCCTCGTACTTCTCGGTCTTCACGTTCCAGTGTCGTCCGAGGCACATCTGGTGCAGTCGACACTTGGCTCCGCTGGCGTACGTAGGCTTATAGAACCCCCTTCCTGCAGTCCCATTTTCCTTGAATCATCCACCAGTTCTTGCTGCTCTTGTGGCGACAGAAAACCCTTGAGAATCACCAAACCAGGTAGCAACGCGCCAGTGTCAACGCTGCCTCGAGGTGGAACTTGTGCATCGACTTCTGACACTTCTATGGGGAAGTTTTCAGCGGTGAAACCTGCATTTGAGTCGCGAGAAAACGGAGAGTCAAGTGAAGTCTGTGGTGCGTTGAGAAACAGGTCCAGCTCGTGCTCGTCCGCCGCGTGCTGCTGCCGTTTAGTCTGAATTCGGTCGGCTTTGGCGCTCATTTTGACGAATGAGCTCACTTCAGTTTGTGTTAAGAACACACATAAAGTTGTGTTTAAACACAACTTTATGTAAGTTTGGTGGACGTTCGCAGTTCATCGTGAGATGCCGCGCGGCGAGTGGTGCTGCGCGTGAGGGCATATGGGCAGGAGGGCGTGGAGTTCGCGCTGTCTGGACCTAAATTCTACGAGAAGAGAGGCACATCTACCTGGTGGCTGATCGCCGTATTCCTATTTGCCTCCGTTGGCGTGGTATCGACGGTTGAATGGGGCGTATCCTCCTCCTCTCGGCTGTTTTTGGTCTGCTGCTGGCTGCAGCGGCCGCGTGGGTCTTCCGAGCTTCCGGCAACGTCATAGTTGAAGGTTTGTTACAAGAAAGAAGTATGGTATTGTTATTGGTGCTTAACATGAATTGTGTGACCTTGACAGAGGCGATGCTGGTGGTGCCGGCGCTTGGAGTGAAGCTGAGCAAGAGGCGGCGCAATGGAGCTGTGGCCAGCAAGTTTGTGGATCTGGAGACGATCTGCGGCGTGGCTATAAACGAAGCCATTAAGTTCTCTAACGTGGTGTACTCGCTGGTGCTAATGGTGGAGGGAAAGAACGACATGGTGCTGCCATTCGAGGTGCGTTGGAATCACGAGATGATACACTTGTTCAAAAAAATAAAGGTGGTGCTGATTCTGTGTTTTTGAGCAGACATTCCGACCACGGGTGGCCGTACTGCAAGAAATCTACCAGGAAACGAAGAAGCTGTTATTTCCCAACGACAGCGAGCGCAAAATGCACCTTCCTAGTGCTGTCGCTAAAGCTAAGTCGTGCTGAATTCGCAGTGGCCTCGCTTTCCACATTCAACTACTATTTGGACTTTCGTGTTGCGCTACATCTACATGTAGAACCCAGTTTTGATTGCTGCTACTTCGCCTTCTCGTGTTTACGTGTTTATTTGAAAGTGCTGGGACCAACCTCCCTACAGGAGGCGGTTGCGAATGTCTTCCAGCTTCTTCAGCACCTCGGCAGGCGTTCGGTCGAGGTCTTCAGCCACGCTAGCCTGCTTTTCCGCGCTCAACAAGCTGAACTGCTCGCACAAATCGCCGTCCGTGACATTCTTGACAGGGATGTAGTACGATCGGTATGAAAGGTGGTCACGACCACAGAGCGGAGGCCGCTCCTGACGCATGTACATCTCCAAATGACTGTAGAAGTCCACGTCCTCGCGCGAGGTAAAGGGAATTAGAGCACCAACGCGGCCCGTGATCGTCGCATAGATGATCGCTTCAATTCCTCCAGGAACCAGGCTCGTACGTACCATGCTGGTCACAACGTCACCAACGTGGAATTGTGCCACCTGCTCTAGCTTGTTGGGCGCGCCGTTGAGAAGGCCCGAGTCCCAAAGAATACGATTGCCCGTAGGGTTGTCAATCTCGTCAGATACTTCGGAAGGTAGCCGAGACACAAACACATTGCCAAACTTGTCAGCTCCGCACAGCGTATCGTAATCCAGCAACACACTGCTAGTGATGAAGCGCGGCACACAGTCGTCGGCGAAAATCACCAGTTGGTTCTCATCCTTCTTGTACTTGACGAAGTGGAAGGACTCATGCATGTCCGACGCATAAATCCGGTCACCAGCAGCCTTCAGCTCGATCAAAATGGATGGGAAGTTGCGGTTTTCACATTTGCGCAGCATCTTCTTCTTTCCGAGGTCGTAGATTCTGAGCGCTCGCCCGACAGACACTAGAAGTCGACCCTGGAACTCGCACATTGCGTGAGGGATGTCGTCGATTTCAGTGGTGTGAACAAGCACCAGCTGCATGCCTTCAACAACACGGTAAACGCGCAGATATCCTCCTGCGGGCGCCTTCTGAGGTGCAGTTGCATCTTTTTGACAGTACCAACAACAATAAATGCTTCGCCACCACGGTCGTGGAAAACACAAGCAGCAATGCTTCGCGCACGTTCATCCACCTCCAGTTCTTCGCAAACCACCGTTTGGCACGACACTGGGTCGATGATTCGCACGCAGGACGCCCACTTGTCCTTCTCAGTCGGCTGTGGGCCCCGAGGGAACAGCAACGCATCGTTAATTTCGTCGTCATCGTCTTCCTCCTGTTCCGTAGGGCCTCGGATGTCGGGAATCGGGAGACCATTCTGCCTCTTGTAAGCAGCACCATACTCATTGTGGTCGCTTTCAATGACAACAAGTCTTCGCGAAGAAGCATGAACGACGGCCTTGCGGGGGTGTAACGGAGATTGCACTTCTGCTGATTGAATGTGTCTCCAAGCTGATCAACCGTCAAAATTTTCATTCCTTCGTTCGTCAAAGCAACAATGCCACCTGGACATTGCTCAGAGTTAAACGAGCTCGCGTAAGATAGCAGCTCGCACGATAGTGGGGTTAGATGCCTCCGCGTCTGATGGAAATAAGAGATCCAAGAGCGACTCGAAAGCGCAAGGATCGAGCGCTTTCCTTCTACCGCCACACGGAAAAGCTTCACGGGGTTTGTCCCGAGAAAGCGCGATCGGGAGTCCGTCAAGTTGGCTGTGATCGGGTCGATAAGAGATTGCTGAAGAACACCATTGTCGAGACCGATGCTCAAGAAAAGAGCTTGAGATGAATGCTCCGAATCGGGTGTAGATGTCTCATTCTGTAGCTGGGCAAGACACAACGTGTGCGGGTGCGACGTCAACGCCAACGTCGACTTTTGCCTGAACAAATCATTGGGATCCAGCGAGAGAATGCGAACAGTGTTATCCCAGCTGCCAACTGCCATGAATTGAAAGCGCTGGCGACCCTCAGGAACTTCTCCCAGGTCCAAACTGCAGACTTCAAAGCCTAGGTCCAGCTTACCCTTTTCCGCAAGCTCGCCTGACTGGCCCAGTTCAAAGTAAATAATTTCACCACCAGCGAGAGAAATCACGACCTGGCGAGAGTTAGCAGCGCAGTGCTCAATCACCTTCTTACCGGGCGCTTTCCACTCGGTAACGGGTTGAAACTTCGGTACGTGACGAATTCCATTCTGATGGATCTGAAGCTTCGAGTCATCTTCAAGCAACGCAACCAGCAACGATCCGTGGTCACGAAGGAATCCAGATTGAGCCACTTCTTCGACGGTATCACCTACCTCGAGAACGAGCGTCGCGTCTTCAAAACTGACAACAATATACTTGTCGTACGGGTCCGAGTACGATTCTTTCAAGCACCAAACCGCCTTGGCAACACCAGGAAGCGCACTTGCAGCCATCTCAGTGATAGGCAGACCATGACGCAGCACACGCAGCGATGATCGGTTGCTGTTGCCGCACAGAGCGTACATCTGCGGGGTCTGCTCATTCGCCAAATCGTCCACCAGCAACTGCGTGACAGGACTCAAACTCGGCATGGAGCTTGCCAGTGCCAGGTTTTTCAACTTTCGTAGCGGAAACGTCGAGTGTTCGGTCGGATCCATGGCCAAACTCGAGCAGCGTGCCGTGTCGTCGCCCTCGCCGATGCTCAAAAACTGGAATAAATAGTGGTTCGAGAACTCGGACGCGCAGAAGAGCAGTCCCGTCTTGGTGATGCACATGGAGGACGCCACCGGCACCGTATCAAAGAACTGGATCTTCACCTCGTCCACCGCGTTTCCCGAGTAGTCAAGCGAGATCTTGTACAGATCTCCCAGTTCCGACTGCAGTAGCACAAAGAACAGGTCGCGTTGTTTGTGCGTGGCCGCTGACACAATGATAATGTCTCTGTGCTCTCCTTCACGGCGGGGATGGCGCACGTGAGTTCCGGTGGCCTTCATTCTTGTACTGCACGACGTTCTCCCCAATACCAAGACGCCTCCAGGTCCGTCTCCTCCTCCGGGCACAGCCACGAGCATATTGGCTGTCCTTGCAACCTGTTCACTCCATCGTCTCGTCACGTGGTTGAGTCCCAGGTCCAGTTCATAGTACACTAGCGTCTTGACCGCGTCCTGTGCTGCTTGACCGCTTGGATCTGCGTCTGCATCAGCGTAATCCAGCTCCAAACTGGCGAAAATTGGGTTCTCGAAGCCCACGTCGAGCCCCACGACGCCCAAGTGGATGGCGTTGGAGCGATGCGCCTCCAGCGGCGACGAGATCGTGAGGCGGCTGGACGCGTCCCGGTTCATGACGTACACGAGCTTTTGCTTCTCCACGGCACCCACCAGCACAGCGCGGCCCTTGGGGTCGGCCGCCAGGTACTGGCCGGGTGTGATGCGTCTGCAGCCGGTTTTGCCGTATGTTTCGCTCTGTCGGGGCTCGAACTGGTTCGTGGTTGGGTTCACTTCCAGCACCACGAGCTTGCCCGAGTCGGAGCCCACCACCAGGTAGTCGCGCTCGCCTCCCGTGAGGCGGAAGGGCTGCAGAGACCGCACGACGCCGAAGACCTGTGTCGAGATGACCACCTCGAGGCGCCCCGCAGCGTCCGGCCGCAGCAGCTGCAGCACGTCGCCCCGCGCCGCCACGAACTCCTGCGCCTGCGCGGCCGAGAAGTTGCCGTACACGGCCAGGTGCATGCCCGTGGGCGGCTGCAGCGTCAGGTTGAGCAGGTGCATCGCAGGATACTTGGACTGGAGCGCGCCAAGGGGAATTAGTTTCTCGTAACATAAATATTTGAAAAACCAAGTCAAAATTCATTTACAGTGTTGATGACTTTTGTAAAACATGAATACCCAAGTACTATTAATACAGTACTACGTAGTACTTCTTTTGAACTACCGGTATTTGTTGTACAGAACTCACGATCAAACGTTCTTTTGTCGTAGAATGAAGCAATGCTCAACTTGAATTCATAAAAACCACTTCAAAGTTCGATCATTGCTAGCGTAGCGGCTGTTGCTATAGATTGTTATAGCAACGTGCCACGTTGGTGGCTACGCTCCTGCGTGGCGGAAAAACGATCCACGACCGTGTTGGCGTTCGTAGCGCCCTTCGTGAGTGTGGCCAGGTACGAGACCAACAGCGCGTCGTTGTACTCTTGCGTGAACGCCGCGTCGAAATGCTCCGACTTCATGGCCGGCAGCTGGTTGCAAATGCTCGAGATGTGGCGCAGCAAGTTGTGGTCTAGCGGGGCCTCGCCGTTCTTCATGGCCTGCAAGAAGCGCAGCAGTACGTCCACCTGCCGATCCAGCATCTTCACAGCGTCTCGGACGTTGCCAAGGTACGGGTGCACTGCAGCAGTAGCAACAAACATCAAAGCGAGAATCAATACCACACAGATATCCCGAAGCCGCATTCGTCCACTTACACGAGGACTTGCTGGTATCGCCAATGGGCGCAATCTTGGAGATGTGATCGATGGCGATACCCTCGGCTTCAGATGTATCAATCTTAAAAGGGGCCTTGACAAAGATCATCTTGGGCACGCCGTTCAGCATATGCAGCTCCGACTCGAACAGCGAAATCGGCAGCTTCTTCTTGGTGCTCGGTCCCTTGGCCTCCGGGTCCAAGATCATGAACAGCGGGCTCTCATTGAATTCCATCACCTATAAACAAGAAGACAACAAACACCAGTTAAAGCAACCTCACCAACTCAACCCTCACGCTCTTCTTACCACGCGGTGCACCGCCAGGTCACTAGGCAGAGCCTTAGCGCCCACCGTGTACCACCCCAGCAGCTCAAAGCCCGGGAAGACCTGAGAAACTGCAGCATAGCAATACACCATCAGTTGCAACCACCTCTTTCCTCCCAACTTCTCAACGTACACTGCTGAATGCGCGAGGTGAGGAACTCCTTGTCAATCTGAATATCTCCACTGCCACTAACATCGAACTTCATCTCGAACGAGTCGTACACGTCCACGTCCAGCCCCTTCTGAATGCCGAAGAGCGCGCCGATGACCTGCGGCGCCTCCGTCTGACTCAGCTGCGAGTTGCACTTCTGCCGCGTCTGGTGGTCGGCGATGTTCACTATGACCAGCGGATGGATCTGTATCTGCCGCTCACCCCCACCCGCGCCGCTGTCCTCGCGCTGCACCAGCATCTCCTCGTCCTTCTCCTCGGCGGCCATCTCCGTGTCCTGCATCCTCTCTTCTTGATGTGTGACGATCCTTTGTGTAAACATGGTGTGCAAACAGATTCGGTGACCCAACGGTGGTACGTTGCTCACAATCGGTGGTAGCAGTTGGACTGTATTTTCCGCCCTGTCTCTGGGTTTCTAAATGGTGTGCACGTCGTGTATATACGTTTTTGAAGTGCGCTCAGTGCCGACGTGACGGCACTGAATAGTCAGTGACTATTCCGGTAACGCTCAAGCTTGTTGAACAGCCCCTCAAGAAGACGCAAGTGCCCCACTGAACCAATCCCCCTCCGTTGCAGCATCGGAACAACGCAAACTGCCGCCGTGGCCCTCCGCCAGTATGAGCGACCAAGTGTCCGACGACTTCCTCTGGTCCTTGGACGTATGTGACTCCCCAAGTGGAAGATTGACACATTATCTGACAATTTTCTGTGTCCCGTTATGCATTGCACAGAACCTGATCAAGAAGGATGCGGGCGCCGACGTGGAAGGTGACGCGGACCTCGTGCGTGCAAGCATCTACACGCAGGACAACCTCCTGGGTTCTATGATCGGCAGCGACCTGGTCTTCGGACGTCGAGAATCCGTCAAGTTTGCACCGGACGAAGCTGCAATGGGCGGATTCGGCCGACCCACGGGTCTCATGGGCTATGGCATTGAGGAGGACGAACTGGACGACTACGAGACCATCGGCCCGATTGAGGAGCGCATTCCGGCCAATTTGAGTGCCACGCAGCCCAGCAGTGGCAGCAACTATGTCCGACAATCGTCCAGTCAGCTCAGTGAAGACACAGAGAGGTCTTTCTCGTTCGCATCGGAGGACGAGCACAGTATGGACCACATGTCCCCACCTTCACCGCAGCGGAGACGGTCCACGAGACGGTTGAGCGACGGAGATCAGGATTCATATGAGCAGCGAATCGAGGCGTCCCTTGCTGGGTACATTACCAAGTCGCTGAACATCGAGTCGCGTATGGCCGCGGAGGAGCAAATGGATCGCACATTCACCATGAACGACCTTGCTCATTTCAGCCCGCAGTTCGGGCGAGAGCTGTACCTCGAAAGATTAGGGCAGAGTCTACAGGAGCAGGAAAGTGGAGGGAAATCGCTGGGTTCGTACCGACGAGCCTCCATGCAGCGGATGTCCACACCAGCAGACATTATCCGGCAGGGATGGATTATGAAGCGGGGAGAAGTGGTCCCTAGTTACCGGAAGCGCTGGTTCACGCTGCGTCGGATGCCGCAGGGGCCGATGCTGACGTACGCCAAGGACAACAATGAGAGCTCTCCAACTAAAATGATTGATCTCAGCTCAACATCGCGCTGTGTGACTGTACCAGGCAAGAACTCAAAGGAGAACGAATTTAAGGTCATGACATCTGCAGATTCCTCGCGGCGTGAATTCTGCATGGTGGCCGCCTCCAATTACGAGATGACTCAGTGGGTGTGCGCTATTCAAGCTGCTATTAGTGCCGGGAACAGTTCCACGTTTGACGGTGCCACAGACTTCAAGCAACTATGGCACGAAGCTGGAATCCAAGGGTTTTTGGTTCGATACGGTGTGCGCAAGTGTAGTTCGCGGAATCGTCTTCAAACACGAGTCCTCGAGCTTAACTTTGCCGAACAGACTCTTACAAACTCGCGGCGAGGAGAGACTCTCACAACATTCCATTTTACAGATATTCGCGGCATTTCAGTGGGTGGTATGCGCTCTAGCGGTGAGGAGCATGGTGTCAGTATCGATTTCCACGGACGGCATCGATCCTGGCCAATTTTCTTGGATTCTGTGGAGGCTCGAGATGATTTGTTTGCAATTCTACAGCGTATCGTTGACAATGTGGTGTCAGGTGAGGACCTTGAAAAGCGGTCGTCTCGGTTGACGCTCAAGAGTGGTCACCTCGAAACAAAAAACGCTGGGCCCCACGCTACATTGCGCGGTCGTTTATTCGTCTGCCTTCACGAAAACTGTATCGTATTTTATCCGGAAGATGGAGATACCAGTACACGGCCGTGGTATGTCATTGCCCTGAAGGGCCTCCGCGTTTCGGTTCGTGAAGAAAAGCGTTTACTTTATATTGGGCGGATATCGCTGGCATGCGCGTCCGCAGCAGACTGTCGTGCCTGGTACGATGCCATCTTAGCGGCGACGTGCCTACCAACAGAGATTATTGAGATTGAGCTAAAGGAGCGAGCGAAGATCCGCACCATTTTCCTGGCATGTGTGTCTCGGCTGCGAAAACTGCTCAAGGCTAAGGTGACACCCGAACCGAATGGGCCACCGAAAGATCAGAAAACGGTGAACTTGATGATCAGCAAGCTCTGGGAGCTCGTTTTCCCGGGAGAACCGTTCACATCAAATTCCGATCCCAAGTGGTTGGAGGTTGGTTTTCAGAGAGGAGGCCCGGCGTCCGATCTTCGTTCAAGCGGTCTTCTCGGACTCTATTGCCTAATCTTCTTCGCCAGCTATCCGTCGGGTGAATTTCAACGTATCCTGAAGCGCACGCGGCATGGTGTGAGTGAAGGCAACATGAAAAATTACCCCCTGGCGATTGCGTGCATCAATGTGGCATCGATTTTGACTGAAACGCTTGGCTTGGGCGACGCTGGTACGCACTCGGAAGGCTGTTCGCTAAACGCGATGAAGGCGTATAGCCTTTTGATTGCCCAGAGTGTCAGTAAGTCGCGGTCCTCAAAACCATCGAGGGTGTTTTCGATGTCGCGGCCACTAAGTGCTTACGAATCCTGGGAGGAAATTGTCGATGAGCCTGATAACCACGTGTTTGAGACTATCTTCAGTCTTCTCTTCCCCATCCTAGATTCGCTTTTTGTTGAAATGGGAGCGGTAAGTTTGTACTTTGGCAAATGTGATGTAACGAGCTGAAGCTGACGGTGCTGTTTTTGTTTGCTACAGGGTTACATGGAATTCGGTCAAGTCACCATCGCGTTCCGACAGCGCGTGAATGAGATTTTCAATGCACAGCCCAAGTCGCTGAAGGAGCTTCAGAGGTTGGCCAGCGAACCCTGCACAGGCACTCTAGTAGTGCCGACAGTGTTGCAAAGTAAGCATCACAAGATAGGGAAGATTGGGGGCTCCCGGAAAATTGGCTTAGGCAAGAAAGTATTGAGGGCGGGCGGCGTATAATGACGAATGCAGCCCACTTTAGAGATTTTGAAACAAAGCGAATAGAAGTGCCATCCAATTTGCGCATTGAAGCGCATTTTGAAACGAGTTTCGAGGCCGAAATATTTGGGGAAATGCCCCGACAACTTGCTACTTCAAGTATAACATACAATTCATGTGACCACAGTCGTGGGTCAGGATGCTCCACCCCACACGCCAGCAGATGCAGCGTTTCCACCAATGCTATTAGCTCGCGGTAGCTGGACTGGTGGAGGAGTACGATGCAGATGCAAATGCCGACCCCTTCCACCACCACGAGGACCACCTCCTGATCCACAGCCCCGTCCATATTGGTGGTGACGAGGAGGTGGCTGGTGATGCCCAGACCCACCGTGATTCGCAGCCGAGCGGGCCAAGAAGCGTTCCCACGAAAGCTTCATCTCACGCAGAAGCTGTACCGATTGCTCTTTTGCACGTCCTAAAGCCTACACGAGAATTTCAACATGTTCGGTCAGAAATGCTCGAGACGTATCAACAAATCGAGAATGCTTACCGATTCCGATGTGCTGGTGATTTGAATGTACGCTTCTGGCATCGTACGAGATGAAATCTCCTTTCTGCCGTCACCCCGACCTTTGCTCCACTTGGCTAGCGACTGTGGCCACGGCCCAAAGTAACGCAACTGGGCACATGCAATAGCTTCGATCTTTTCAAGTGGACGCCGCGCTCGCCAAGCAACTTGCCTGGAAAATTAAACCGCCGTGATACGAGCGCCTCTGCGTCAACAATATCATACACATTCACGCGCGCAAAGAGGTGGCCAGAGGAAACAGACTCCCCACCATCACCACTCAGCACAGCGTGCTTAAAGCTACTGCTTCCGCTGCTTTCGCTATCATCTTGACCCATTTCATCTTGCTCCAGGGCTGAGAGCCCAAGCTTCTTCATTTGCCGTCCTCTGTCTTCTAACACTTTGCCTTCCTCTTCCTTCCCTTGCAGCCGTAGACATTTTCCGATTTGTTCTACACAAATTCCACAGGTAGAAATGCTAATTAGTATGACGACAGGTGCATGCTGATTCACGACTTCGTACCAATGCAAAAACCAACATCACGTGTATCTGGGAAAAGTTGCTGACGGATGTCTTGCGCTTTTTGTAAGCAACAATAGCTTCACCATAGCGTTTCTATCAACAATCGCACGTCAATAATTAAGCAACACTGTCCGCTTAATCCATTACAGTACCTGATCCCGATACACACGCGCGAGATTAATAAAGATTCGTGCTGCACGGGGGCTGATGTCGTTGAAGTATCGATCCGTGATCTGTAGAGCTTCCTTAATGTTTTCTTCTGCTCCACGCCAATCTTTCTGTTGACAGGGGAAAAGTGTAAGAAAAGCGGACACACGCAGAATAAACGAGTTGGCAGGCGAGACGTACGGCTAACCGCTTGAAATTGCCCATGTTGTTTAGTGTAGCAGCGGTCTCAAAACTCGCATTTCCAAGTCTGCTCCGACGAATTCGGAGTGCCCGTTCGTAAAGACGACCAATTTCTGCTCGTTGTGCTGCTAGCTCCACCTCACTGACAACAACACACAAGCGTTAGATTGACATGTTTTTTCAGTGCGATCAGTTTGACGTACCTCAAATGCTGCGTTTCAAGTTGGTTCGAAAGATAGAGCGCCAGGTTGTTCAGCGACTGAGCAACTTGAGGATGGTTCTCACCAAGCGTTATTTCACGTATCTTCAGGGATTGACGATACATGCCAGCGATGTCGGGCCGTGCCTCTTCCTCTTTACTTGTAATTGTATTCTTGCTCACGGGTGTGAGGGCACCTTCCTGGCTAGGGCTTGTCACACTTTCGCTGCTTGTGCTGGACCTACTGGGGCTGGGACTAGAGCCGGAACGAGCCCTCGGTGAGCACTGTCACCTCGTCGCCCTCCATGTTTTTCACCTCTCATGTGTCTTTCTCTAGATTCACGAGCATCCTCGCGCAGTGCCGCCGACGGTGATCGACGTTTACCGGCGGTTGGGTAGTTCTTGTAAAAGTTAGCCAAGTTGTTCAGGCTCGTAGCGTACTCCGGGTGGTTTTTACTTAGCACCCGACTACGCATTTCAAGCGCCCCTTTCAGCAAGCGCTCGGCGTGTTGCAGCAACCAAACATTGTGCGCAAGATACCCCCAACGCGTACTGAGACAATTGCCAAATTGATTGAGCACTTCAGCAACCTGCGGGTGTTCTGACCATCCCAGTACCTCGCGCTGCAATCGCAGTGACTCAAGATAATGATACTCTCCTGCAACCCAGTCGGTGACATCGCAACATGCGTAGCCCAAGTCAGTAAGTAGAAGAGCTTCTAGTGCAATGAGCTCACGTATTCCAACACAAGTACACCGATCATGTGCTGCAGCGGCAGCCGCGGGAGGCTGTGGCTCCTCGAACGAAGGCAACTTGTCCAGCAGCGATAGCTCTCGATCATACTTAGCTTCTTCCACATCCCACAATAATGCTGCAGGATCATTTTCACGGTTGCCGCACGTACAATGTAGTGAACGTGTCTCTCGTGAAAGCTGCAAACAGGAAGATACCACTTGAATACGCCTTCGTGGTTCCACACGTGCACGAAAAATGAAACGACAGCGAACAACTAGATTACTGTACAAAAGCGCGTCCACAATCGAGGAATTAGTGAGCGCTGCAACACCTGCAGACCGTCGGCTACTCCCCGTACTGCTGTCTGTACTTGCACCAAAGCTACTGCTGTAGCGCTTAATCGATGGGTTGGGCGCTAATCCACCATCAGTGTATAGTGTTGGCTCGCTTTTTGACCTCACAGTACTGGTGGAGCTTACAGGAACTTCACCGAGCTGATCGCTAACAAGGTCTTGTTGCGCACGACGATTGCTTTCGCGCACCTGCTCAATGCTCTGTGACGTGAGCTCGCGAGCTAACCGCATTGCCGATTCAATATTAGCACGTTCCTTATCGAATAGCGCCAACGTGCCCTCAAAGCGGTAGGCATGTGAAGCTTTGGCCACGATCATGCAGTAATAGCGCACAAAACGTCGCTTCCAAGTGAGGAGAAGCTCTTTGCCCAGCGGATAACTCTTAGTTGAGGTGCCCATTGATGCCTCAACGAATGATGAAGGTGCAAAACTTAAACTTGAAGAGGACGGTCCTGTGTCGGGAAAACACTCCTCCCCCATGCGCCCAGCTTCTTCTTCAGCGAAAAGCTGCACAAGATTGTGCACACGGTAACGATTCGTTTTCGTGTCGAATTCCACTAGCGACCATTGATGCAGAATCTCAAGTGCTACACTTGCCGAGGGTACACTCACTTCACGAGCTTTCACTTCCTCGCAGCTCTCTAGATCCAGCAAATCATAGCTGTCATTCGTCATTGCGCCGTCATTGTCAAAACCGAAGCCATCCATGTTTGAAAGCTGGGATCCAAGACTTCGCACGGAGGATACGTCATCGTCACGGCTACGACTTCGGTGGCTCTTGGCGTACGCATGAGCAGGGAATATCGACGAGGTTGAAGTATTAGTGGTAATTCCCGCTGAGCCGCTTAATGACGAAGACATCAAAGAGTAACCGCCACTCCCTGCCAAACTGCCAGCAGCATTCTGCTCCGTCAAAACACTGGAAAGCACAGCATCTGCCGCTTCGATCTCGAAGCTACCCCGAAAAATCCAAACGCCATGAAGGCCAAGCGCAGTGGCTCGTCCAGGTGGCAGAAAGATGAGCGAATGCAGCGATCCACGCACTCTTTGTGCCCAACCTGGTTTAGCTCTCTGATTGTCTCGAATCTGTGCTCATCACGCTGAACGGAGGGCGTACGTCAGAAAAATAATCCGCAGCGTGCCCATTCAGGTTGCTTACCTCTAAGTACTCGATCATACGCTCAGGTGTGACTGTCATTCGCGCGTTAGCAAGTGCACGACCAACAACGCGAATTGCTAGTGGAAGACAGCCACAAATCCTTGCCAGGCGCTCAGCTAGTTTAGTGGAACAACCTGGGGCGACAAGACAGAGCAGCTCCGTCTACAACAGCGCAATCAAAACGAAACTTTGAGTAAGTTCGTTCCCCTATGAAGATATACACCCAGTACGTACTGCTGTGTGAAGTGGAAGCTCTGAAATTGAAAGTGAATACGGCGTGACACTGGGAATGTGCATATTGCGGCGAGATGCAAGCAACAATTTTAAATTAGGGGCCACCGAGATAAGCTGGTGTAGCAGTTCCTCGCCCTTGTTCTCATCCTCGTCGAGCAGCTCCTCAACTTTGTCCAGAACAAGCAGACAATTCTTGGTTCTAACAGCAAAAAAAGCGTCAGTAAATCGTTCAATTCCCGACAAATTTGCAGACAGTTCTCGACTCGCCCTAATTCTGCAAACACCTCTTCATCGGTGTCAGCTGCAGGCATCCCAATACTCTGTGCAATAGCATAACGCACAGTCGAAAGCTTTTGCCCCTCCAAATCCACGTAAAACACGCCGTCAGGGAACATGCGGCGACTGTGAACAAAATGTGCAACCGAGATCACAAGAGAGCTTTTTCCGATACCAGGAGCACCGAGGCATGCCGTAACAGCATTTTCCGTAGCGACTTGACCATAAGATACGTTTCCGTGTTGCGTCCGATAAACTGGCCGTGCATCGACGGAATGTTGGACGGGTAACGCGGTGTGTAGTCGCGCAGCGTACCATTCGGAATATCACCGAAGAGGACCACATCATGGGGAGCAGATCCAAGCAGCAAAAACTTGCTTGATTCATCGTGGGAAATGCCAATGCATGGCCCTTGCAACAACACTGAGTTGCACTGTGCTGCGAGTGTCGCGACCCATCCCGCATCCACGTGCACGTCGGCTCATGGAGGTGCCTGCACAATAACGCAAAAACAGCACAATAAATCGTTAACGCGATTTGAATAACGACAAAAATCCGCAAAGCAAAAACTAAACGACAAAACCACTCACGCGCAGCAACAAGCAGCTCTCTTCTGCGTCGGAAGTGCACGCACCGCCCCCTTTGCGATCTCAAACGCCGTCGAAACGGTATGTCCATGAAACAGCGACAAGTAGAAATGCTTGGCAAACATTGTCGCCGACGCGTCGACCACCAGCGAGTCCGAGTGCACTGCCACAACGTGCGGGATACCTGCGTTCAAGAACACGGACGCGACCTTCTGGCTATGACACGCGTTGACAAACACCAACTGCACATTGCCATCCAGCGGTTTAGGTACAGCAGCAGAGTTTCCCTTTATCTCCACTGCCGTAGCTCCCGGTACCTGCTGCTGTCGATCTCCCGAGAACATCAACTGCCTCAAGGCGTCCGGCGTGATGAGGTGTGTGCATCCCGCGCCATCCTCAAAGCAGAGCGCGGCCCGCTGACCCAGTCCATGGCCGGAGAAGTGCAGCACCGTGCACTTCCAGGCCGTCATGAGACTGCGCAGGATGTCGGCCGTGGCGATGTCGAAGCGCACGTGGATGGCCTTGTGCTGCACGTCTGTGAGCAGCGAGTTGCTGATCTCGCGCCGCTCCGCCTCCAGGTCCAGCTTCTCCATGGGGTAGATGCGGTGGCGGCTGTCCTTGATCACGAGCGGCGCCGCATGCAGCACCACCAGGTCCAGCGCGTACTCGTCGCGCGGCAACCAGTTCGGCTGTGACACGGCAGTTGACGTTGAAGTTGCCGCGGCCGAAGTTGAAGTTGAAGATGACGCAATCGCCTCGCTTGAAGTCGCAATCAGCGCCTCGAGCGCCTGTGAGAGTCTCACGCGGTCCCCGAACGCCGCGATGCCCAGATCGTCGCGCAGTGCGTTGCGCGTGAGCTCCGGCAGGATGGCACCTGAGATCTTGTTGGCGGCGAAGAGCTCCGCGTGCTCGCCGAAGCCCTGTGCGCGCAGCCACTGGCCCACATCGGCGCAGGACCAGGCGCTCCAGGGCGCGGCCGGCATGCCGCCCTCCATTTTGAAGTGAAAGTGAGGAAGGTAGTCATTAGGGCAGCTGATTGGATCCATACTGAAAGCAAGATGCAGTGTGTTGAAAAGACTGCGTTATTAGTATCAGATCTGAGCCCAATTAATCGCGCCTTCGGCCAGTAATTGGTGGAGCTGCTCATGGCTACTGTGACTGGAGGCAAGAAGCGTCCGCGCGCCGACCTGCTGTCGTCTCTGGACGCGGCGTTCGCGTCTACTGCGCAGCCTACCGCGTCCAAGTACACGGCGCAAGCGGCTGCGCAGGCGGCGCCCAAGGGTAACAAGCAACAGGCCTACCAACACTCGAAACGGAAGCGTAAGGGCGACAAGAAGCGCGACAAAGGCGGAAATTCACGCGGAAACGGCAAAGAAACAGGAACAGAGCAGGAGAAGAAGATCGAACGCAAGGTCGACCCGCTGTATGAGAAGATGGACGCGGAGCTGCTGGCTGTTGGGCTGAAGGACTGCTCGCTGGTGAGCACGGAACGGTTGGGGTGTGCTGGTAGGTGCTGACGGGTGTTTAATTGGTGTTTATTGCAGCAACCACAGGCAGAAAGCGTGATGCAACGTCGGGCATTGCACGAGACGTTCAAGAACTATGTGGAGTCGGTAATGCAGGGAACTAGAGCAGGTTCTACTGCTGTAGCCAGTCTCAAGACCAAGGTACTGTCCTTGGACAACCCTTTCAAAGTGACAGCAGCGGAAACCGCGGAGAAATCGATTGCGGCGGCAAGTAAGAAGCAGACAGCCAAGCTACTGAGTGCGAGACGGCGTAGAGAAATGGGCCTGCATCTGCTATCTGGAAGCATGAAGTACAGCGACGCGATGCTGCTCAACGATATCTGGACAAAGTTCGTTCGCCAGATTATTGAAAGCGAGTTGGGCGTCGTTCAGGACGTATCGGTGGAGGCACAACGTACGCGAAACACGAAGCTGCAGGCAAAGCTTAAGTATCTGGATCTCTCCGGGTGTCCACTTGAAGGTGCGTTGGGTAGTTGAGTTCCTTGATTTACCACTGGGACTAACGAATTGATGCGATCGTTATTTATTGCAGTGATTCAATCGCAGAACCCGTGCAATGTTGGCCTCAACGGCATCGTCATCGCAGAGACCCAACGAACAGTACAGATCTGCTGCCCCGCGGCTACTGGAGACACAAAGGACGACGGCCCTATTCGCAGTACGGACCCCGAGTCTGTCATGCTCCTCTTCTTCTTGTTTCTAACACGCCCATTCTCCTTTGATGCTCACAGCTCTAGTCAAGTTGGACTCGGGCTTCAAGGTCCGCCTCGATTCCACTCGGAGCCTGTTTCTCGATGGCGCGTGGTTTGCTGAGCGTGCACAATAGACCCGTGCTAGATACATCAACGATTCGATGAAAACCCACTTCACCAGGCTCCTTCACTTGTATCCATCTCACAAAATATGAGCACCGGTAAAACAAACACTCATTTTACTACAGTAGTATTATTACCTTCATAGTACCGAACTAGTAGTTCAAAAGGAACTACTGTAGACGTACTTAATCAAAACTACTACATATTTAAGTATTACTATTAGTAGTACTAACGTTAGTAGAATTCAAGTTGAAAAATCCGGTTTTTTTACCCCAGCCCAGGACCCAGGACCTGGACTACCGTACCGGTACCGTATTGCCATGCACAGCATCGCTTTGCTGTTGCTGTTGGGCGTGGCCTTCCACGCGCTGTGTATCCTCAGCATCTTCGACATCTACTTCCAGTCGCCGGTGGAGTCGTCGATCCCCAGCGCCGAGTACACGTCGTCTCCTCCAGCCAAGCGAGTCATCATCTTCACGCTCGACGGTTGTCGCGTTGACAAACTCTTCAAAGCAGTCGCAGGACACGCATACCACTACGATCTTAATGGCGAAACTTCATCGACGACTACCAAGTTCGCTACCAATAGAAGTACCCCGTACCTGGGCAACGTGATGCGCAATCGCGGCAGTTGGGGCATCTCGCACAACCATGCTCCGACTGAGAGTCGACCTTGTCACGTGGCGTTGACTGCTGGGATGTATGAGGACCCACACGCAGTCACCAAGAGCTGGAAGCAACATCCGGTACCCTTTGACTCGGTCTTCAATCAGAGCAGTAGTGCATTTATCTATGGCAATAAGGACGTCGCCCCCATGCTGGCGAGACATGCCCCACAAGCGACGGAAGAGCACTACACGGCGAAAGAAGAGGGCGATATGGTACGGAAAGACACGACGCTGCTGGATGTATGGGCGTACAAGAAAATGAAGGACTTGTTTGCTCGGGGAACGGAAGCGAAGGATGCAGATTTGTACAAGCTGCACCAAGACAAGTTGGTGATTTATTGTCATTATCTGGGTACCGACTTAACGGGCCCCAAGTTTGGTGCCGATTCGAGAGAGTACTTGGAGAATATTGCAGTGGTGGATGAGTTGATTGAGAAGACGGAGAAGATGATCGATGCGTACTTTGGAAATGACGGGCGAACGGCGTATGTGCTGAATTCAGACCATGGAATGGATCTCCGTGGCGATCACGGGGACAACGATCCGTCTAAAACGCGGACGGCGATCATTGCTTGGGGGCAGGTGTCCACCGACCTGTTGTGGTGAATAGGACGCGAGATGACGGATTCGATTTTGACTTGCCTACACAGTCTAGAGCAGAGGTGCAGGTACGCCTGGAGGTCCAGGAGCTCGAGGAACAGGTTGCAGCACAAGAATGGAAAACGCTAATAAGTTTCAAGCGCAAGGATGTGATGCAGACAGACGTTGCACCGCTCATTAGTGCGTTGGCAGGTCTTCCCTATCCTCGAAACTCGGTAGGTGTTCTACCGTTTACCTACCTGACTAAGAACAAGTATCGTGTGGATGCCATACGCGCAAATGCACAGCAGCTATACCAGCATGCACTGCGCAATGAACAAGTGAAGCGCGCTAACCGAGGGTTACTGTTCCTTCCCTACTCACTTCTCCACAGTCGTGTGCCAGATCTGGTGGCCCATATCGACGAAGCTCTTAACAGCATACCCGCAGGTGAGAGTGAAAGCCACGCAATTCATAACGAGGCACACCATGTCGTCGAAATGTTGAGCCAGGAGATGATCGATATCTGTCGGAACGCGATTGGATACTACCAGAGATACGACTGGTTGTTTTTGCTGGGATCGGTCATTCTAAGCTACGTCGGCTGGACTCTAACCATGACTGTTGCATATCTACAGCCCCAGAAATTCCGAGTGTGCTCGTTGCTGGTCTGCATGATTGATGCAAAGTTTGTTGCTGCTGCGATGGTAGTTTCATGGTGGCGCTTTCTCGCCAACTCACCACCTGCATACTATTTGTATGGACTGTGTCCTCTTGTCTTGTGGAAATTCGTTTGGAACTATCGCGATCAACTCCAAGCTGCGCTCCCTCTTGCACACGACTTTGGGTGGCGGCAGATTATTGATATTGCAGCAATAATCTTGTGTCTGGAGCAAGTTCTCCTTGGATATCAGTACCGATCCATATTCAGCTTATTGTTCCTTGTGCTTGCATTAAGGCCGAGAATTGTGGTTGGCCAAATTGAAGAACCAGCCCGTGGTGTGCTCCGAAAAGATCGTGGGAAAAAGTCGATCTCGTCAAGTTTCTGCTGGTCTGTTAGTTGCCTACTTATCGCTATATTCCCCTGTTTGCCAAGTGACTACGATGAGAACACCGCCCTCGTCCATATCGGAGCTTTGCTGATGTTGGTCTTCGTTTTCGCCATACTCCGAAACATTTCAACAAACCAGCACGTATCAAGGGCGGTATTTAAAATCGGTGCTCCACCGGTGTTAATGGGACTTGTAACTCTGCAATGGACGACCAATATTCTCAATAGCCAAGACACCCTGCCGTTCTTCCTCGTAGCAGCAAATTGGGCGCTAGTGATCATACCGCCAGCCTGGTTACTCATTCAAACGAAATGGCTGAGCAACACGATGAATTTGCCTACGTTCAAGGCGGAAAAAGAGGGCAATGTGGCAAATCCGCAGCCGGATGGAGAGATTATGAGCGCGTTAACTGTACGACTGGTAAAGGTGGTGCTCGCATTTGGGCCAGCCTTCGTATTGCTCAGCACATTTTACGAAATGCTGTTCTACGTTGCGCTCTGCAGCGCGCTTGTGAGTTGGCTGATGTTAGAAGCCACGCGAGGTGTTACGACAGGAGACTCTGATCGACGTGAGGTCCAACGAGCGTTGATGTTTCTTCTTCTTTCTCAAATCTCGTTCTTCGGAACAAGCAGTGTGGCTAGTATGACAAGTTTCCAGATCTCATCGACCCGGCGCTTCTTAACTCGTTCTGCTACGTCTACCGCGCAGGCTCTGGTCGTGCTGAAGCTCCTTATTCCTTTCGTGGTTGTTGCGTGTGCTTTTCGCCTTGTTCTACTGATACCAGAACAACAAAAGACAAGACCTGCTAGGGTGTCACGATATTTGCTTCTGATGGTATGTATGGCAGACGTACTGGCCGTGCAATACCTCTTTCTCGTGAACAGCGAAGGAAGTTGGAAGCAGATGGGAAACTCCATCGCAGAATTCTGCATCATCAACGCCCAGATAGTCCTTTTGCCGACACTCATTTTTATCGCCTGGTTTTTCGTTCACGACCTCGATCCTGTTGACAAAGAGTATGATTTAGTGGACACAGATGAAAACGATAAGGTCCAATAGACGTCCAAGCTAAAATTCAAGGCCACATGCGAAGAAATAAATGACCAGCTCAACCGAAGCCGATCCAGGCTTGTGCTTTATTTATTTACAAGCAACCAGTTGTGACCAGGATAGTTCAGAGGCACGAAGTGAAGCTATCAGCTCCACGTTTTCGAGGGCCAATGAATATTCACGCGCGACACGGGCTTTGGCGTTGGCATGGACAACTTTGCAGTCGAGTCCACGTCCGCGGAGGTGGTAAAGATGAACTCGAGCACGCCCGAGTTTCAAAACAAGCAAATTCCACGGGTCGCTCAAGAACACCAAGTTCATCAGCATTCGCTGAGTTGTCGAAGCAGCCTCATCACTATCAGCCTCAAGATTATTGCGGCTTTCTCCCTCGCTTGAATCTTGTTTTTGGTCAATATTGCGTTGGCTTCGTTGACTTAACCACGGTGTAGTAGCAGTCAGCATAACGAGCAGCGGTCCCAACAGATCATCATCCCAGCTTACGGAGAGGCAACTTGGTTCCCAAAGAGCTCCTGCAGCACTGGGAACGGCTGAGCGAGCGAAAAATAATGGGTCTGGGACTGCATCGCCTTTCGAGTGCGCCTTCGCCTGGGTGAAGTTTGTCGGTTTGACCCACCGACGTCGATGCCAACGCGTGAGCCCCCGAAACGTTAATATTGTGAACACGTAAATAATGGCTGCCAGGGCAACGGCCAACATATCGCTGTAAACTCCTTCGAGGTTCATTTTCCACGCATCCAAGGTCTCAGAGCGTAGCAGCATAAACGTTGGCACGGGCTCCACTTCGTTGGCCTCTAGGATCCGCGCATCACGGTCGTCGACAGCTATCCCTCCATGTGCAACAAATGCCACGGTACCGAGTGCTAGGGCGGGCAGCAGATGACCACGCACGCCTGAAACACCATGCGAAGGAGTCCAAGCACCAGCCGAGGTCTGCAGCAACGCTCGGAACCGTGCCAGCAAGGCCAAAAGCCAAACACATCGCATATGGACTGCCAACCAGCGCGTTAGCGCTGAAAAACTCTCCGTTGCGCTTTCTCCACCGTCATCTTCCAGTTCGTATAGAATCAAGGCGTCGATAATATGTGCACTTGCGTAGGCGAGTACGGGTAGCCAACTGCCATACACTACAACTTGACTGGGTACAGCAAAGAAGACACGTAAAGTATGCTTCACCCTTGAATTATCCGTGCCGGTCGTCTGGCCAACATTTTTGCCGACAACGGCAACGCAGGCGACAAGTAGACACAGTACCCGCACGATGACGTACAGTTGGCCGATAAAGCGTAGTACTGATGCCAAAGAGCTCCATTCGAGGGCGTCCGTGTAGAGTACTTTGCCCTCGACGCGTTCATCGAACACCGCTACCGTCTTGCAGACACCTGCGTCAGTGCATTGTCGAATCCGATAGAGAGCCACAACATTGTAAATCTTG
This sequence comes from Phytophthora hibernalis, assembly GCA_012656075.1. Taxonomy (NCBI): domain Eukaryota; phylum Oomycota; class Peronosporomycetes; order Peronosporales; family Peronosporaceae; genus Phytophthora; species Phytophthora hibernalis. The sequence continues at coordinate 234,261 of JAAKBF010000247.1, forward strand.
TGGGCAATCAAAACAGCCCCGCCCAATCTTGTCAACGGGTCCGATTCAGCCTCAACTAGCGTGACATCGAGCTTTTCACCCTGTGCGAGTGTTGCTTGTAATGATGCGGCACGCAACGACACAATCTCCCATAGTGCTTCGCTTTCGGTACCGTCGACGGTTAGTGCAGCAGCCCACGGTTTCTCGCAAAGAGCGGCCGATCCAAGTCATCCACGCACAAATCGACTCCAGGGTTTTTGGTGTCGAGGTCAGCGAACGTTGTAGCCCAAACGCTGAGCCAATACTTATGGTCCAGCAAGTTGCGCGAAAGAAAGCTAGTGCTGCTGCTCGCAGCAGTGGAACCAGAGCCCGCGGTACTTGTGCCTGTCCAGCGAGCTTTAGCACGAGCCGCGAAACACACACGTTGGGGCAGCGAACTTAGTTCACCTCGTGCCATGATCGCAATGCCTTCATCTGTTTGAGCCACATTCTTGTAACTTGTAGTGCTTGGAGCATTGGCCGCCACCGCCTCGACAAGGGTATCGAGCATATTGAACACTTCAATTGCAGGCGGGGAATCGCCGCAGTCGCTACTGTACGACGCGTCAGCAGAGTGAGAGCTTAATAGGCATGTCGGCCAGGACGAATCCAGTTTTGGGGAGCCCTCCAGTAGATTGCGAACGGTACGCAGCCCGTAAGAGCTTGGAGTGAACTTGTAGAGCGCAGTGGAGACCTCCGAACTGCTATCCGAACCTCCGTCTGTGACCACCGTGCCATTCTGAAAGAGCGTGTGACCTGGCAATGCCGTGGGTCCGTACACCGCGAAGACATTGGGCTCGATCTGAATAAACGGAAGCGACGTGACGCTCGACCCAGCACGCGGTACGTCGGACACGAGCAGCGCGTACGCGAAGAGAGCCAAAATCACTCGAAGAGCAGTGGATCGAGGCAGTCTCTCGACGAAAGTCGCCGTCTCGTGTGCACCTTCGGGATGCATCGCTTGCAGCAGCAGCGACGAGCATTTGCGCTGCCAATTGGTTTCGGTCGGCACAGCAGAAGAAGACGGCGTTCTGGTTGGTTGGGCACCAGGTCCGACGGGTGACTTGGCTTGAGTGTCGCCGCTGAAATCCGAATTCGTCTCGACGTCCTCCGTTTGGTCATGGGGCGACATGCGCTTCTTGGACTCGCCACTGCTCCCATCGCTACCGGTTGTGGCCATGGCAGCGGATCTGAAAGCTGCAAGTCTGAGGAATCCCGACTGTTCCTCCTGGTGGTCGGCGGTTTCTTCACTAAGGTATCATTCCAGTGGTGTGGCCTTTGGCCATGGTCCTTAAATGGGCCGAAGGTGCTGCTTGCTGCAGACGCTCGTACCAAGTCACAATGGACTCGAGTTCATCGATCCCAGCACGAAGAATGGCACACTGAGGTCCGACATGGCTACATCTTGAAGTCACTGTCGATTGAGTGCAGCAGAGGATACATCGCCACCCACTACTTCCACCCACCTGGAGCTGCTGGGATCTAGCGGCATTGCCAAGCTTATCTGTTAATGCTCAAAGCTTACACCTTCAAATGGCTACAGCCGTTCATCATGAAAATCCATCGCAGCGTGTGACTTGCAGCGGCGGCAAATTGCCATGTGGGCGCGGTATGGGTTCATTTTCGGCCAATCATGTCCCGTAATCGCGTCTCAGTGCGCCGTCATCTGCTCCGCCACTTCATTCCCAGACCTGCCCTCGCTCGACCCAACAAGCTGCCGCCATGAGCATTGACTGGTCGCTCGAGTGCTGCAACGACAAGCAGTTCTTGTCCATCTTCCTCATCATCTGCTACGCTGTTGCCATCTTCAAACTGTGCGTCTCACTGAGCTACTGAGCTGTCTACTGAATGGCCTTCTAACCTCCTTCTCTTCTTCTCAGATGGCGCGTATCGATCCTCCACCCGTTTAAAATCCTGTACGTCCATTACGGCCGACAGTGCAAAGAAATTCCATGTATCTTACTGTTTTTCTTGCTGCAGGACGGTCTTTCTGCACGAATTGGGGCATGCGACGGCTGCGTGGCTCACCTGCGGCAGTGTACGACACATCCCGACCAAGTGTTATTGAGTACAAGTGATCTAAAAGGACTATGGCTGTCGTTGCTGCAGGTTAAAGGCATGGAGGTGCACCCGGACGAAGGCGGCGTGACCAAGACTGTCGGCGGACTGCAGTGGGTCATCCTCCCAGCTGTACGTCGCTGTGGAAATTGTGTTTTTGCAATGTACTGACGTCAATTGGTGACAGGGATATCTGGGCTCGGCAGTGTGGGGCATGGGGCTGATGATCGCAAGCGCCGACAAGACGGCGTCGGAAGTGGCAGCGGGCGTCCTCATCTTCTTCCTGTTCATCTTCATCTTCTACGCGCACAACGGCTACCTGCGGATCCTCAACTTCAGCTTCATCCTGTTGCTCGCGGGCTTGCTGGCACTCAACATTTGGACGACTTTCGACGCGCTGCAGTACGTGACGCTCTTTCTGGGCGTCATGAGCTGCCTCTTCTCCGTGTACGACATTTGGGACGACCTCATTTCGCGAAGAGTGAACGAGAGCGACGCGTCGGTCTTCGCCAAGATGACGCACACTTCTAGCCGCTGCTGGGGCGTTATCTGGGGCATCATCGCGCTCGTCTCGCTCGTCGCAGCCGTGTATTTCAACCTGCTTGTTGCAGAGGACTCTGGCGAGACGATTACGAACATCTCCGACGCCTCCACGGGCACCAAGGCCGCCCTTGCCTGCGCCGTTATCATCGTGGCCCTCGCCGTGCTGCACACTGGATTCACGCGGAGGTGTATGCTGCGCAAACGTGAAGGGTTCAGGGGATACTTCTCCGCTTAGACAGTGAGGTGGCGACGCTACTGCTCAGGTGCCTTCATTATCCGGTACTAGGAACTTCGGCCAATTGATATTTTTCTTCGTCTCCGTTGCAGATTTCTTTCCTGCGTCGATATCACTTTGTACCGGACGCGCAGGAAACGTCGCCAACAGGCCACACTTTCTCTACGATAACTACCAATACACTACAGGCACCTACCGGTACGCAAATGGTTGCGCTCAGTGCGCACATACCTTCTAAATGTGCAAGGCGTCATCCTCAAAATCTCTTTATTCTGTGGGTATGTAAGTCGCCCTCCTGCCATCTCTATGGAAGGATGCCGTTGGTCATGCGCTGGAAATTGTCGTATTGACGAGTGCTGTAGTTGTTGTTGCTCTTGCGGATAAGTGACAGCACGTGCGCCACAGTCTCTTGCTTGGATAACGACAGCTTGAAGCGTGAGCGCAGGCGCAATAAAATATAATCAGCGTCGATGCCCAGGAAGCATGGGTACGGCGACTGACGCGACATAACATCGACGAGGTCACAGATCTCGTCACAGTGCTGCTGGCACGCTAGGAAACCTCGCGTGCAGAGCGTAACATACTCCTTGAAGCCCTCGGAGTCTTGGCCGCCCATAGTCTCTACCATCTCGGCCGTCAGCTTAAACGGCGCCGTCTCGATGCTAAGCATTCCTCCCGGCGCGATTCCAAGCAAGAAACCGTAGTCGATGTGGATAATATGGCCTTCGTTATCCAGCATGATATTGCCATTGTGCCGATCCTTGATTTGAAGGAAGTAGCACACAATCGAGTATCCTGCCATCGACTGGATGTACTTCCGTCGTGCTTCCTTGAATCGGTGTGAATCTGGCGGTCCGTAAGACTTCTCAAAGTGATGAAGCAGAGAGACATACCCTTCACGCTTCTTCAGACCGTCCAGGGAAATAGCGTTGATCAGGGTCTCAATCAGCCCTGTGGACGAGCTCGTAGCGATGATGCGGTACCTCTTCACCCACATAGGCAGATTTGCTCCTCTAAAAATCTCAACAAACTTCTGAATCAACTGCAGAGTAAACACCTCCTGCCGAAGATCGTCGTTACTCTTGCCAATCATTGACACAATATCCCACCCAGGCAGGTGCCCGTAAGGTGATGCGGCACATAGCCTTGTGCGTTTGGAGCTCCACGATTCGCCAAAGGCCGCCTCGAAGTCCCTGCGGCGGGCCTTTTCACGCTCCACCGCCTCTGCAGTCAAATTACCCGTAGCCAGGTCTATTTCCAGGGGTGCTGAAGACGTACCATCGGCTGTCTCCACGGTAGCACCGACCGTACTCTTAATTAGCATCGGAGGCGCCGCTGAAGGTGTAGAAACAATATCGGGAACATCAATAGGTGTCTCAGGAACTGGAGCTCGGCGAACTGCAGCAACTGGAGTTAGATATGGCTCGGGAGCGACAGGAGGAGGAATCATAGTTTCCGCTTGGACTTCCTCCACATCATCAGGTTCTCCAGCAAAAGCTTCACTGGCTTGGTGACCAATCAGCTGACCAATTTCATCATCCTCAACATAGTTGACCTCAGAAGATTCTGGAGCTCCGTTTCCGTTTATATTCTGTCTTGAGGGAGACCGCGGCGATTCTAGAAGCGACGGGTCGTGCTGTTGGTCATCGGTGAACGGGTTGCCACGAATTACCTCGAAGATCAGCAAAATAGGAACGCGAGCCTTCGTCGAGAAAGCAGTACCTTCCTTGGTAGGTATCCGCACAATACGTTCAAATGGATCCGTTGCCTTTACCAATGGCACATACGCCATGGGAGGAAGATGTAGTTTCTCCAAATACGATGGGAGTTGTTGTTTTCGATCCTGAATGGACGGCACGAAACGCAAAGCCTCAGCAATGTCAGTGATTTGCTCCACAAAATCACATTCATCAGCGAAATGTTTTGCCAACAAGTGTTTATCCGTTTGGCTCATCCGACGCATAGACTCACTGAAGATACTGGTTGGCTGGTTGTCCGTGTCCTCTTCCTCAAGAATGGACAATCGTTCATCTTGTTCATAGTCGTTATCCGTAGGATGCGCGATCAGCATTGAATCAAGGTCTTCCTTGGGTGTCAATAAATGCTGTTGGAAGCGCGAAAAATCACGGAATCGACTATCGACATCACCATCCGACCCATTGCGATCGTTGCCATTCCTAGCCACAGGTGGGGACAATGGCGGGTACGGATTCATAGCTGCAGGAGAGCCATTCGTGAGAGCGTTGATATGCGCGTTACGACGATGGCTCGCAATTTCCTCTGTCATTTTAACGATAACTTGCAGCTGATCATCTGTGGGATTCGGCAGATTACGCTTGTGCCCCTGGGCTATTTCCTGCTGTGGATCACGGCTGAGCACGGTTGCGCGGTCTACACCCGCGACCTCGCGCTCAATCTCAACCATCAGTCGCACCACCCGTGCGTATTTGTCCTGCATGTCCTTGGGTTTCCTCGGATCAAACGAGTCCTCCAGCGCGCCTTGTAGTTGCCAGCGAAGAAGAAGCGCTAAGTGGATAGATCGCGAGCACACCGATAGGATGAGCTCATCCAGCCATAAAATCTTTTCAAAGTCAAAGTTCGGGATCGATAGGTACGCGTGCACTATCTGCGGCCAGTAGAATTCCACTTGGTTGATACGCGTGTACGAAAAATGCAGGAGCTTCTCCACGATAGGCTTGAACAGCAGAGGGTCACTGTCTAAATAGCGATGCAGCAGAATCACAGCACGGTAGACACTAAAGCTGCGCGCACGGAATTCGCGGTGTAGACCTAAGATTTTCAGGTCCAGAGGGATCTCTGGGTGGTCCATGGTGTGATCATAAAATCGTCGATCCTTCAACAAGATCTCTTCACACTCTTCAGCAGTAATCACCTTGGCTTTGAGCAAGTCAATAGCAATCTTTGCGGACTCAGTTTGCAGCGGACGTTTCGGCATAATGAGCTCAATCGGAGCCTCTGGATTCAACGGACGCGGATACAAGCAAATACCAGCCTTCAGCCGATCCACCATCGCACGCAGATAGTTAATGTAATTCTGTGCCTCATAGCAGCGGTCACACACTCGCTTGGCGTAGTAGTGCGATCTCTGCGGGAGCGGCACTTTGTGCGTCGTAAACTTGTCACAAAACAGACCATCGCAACTGTTACACTTGTACAGCAACACAGCAGCAGTCGGGGTCGGTAGTCCCGCAGCGACAGCCTCTGCTGCCAGCTGCGTGCAATCCGGACACTTGCACGTGACGTCCGTCTCACTGGACGGCACCGTTATGGTGCTCACAGGCGAGATCGACACGTCCAGCGTCGCGTGCTGAAAAAGCGGCTGCAAGGCGCGGCGCCGTGGTCTCGACCGCCGTCTGGATCGCGCGGATCCACTTCTCCTTGTCCATGGCCGTATCGGCGTAAGCGTAAAATACCTTATTCTGCGCCGTGGCGAACAGGAAGCCGTGCTGGTAGATGTGCATGTTGCCTTTGCCGTCCCACTCCTGCACGCCTAAAACGTCCGCCTCGCCCTTGAGTCGTAGCATGTGATACGCGTCCTCCTGTGTGCTGTTCGTGCCACAAAACCAATGGAATCAGCACAGAAAGCCACTAGTCCCACAAGACAGAGCAGCTACTGTACCTATAGTAGTGAAAGGATGTGCCCACGAGAAAGCAGTAGCGTCGCAGCATGGGCGGAGGAGACGACGGACTCGTGCGGAAGGTGAGGTAGCCCTCACAGCTGGCGCGCGGGGCCTTCATGGCGCTCCACGAGATCAGACGCGGTGCTCTGCGACGGCGGCGTCTCGTGGTGCTGCTCGGCGTCGATGGGCGCTCGCTACAAGGCGCGCAATGCCGATCTACGCGTGTGACTTGGGCGACGACCGATTACTCGTCTCTTACGCAGCCAAGACGCGCGATCGACGGCTCGTCGGAGAGAGCAGGCGGATGAGAACGCGACGAGGCTGGAGAGAGCAGCCGCGCGACGCTGGGGAGGCACGTACAGCGAGAGGAAGCGCGGGCCGAGAGCGCGAGCCTTCTCTCTTCAAGTGGGCGTTGCGGTGTGAGGGGGAAGAGCGACCCGCGCGATTGTGACGTGTCATTATGCAGAGGGAGGTGTACCAGAAATAAGGTACACTTGGTTTGCTGGTTGCGAGCCCACCAGCAGTTCGTGTATCAACGCCATTCGCGACTGTAGTAGACCGATGGCTCGCGGCAAGAAGACTGTGGCGGCGCCGCTGAAGGCGTCCACGCCGAGCGTCAATGGAGTCAGCAAAGGCAGCAAAAAGACGGCCGGTGTGGCGCAGAAGAAGCAGAACAAGCAGGTGCAGGCTCCTGCCAAGAGCTCCAAGGAGGCTGTGAAGGCTTTGAAGCTGCCTATTAAGGTGGAAGAGAGCGAGGAAGAGGAGGACGAAGAGGGAAGTGAGACGGAGGACAGTGAAGACGCCGATGACGAGGAGGACGACGAGTTCGAGGACCAGGGATCGTCGGACGATGACAGCGGCGGCGAGGAAGAGGACGACGCTGAGCTCACGGAGCTGGAGGAGAAGACGCGCCGCTTTACCGTGGACCGCGAGAACGAAGTGCAACAGATGCGCGAGGACGGATCGCTGCAGTTGGCGTCGCAGTTGCACGTGGACGACTTGTCGTCTGATGATGAGGTAGACTGGTGATGCTTGGTGCATGCAGTGCGAGTTGGGAACTTATATTTTAATTGTGCTTTTGATAGGAAAATGTCAACACTATTGGCAACGTGCCGCTCCGGTGGTACGAGGACTACGACCACATTGGTTACAATGTGGACGGCAAGAAGATCATGAAGTCGAACAATGGCGACGGCATTGACAACGCGATTGCAGCCAAGGATGACCCGAACTACGAGTTAGTAATCTTGCGGCGGGTTTACTCTTGGGTGTAGACGACTGACTGTGTGTTTGTTCTTCTTGACAGCCGCACGGTGTACGATGCATACAACGATCGCAAGATCGTGATTTCCGAGCGTGACATGGAAATTATTCGTCGTATGCAGGCGGGTGCATTTGCACACCCGGAGTTCGAGGCTTACCCGGACTACGTGGACATCTACTCGTCGAACAAGATAATCCACTCCATGGGCAACGAAATTGAGCCCAAGAGCCGTTTCTTGCCTTCCAAGTGGGAGCGCATGAAGGTCATGAAGATCATGAAGGGCATCAAGGAAGGTCGCATCAAACTCGATGAGAAGCCAGAGAAGAAGCCCGATGTATACCAGATGTGGTTCGATGATGACCAGGCACAGACTCGCAAGGGCCCTGCTCACGTGCAGGCTCCGAAGATGCCTCTGCCTGGACACATTGAATCGTACAACCCTCCCGATGAGTATCTGTTTTCCAAAGAGGAGCGTCGTGCTTGGGAGGAGGCCGAGCCGGAGGACCGCGAAACCAACTTCATGCCGAAGAAGTTCAAGTCGCTGCGTGAGGTGTGTGGTTACAATGGTTTCGTGCGTGAGCGCTTTGAGCGCTGCCTGGACTTATACTTGGCGCCGCGTGTCAACAAGCGTAAGCTTAACATTGACCCCGAGTCGCTTGTGCCAGAGCTGCCGAAGCCGCAGGACTTGCGTCCTTTCCCGAACACACTGGCGCTTGTTTTCAATGGCCACACTGGTCGTATTCGATCGCTGGCTGTGGATCCGTACGGCCAGTATGTGGCCTCGGGATCGGACGACTTTACTGTGCGCATCTGGGAGATCGAGACTGCGCGTTGCCTGCAGGTGTACAACGTGGGTGCCGTCGTGCACAAGTTGTCGTGGAACCCGAACAAAGACCACCAATTGCTGGCTGTCGCAGCTGCTAAGAAGGTGTTCATTATCGCTACCGGAACGGGTAGCGCGGACCAGACGGAGCTTACCAATGCCCTCGTGGGCGACGCCGACGAAAGCATTCAAACGTCTTCCGAAATGGATGACGAGACAGGAAACACCGATGGTGACGTCCAAGTCATTGACGAGGACGAGGCCGATGTGGATGCTGACGCGCTCAAGAAGAAGGTGCCTGTGACCTGGCGGTATTACAGCGGCACGAAGGACAAGCACAAGTCAAAGAAGGCTGCCGAACGACCGTTGCTTGAGCGTCGCGTGGGTACTGGCATCCGTGTGGTGCTGCACCACACGAGCGACGTGAAGGACGTGGCCTGGCACAACAAGGGTGATTACCTCTCGACGGTTGCCCCGGGTGCCGGTTCCGGAGCGGTGCTGATCCACCAGATCTCAAAGCGCAAGACCCAGAACCCGTTCCAGAAGAGTGTGGGTCAGGTTCAGTGTGTGCTGTTCCACCCGTCCAAGCCATTCTTCTTCCACGCCACCCAACGCCACGTGCGCGTGTACAACCTTGTGAAGCAGTCGATCGTGAAGAAGCTGTCTTCCGGCGTCAAGTGGATCTCGAGTATGGCCGTGCACTCAAACGGAGACCACCTGCTTGTGGGTAGTTACGACCGGCGGTTGTGCTGGTTCGACCTGGACCTGTCCTCGAGGCCGTTCAAGACTCTCAAGTACCACGAGAAGGCTGTGCGCGACGTGTCATTCCACGCCAAGTACCCGCTCATGGCTTCTGCCTCGGATGACGGAACCATTCACATCTTCCACGCCATGGTCTACTCGTACGTATTGCTTGTCTTCTGTTTTTCGTTCACTGAGACGAGCCAGATGCGATTAATTGAGTCGACTAACCGATGAACTCATGACGTGATCAATACAGGGACCTGATGAAGAACCCGCTGATCGTGCCGCTCAAGATTCTGCGCGGCCACGAGGTCTCCGGTGGTCTTGGCGTCATGGCGCTGGCCTTCCACCCCGTCCTGGTACGTACGAAATCACTTTCATGCTATTACTACCGATCTAATTTTTGTTGCAATTTGTGTGCTCCCTCGTTCAGCCGTGGGTGGTGACAGGCGGCGCGGACGGCTCCATCCGCCTCTTCCAGAACATTCACTAACCCGCCCGTTGCAGCAGACCGATGAATCCGAGCAACCGTCCACAAGACGCCGGCAGTGCTTGCAGCCTTTCGATGAGAGAAACGCACGCTGCCGTCTCGGCGTAGCAACTGTGACGCTTTCAACTAATAGACAATGTGCCTTTGAAACCTCATTCTCGGTGAGACGATAACCGCTTCCGTCTCCGTTTCAGCTCGCTATGATTCAGGAAAGACGAACAGCAAATTCGGCGCCAGGCTCATGATGATGACGGCATGCCTCGCTCGCCTTTCCTAAGCTAAAAGCCAGCGCACTGACGTCGAGTGATCCAAACACAATGCCAACAGAATAAACACGTTGACAAGCTTATAATAATGCTGCCTGCAGAATGAACACGTTGTCAACATGACATGTGAAGTCCTTAATTTATTTATCATGTAAAGGAAAGAGGAAGAGTACGCGACAGTCTCAATCAAGCTAAGCTACTCGGTCCAAGCGGATGGACCCGGCCTCCCTCCACTGCACGCACCAGAATACACCACCACGAGGCTCTACTCGCCGGGAGAAGGCGACCTCAATACTTGATCTTCGTCGTCCGCCCGCTTGTCCCTTTTCTCGGCGAGGCTGCACGCAACTTCCAGTGAGCCACGCGTCCATCCTAGTTCTTCTTGCCCATGCCTGGGAGACGGAACCGTGAGCGCTTGGGCGCTGCTGCAGGCATCGGAGGCGGCATCTGGCCGTATCGCACCGGGTACTGGTACTGGCCGCCCAGATTCGTTGGCTGCTGCTGGGGCTGTCCATACTGCTGCTGTCCATATTGTTGCTGCTGAGGCTGACCATACTGCTGCTGCTGCTGCTGCTGCTGGGGGCTGCTGTCCATACTGCTGCTGGGGCTGTCCGTATTGTTGCTGGGGCTGGCCGTACTGCTGCTGGGGTTGGCCGTACTGTTGCTGAGGCTGGTTGTTACCGTAACCGTAACCCGGTTGCTGCTGCTGCTGGCCGTACGTCGAGTTCTGCGGCGGGTACATGCCCGTGGCCATGACTGGCGGGTAACCAGCGTTGTTCATGGGGTTGGGGCGGTTCTCCTCGTCCGAGTTGCGCTGGTTGCCATTGTGGGGCCCACGCTTGTTGTTCATGGCGTAGAGTGATCCCTCCGTGGGCTCTCCGTCGCCGTCCAGCAGACTGGCGCCGTCCACTTTGCCCTTGCGGTCCAGCACCGTGTCGCCCGAGAGCACCGCGCGGTCCGACTTCTTCTTGCGCAGGAACCCCACCATGTTGAGACGGAGAAGGGTTGGTTGACTGTGGAGTGAGTAGATAGCAGACGCTGCTGCTGAGGACCGAGAGCTTCCTTGCGGGGACCGGGACGATTCAAGTATGGCAACGCGCGTGCGTTTGGCTCGGAGTGACCAGCCGGAAACTGCGCCCCCTCCCCTGCCGCTCCTCTTCTATGGAGGCAAGATTTGTCGCAATTTTGTGGAAAGCGACCACTGGGCGTTTGTATGGAATTTTAGGTTAGTGCGAAAAGGCGCCAGCCCAGAGCCACAGTCCAAATCCACGTGGACGCACGAGCGAGAAAGCTCGCCGACAGATGGCCTTTTGACTGGGAGTGACTATGCCGGCCTTTGTCGTGCAGTTGTGTTGCTAGAGCTCGCACTGCGAGTCGCAGCTCACCATGCCGAGGATTCCTGCGTAAACCGCCGCGGAAGACTGCGACTTGTCGAGCAATGGATTTACGACTCGCAGCAGGGCCATTGCGTCCGTCGTTTCCGCCGGGAAGCTTAGGATACTGCAGCTAGGATAGCTTTCCGCGAAAGCAGCGGCAACACAGCGTTGCCAGCTCGTTGCAAGCCGAAAACAGCGGTTAACGCGAGGGTTTCAGTTGTGCGGCCAACGGAGCCCCGCGACGACGCGATGAGCCAAGATACATGTACTGTACCGGTAAGCTTACTGCTTCGGCAGCACCTGGGTCGGCTATAATAGCGAGAACCGCAAAATTCCTCTCGATACCTGTTGACAGCACATCACCGGCATCGGCGGTTGCATCCGTTTCCATCGCTACGTTAGTGCGAAATTCAAGTTTCAACTTTCAAGTTGCACTGTCATCAGAGTGGTATCAGACGTATCCACCGCGGCTTTTTGAGGCTGAGACATGTGCTACAAAGGGCAAGTCATTGCAACGAGACCCAAGCACCACCGCGCTTTACATGTACACTGTAATACATGTAGCACCGGCAGCAACCTGCATCAGCCTAGCGGTGATCGGCCTTGCATGCCATGGCTGACGGACTTCACGTCCCGGACGCTGTGCGCTTGACGACGCTCAACGATAAACGGCGGATCAGCTCCTGTCGATGCTTGACCGATCACATCCTTCAGCCGCGGACTCGCTGCCTGACTATCAGACTGACAGTGTCCGCACAATGGACAATACGGACAACTTCAACCACACAGCCCGCCTCACAACGATGGCAGCCAGCCATTTCAGCCACTTCTCGATCGACCGCCTCGACCCAGGAGAGCTTACTCGACGGGTGGAATCTCTACAAGTTGGTACCAACATGACGTGTTACACGTATCCTAACCAGACCAACAACGTCGACTTCGTACCGCCTCCGCGTGTCCAACGTGAGACCGAGCGTTGCATCGAGCAGCTGCGGCTGCGCAATGGTGTCAATTGATGGTATCAGATACTGCAACTTGCAATGCAAGATTATGGACGTTGAGTCAACTCCATTCTCCAAGTGTACCGTACTCAGTAGTTTATTGGTACGCTAGGAGGTTGAAGCGGTGGCTGTTTGTAAGGGTAGTGGTGATTGACTGGGGATCTGTACTATAATACAGATTCTGTACTGCTGATGCGGTGGGTTTGCGTCTTCACCACGTCACGTGCTTGTCGAGGAAATCGCGTGTCATCTCCTCGTTCTGCGCTATGTTCTCCATGTATGTGTCGTAGGACATGTGCCACGGATCCGGCACGTCTCGCGTGAAGACGGCCAGCACGCTGTCTCGCTCGGAGATCTTGGGAAACTTCTCCGTGACCTTGAAGGCCATCCCACTCGCCACGCATACCACGTAGTCAGCGGTCATGCACATTTCCTCTGTCAGCAGCCGCGAGCGGTGAGCCGACAGATCCAACTGGTACTTGGTCATCACGTCCACCGCGAATTTGGACGCCGGGGAACCTTCGCGGTCGAACACGTCCGTTAACCTGTACGAAAACAACCAACAACAATGTCAGCAGACCCGTAACGGCAACGCAAGAGCCTCACAGTGAGGTTCGAACGTACGCGGCCGATCGGATGACAATGCCCTTCTCTTCCTGCTGCTCGCGCGACATGCTGAGCTTGCGTCGGAAGTACTCGACGGCGAAGAGCTCCGACACGGGCGAGCGGCACGTGTTGCTGGTGCACACGAACACGATGTTCATTATTGTCCTGCGGGGCTCTTGGGCTTGTGCGGTGCGGACACGATTCTGATGTGGCGTGGAGCTGCGACCCGCCGCCAATGGTTACAAAGACTCCGTAAACGAATGGGGCTGATGGCAAAGCTTTCGTTCCCGCGACTTCAAGCGCGATGACCGTCGCATGCGTGCGGGGCAGATTTGCAGCAGCTTTCCAGACACAGGCAGCGGCCGCTCTGGCAACAAGTTTGTCGGCGCATCGCGTCAACGCACTCGATAACCATGATGACTGCGGCCACTTCACGGCTCCGTGCTGCCAGTACTATTAGAGACCACCACGTCGCGCAAACGACCAAGATACCGACCGCCGACGCATTCCTGATTGTCACGGCATGCCCCGCAATGCTCGAACAATAAAACTAACGTTACCTTTGCTACGTTACACCGATTAACGGTGGCGTGGTCAGTTGAACAGCGAACCGATGGTAGGTGACGAACCTGTTGTTATCATCAACTATGGATTGTTGCAAACGTTAAAAGAAATTTACGCTGCTTTTGTTTCGGTGGAGATGGATACTTTGGCAACGCGTTTCCGTGATAACGTTACTGTGCAGGAGAACTTGGATTCTGATAATTCAAGTACACCGCTACCATCACGAATATGCACATTGCACAGCTCGCCGCGCTTTGAAGCGAATACACTGCAGCAAATTTGCTACACTGTATTTGAGGTGCCATCCAACGCGCTCACCACTGTAATTAGCTCACTGGAAGCGCTGGACGACCTTCGCGTACGGGAAGGGTCCCAAAAACTCGCTGTGGTTTTGTTTCTTGGAAGACGCCTCTAGCAACGAATAGTCGACTTCCGGGTGCAAGTCCTTGTTGGCCGCGTATGACTGCGGATCCCACTGGATGTCGAAGCTGTTGACGAAGAAGCCCTGGAACTGTGCGATCCATTGACGCAACGCCACGTACGGGATGAAGTAGAAGCCGCATCGGTCGGTGTCGTTCTCTTTCACCTCCTCATCGACGGGTGCTAGAGTGACCGCGATGTAGACCTCTAACATTGGTGGTAGACAGATCTCGCGTGCCAAATGCAGCTCTGCCGAGTACTCCCACAGGCACATGACAGTCATGCGGTCGCCCCAGTCCGTCGTGTTGCGAACGAAGTAAGTGAAGTCGCCGTCCGTACGGCATAGATCCGCGTCCTTGCACTTCAGATGCAGTGGCTGAATATTGATGTCTGCGAACAGCTTTGTCTCTTTCGAAAGGCAGTCTTCGATACCCGTATTAAACTCCAGGGTTTCGTTCCCTTGCTGCTGCTTGGACGCAATGCCTTCATTTCCGCACTGGTACCAGTTGAACGGGCTGGATACAGACAAGGTAACAGACATAGACAGTTAGACTCGGTCAATTCTACAGAGCAGCCATGCTGCGCAGCGTACTTGTAGCTGTTGGGGCAAACCGAACGCTCTTCCCAATCCGAAACCTCCTGCATCCAGTACGCAAGAGAGTGACTCCCTGATAGGGTCCATCCGCCCAGGAGTTCTTCACGATAAGCCCGCCAGTGAAACCTTCGCGAGTAAGGAAGGCATCATTGTAGCCAACAAGAAGCTGTCGACACAAATGCAAAATAATACACCACATAAGTGACAAAAATCGACATACGAATATGGCAAACAACTTACCATGGCGTGACCACCCTCAATTGACATGCCACGGTGGCTAAAGAACTCGCCTTCCATGTTGCGGTTTCGACCCCCTTCAATGGAATGCAGCACGTCGTTGTAGCCATATCTCCCGGGCACAACGTACATGTTTCCGGCTGGCAGTGGCGATCATTAGCGAACGATCCAATGCACGGGTAATAGTGAGTGACCATGGCGATCGGAGTGGAGAGGGGCATTGCTTGATTTTGGCGAACAAGGTGCTCCCTCACTGACATATCTTCATACTTGGTCGTCATGCTCTGTAAAGCGAAATGATACATACATAGTGTTAGCCAATCTGTAAAGTGAGATTTCCGATGTGATTCTTTTCAGGGCCTCTTCGCTTACAGAAAGCTCGAACTTGAGCGGATTCCCAGCCGTTTGAGCAGCCTGGAGGCCCGGACAAAGCATGTCGTTGCCGCCTTCGTCGTAGTATTTGCACACAGATTGCGGGAACACAGACTCTTTAAGCCCATTTTGTAGGTAGTAAAGTTCAGGAACCTCGCCACCCTCAGTCGAGTTCATCCACATCTGCATACAACACCATCAGCATTTTGACGAAGGCTCCACACAAAAGAATGCGACCGACCTCGTCACCCGCTACTCGGCAATCCTTTTGCTGCTGCGAGTCTGCATCACCGGTGCATAGCTTGAGGATTTCCACGCCGTACGCCTACAAATTACAACAGCAATCTTAAACGACGATATTCTGGTTCAACTTCACTCAAGGATACAATGTACCTGTTCCGAAAAAGCAACATACTCATCAGGTTTGAGCCAGCCTTTGCGGACACCGTGCGCACGGTACGACTGTTCTAGGAACCCGATGGTCGCAAAGTCCCAGCATGTGCCACGATAAGCCTGATCCTGTCGCGGAGTCACATAGTCCACAGCGAACTTGGATGGCAGCAACGCCATCGGGACCAAACCATTTTTGGAGACAAAGCTCATGGTCACCGGATCAAAGTCCTCATGAGCAGCATTCATCGTATCTTGCCGAGCTTCACTGACAGGCTCCCTGCACAGCAATAACAACGTTGAAATCAGTGATGATAGCAGC
This sequence comes from Phytophthora hibernalis, assembly GCA_012656075.1. NCBI lineage: Eukaryota > Oomycota > Peronosporomycetes > Peronosporales > Peronosporaceae > Phytophthora > Phytophthora hibernalis. The sequence goes on from JAAKBF010000247.1 coordinate 250,226, forward strand.
AAAACGTTAGCAATTCGTCGGATCTTTGCAATGCACATACACATTCACAGCCTGCGTTTCCAGACGCGAAATCGTGTTGTTCATCGAGATACACAGGGACAGGAGCACGAAAAGCGCGACGCCATTCACTGCATAGAAAACTGTCCGCAATGGAAGTCGGGGAAGTGTATTGTGTTTGTCAGCAACTGTGGACTGTCGCGAGCGGACTGGCAATTCATCCTCGTCGTTGTCAGCTAGATATCATAACACATTTGCATTAGTGCACTACGAACAACTCGACGCGGGGTTCAATTCCAGAGCACCGTACCTCTCCCGGAGCCGTAGCGTAGCAGAGGACTGCGGTCTCTAGCGGAGACCGACCCCACCATTTGGCTTGCGGTGGAGGAGGTGCGTTCAAGAATGGCGTCCAGCAGGCGTTAGGATTTCTGATCCTCTGAACGAGTAAGTATACATAATACGGCTAATTGTAATGAAAGTGATTGCACATATGGTTTCACTAAGTTGACACAAACGATACTTTTGCAGGAAGGAGTGCTGCCTGCAAAAATCCGAAGTTGACCTAAGCTTACCGGTACTGTGAGAATATATATATTTTCATAGCTTTAGTGGTTTGACGTCAAAACTATCATCGCAGAGACTTGTTTACATCTACTCGTTGCAGCCATCGCCACCGGCAATAGCGAGACACGCGGTGGAATCGAAAATGCTCATGAGGTTGGTCATGACGGACCAAATGAGCGAGAACGACAGGTATGCCACCGTGACAAAACCCATGAAGTAGCTAGAGCCTCCCAGACGCTTCATCATTTGGGTTTGTTCCTTCTGTCGCGGAAGCATCACCAGGAATGCGAGCGAGAATAAGTTGGCCGCCCACATGATGAGTACCGTAATGGTAACGTCGTGCCTTACTTCTTGCGAGTCGTTCTGGATCCGCTCCGTTGTCAGGTCGAATTGGCCATTGACATTGCGGGTGATCGCAGTTGCAAAAGGTGTCGAGAGGTTGTAGACCGTCGTGAGCAGGCCATACATGGCACCTTCGTGCCCTTCCGTGGACAGCTCGACGATGATGAAGGAGCCCACAATGAAGATGATTCCTTGAGGAATTTGCTCAAGAATGGGAATACCCATCCAGATCCACGGCGAGCGGACGACATCCCAAATTGTCAAGAGCTTGCCCACAGCATCCAGACTTACGTTGCAAATCATGGTCACCACTGCCGTGCGTCGCCAGTCCCAGTCACGACCATAATTTCCAGCGAACCAGACCGCGATGGCGAACACGCCCGTGTTGATGAAGCCGGCGATTTTATCTTCGAGCGGTGAAACGTTAGCCCAGGTTGTCTGGATCGGATAACCCGATACGTACGTGAACGACGAGAAAATACCAGCAAAGAACTGGTAGGCAATGTACTGGTACACGGCCCGTGTCTGTACAACGTCCCAGAGTTCGCACATGTAGTGTTTGAAGCTCTTGCTATCACCCGGGCGGCTTTCTTCGTAAATAAACATCCACGTGACAGGCACAATCGGCACAAGAGCGACCGCTACAATTAACATCATGATCGGGAACGAGAGCGAGAAGTCAAAGTCACCACCATAGTCCTCGCCGTTGAAGCAAAATGCTACCAGAATGAGAGCGAGGTTGTTGAACACAAAGCGCGTGGTGTAGATCACAGTTTGAGTTCTTCCTCGAATTTCGAGCGGCTCGCGCTGGGCCAACTCCACCACAATGCCATCGGCGCACACATCGGCCATCAAATACCCGAATGCACAGCCCATCATGGGGATGACGTATATGCTTCCATCGTCGGCAGCACTGTAGTTGATCGTGGCAATGATTTCGGGCGTGTAGTCCTCGGGTTTTACGTCTCTGTACGCCGGGTCGGTGAAGTACGGCTCGCCCTGGGGCGTGAGCACCATGACCAAAAGCATGGCTAGGCTGATGATCCAGCCAATGACCATGTACGGCCGACGACGGTAGCCGCGAATCGGGAAGCAATCGGACACGATGCCATAAAAGACCTTGAAACTCCATGGAAGCTGTACAAGCACAGAGGCTGTGGTAGTTTGGGAACCGGGAAGGTTGAGGTAGTTCTGCAGGAATGGGTAGATGATGTTGGGCAGCACTCCGTCTATTAAGCCGACGGCTGCGTACTGCGCGACAAGGCCGATGTACTGTTTCGAAAACAGTTTTGGTGCACCACCGCTCCGAAGCGCACCGCCCTCGATGTAGTCGTCGTACACATAGCGCATTTTGCCGTAAGGATGCGGAGGTTCCAGCGGCGACATGCTGCATTGCGAGTCTCCCAGCATCGCGGACGCATCTGGGTTGTACAGCTCAATCTGTTCCGGTGGCGGCATTTCGGTCTCCGTTGGCCTGGAGTCTGACAGACTCATGTGCTGAAGGCCGCGAATCGAAAACTACAGAGCGAGGGGATCTGCTTGCAGGACGGATAGCACGGATAATCGCAAGTGGTGGACTCACTTTCAGGCAGATGCAGAGGCCGGGTCGACTTTTCCGCAGGATGTGCAGTGTTAGTGGTTCACCTCCATATTGGGCACCATATTGCTTTGGCGTCATCGAAACTTTCTCATTTACATGAGCAATTAACTTGAGCAAGTAGGTTAACCACGAATGACAAAACATAAGTGCTATTAATATTTTAATGTAAATATTAAAATATTAATACTTCTAAGTAGCCAAGGATATAGAATAAGACACGGCCAGACTCAATCTCAAAACGAATATTTGTAAGCAGGCAATCGCCCTCTTCATGGTCACACGGTTCTTGAGTGACTTAGGAGATAAGGTCCACCAGGCTAAAAAAACAGTATTTTTACTAACGCTACCGCTCCAAAACGCTCTTTGACTTACGCGGTTCTGAGCTGCCAATTATAAGTTATAATTTTCAGCTCAGAACCGCGGTATAATTTATAACAAGCAGTGGTGAGCGGCTGTGAGTGCGAGCAGTGGTAGCAATCTTTCGCGAAGCAGGGTCGCACTGTATTTGCGGAGGACTCAGCACTGAGCTTTCCAACAAACTGACCGGCAACCGTTACTCGGAGGGTTGCTTTTCTTTGAGGAAGTGTGGGGTGCCATCATCGATCCTGCCTTGCGTTGGCTGATGCGAAGCGGATTGACCGCCTTCGCTATTATAATAACTTGTTTTTTAGAAATGGCGTGTAAATCTAGTCATATACTGTACTATAGTACGCTAGATTTTACTTCTTTTTTAAATGCAAAGTTGATTAATTAAGGCCCTAAAAGGCCTTACAGTTAATTTATTCGCCTTACCTACTTACCTAAGTTAATTCCTCCATGAACAGAGGACTAAGCAGAGGGCGCCGAACACACGCAAGAAATGCAAATTCGGTAGGCGGCGGCTCGATCTGTATCAATTGCCGTTGATGGTGTGGAACGTACCGCTATGTTAGTTAACGCTGCGAAAGAAAGCGTTCAAGCGGACACGTCCTTGCCGTGTGAAGTTCACACGGCAAGGACGTCTGGTTGAATCCAGGTTGTACATGTAGTTTGCTGGTTTGCTAACTTGATGTGTGATAACACGGTACCCCTAATTATAATAGCAAAACGCAAGTCGTGTACACGGTGTACAACACCAGGTGCAGCAAACCATTCGGTAAATCGGTCAACTGAGCTGCTCTCTGCAACTGAAGAGAGCACCTTCAGCTGGCAGGGGTGCTGTCAGCATTACATGTATTGATACTGTACTGATCGAATTCGACCATAGGGTTATCGCTATTAATAACAACTCCTGTCCACCGGGAGGTTGCACACAACTTCAGGCTGAAGTCTTCAGCTACCGGTTGGAGCAGGCCTGAGGATGGCCACTCCAAGGTGTACCAACCATTCCGACCCACAAGGTACTTTGTCATGGACTGGAGAAAGCCGTCATCAGAGACTCGGCTACATGTTCCAGTACCGGTTCCATAACGACTCGTCGAGTTGTGTTGAGGAGGCTGCGTACCGGTACTGTTTGCCGTACAGTCATACAACGAGGGACAAAGTTTACAGTTCATGCGGTTGTTGTCCTCCGTAGACCACCAAGCAAGCTGTTGGTTCCTGCAGCACGTGGCTGCGCGGCATGGTTTTAAAAACCTGAAGCAGGCTTTTCGATGCCATGACTTGTTGTCGACTGCATTCAGCAGAGACCTGGCACTGAAAATGGCATCGGGACGACGCGAACTGGCTTGGCCGGCTCGAGACGAACGTCAGAGGTTCGTTCCTTGAGCGGTCGGGCTATGGGATACCTTCACGATTTGAAAAACGCGCCAATGTTGCACTGAACTGCCGGATATCAAAACAGAGAGACCGTCCGAGTCAAAGTCTCTGCTCGAAACTGAGAGAGGAACTCTGCCAAGGCAGCTGGCAGCCGTCGTCAGTGTCGAGACTTCCTGCTCGATTTGTTGTTTTCCTGCGCGTTCAAGGTGGTACCCACCAAAGAAGGACGAAAACCGGTGGAGGTGTCGTGCCGTGAAGCGAAAACAAAGGCTTGCTCGTTTCCTGTGGATATTGGACGGGAGGCTATCCCAGCCCCGCGTTGGACTGCGAGAACACTGTCAAAATCGCCCATCTTACCGCATTAGTCAATTTGCGTGGCAAGACACCCTACGCCTACGACTAGTCTGGCGGCACCAGCTTGGATCGGTTTAACGGACAGGTACCACCGACATGAAGCCATCCCGGACGGACACGGTGACTTCGCAGCAGGCACCAATCGAGCTGTACAACGAGGACTCATGCTCGTGGATGATCACCGATTCTCCGGACGATGGTTCACCGTTCCCGATGACGTTCGAGGGTCAAAAGATCCGCTATATCTATGACGACTACATCGAAGGCGGCGCGCTACGGAGCGGTGAAGCCCCGAATCTGTTCTCGAAGAAGTACATCGGTCTTGTCGCACAGTACGCCGGTGTCGGATTTATTGATGGAGTGCTGCCCAACGTTATCTACCCCTTCCTGCAGAATTACCTCAACCTTCCCGGTTCCCAAACAACCACAGCGTTCGTCCTCGTGCAGATGCCGTGGAGTTTCAAGGTTTTCTACGGCATCGTGTCTGACTGCTTCCCGATTCGTGGCTATCGTCGTCGACCGTATATTCTCGGCGGCTGGGTCTTCGCATTAGCGATGCTGGCCATCCTGGCGCTCACACCCCAAGGCGAGCCTTACTTCACAGACCCAGCGTACCGAGACGTAAAGCCCGAAGACTACACGCCCGAGATCATTGCCACGATCAACTACGGTGCAACCGACGATGGTAGCATCTACGTTATCCCTATGATGGGCTGCGCGTTCGGGTACTTGCTATCGGACGTGTGCGCCGATGGTATCGTGGTGGAGTTGGCACAGCGAGAACCTCTTCAGGTGCGAGGCAAGACCCAGACGGTGATCTACACGACGCGGACAGTGTTCAACATGCTGGCATACATCCTCTTGGGCTTTTGTTTCAATGGCGAGGAATACGGTGGAGACTTCGACTTCTCACTGTCGTTTCCAATGCTGATGCTGATCGTGCTGATTGTGCTTGCACCAATTGTGCCAGTCACGTGGTTCTTCCTTCACGAGGAGAGGAACGGTTTCGGAGCTATGAACTTCAGTCATTACATGCACACGCTTTGGGATGTCATCAAGACACGAGCCGTCTACCAGTACATCGCTTACCAGTTCTTCTCGGGTATTTTGCTTCGTTCACCTACCTTTCCAAGAACCCGATCCAGAGAAACTGGGCCAACGTCTCGCCGATCGCTGAAAAGGTTGGAGGGCTGCTGTCAACAAGTGTGTACGCCACGTCCATTTGGTTTGCTGGTAACTACGGACGCAACTGGGACTGGCGGCGCACGGCAGCGATAACCATGATCACTTACGTGTCGCTGGATGCCTTTTGCAAGCTGCTGACGATCTGGAATGTCGTCCGCTCGCCGTTCTTCTGGCTTGGGATCCCCATTCTGGAGCAGATTCCGCTGGGCATGATTTTTATTGTGAGCTCCTTCATCATCGTGGAGCTTGCTACCGAAGGACACGAAGGCGCCATGTACGGCCTCCTCACAACCGTCTACAACCTTGCAATCCCGTTCGCCACCGCCATCACACGCAATGTGGACAGTCTGTTTGACGTGACCACGGAGCGGATCCAGAACGACAGCAACGGAATCCGAACCGACATGAGCATAACAGTGCTCGTCATGTGGACAGCCAATTTGTGCTCGCTCCTGTTTCTGGTCATGCTGCCGCGACAAAAGGAGCAGACCCGTGCCATGAAGCAACTGGGCGGCTCGAGCTACTTCATGGGCGTCGTCACGGTGTCGTATCTGATGTTCGCGCTGCTGTGGACGTGCTCGACGAGTCTGCTGAGCATCTTCGATTCCACCGCGTGTCTTGTCATCGCGGGAGGCAACGGCTGCAACAAACCAAAGAGTCCGTAAAGAAAGTCAAGTAAGAAGTCTATCTAAAATGAAAACTGCAGCGCTAACCGCTGCCAAATTGAGCCTCCTTCACCCTCTTCACCCTCTCGTCCCCCAACTGCCAAAAACACACCAGCAACAGCGTTCATTCTCCGACAAAGTCTACAACTCCATCCCATTCACTGGAACAGCGTCCAGTCCTGGACCGCGAACGACTGCAGCGCCTGCTTAAATATGGCGGCGGCCACCTCCGAGTTGTTCTCGAACTGGAAGGCGTCGCGGCTGCTGCTGGCCGGGTTCACGCGCATGGGCGCAGACACCGACAGCACCACGTCCGTGGTCACGCCCGGCAGCCGCACGTTGGCCAGGTACACGCGCACCACGTTCTTGGCGTGGTCGCCCTCCTTGAACTTGGCCACGCGCTGGTCGCCCACAACGAGCTGCGTGGCGTGCGGCGCGTCGACGTTGGGCGCGTTGCTGGCATCAGCCGCCGCCTCCAGCAGCAGCGTCACCTCGTCCGGTCCGCAGCCGTTGGACTGCGCCAGCTCGTTGAAGAAGTAGCGCGCGCTGTCTGCGTCTGGGACGTTGTCCTCGTACTGCAGCAGCTCCACGATGACGCACTGGTCTGTGGCCGCGTTGGCGAAGACCTCCTGGTTGTCTGGTACCTGCCGGAAGGAGCTCACATCCGCGAAGCCCTCGGGGATCTCGCAGCTCAACGCGCCGCCGAACAACAGACGCAGCATCTCGACTTGGGTTGATGAACTTGCCTTTCAAATGCGGAATGAGCTGTTGGTGTAGCGTACCTGAAGAAATTTTGTATCCATTTCAACATCCGGATGTACACGGTATACAAGTTTCTGTTAAGTATCCACTGTCCGGATATGGCCACAGCACTCGATTAAGTATCCACGACTCGGATGGGTCGCGGCCATTAGATCGAAAATCAACCGGAACAGCATGAAGATCGAGGAAGTGCAGTCCACAGCCAAGGCGCAGCGCATCGCGTCGCACACGCACGTCAAAGGTCTTGGCCTGGAGTCGGACGGCTCGGCGTTGCCCATTGGCTCGGGCCTCGTGGGGCAGGAGAAGGCGCGTGAGGCCTCAGGACTCGTGGTGGAGCTCATCAAGTCCAAGAAGATGGCTGGTCGTGCGCTACTACTGGCCGGTGCGCCTGGTACAGGCAAGACGGCCATGGCTCTGGGTATTTCCCAAGAGTTGGGTCCCAAGGTGCCGTTCTGTCCCATGGTGGGCTCGGAGGTGTACTCGTCTGAGGTCAAGAAGACGGAGATTTTGATGGAGAACTTCCGGAGAGCCATCGGCCTCCGTATCAAGGAAAGCAAGGAAGTGTACGAGGGAGAAGTGACGGAGATGACTCCGGAGGAGACTGAGAACCCGCTTGGAGGCTACGGCAAGACCATCTCCCACGTTATTGTTGGCTTGAAGACCACGAAAGGCTCCAAGCAGCTGAGACTTGACCCCAGTATCTACGAAGCTCTGCAGAAGGAGAAGGTCTCGGTGGGCGACATCATCTACATTGAAGCCAATAACGGCAGCGTCAAGCGCGTGGGACGCTCAGACGCCTATGCGACCGAGTACGACCTCGAGGCGGAGGAGTACGTGCCTATTCCCAAGGGCGACGTGCACAAGAAGAAGGAGCTGGTGCAGGACGTGACGCTCCACGATCTGGACATCGCCAACGCCCGCCCACAAGGAGGACAGGATATCATGTCCATGATGGGCCAGATGATGAAGCCCAAGAAGACGGAGATCACGGAAAAGCTGCGCACGGAGATCAACAAGGTCGTGAATAGGTACATTGACCAAGGTGTGGCCGAGCTTGTGCCTGGTGTGCTGTTCGTAGATGAGGTACGTGGTGTGGCGATTTGTTTTTGAAGAGTGATACACTGACTTGTGTGCTGTTGCAGGTCCACATGCTGGACATTGAGTGCTTCACTTACCTGAACCGCGCGCTCGAGTCGACGCTGGCTCCGATCGTGGTCTTCGCCACCAACCGCGGTGTCTGTCAGATCCGTGGCACTGACGTTTCGTCTCCGCACGGCGTGCCACTCGATCTGCTCGACCGGATGCTCATCATCCGCACGATGCCCTACTCCGTGGAGGAAATGGTTCAGATTATCAAGATCCGCGCTGAGGCAGAAAGCATCAAGCTGTTGGACGACGCCACGGTGCGTCTGGGCGAGATCGGTTCACAGACGTCGTTGCGGTACAGCGTCCAGCTGCTGACCCCGTCCCGGATCCTCGCAGAGACGCAAGGCCGCTCCGACGTGTCGGTGGACGACATCGAGGAGACCAACGACTTGTTCAGCGACGCCAAGCGCTCGGCGCAGGCACTCGCGCAGTCGGAAGGATACCTTATGTAACGACAGACAAAGATACCTGCATCAAAGCGCCTGTCCGCCAAATACAATTGAAGGGTCACTCGCTCTCTTGCCTTGCTCGCTCTCCTAGATGCAATGGAATCCATGAACAGCGAAGTTGTGCGGGAGTCTGCAATCTTCGCAGCACTGTCTCCGCGAGGGTACCCAAGACGTGAACGTCCGCGTCGAGCAGAAGTTGTACCGAGTGGGTCGCTCCCACCGGTAACTCCACGAGATGTAAGCTCCATTCTCCAAGCCCCACCACAACAAAGCATGAAAAGGTCGACGTTGTCTCCAAAGACCCCCAAACACTGATGATGTCGGTTCCCATGACGACAAACGAGTGTTGGCTTGTGTGGAAATTCTTGAGCGATTGGGTAAAGACACAGGTAAGTTTGTGCTAGTATCAACTCGAGATGTTGTGATCGATTAATTCTGTATGATGATACGTCGTAGCTTGCGATGGAAGTTCCTGCTTCGATCCCTGGTTTCGGAACGTTTTACCTTCGCGTCCAGCCTTTAGGCATTCGTATCACATTTTTGGTAAGTCAACAGCTGAACCTGAGTGGTTTGTGCACCTGTAACTTTTTTCCGGTTTCGTAGAACCTGACAAGCAGTTCCTCAACACGTTTGGCATTCAAATGGACTCGGAGATTCCTGATCCAGCACTTGCTGCAGCGCTGCCCCCAACGATTTCTAATTCTGATTCATTGGCATCTACCGGTGGCCGTAGCCGAGCAGCGAGTGTTATCGGTCTGGGCAATGTATTTGCATTTAGTTTCGTGGAAATGGCAGCATGCTGCGGGAACGCAGTCGATGCGAAAAGAGCTCAGGAATGGCTCATCGCGATCATCCACAAACTGGGAAATGCTATGAGTCAATGTGGCAGAGTACGTGCATGCTCACAACTTTGCTATTGTTTCTATCGTTAAGCTTTTAATGCTACCCGCTGCAGGTAGAACTAAATATCGGTGTTGGCGTGATAGTATGTGCTGATCGTATCCTCCAACGCCATCTACTCTCACACGATTCGGTATGTGCACCCTTCAATGTACAGGAAGTGATTTTTTATTGACGGGGTTTCTTCTGCATAGCGTGCTTCTCCACGACTGGAGTATGAAATTCGAACCGGAGAAAGTTTTGTTAAACGAAGCTTGCGGGCTCAAGCCGCTCTTCAACCCACCCATGCGCCAACTAAAAATAAGCACGTCAAAATATTGCTATCGTTCTCAGTTGCAGCCTAGCTAATGTTTCCATATTGTCTCTGTGTGTATGTATACTTGCAGGCTCTCTTTTCTATCAGGGTCCACCTTTTCTTCATCGATCCAGCTAAACCCTGTGGTAGACCGATCTAAAGACGTTCCAGACTTCTCATTTGGGCCACCAAACCCGCGACGACCGACGTTCACTTCTGTGGTAGCAACTTCGGATACTAGGTCGGCATCACTTTCAATTCGAAATCAACGGTCTCCTAGTCCGCGAATCAATCGTATTAGCACCCATGTGACCACACCGCAAGCAGCTGCTGATGAAGGGCAAGCAGCAAATGATACACCGACAATGCAGAACCAAACTGAAGGGATTTGGATGCCGCCGCAGCTATTTGATGGACTAACTCGGACACTCTGTGTGGAACCTGATCAGAATGTGTCGTTCTTACTTCCCTCGAACCGTATTGGGTCAAACTTCACGGAGTCTGCAGCGCTTCTGATGACAGAGAAATCCGCGTCACACTTCGGTCAGCTAACTCAGCACGCTGGAGGTTTGGTATTCATCGACAAGCCGAGTTTCGCTAGCCCTCAGCTGCTGCGCGAAAGGAAAGAGTCGACAGGCAGTTCAATATCTGAACAGCGATACTTCGAATATTTGTCCGACGACAAGCTGATAGATCGCTGCTTCCTTGCGCCGCTTTCTTCTGACCTCGAGACAAGAGTTGTGACCGCCGCTGTGAAGTATATTGTGGGGCTATCGAGTGATCATATCGAAAAAGTGATGGAAACAGCGCATGAGGAATTTATCGACAATTATTACTCAAGCGCCAAGAAAGCGATCCTGAACTACCTCTTGATGCGGGCAGCATCCTGTGAGCGGCTTGGAATTGCACACGGAGTACCAATCCACGCCGTCCTCCCAACAAAGTGGAAATGGGGGAGTAGCGATGAGCCCAATGGTTGTCTTTCGGACTTGAAGGCTTTAGTTTTACGACATGAGAGTCGACCCGCAAACCCCAAGCGTAAAAGGAATACCTATGCGATCCAGCAGACATCAAGAACAGAGAGTTCCTGTTACTCGATGGCAATTCGTAGCAAGGCCGTGCGTCGCAAGCGTGTGCAGTCAAAGTTGATGTCACTGCTGGTTTTGTCCAGTCCACAGGTTCGGGTCTTACGTTACATGTGGCATGACTTACACACATCAGCTACACTGGTCGATCTCCCAAATATTGAAATGCTCAGCGATGCCATCGAACCGATGGATATCATACAGTTTGAACGAGCTCAGCTCACTTTTTCTGCGAAAATGAAAGCCTTTGTCATGGAAAATTGGTACGTGAAAACTAAAATGATGTTCGAAAGTGCCATCCGAGCCGAAACCTTTTCGATACACACGTCAGAGGCAGCAGTGAACTTTCGACTGCGCCACCTCTTCGACACCGTGGCCGCAGTGATGTCTCTCCAGATCCGCTCGCTTATTATGAAGTCCATCCAAGCTTACGTCACGTTTTTCGAGTTGTTCGGGACGATAAATGAGGATAAACAGGAGAGCGATTCCAGTCTGCGAGCCCAAGGCCGGTCAACATTCTCTGGTTTGCTAACGACGCTGGTGTTGAACGACGGGCAAATACAAGTAAGTACCGCTTTCAGTAACAAGAGCCTTTGACTCGCTAGCTGACTCCTATGATTTCTACTTGCAGTTTCGAGACCCTCTCGTCGACATCCCAAGTCGCCTGTTGAACGTACTTCACAACATACCCAAAATGTTTTACAACCTCGGACGCATCGAAACACAATTTGAGGAACCCCTTGTACTGTCTAACGCTTCTTCACCTTTCCTGTGGAACGTAGCTTCGCAGGAGGACGATATCGTTGTTGCCACGATCCGAATTCGATCGATCATCGAGCACAACCTAACTTTTTGCGAAAGCTGCAAAGCGAATACGACGTGTTTGCCCTAACACATCGATACGTGAATTCAGTTGACTGCTTTCACCTGGAGGAAAATGGCGAACTGGAAACTTACCGGTCTGAGATGGAGCGTGTCCAGGCAACTACGATGCAGCTCGCGATCGACAATAGACATTCGCAAAATCTTGGTCTTTTCTCCGTCGATTGCCGCCTTGTGAACGCGAAGTTACACACAGACCTTGCCCAGTGGACTATTCGACTGCTTCAAGCGTTTGAACAGCGAACAGGGAGAATGAATGCTGAGCTACGGCAGCAGTACAAAGAGATTGCAGCTCGATTGGCAAAGAAACCATTGGATTTATATGAACTCGTCGATGCCGAGGCGTTTATGCAATCGCTAAAGACAGCCAAGCTACAAGAACTTCAAGACCGGGGCAATACTATCAAGCACCGCCTTAGCTTCTTGCTCTTTGAGCGAGAAAATTTGCACATTGGTAATCTTGGAATTGATTGCTTACCCGATGCACCGCCGGACGATCAAGAGTGTGAAAATAACGCTTCATCATGCTTCCGTCTCTCGGTCGACCTCCTCTCCTCGACAGCGAAAACAGTCAAATGGCGTAGTCATATCGAGAAGCTGCTCAAAGAAGCCGAATCGTTGCTTGTGAACGAACGTTCACGAATCGAGGCCATGTTTATTGCGAAAGGTCACGATTTCAGGCTGAAATCGACGAGTTTGAGGGTGAGGTAAGAGGGTTTGCGAAGAAAGGAGATCTACGACATGCAGCTACCTATGTTGTTCAGCTTGCAAAAATGAAGGACAACATGTTTATCTTCCGGCAGGCGATGGAGACGATTGTAAGAGAAGAGCAAAAGCTGCAGTGGAAGCCAACGGACTTCAGCAAACTGGACGATATAGCTGAGGAGATGACACCGTATGAACAGCTGTGGAAGACCGTCAGAGAATTTCGTGAGATGAACTCGCGGTGGTTGCGTGGAAATGTATTCGAATTACCAGGAAAGGAAGGAGCGACAGCTCTGCAGGAAATGCTCACTGCCGTTGCCAATGTGTCAAGCGTGATTCTTTTGAGCTCAGCCGCGGCAGCGATCACTGCAGAAACAGTTCGGAAGCAAATGACTGATTTTCGCGAAAACGTTCGGCTAATAGTTGCTATTCAAAATCCAGCGATGAAAGAGCGGCATATGAAAGCAGTGTCCGGTCTCATCGGACTAAAATTTAACTCTGAAGAGACTATCACATTGCTGAAACTACTTGAGAATGGAGCTTTTGACGTGGTCAGCAATATCGTTGATATCAGCTGCAATGCTACACAAGAACAACACATTGAACGAGCATTGCACGAAATGAGAGAAGAATGGGAAGCAACAAGCTTTGAGCTCGTGCCGTCTCGGCACTCGTTTTCTTCCAGTGCCGCCCTTGCTCCATTCATGACCTCGGATGACTCCGAGCGAAAATCATTCAACGGTGTGCTTAGAAAATCGTGTGCCGAGCGGATAGTAGCACTTATGGATGATCATCTTCTTCGGCTTCAAACGCTATCGTGTATGTCACATGCAGACCCGTTCATCGACGACATCTGTGTGTTGCAAGCGTCTGCATCCGAAATGGGTCAAATTGTAGAGATGCTGACTATTACCGAGCAGTTGTGGCGCAAGCTGACTCCACTTTTGCAGCTGGTATAGTCGAGCATGACTCAAACCCGTGTCAGCTATTTGGTAATGCAGCTCAACTGTACTCATCAACTCACGCTACTATCTTAGAAAAAACACATGTACAACGTTTTTCCAACGAACAAGCACAACTAGAGACTTGGATGAAGCACATATATCCCCCACAAAGGCGTTAATTTCTGACTTAGAACAATGCCGAATGCTTTTGGAAACTGTGCGGGGAGATGTCCGGGTAGGATTCGAGACGAAGCGATCGAGTTTTGCTCGTTTTTACTTCCTTTCGGATGCCGAGCTGGTGACTGCATTGGCTCTAGCAAGGGTACCGGGTGACGCAGCCCTTGGAAAGCGCTTTCAAGATGCTTTCCAGGTATTCACAGTGTTCTTACAAATCCAGCTAACGAGATCACTGGATTGCTTAGTTCGGCAGGCGAACCTTTTCCACTTGGCTCCCCGATAGCCACAGCTGATATTCCAATGCCTACATGGTTAGCAAAGCTTGAAACTTCGATGACAACAATCCTGCATGCATCCATCCGTGCTGCTTGCAGTGATCTTCCACGCAAAGAGTTTCGCAAGTGGTGCTTGATCTGGCCTGAGCAATCGCTGCTAGCTGCAATTCAGCATGTTTGGACGCTGGAATCGGAGCAAGCATATCGAAACTTGAATCAGCGAAAAGCGTGGACTGAGCTGACAGACAATCTCCACTTGAATATCGAAGCTGTTAGCAAAGAGATTAAGGTGGCGGCGTACCCACACGCGAAAGTGACACTCTCGAATGTGTTACTGCTTCTGACGCAACTTCGTGACGTGAGCAATTATGTACTTGAAGAAATTGGTGGCGCGTGGGTTGAACAAATTGAGAACTCCCGCGAATCGCGCGGTAAAAGCCAGCATTCACCAAGTCTCACCTGGATCTCACAACCACGCTTTTATTTTATCGATAACGTGCTGAGTGTGACAATGATGACATCGTCATATTTACCCTATGGGCTTGAGTACCTAGGAAACGGGTCGACAGGAATTTTAGTGACTCCGCTTACGATGAGGTGCTATCACGCAATTGCACAGGCAGCCAGTGCCATGGTCAAAGGTGTATGTTTGGAGGAGCCGCTGGGACAGGGAAATCTACTATATGTCAGCAGCTAGCCCGCCTATGCGGTCGACTGTGTGCCACATTTCAGTGCGCCAACCGAAAGCTGTCATTTGACGACCTGGTAAATTTCGTGAAGGCCACAGCTTCATCGGGGGCATGGTTGTGTATTGACAACTTCCAACTCCTAGATCCTGCGAACATATCCATGGTGACACTGTTGTGTGGACAAGTGGCGACTTTTCTCGCTGCAAGACACGCGCAATGTACCATCGTTGGTGATAGAATTCGTCTCAAGAGGGGGTTCTTTCTACTAACTTTAACGACCCGGGAGCACCTCAATAGTGCACGAAGTTGTGGATCACGCGACCGATCAGTGCAGGATGCTAAATTCTTCTTTCGAACTGTCGTTGTGCAGTCACCAGACATGGAAAAACTCGCTGAGTTTGAGCTGCAGTGTGGCCGATTCGTGCATGCTTCGGTGCTTGCCAAATTTGTCGCTGTTACACTGGCATCATTTGAACGTGGATTCGAGTTGATGAACAACCCAACAGAGACGGCTGATGAATTGAAAGTTCTTGGACCTCAGCTGGTGAGTTTGCGTATGATCAAGAACGTCGTGAAACGTGCTACGGAGCTAAACGGTACCGAGAGAGAGTATCGTAGACGTACCCGGAAGAGCATACTGATCACTCCCGATCAAGATGAAAATGAAGAAGCACCATCTGCACATACTGATGAACCTATTTCGAATTATGCCACAGCAGAAGGCACTACGAAACGTGATGAAGAGCGAATGGAGCATCGTAATGTCTACCTAGCTCTGCGTGAGCATCTTAGCGCAGTGATACCAACTTCGAACCTCCCTTTGATTGACTCTATCATGCGTGATTTTAATTCGTTGGCATCTGCAAGGGAGTTGGGGACTTCTCGCGCGAGCACTTTGTTCAGTAGCTCTAGACTGAGTGGAGGACCATCTAAGCGCAGCATTGAACATGACGTGGAGAGCTGCGTCCGTACAAGTGAGAGCTCATGGAGACGTTTTGGCGTGGAATTCGGTATGAAAACTGTGCAACTTTTGCAAACTATGCAAAACCATCGCATTGTTGTGATTTCAGGAGATACTCAAGTTGGTAAGACAAGTGTTTATTCCTCACTTTCACGAGCACTCACACACATCTCGAAGAATAGAACTGCGAGTCAAAGTAGTGCTCGCACACTACCCTTTAGAGATTCCGAGAGTGACATATCTTTAGTCGCACCAACGCGATGTGTCGTCGTATGCCCTCGCGCGCTTAGATCTGGCCAGTTACTTGATCTTGCAGCAGAAGATCATTCACACAGTGTTTTTTCCAAACTTTTGAAAGAAGCAAAGGTATTCTTCAAGACCGACAAGTGCACTCAAACGTGGTTAATTTTCGATGGTGACCTCGACTCCCTCTGGAGTGAGCAACTTATGCATACGGTGGAAGAACTGCAGGATGATTTTCCAGGCTATCAGAAGGGATTGCAACTTTCGTCTGGGAAATATTTAAATACCCCTCCCTACGTGAGGATTGTGATGGAGACTACAACACTGATGAATGCTTCACCGTCTTTTATTACTCGTGTTGGTTCCGTGCACGTGACCGGACACCACCCTAGCACAAGTGAACAGGGATGGGAAAACCTTTACGAAGTATGGAAAACGCTTAGAAAGGAAGCGTTTGAAGGGTACGCAGATTTCATTTTTGCGATCCTTGATGCGGTGGTCGCTGAAACCGTCTCAGCTACACTAGAATTCGTAGTAATGAACTTTAAGAGTTGTGCTGGTGAAGCTCTAGGAGTGGTGAGAGTCCAATGGATGCTGTCGTTATTTTTCAGCGCACTGAAGCAATCTTGGATAAAATTTGGTGCATTAGCGAGTGACAAGCAGCGAAACACCGCCATTCACTGCCTCTTTTACAATCACTCGTATGGGGAGTAGGGAGTACGACCAACAGTCTCGAACGTCAGAAGTTTCATTTGCTTTTGTACGATTGGATTCTTCGTGGCCCAAACAATGAGCAGTCGACGCTAAAGCGTTTGCTAACCCTTTATTTCCCGAATGGCGCACTGGCAGGAAGTGGTTCAAATAGTGCTACCGGAGAAAAAGCGGCAAACAGTTCCCGCATTACGAGCGGAGGGTCAGTGTCACAAAAACAAACGCTTTATGACTACGGGTTTTCACTTGATTTCGGCTCTAAATGGCTACCTTGGACTGAGTACTATAACCGCTGGGTGCAAACATTGCTGGGGTCAGCATCGAGTGGCTCTGGAACGGGGGACAGAGGAGGATTTGCAGGGTATAATTCAGTCGGTTGGCAATTGAATCGTTTACTAGTTCCTACCAGAGCTACATCTGCAGCAGTTTGTTTGTCCAGCCAGTTACTTCTTGCAAACATCCCTACTATACTAACTGGCCCAAGAGACTGCGGAAAAACTGTCTGTGGATCAGCTGGGATGTTTCTAAATGCTGCTGACTCTCAGGTACCAGCCAAGGTTGACGAAACCGCGCCTGGAAAAACTTCCCAACTGGAACCAGACGGTGCAAACCCTTCAGGCACTGCTATGGCAGCATCGTCTGAAGAATCTGTGTTTGAGAAAGTTTATGGTGGATACTATACACGAGCGAGTGAAATACTGCTTCATCTTGAAGCTGCTCTTCAGAAGATACGCATACAACGCCAAGGTAAACTAAAAGCATCAAGTGGGTCTGTAGTTGATAACAATAACCTCTCAACCCACTCTCGGGCCGTTCTACTGCGCTGGCTGATCAAGATTCACAGCGCTCCGTGTACGTATTTGTGGACGATTTGCATTGCATCGATTCTGGGCGTAGAATGGATTCGGCGCTTGAACTGGTGCGCATGCTAGCGGAGTATCAAACTGTCCTAGATCCGAGCACAAACTTGTTGACACCCTGCCGCGGGTTTCTTCCATTCGGGACACTTCAAGTTCCGACCCTCAACAGCCAATGCAGCTCCACGTCACACGATATCGGACGCCTAGCACGAAGATTTGTCCCCATCGCATTGCAACCATTTTCGGATGCTGACCTTACAACAATTTGTGAGAACTTTCCTTCTTCAGTATCATCAAGTGAATTACCACCAGGATCAGGATCCTCCTCATCTACTTTTTCTGCGGTATCAAAAGAAGCTTTACAACTCCAATCACTTGTTATCAAGGCGAGCCTTAAACTGTACCGGCTGCTGACATCAAACGCCGACTTTACTGTCTTTTCACAGGAATCAGCGTTCAATTCAACTAAACTGCACTACAACTTCCAAGCGGCGCAGCTTTTTCAGGTCGTTAGAAGTATTTGCTGTGAAATTTGTCCTCCGCTGCTGCTCACAGAGAAACCAGCGTTGGCTCGGTTATGGTGTCACGAAAGCGCACGTGTTCTAGGAGATGGTATTATGGATTCAAAAGAATCATTTAGTTTTCACCGGCGCGTATTGGATATTGGACTGGCAACTTTTGGTGTTACTGACGCTGCATTCTATCCTACCCAATTCGACAGTGTGACACTTCAAAACCAGACACTCACTCAGAACTGGTTTGCAAATGACCTCCATTTTTCATTCATCGGTGAAACAAACACCGGTGAAGCCTATCGGAATGGCTACCACGAAGTTAGCGAAATGGGAAAGCTAGAACTCGCGATTGAGCGAAACATGATGGCGGTCAATATTGCAGATTCATATACTTCGAACGGCCCGGAGTCGATGGAGATTATCCTGTGTTCTTATGTGATTAAGCATGTTTTACGTGTTAGCCGGCTACTACGGATGGGAAGCAATGTGCTATTACTAGGCGCTCGTGGGAGAAAACTGGTCACCATCACGCGCCTAGCTTGCTTAATGTGCAAGCGAGTCTCAGTGGTGTATCAAATTCCAGCTCCAACAGTAGCATCATGGGATGAATCCGTGGTTACGAACAATCATGCTACTGATCGTGAGAAGTGGAACGCAGCATTGCGAACAGCCATGCTGAAAAGTGTTCGATCTCACGACGCATCCATTGTTTTCGTCGTGAAAGACGTCTATCTACATCCAGAAGCGTATCCATACCGAATTATCGACCGGTTTCTCGGAGGGCATAGCATGCCTCCTGAAATTGTCACGCGTGAGGATCTGGATGAAGAATTAGTTTCCATTTTGTGTGAAAATGCTCAGCGAGAACAAAAGCAGCCGCAGATAACTCGTATTGACCATTCTGTAGCAGCACACCACCAAGCGCGTTCTGAGCTTCGCTCAAAACGCGCCCTTCTTGATTATTTTTTCCAATACGTTAGGCAGAAGCTTCAGATTGTTCTGATACTTTCACCACCGTCTGCCGCTTTTGGGGCATCAAATTGGGCGTCGGTTTTGTGGCGATACTCAAACATTCTAAAGTGCTGCGATGTAAACTATGCTGACGGATGCCCCACGAATGCACTAATGACAATAGCCCAAAAGTGTCTTGCTCAGTCCACTACGACTACCGATAGTCTTCAGATCTCAGAGGCTGCAGTTCAGGTGTATGAAGCTACGTGCCATTATTTGGCAAAATCTTGTAAAGGTGATCCAAGCGACGTTGAGAAGCAAAACCTCCCCGAAACCAAGACATATCCAGCCAAGGACGATTTCATCACTGGTCCATCTTGGGATAGCGTGGCATTTGTGGCAGTGGAACCATGTATGCTTGTAGATCACTTAAGTCTGTTCCGTTCACGTTTTGAGCAGCTTCAAAACTCAGTTTTAGCCTCTGTGTTAAAGTTTAAGGCTGGACTCGAATTCATCGATCAAACAGCGCAGATCTTGGAAACAGAACAAAGTCAAGCTGAGTTGCTACTTCCGGAAGTACGAGAAAAATCAGAACTCAGACGCAGAATGTCTGGCACTTTAGAGAGAGAAAATTGCAGCGGACAAAGTGACTAGAGGACTTGAGCTGGCAACTACAGTAGTTGCCACTCAACGTGAACGACTTTTTACTGTTACCAGGGAGTACAACGATTTGATAAAAGAATCTCGCACTATTTTTGAGAAGATGAAGAGTGTATTGAGCATCTACCACGACGCATTCGATGAAGAGGAAGTTAATCCTGATGAGCGTAAATACGACGATGACAACAGTTTTGATTGTGACGGAGAGAAGGTCGTCGAAAGTGAGGGAGAAGCGCAGCACTTAACGGTGGCAGTAAACACCGTTGCCAAAATAGACAGCTCAAAAGAAGTTGACGTAGAAATGATCGGTCGGCGTCGACTGCGTCGACTTGTCCGCAAATTTGCGTCCTTGAAGCGTATACCCTCATCGATTTACCAGTTGTCTGAGTGCCTTGGCGTGATTCTTGGTATTGATCCAGTTGAAGGACACGATGAAATGGACCCGGATGAGATGATCATGAATTACTGGGAGAATGTCGCAGTTCAAATGACCATGGCAGAATTCTGGAAGAAGCTTATGGCGTTCGAAGTACCTACTCAAGTCACTGAAAAATGGTTAGCGTTTTGCTTCCGATTTGCAGGTCACCCGACTTCGACCAAGATCTGTTTACGTCAGTACACGAAATAGCTGGTGTCTTGTGGGAGTGGGTACAAAAGTGCACAACGTATGCACGGGACTTCATTCTAGCCATGCCAAAACATGCACAGCTGAAGCGCGAACAAGAACTTCTGAAGCAAGCTGAAGCTCAAGTCATCAAGAGTAAAATGGAGATTTATAATCAAAATACATTGTCCCTGCACACCAGCGAGCTCCGAGAATTGTCAGAGGTGGAAAGGCAACGCGCAGACGACAAACTACAAGACACCACGTCGCTATTGCAGCTCACGAATGCAGCTTGGAAAGTCCTATCTTCAACCCGAGAAAAGTGGAAGCAAAAATATGACTCATACTCACAATTTGCAGAGTACTGGAAGGGTGACTTACTTCTTTCAACAGCGGTCGTTGCGTACGCTTCATGTCTAACGCGTTCTAGGCGCTTAGCATTGCATCAATTATGGATGGAAGCTATTGCATCGCGTTCGGTGGTGGCTTCTCCCGTACGCCGACCACTACATGAAGTACTTCAAATCCGCGAAGACGAGCTCACAAAAATGTGTTTGAATGGGATAACGACAAGCGATGAAAGTGCACTGGAAAACGCAGTAATTGCCTTGCACAGTTATCGTTTGCCTCTTCTCATTGATCCGTACGGTGTTGCTACGGACTGGCTTAAGAAACAGCTAGGTTCTAGCAAACTTGTTATTGCCGCAGCTAGTAGCACCACAAGTGATGCAACCGTTTGGAAAGAAGTGGAGACGAGTATAAAGACAGGGACTGCTCTAATTCTAACTGATATTTGCGAGGAGCGTATGAAGGGCTTGCACTCCTTTCTTGATGCCAAGCGAAGAGCGTTGTTTGAAGCTGTAAATCATGACATTATCCCTAGTGGTGATGGTTATCACTGTTGGTGCTACGCTCCTGATAATATCGCGGACAATGTCAAATCGCACGCCTCAACTAACGATAAAGAAGTGGTTCGCCGTTTAGAGACCCCGATCTTCGAGTTTAGTAGTGATGCATGTCGAGTGTTTATGATCTACACGGACACAAATGCTGCACCAAGTTGGTTGTTAGCATATCAGAGCAAAATTACTGTTGTTCAGTTTGAGCTGAGTGCACCTTTTGTGGAAGCGCAGTCTCTGCAAAAATTGCTGGAGTCCCAAGGGCGTCTTCGTGAGTTGACTGAGATTCGAACGCTACAACAGGAGATGGTGATCTGTGATGAACAAATCTTTGGGTTAGAAGAGGAGCTACTGGATTTTTAGTACTGAGAAAGCTGAGCAGGTCTATTCAGAAAACTCTAAAACACTGCGGATTGTGGCCAACCGAAGTTCGTTGAACACGCTACAGAGTACAAAAGCTGAAGCAATAGCAAAAGTAAAGGTGCACTGGGATAGCCTAGGTAGCTACCGAGCTGTTGCGAGGAGATGCTTGGATGCTGTTTGGGCTTGGCGTGAGTTCAATTTTGTGATTCGGGATACGGATAATACGACGAAAAATACATTCACGCTGGCATTGGTATGGCAGCTACTGGTTCAGGCTGGCAAAGCAAGCAACAAGACCGACAGTGATTTAGAGGTAGTAATGGCTTGCTTCACTAGCTATCTGCAGCAGTATGTTATCATGAATCTTCGTGACGAAGACTGTCTCCTATTCAAATTTCTGCTGGCTTTTCGTATATGGCAGCGGCGTATGGAGGATGAAACTTCACCGTCACGAGGGGAGGATGGTTTACTAACACCTGAAAGTGGCGTACAGGGCCGGCGTTCCACTGACATGGAATTATTAGCACGTTTGCTAGCGTTGGTTAGCTGTAAATCTGACCGCAACCCCGTGACACCTGCCGACCAACACTAAAAGATTTACTTGCGCTTCGACCTAACGGCATCAAAGCTATTGCTTGGTCTGCGGTTTGCTATTTAGCAGAGGCATCTGGGGAACTCCGACAGTTTATCTCGAGAGTGAAGGACTTGGAAGCAGGGCAAACTATGTGGAAAGAGCTGCTCGAACTGGGAACAAGGAATTCAACTAATGGGGAAGTGCAAATTTCTCTTGACGCCTTTACCCGTTTGTGCGTCGTCACAGCTGTCCATCCGCATCGCTTTTTGTGCGAGCTTGAAGACTTCGCTGGGCGAGAGCTACAGCGAATTTACACTGTTCCCGTGACATCAACACAGTCCGTCATACCCGTACCGGATATGAATCTACCGTCACTTCCCACTGTGGTGGCCGCAGCAGCACACTTAGCAATGACTCAAGCCCCCGATCTCCATCGTGATATGTTCTACATGTGGCAATCCTTTTCAAGTGCAAAAGCCCCGCTAGTAGTTTTTTGTCCGCCAAACATTGATTTTATGGATGCGGTAGCAAACGTAGCGAGACGTGCTGGAGCAACACTGGATGCTACAGACACTATCCAGCTATTGCTTGCCGACGAATCCACTTTCAAGAAATTACTTTTACTAGCTATGAAGAATGGTCAGTGGGTAGTACTTCTAAACGTACACACGTGCCACAACCGAATAGTGCAAATGAGCAGTATTTACGAATCACTGGATGATGGACACGCTCATTCGGACTTCCGTTTATGGATATCAGTGTCAACACAATCCGTTAGAAGTGGAGCGATGTGGCAGGATGGTTTTGAAAGCATAAAGATTAATCGAATCGCAACTCGTCGAGAATGGGGAACTGGGTTTGTTTCATTGAAGCGGAGTTTACAGCACACATTCGCAATTCTGAAGCACGAACTCGACGAGTTTACATTTTCTAGCACCATTTCAACGCACCCAACCTTGACGTCAGTAGGTGCTTCGGCATTAAGTGAATGCGAAGAGAAAACCATGAAGCAACTCGGAATTTTTCATGCACTTGTTTCGTGTCGTGAACATCTTGAATTAGCACAATGGAAAACGAAAGAAGAATTTGGGGATACCGAACTGTGTGCTGCAATTCGCTCTTTGGTGGTTCTACGAACAGATGAACAGATCGGAATGAAGGAACAACCAAGTCTTCTGTGTACGCCCAGCATAGGAATGTGGAATGAAGTGACATTGCGTGGTGTTATCTCTAATGTCTATGCATCAACACTCGAATCACGGCAAGATCAACTGCTGGTTCAATCCTGCATTGACTTCGTGTTTAGCGCATGGCCAAAATTACAAGATGAAGTCGAGTTTGATGCTAAAGGGATAATAGGTCACATGACCCTACCGGAAGTTGTCCTTGCTATCAAGAAGCTGGCAATTACCCCATGGATATCAATCGTAAGCGCTATCCCCTACTTTTGGACAAGTGAGTCTTGCGGACCTTCGCTTCTAAAGGATTCACTGGTTGGTGGTGGAACACCATTAGACGGTATGTCGCTATGTGATGCTCAAACCTCGCGGAGAAACCTACAAAAGATAATCACCACGCAATTAGCAGTACTGCTAGAAAGCAGAGGATACGAGTTGCACACTCGATTACTACCCGTGCGCTCACTTAGTGCGATGGAAGTGCTTCCACTGATCGAACTTCTCGCTGAATTTGGAAATAATCTTGAAGGCGTTGTATTGCCGTCCGCGGTGGGTGGTGAGTACGAGTATCGCAAACCGATTTCGGCTCTTGTGAATCATGAACGACGAGCACTTGAGCAGATTCGAACGGTGATTATATCCGATATTAGGAAGTTGGAAACGGTATGCTATCATTCTGTTGCTGTCACTGCGATCACTAATATAGAAAGTTTTGTTGTGGTGCAGGTCAGCTCTCGGGGTCGTATTCTTGATTCGGCTACACAGCAAATGTACGAGGAACTCAGTCACAATAGAGTTCCCGATAGTTGGATCGCACTGCTTCGCCTAAAGGCTGGCGGACCACAAAAGGGAACTTTGAAAACTTTCAAAAGCTTTTGCTCGATCGACTTAACACCTTCGCAGCTTGGGTGGAACCGGAGGACGGTCCATATAAGCTGGATATGGGTATTTTTTTGGAGACTAAGGTAAGTTGTATTGTATCCATGTGCGAACATGCTGCAGATATTCTGACGATACCTCGTCTAAATGTTTTTGTGTGTGATAAGTATGTTTTCGAGGCTGTTCATCAGCATTTCGTCCGTAACCACGTCGGCAATGCATTGTGCTATCCTGACTGTTTGAAGGTTATCTCATTGCTAGAGGATTCTCCGAAACTCACACTGCCCATAAAAGAAGATGTCGTATACTTCACTGGTGTACGAGCTATGGGCCATTTGCAGCTTCAAATTATTGATACGAGGGGTAATCTCCGTCGTGCCCCCGTAACTCCGAACGGGGCTCCCGTGGTCCTACAAGTAACAAGTTCATGTTTATCGGAGGCTCTTGGAATCTCCGTATCGTCAAAGAGGCCTAGTTGCGCAATGCCAGAGGCGACTATTGATGGTGACAAGACGAAAGCTGCGAGCCATTCAAAGGGCACACAAGATTTTCTGTGTCCATTGTTCACGCTTTCACGTGGGTCTGGATATTCCAAGCGTACCGAGACCAGTATCCGCGTGGTTAGCGCGCTGCCCATTGCACAACTTGTTTTCAGTGGAGCAAGCTTGGAGCTTCAGACCTCTTGAGTAATATGTGCAAGTAAAAAAATTAAACACGCACACACAACATAACAGCCGCGTTTGGTGTTATTGCGCTTTGGCGGAGTAGAGTTGTCGAGTGAAGCGTATAACGAGTGGGATACCCGCCTTACGCATGATCTTTTCACGGCCATTGGAGTTGTCTAACCACTGAAGAAGCCCTGTGATCTGCTGTTCAGATGTTTCGTAATTTGGTTTTGAGCTGAAGAGCTCCAATGCGAGCCGAGCCAGCATCATTCCAAATCCCACCTTCTTTAGGGTCTCGGCGTCAGCACCACCTGGTGGGTCCTTGTCGTGTATTGCAAAATAGGCCTTGAGCAATCCTGCTACCTCAGTATGCAAGTGTTTCAGGCTCACACGATCCATGAATGACGGGATGAGTTCAAAATCTATCGCGAAGCTGAGCACAAGATCGAAACTCAACCCAAAGAGTTCGGCTTTAGTGGTTGAGAATGCAGCTGCAGCAGTACCATTTGGAAGATGCTGAGCACTATAGAATTCACAAATTGATCCTAGCGGCCGCTGCTCTCGAGTTAGAACCGCGCACATTTCCAGCATGGAATATACTACGTCCTCGCGTTTGTGAGAACGGCCAATGGAGGATGCAGGATACAAATGGCAGCGTGTTTCACCGCCATGGATGCCAGAGCTCTTAGAGCTTCGAAGGAGTTCGTTTTCGTTTCCGTGACCCAAGTGGAGCGCCAAGCCATTGAGAATGGTTTTTATCGCTCGACTGCACACCTGCGAAGGGGAGCCAATACTGGCCCTTCGGCTGATGGCACACGAAGAAGAAGATCTGCTTCGTCGCCTTGTTAAAGATTGACGTAGATTTTGCTGCTCTTGCTGTCGCATGTAAGGCCGCAAATACAGTGCCACTACCGTCTGCAGTACACGAAGTAAATCGGATCGGGGAATCTGCGCATGCCAATCAACGTCACTGCCTCATTGAATGCATCCATGTTGAAAAATCTAAAGCGCGTGGCTTCACCGGCTAGGTTCATTGATTTTGAAGAGGTCGTCTTCTTCGTTGTCTTGGTCCAACCGTGTGGTGGTGACCATGTTTGGGGCCCTGTAGAAGTAAAATCCTTTCGTGTTAAAATACTTTTCCGGCTCAATTGAGATTGCGCCAACACACCAGCCAGCACCACATCTACATCCGCAGGAAGGAGATGGGGAGCTTGTACCAATCCACACTCCATGAAAAATCTACGAACAATTGACACGTGCACGCCCACCTCATGACCTCTCTCCACGGTTGTCTCTAGTGACTCAAACATGGATCTCAAGCAAATCTGAATATCCGCTGTTCCGACTGAGTTGGGATCGTCGTTGAGAAACATTTCCACGTGAGTTCGTATAGGATGTACACTTGTGGATCGAGGTAATGCTGGTGTAGGTGTAGTTGAGTCCAGTGGCTCCGATAGATGATCAACTAGTGTTTCACCTGGCAGTGAGTTCCGTCGACATACCCCTGAATGAAGATTAGAGTGACGGGCCTCTTGATGAAGCGCTGTCTTTACCAGCTCGCTGAAAACACCTGGTCGGCGAGTGTCGGAATCTTCCTCCCGCATTGATAGAGCTGCCATACCCTCGCGACGACAGTCTTCAAGTAGTTGTAACAATTCTGTCTGCGGAATACAAGTACAAGAATATATGCTCAGATGCAAATGAACCCGCATCAAGTGTGGCATCTCTTACCTTCTCATGTTTTAAGATTTCAATCTGCATCAACGCATTGTCACGTTCAACTTCCGCCCGTTGTTTATCTTGCTTGCTTTCACGGGTTCGCGTCATGTACTCCGTTCTCAAAGTTTCATTTTGCTGCAGTTCACGAGTAGTACTGGACTGTTGAGCTCCTAATGATTTAACCTCTCGCATCGACTCATTCAGCGCCAACGAAAGCTGTTCACACTGTTGTACCTCCGCATAGCGAAGTGCTCGTTCGACTTGACACCGACGATCCGCTTCTTCTAGCAATGCCTCTAATGACCGCATGCGCCGAAGAATTTGTTGATGCTCACCTGCATGACCGGTGAGACGCATATTCTGAAGAGCCAAAAGTTTAGTTTGCTCCTTAGCGCGACGAAGCACTATGCGATGCCGATTTTCAAGCTCACGTGACGCTATTCGCACACGCTCCACCTCACGAGAACTAGCTTCATATAGCACCTGCCATTTTTCTGCCTCCTTATATGAGAAGTCAAAAGAAGGCACAGCTTGGATAGTGTTTGGTTCCCGATTCTTGGTTTCTTGACTCGATGCGCTACTCGAGCTTGATTTTGTTGTAACAGGCTCGGGATTTTGCAATGCTGTGTACAATAGTTCTCTTGTGGGAATTGAATGAACCTTTGCACAAACACTAGCACCATTTGGAATTTTACACAGCGCATCTGGATCGGCCGCAGTGCTGTCATTACTAGCAGCGTATAGTTCGGCCTTGGCATTTGCACGACTGGCCTGGGATTCTCGGAGAAAACGCTCAAAGAAGCCGGTGCCCTCACCGAGGAGAAGTCCGTCTCCATCCTCGCTCTGTAGATCCCTCATATAGACAGGACTTCCTCCCGAATCGACTGGAAGCTCGTCTCCGCTATCATCCTCCATGTGCGTTGACGCACCGGAAGATATCGCTGGATGCGTATGCGAATTCATAAATTCCCGTAACCATTGTAGTCATCGTTCGCTGCTGCTAAAATACGAGTTTTAGGCTTTGGAGTCGTGTCCACGCTCTCTTCATCCAGCAAGTTCTGTATCTGGGCAGCAACAAAAGTCATGCGGGCATCGCTTTCATGGCTTGCGACTTGGCTGTGGTGTAGAGCTTCCACTTGACTTTTAAAGATTTCAGGCTTCACCGAGGGCAAGCCAGTATCAGTGAAAGATATCAGAAAGGATCAAGCAAGTTGAGCACACAAAGGACTTACCTTAATTGTGCGGTGCCCTGAGCTGATGAGGGTTTAGAAAGAATTTGACGCAGCGTTTGGCACGTAACGGGGTCTCGTAGTAGTGTTTCTAGCAGTTCTACAAAGTCACATGCCGCGTCATCTGTAGCTGTTGACGACAACCCATTCTCTGCGATCTCCCAAATATTCCACGAGCATAAGGCTTCCTTTACGGGTGGATGCATCACCATGCTGTTAGTACAGCAAAAACAATCGTACCCGGTACAACATGTATTAGAAAAGTGAAGGTGATATATCGCCAAAAGCAACAACAACAACAAACTGACCTGTTCAGCACTGCAACGCCATTTGCTTGCACGAGCTCAACGCTCTGCAGCCCACGCATTGCATCTAGGACAGCGTTGACTACGCTATGAAGAACGGCAGCATTAACACTTCGAAACGGAACACTTTGGACTGCATCATCTCGGTACTCAAGCTCAACGCAGAGAAAGAACAGCACATCCAACGCTGTCACGACAAGTTCGGCTTCCTCCGCAAAACGTGACAAAGCACTCGTGGCAGCCTGGAGCCCTCCATGCCTCAAAATGCGCTCTTTGCTGTCCTCTTCCAGCGCCATCTGATGTAGAAATTGGCACGCTCGAAGCTGCACAGCAAACACCGTCTTGTGCTTCTGCATAAGCGAGATACAAAGTCGTATCGTATGTGAGACCTGCAAACTCGGTCGGTTCTGGCTGTCCGTTGCTAGTATCTGGAGTGTCTGCAGAGCTGCTGCCGCCTCAAAACCCGACAGATTACAAACCTGCTGATCGGATTCCCCGCAGCGAACGATCACGTCCGCGACCCTGTCACGCACAAGCGCTTCTCGCTCTTGTTCACCACGACTGCTCACTTTCAGTAGGACGCGGTTGACGCACACAAACACCGTCATGAAGCTGTCGTCGCTGCCATCTTCTGCAACTGTTGTCACCGTCCAATAGCTCACGTCACTCAGTACAGACCGAACGCATGCCAGTGTCTTAATAAACGTTCCGTCGCCCACAGTCAACTCCTGCGGCTGCAAAGACGTCAGCAGCACCTCCAGCGCTCGCCACAACGCCCGCGCTTCAGCCACCCGCTCACTTCTGCGGTCGTCCTCTTCATTCGCCAGCTCCCACAACCGATCCAACAGCGCGTCCATCGAGAAGATTAAATAATGCGCACGAGTATTTCTGCCTCTCGTTTATTTTCCGTAACGGCTCACTTCAACTTGTACCAGTTCCAGCGCGCAATGTACCACTTATGCGACACCTCAAAGTCGCCAAAACAACTCCTTCAGTTCCGCATACGCAGCTACTAATAATTGCGCGCTGGCGCCCTGCCTCATACCCAAATGAACTCGACAGTGCACACCCCAACGCCTTCCTTAGTGAAGGCTGCGTCTACTAGCGACATGGACGACCACGAGGCCATGAGTCTCTTCGGGGTCCGACCATTGCGACTCCTCCCCTGCGCCGGTTAAATCCGTCTCCACTGGAGCTATCGCCGACGACCACGAGAGCTACGACCTGTTCGGCTGCAGTGTCCCAATGGCGACTGTAGTGACGAAAGAAGCTGCTCCCATGGCCAGTACAGCGCCTGTGGAAGAAGGAGGTATTGGGGAGGTGCGCGAGCCTCTTTCGCCAGCAAATTACGAGCTTTTCCCAGCGTTGGCGTCCACTGAGAAGCTGCAGGACACTACCGAGAAGGATTCGGGGCTCTTAGCGTCTTCGACGGAACTTAGTGGCAGCAGTGAGGAGACGTCCTCAATGAGTGGTGGAGGATCATTCCGGGGAGAACTTCCACGTGCCAACAGTAACGCGCTGCAGGTTGTGTCGACTGGGGGCCAACAGAGCTCCCAACCGACGTACAAGATGGCGGGCAACGCGGTGGACATTGTGGCGGTGAAGAACACAGACGGACAATACCTTACCACGTCGTGGCACGTGTCCTTCTCGTGGTCGCGGTTTCGATCGAGCTATGTGACGGGGGTGGGGGATATGGTGCGGATTCTCGTGAATGGCAAGGAACTGCCTACCAAGATGGAGCTGCAGGAACGTGGTCGGTGCGTGTTCATTACGGGCGGCGTGATGATCCCTCCCGGTGACCTCCTTTTTGCTGATTTGTCGGACGAACACCCCAACCATGTGCGCTTTGAGCACTTCCAGAAGTACACCAACACCGTACGCTATGTAGACGCCAAGCTGCATCTATGGGGCCCCAATGAATCGGTGGTGGTGGTTGACTTGGACGGCACGCTTACTATCAGTGACGTGGAAGGTCATATCCGTACGCTGCGGCTCGGTCAGTACGATTTCCTGCATGCTGGAGCTTGCGACTTCTTCACCAAGTTGCACGAGCTGGGGATGCGAATCGTGTACCTCACCGCGCGTCCACTCGACTGGGCCTCTGCATCACGTACACACTTGGAGAAAGCAGCTCAGAATTCATGCCCGCTCCCGCCGGGAGTTCTCATCACGAACTCGACTGGTCTCACTGGCGCGCTGTTCACAGAGGTCGTGAACAAGACACCGCACCTTTTCAAGATCCAGGTGCTGAATGAGCTGCAGCTCACTCTCATTCACGCTGGTCGTGTCATTGAGCCACCTGTCTTCGTCGCTGGCTTCGGCAACCGCCCCACCGACATCGTGGCCTACGAGGAGGTGGGCATGGATCCCAGTCTCATCTTCATGCTAGACCCGTACTCCAACGTCAAGGCCGTGTCAGACCCGCGTCTGTACGAGTCCTACAGCGACCCGAACGCGCTGCTGTGGATGCTGCCCAAGCTCAAGCACCGCGTGCCCATAGAAAAGGTTGGCCGTATCGACGACTACACTGTGCGCGAACTTGTCCTGGCCGAAGACCGAGAACAGCTTCGTATGGCCGAGATGCAGGCTCGTCGACTGCAACAGGAAGAGTTCGAGCGCGCGCGTCAAGAAGCGGATCAAGCTCGATACGCTGCATCCAGCGCTCTCCGTTCCAGCAGCAGGGGTCTCTCCAGGTAACAACCTGGCCAACCATCTCGAGTTGTATGACTACGTACAACAGTTAACTTTCATGCAGACACCACCGGAATGCAATGGTGCAATCATAACCCCACATCATACAAAAGTCAAGTCATAATCAATCGCCACGATGTCTTCTGGTCTCCGTCGCCTGGTGTCGCGCCGCTCTCCATGGGCTTTAAAGACCCCACACAATGCCGACAAGTGAACTATCGTTCTACTGCACAACAGAATCGTCAGTATGAGCTGCTGGTGCCTGGGCTGCAGACTTTTCAGCGTCTTAACGGCCACTGCGCCGTCCCGATGCGCTTCACAGTCCCCGTAGCCACGATCCAGACGCCCCCAATGGCCTGAAGAAGTGCAGGGAATGAAACTCGGCACGACTATCTCCCGGTTTCTAAAAGCCTGTGCGTCGGCCAAGAACCCGTCGCGACGTCGATCTTTGGACCAAGTCAAATCGCAACTTTTGGAGGTTTTGGGGCAGGAAGACGTCGAGGACTGGAAGCACTTCCTCTGGGAGGAAGTGGCGGTGCCAGCCATGCAGACCTACAGGTCCCAGTATGGAGATTTGTTAGTGCCAGTGTCGTTCACGGTTCCACATGGAGATGGTTCGTGGCCGCTGTCGACGTGGGGGTACAAGCTGGGCTACTGGGTAAGCGAGCTACGACGCAGCAAGGACAAGCTACTGACGTATCAACTGGAAGACCTGGAGACGCTGGAGTTCAGCTGGAATGCTCGTGAAACTCGGTGGAATCGTTTTTATTCCTGCCATGCAGAGATATCAAGAGCTTCATGGTGGCTCACAAGTGCCACAGACTTTTGTGGTGCCCTGTGACGACCCACAGTGGCCGACGGAGCTGGGAGGGTATCGGTTGGGGCAGAAGGTGAACAACTTGCGCTGTGGAGACCCACTTGGTATAGGACCCAATGCGGAGGAGTGGCAAGACGTTGAGCTCATCTACAAGAACTGGATGCTACTGGAGACGCTGCACGAGGTTGAAGGCAGTGATGAAGAAGATCTGTCAGATGAAGAAAAGTAAAGCAGAAACACAAATGCTCAACAAAGCAGCTTTGATTAAGGTGTTGGTTGATGCATTGAATTATAAAATATCGTAACGACACTTGCCTTCAAGTCTTCGTAGACCCTGTTGGCACTCCACCATCTTGTCATCACCAAGAAGTCCCACCTCTCAACATTCCTACCGCTCGGATCGCTCACCCAGATCGCCCTCGGCTTGACAGGATGTTATCTGCAGCGATGGGACTTAGCTTCAGATGCTAGAGCCGAGCTGCACAATGCGCGGGTAGCACGGCAGCGTGAGGAAGTCCACCATGTCGTCGCCAGTCAGCACCTTGCCCATTATCTCGCCACCAAGCGCCCACTTGTTACCAGGGGTGGCGATCAGAGAGCGCTTGTTGACGCACTCCTTGAGGGTGTCCAGCACCAGCTCCTTGGTCACCGTCTTACCCTCCACAGTCTTGCAGCTGTGACGGATCCACTGCCACACCTGGGCCCGCGAGATTTCGGCCGTAGCAGCGTCCTCCATCTTGTTGTGGAGTGGAATGCAGCCGCTGCCACGCAGCCACGCCTCCGTGTACACGAGCGAAACGTCAATGTTCTCCACCAAACCATTGTAGGTGATGGGGCCCGTCGGGGCTCAATGAGCTGTGCAGCAGTGATGTCCTTGCCGGCCTCGGGGATGAACGAAATCTGGTTCGGGCCCGACATCTTGCTGAAAGCATCCAAGGCGATCTTGACAAGGCCAGGGTGTGCCACCCACGTGCCGTCGTGTCCCGCAGCAACTTCGCGCGACTTGTCCTCAGTGACAGCGGCCATGAATTTGTTGTTCAGCTCCGGGTCGTTCTTGACGGGGATCTGAGCAGCCATGCCGCCCATAGCGTGAGCACCACGACGGTGGCACGTGCGCACGAGCAGCTTCACGTAGGAGGCCATGAAGGGCGTAGTCATGCCAACCGACGAACGGTCCGGCACCACGAACTTGGCGTGGTTACGGAACTTCTTGATGTACGAGAAGATGTAGTCCCAGCGGCCGCAGTTGAGACCCGACGAGTGGTTGCGCAATTCGTACAGAATCTCGTCCATCTGGAAGACCGCCACGATGGTCTCCACGAGCACCGTCGCACGGACAGAGCCTTGGGGGATGTTCAGGTAGCCCTGAGCAGCCACGAACACGTCGTTCCAGAGTTTGGCCTCCAGGTGGTGCTCCAACTTGGGCAGGTAGTAGTACGGGCCTGAGCCTCGAGCCAGCAGCTCGTGGGCGTTGTGGAAGAAGTACAGACCGAAGTCGAAGAGCGAGCCCGACATGACCTGGTTGTTCACGAGCACGTGGGCCTCGTCCAGGTGCCAGCCGCGTGGGCGCACCAGCAACGTGGCGATCTTGTCGTTCAGCGCGTATTTCTTGCCGGTCTGCGGGTGCGTGTACGAGATGGTCTTGCGCGCGGCGTCGATGAGGTTCACCTGGCCGTCCACCTGGTTGAACCACGTGGGGCCGTCGAGTCCTCAAAGTCGGCCATGTAGCACTTGGAGCCCGAGTTGAGTGCATTGATGACCATCTTGCGGTCCACGGGGCCCGTGATCTCGACGCGGCGGTCGGCGAGGTCGGCGGGGATGGGCGCCACCTTCCAGTCGCCCTCGCGGATGTACCGCGTCTCGGGCAGGAAGTCGGGCAGCACGCCGGCGTCCAGCTCCTTCTGACGCTGCACGCGGGCGGCCAGCAGCGCCTGGCGCTGAGGCTCGAACTGCTCGTGCAGGAAGGCGAGGAAGCGCAGCGCGTCCGGGGTCAGCACGCGGCGGAAGTCGTCCGAGACGTGGCCCAGCACGCGGACGTTGGCGGCGTTGACGTTGATCTCTGACATGGCGGGTGGTTTCTGCTGAAGGCGGTCGATGTGCGCGCTCGGAGGCAAATTGCGGAATGGCGTCTGGGATGCGATCCTGAGGCGACGTTCTGAGGCGATGCCGACGTGTGACGTGAAGACGCAATGTCTTCAACGTGCAATTTCGGCCAATGAGGTGGCGCTGTCGACGTCGCCCGCCTTACAAAAACAAGTGAAACCGACGAGGACCATCACTCTGTCTTGCGTTTTGTTAAAAACTGAAGTTGGCATTTCGTGCGATGCATTGCCAGGTGTGATCAACTTGATTGGACGGGTACTTTCTCTGCATGTATGGGAAGTCCCCCTCGTCCTCGCAGGAACGCGCACGAGGCACTGGAAGTGACGCCGCCGTGTCCTCAGCGTTGAATACTCAAAATCCACACTTCCGACTTGCATTGTACCTTCAGGAGAGGGCCCGTGGATATGCTTGTGGGGCTAGCGTTGCCAGACGATTTCGGTTGAGGGCCCCGTTTCCGGTGCTGGTGGTGCTGATACACTGCAACTTCAACATGTTTGCCCTAGCATTGACGAACCCTTTTACGAAGAGATTGTTCACTGCGTTGCAGGACCACTCGCATCAAGAACAAACCGTATTTGGTGTCAATTATGCCCCGAAAATGTAGCGACGCCTTGATTCTCAAGTGTCGACACCTACGCTTTCCTCTTGCATTTCGTAGAATTTCGTAGTATTACTGTACATGTATTATTAATAAATACATGTATTAATACTTCACTTCCGAATTTCAGAACCAGATGCCATTTTAATTTGATTCCTGTTGTTGCTGTCGAAACTAAATCATGCCGGAAGTGAGCCCATAATTTCTCTTGGTCGACGGCGTCTTCGGCCTCGTTGCAGTCGCCTCCGAGAAGCTCTTGGAGAGATCAATGGCCAGTCCCAGTGGCACGACATTTTTGGCCTCTTCAATGAGGAAAATCACTGTGCTGAAAGATGGCCGCTGCATCGGGTCGGGGTCCCAACACGCCTTCATGATCCGGTGCAGGATCTCTGGAATATGTGGCAAAAGTTCCGGCCGGAGATCCTCGTGTGCGACGAGGTACGCAAGGTTGATGGCGTCCTTGTCCAGGTATGGCTTTTTAAAGCAGAAGAGTTCCCTGGTGGTACAACATTTCATCAGAAATGACCATCATAGTAGAGGTGACTGCAGATCCAGCGTACCATAGCACGATGCCGTAGGAGTAGATGTCGATCTTCTCCGAGTAGTCCTCTCCACGAAACACTTCCGGTGCTAACCACCTCGGAGTGCCGCACATGGTCTGCGCGTTGGTGTTTTTGTCGAGGCTGCGTGAAAGACCGAAATCGCTCAGCTTGCACCGAAAATCTTCCGTGATCAGCAGATTTTCTCCCTACGAAGACAAACGTGAACAGTGAATACTCAGTTGCCCAGCATAAAATACAACTGTGCTCTACCTTGATATCGCGGTGAAGCACAGCAGGATTAAGCGCGTGAAGATAGGCACACGCTTTCGCGCAGTCCATCGCAATTTCGAGCGTGAGGCCCCACGTAATGTTGAGTTGTTTGCTCCGAGCGAGTTGTAGTAGGTCGGCCAGCGATCCAGCGCAGAGCTCTGTGAGGAGACAAAGCGTGGGTGGCTCGAGCACTGCACCTAGGAACATCACGATGTTGGGGTGCTGCAGAATGGAGAGAATGGAGAGCTCGTTCTTAAAGTCCTGGACGGTTTTAGCAGAGTATCGCTGAGCAAGAAGCCGTTTGAGAGCGACGTGTTTGCCTTTGTAGAATGCCTTGTACACAACACCAAAGGTGCCCGTGCCAATCTGACTCTCGATCTCGATCTCATCGAAAGGAATCTTGAGTCCAAAGAAGACCGAGTTGTCGAGGCGTCTCGAGTCTGTGATCGGGTTCACGCGGTGCTTCTTCTTCGACAAAGCAACGTAAACGAGGGTACCGGCTTGTGTGGTTGACTGGAAGTGGTGCGTCAACGGTGACACCGTCACAGGTTCGCGCGAGAACATGCCACCCATGTCATAGGGAGTCTCGCTCGTTAGTTGTTGGATCAGCACTGGGCAGCGAAGGCGATGAACCAAATGAGAAGCTGAATTGCAAGAATGCTTTCTATTTGCAGTCGAGGATATTTTCATCGAGATTTCAAGAAACTATTGTTCTGATGGTACCTGTATTGAATTATAATACGAGTTGCATTATGAATGAGCTTGAAAGCTAAAGAAAAGTGTTGCACTACTGTTTTGCAAGGTGGGGGACACGCTCATCTGCATCGGATCTCAGATGTCTTTGATGACACCGGGCTCACCAACATTTGAAGTGATCAGCACGCTGGCGCGATTCTCGTCGTCAGGGCTTACCTTCTCATTGCCCGATGGCTGAGCGTCATTACCGGTACCCGCTAGACTTCCGATTGTCCGTTTGATGCCGAATGCTGCCAACCCCAAGGCAGCGATGGCACCGACACACGCTGCCCCGCCGATAGACCAGTAGACAACTGTATTCTTGATCGGCTCGATGCCTTCGGGGCTTAGTGCTCTCTCCTCGGCAGAAATGGCACGGGCCACTTCGCCTGAAAAACTGGTGCTGCTTTCTTCGTCTGGAAGAGTGCTCTCTGTACCGGATAGATCATAAGGCACGCTGGTGCCGTTCACAATCGCACAGTATTCAAGATACTCAGAGGTGTTTGTTGGAAACCTCATGCAGTACCGGCAGCCGGCGTCACCGATGCAGCCTGAAGCTAGGCCCTCTGGGCAGTTAACAGTATCGAGAACGACGCCAATGCCCCTTCCGCTTGGCCATCAGCCAACGATACATCTGCACACGCATCATCCTCTTCCGACATAAACTCCGCCGACTCGTGGAGTGACACAATCGTGTCCGCAGAGATGGCTTCGTGTGTGTCCTCAATGAAGGCGATCGTCTTAAAGTTGATATCAGCGCCGTTGTCGGAGGAAGGGATATCGGAGCAACTTATGTACGAGTGTGACTGGGTTGTCTCGAACCGTTTGCAAAAGCGGCAGGTGCTATCCACACAGCCAACACCTCCATCGCCACATCGGATGTCGGTAACGACGTCCAAGCCAAGACTCTTGTCGCCATCGGACACAGTTTGATAGCAATCCAGCGGGATTGAATATGGGGATGTTGTGGAGACCGGCGCGGTTGTCGGGGCGGCAGAAGTCTTAACAGGAGCACCGGTCGTAGGAGTTGTTGTAGCCGGGGAACATTCGCACTAGATGAGTAGTCCGAGCAGCTTCCGAAATGGGCCGATTGATCCGTAGATTTTGTCTTGCAGAGCCGACAAACGCTATCCATACAGCCCAGTCCACCGTTTACACAGCTCACATCCGTGATGATGTTGATTCCAACCGCAGCATCGCCGTCCGCCACAGTTGACGTACAAACCTTAGTTGTACTTGTGCTTGTTGTCGGGGCAGCGGTGGATGGACTTGTGGTCGGGACAGCGGTGGGCGGACTTGTGGTCGAGCCGGCGGTGGGAGGACTTGTGGCCGAGGCGGCGGTGGGAGGACTTGTCGTCGAGGCAGCGGTGGATGGACAACTATTCAGGTGCGCCGACTGAGTGGTGTCCTTTGCCTTGCAGTACCGACAAACAGTGTCAATGCATCCCATGCCCCCACTTGCACAACTAGCGTCAGTCACAATGTTAATGCCGACAGCTGCGTCCCCAGCGCTTACAGCCATGGCACATGTGCTGGCAGGCGTTGCTTCAATACTTTCGTGCGATGAATCCGTGTTTTCAACAGATGCATCAGCATTTTCAGTGTCGTAGCTTGAATCCGTGCTTTCAGACGAATCCGTTGTGGAGGTGAGTTTTCGTGTCTGGGTCTCGGAATCGTCGACAATCGGGATTGGTACAAAGCTGATGTCAGAGCCGACATCCGCGGACGGGATACTGGAGCAATTGAGGTATGTCTGCGACTGGATTGTATCAAATCGCTTGCAGAAGCGGCAAACGTCATCAAGCAGCCAGCTCCGCCCTCGCTGCAGCGGATATCGGAAACGATGTCCAGCCCAACTCCCTTGTCTCCGCTTGACACTGTGCGTGAGCACTGGAAGTTGATTGAAGGGGTACTGGATGTCGCTGTCGGGGTGGTTGCGGCGGGTGTCGGTGCTGGGGTAGTTGTTGTCGGGGCCTTGGTACCAGTACCCGTGATTGTAGCACAATCCACGTAAGACGACGACTGGGTAGTTGTCGTAAGTCTGCAAAAGCGGCACACAGTATCAATGCAGCCTAGACCGCCCGCCGCACATGAAGTGTCCGTGACAATACTGATCCCTACTGCCGCATCACCCGCTGCCGCCGTAATGCTACAAACTGCAGGAGGAGAGGAAGTTGTTGGATCTGAGGTCGCTGTCACGGGGACGGTTGGTGCCGGCGTTTTAGTCGGAGCTGCTGTACTCGGTGCCGGTGTTACCGCGGTTGGTGCTGGTGTTTTAGTCGGAGCCGCCGTACTCGGTGCTGGTGTGATTGTCGGCGCTGCAGTGGTTGGTGCCGGTTTGGATACCGTTCCTTCAATCGAGGCGCAGTCTACGAACGACGCGGACTGAGCGGTAGTCGTCACTCTACAAAATCGGCATACCTGGTCAAGACACCCCAAGCCTCCGCTGGCGCAACTGGAGTCGGTCACGATCTTGATACCGACTGCCGCATCACCGTCCGACACTGTCTGGGTGCACGTTTGCTTCGTCGGTGTTGGCGCAGAGGTAACTGGAGCTGCGGTGACAGCAGGCGCGATTGTAACCGGTATCGAGGTGGTGGTTGTTGGCGGCTGCGTAGTCGAAGTGGAGCCCCCGATCGACGAACAATCGACATAAGAAGCAGATTGGGTCGTCGTTGTTGCTTTGCAAAATCGGCAGATATTGTCGATGCAGCCCAACCCACCCTGTGCGCATGTCGTGTCCGTGACGATTTTAATTCCAACGGCAGCATCGCCTTCCGAAGAAACTTGGCTGCACGAGGGCGCGACTGTAGTCGAGATAAAGTTTGAGCAGTTCTGCAAGTACGACGATTGTGGAGTCGCTTTTGATTGACAAAGGCGGCAGACATTGTCCAGACATCCAAGGCCGCCGTTCACACAGGTCGCATCGGTCACGATGTTAATGCCTACTGCGGCGTCTCCCTCAGATACCGGCGTTGTGCAAACTTTAGCGCCCGCCTCAAACGCGCCTTCTTCTTGCCGGCTAGATGAACCAATTGGTGAGATAGAAGACTCGGGTGTTTTAGCGTCACTAGTACCAACGATCGGGGCGTCCCCGGCATCGCTATCAGTGATTGACCCTGAGGCACTGCTTTCGCTTTCGACCCACGGGCACGGCACAAACTGGGACGACTGGGGAGTTGACTGAGTCTGGCAAAATCTGCAGTGGTCATTGAAGCAACCGATGCCTCCATACAGGCAGGAGGAGTCTGTCATGCCACCTACGCCAACTGCAGCATCACCGCTCGAAACACCACAAGAACCAGTCGAGATCGTTAAAGGTGCCATGGACGGAAAAGTCGCACCAAGCGAGTCACAGCTCTCAAGGTGCGCCGACTTTAGCGTGTCCAGCACTTTGCAGTATCGGCAGTGGTCATTGTAGCAGCCAAGACCACCATCAGTGCACGTAAGATCAGTGACCACTTGAATGCCGAACGCTTTGTCTCCATCAGAAACACTGCAGCTTTCCAACAGTGTATCTCCTACGGATCCGGACGCCGAATTGCTGTCATTTGACTGAGCGAGAATTGTCGAAGCTCTGAAGGCGAAAGCACATATTGCTGCAACCTGTACAACGGAGCGCAAGCCCCCGCCTGGAGAATACACCATGACACCTTCAAATCCAATCTACTTGACCTTCTGCCTGCACACTCGGACTGCGATGTTCGCACCGGGTTCAAGAATGGTCTGGGCCCACTGTGTGTGGGATGTATATCATGGGATCAAGTCTATCCGTGATCGGTTTCAAGCACCAAAGAGCGTGGAATGCCCCGCTTCGCATGTTATCAATGACATACCCACTGTTCGCTTTGCACTTCGCGGCAAATGCCGTTGAGGGGCTGGCGCTGAGCATTTTCTTCATGCGAAGCCACAATCGCTGCACCAATGCAGATAGATATAATAGGACAGTCGGCTCGTTTCATCATGCATCTACTTCCAGTCTATTTTTGGGGTGAAAACGAATGCGGTGTTTGCCCGTACGCGATCGAGCAGGAGGATAGAGCTGTTCACATTGCATCCGCTCACAGTATACCAGCACAAGCTGAGAAAAGAGGACGGGCGTATATTTGATGGTTGAACTCTAAGCTATTTGACCCCTCGTCGCCGCTGGTTGTGCGCAGTTTGGTTGCACTTGTTGACCAATCGACTACGTGGTGAATCTGGCTGCCTTTTGGGCCAGACACACGCTGGTGCTTGCAGCCATTCTCTGTTTGCGCACTCTTGCAGGAATTGTCTGCTTTGAATTGAGGACGGGCAAGGCGAATCTCGTTCGCGAGGTGCTCATAGTTTTTGCGCGGATAGGCCCATTGAAGCGCCACGCGAATCTTCGCGCCAGAAATGGTCATCTCGGCACTGCCAACTTTTACCGGCGAGAGGCTCTCGCCGAGTGCGCTGCTTGCCCTACACAAAATAAACTCAGATACGCTTCATGTATTCCAGCGCATGGGAAATTGCTACCCACCTAACTACAGTACTGTACTTATTGCAGATTTGGTGAACTTTACAGTACTCAATATCGATGCTCGAAGCAGGCAACCACTGATAATTGTACATGTTGTAGTTATTAATTTATGTACTGTAGTACATGTTCGTGACTTTCAGGGCCGTAAAGTAAAGTTGTTCGCATTCCACCAATACAACTTGTAGCAGAACAGAAGCAAATTGGAAACCATTTCCAAACGCACTGACCAAGCAGAAATGAAAGCGTAAAATCCAGCGACAGCTGAACAACAGGTTGTCGATATTGAACTCCTTCACGGTGAAGCAAATTGTAAACACGGACGAGAGCGAGGGCGTGAACAAGAGAACGCCTTCTTCTCGTCGAGAAGTTCTCGACTCGAGGTCCTCGAAGACAAAACGTGCCATTCTTACATGTATTCGCGATCAGGTTAGAAAGACCTGGTAAGCTTAAGTTTGATTCTGCCCTCAACTTCACCGACGAACTTTGGGCGATTGACAGTGGAACCTGCGCTTTCGGTCCGGCGGGCACGCGTTTTGGGCCTTGGACCTGTGATGACAAACGGCGCGTCCTAGTTTTTTTGCGTTGCTCGAATCTCGTGCTGGTTTCCCGAACACTTGTTTTGAGTACGTTCCGAATCTCGAATCTTATTGACGACCGAGTGGCTTTTTCTTACAATAAGCAATTTACAGCCAAGTTGCAAAAGTGGATTCAATTCGTCTCAATGTGATAATAAACATTATGGTTTCATCCCTGTCATACCTCGTTTTGGCATCCCTAAGGAAACCCACCTGGTGTTCAGTTCCTGCAAATTGTAAATTGCCGCCGACATGAATCTCCTCATTGAAGCACGCGGAGAGGACCGAGTTGACAATTGCGTATGGCTGGGTTTCGGGCATGAACACGATATTACGGCCTTTCGGAATCTCCGCTGTTCCTTCGTGCTCGTATCGTTGGCAACGTCGCTCATCACTTTCCATTCCCACCCCAAACCGCCCATTCTCGAGACCATGAAGTTTGGCAAAGGTCTGTTGCAGGAAATCGTCCAGAGCAACCCGGAATGGGCACCCTTTTGGCTCAACTATAAAATCCTCAAGAAGCGCATTAAAGCCGTGACCCGCGCGGCCCACCACGCCGCCAACCAGCGTGATATTTGTACGTGCTTTTTTCACCAGGACCTTTCAGGCAATCAGGACAAGTTGCTCATAGAAATGTTCGCGTTTAACAGCCGAATCGGAGCTGGAAGTGGCCTTCTTCCGGGACCTCCAGGTCGAACTCAAGAAGATCTCGCTCTTCTACGCCGCGGAGGAGAAGCGCTGCTCCTTCCGCTACCATCAACTACGCTCTGTGCTCAAGACCCTAAAGGTTTGTAGTTAAAACGTGCTTTGCGGTCCAAAACACACCCGATTCTAACATCAGTACGCTTGGTGTTCACCAGAAACGGGAGAAGATCGAGGCGTTCGAAGCGCAGCGACTCATGTTCGCCTTTGTGCACTTCTATCGAGAGTGCATCCGTCTCGAGAACTTCGCCGTCATTAACTACCAGGGGTTTTCCAAGGTGAGACCGAAACGTGTCGTAATGTCAATTCAAGAGGAATACCGATCTAACCGTATTCGACTCGGCAAAACAGATCTTGAAGAAGCACGACAAGATGACGGGGTACAACACGCGCTCCAAGTACATGCGCCGCAAGGTGAACCTGTCCTCATTCTCGAGCTACCCGACTCTGCTACGAATCTTGGCCAGCACTGAGGAAATGTTCCATGAAGTGGAGCGCGACACCCGCATGGCGTCCGCCGTGTCCAGCATCAAGCTCAACATCGAGCCACAGGTGACGACGGACACTGACAGCGCCCACGTGTTTGCGCCGGTGGTTCATATCCCCACTGAGGCGGGAAAATCGTCGTCCCCTGTCAGGGCCAAGTTTTCGTCGCTGCCTCCCATGTTCCCGTCTCCCCACCTCACGCCGTCCAATTCATCGGCCCCAGCCCCTTCATTCCCCGCTTCGGTGCTGTGGAACTCGAATGAGCAGGACGAGTCGGGGCAGAAGTTCCAGCTCTAAAATGTGCGACGCACGTCATATCAACGTTTAATTTATCGGCAGCAAAATTAAGTCGCGAAGCAGGCATTTGATCTTAATGAAGCATGGCATCATTTCCCAGGCCGTGCATCCTGAATTGTACAAAGCATTTTGAGTGTAACGTTAACTTAGTAAAATATGCGTATTATAGTACTTCGAGCAAGAACGCCAGCATTACTACTACTGCTACTACTACGTAGTTTTTAAATACTATTGTAGTAGTACTTTCATTGAAGTAGTTTTGCACTTGCTGAAACGTTAAAACGTT
The DNA here is from genome assembly GCA_012656075.1 of Phytophthora hibernalis. Classification (NCBI taxonomy): domain Eukaryota; phylum Oomycota; class Peronosporomycetes; order Peronosporales; family Peronosporaceae; genus Phytophthora; species Phytophthora hibernalis. Next base: position 292,901 of record JAAKBF010000247.1, read on the forward strand.
TTCGTTTTAACAATAGCAAGTTTCACGTTTCGAATTAGAAAAAGCAACGCAAAACATTCCCCTTTCAACTTCGATCCACGTTCGGCATTATGGCGCAGTTACTGCGTGCTGCAGGTCTGCTTTGCTTCCTACGCTACAACCCCTTCACCCAAACTAACCCAACACAATACGCACTGTATAACAGCCAATGGCAACCTGGAGAAGGTGATCGAGTTGCGCAACGACTGGGCTTTCCAGAACAAGAAGGGCGAGTCCGGTATGATACGCCTCGACACCAAATCTAATTATTATACTCCAGTGTGCTAAATTATGCATTGCTTTTATGATATTGTAGTGCTGCACGTGGCTGTGGCCGAAGACCAATTGAGATCGTGCAGCACCTCGTGTCCAATGGCGCCATGCTCAATCAGCAGGAGAAGAAACATCGCTTCACGCCGCTGATGCTGGCGCTGGCCCAGCAGCCGCCCAGCTTTGAGGAGATGTTCCAAGCTCTGCTTAAGGGCAAACCGGACCTGAATGTGCAGGATACTTCGGGTCAAACGGTGTTGCATTTGGCGGCAGGTAACGAAAGTTTATTGTAGAATTTGAGGGTTTTACTAGGGCTAAATGTTGTTATGCAGAGTATGAGGAACTGGAGTCGTTGAAGCTACTGCTGAGGGCGAAGGTGAAAGTGGATGCGGTCGACAGCAAGAAAATGACGGCACTGCATGTGGCGGTCGCCAAGGGGAACCTCGAGATTGTTCAGCTGCTGGTGGAGACGGGCCGCGCTAATGTTAACGTGGTGGACGTCAAGGGCAACACCCCGTTGTAGGTGCACGGAGAATGGTCATTACTGATAACTATTGTGACCATTTTGCTAATATTTATGCTGGTGTTGTAGGCACTGGGCTTGTATCAAGAATGGCGACGATCAACTGGAGCTCATCAGCTACCTAATCTCCAAGGTCCCTACTCTAATAGCGGAAGATGAGTTGTTGTCCGACCAGGATCTCACCTTTTATGTTCGTGTGTGCAGGGCTCAAAACCCCTTAGGAACGCTCATGGAAATACACCTCTGCACTCAGAGGCGATGCATTGCGACCCTACTGCAAACTGGCCTACTGCGGCTGCGGATGTACTGACTACTGCGTTTCCGGATCTGACAGCCGAGGTCAGCAACAACGGGCTGACTGCCCAGCAAACCTTTGAGCAAGATATCGATGCTGAAGAGCCTGTGGAGGACAAGTCGCCAGTCAAGTCGTCGAAGAAGGGCGGTCGCCGGGGCAAAGGTGGCGACGATGAGGAGTTCCAGGAAAACACTGCTGCGGCACGTGCCGGTACGTTGAAATCGTTGCTGATGTCGAGCGTACTTTATGCTTACGAACTATCCCTCAATTATGCAGCCGCTATCGCGCACTCGAAGAAGGTCTCCAAGACCGGCAAGGATGGCAGCAGTGGCATGGCTCCTTACATGTGGGTCGCCTTAATTTTTGCCATCTTGGCTGTCCTGAATGCCTTGCTTTCATCGTAGTAGGCTATAGTGCAACCTGTTGAGCGCAAGATTGTGCCCAAATCAAAGTAGTGTCTTGATCACTTCCAATACTTTTGCGCCGATTTCCAATGCTGGATGAGTAATTCCAGCTGATAGAACACACGTGAAATACAGGATAAATTGTGGCTGCATAGCTGTATTAGAATTATCTTGTCAATCACTATCCGACGAAGACGAATTGTCGTCGTGGCGCTCTTCTTCCGCCTCCTCCTCGTCGTCTTCCTCCCCACATCGGCCTCATCTTCAATAAACCGATTGCGGCCCCGGGGTCGTCCCGAGATTTCAACTTCTTCCTCAGAGTCGGACTCACCCTCGTAAGGGGCCTCATCAACCTCGCTGTCATCCTCTTCGATTTCTTCTTCAGATCCCTCATCACCACTGAATTCGCTATCTTCGTTGGCAAGAAATCCCTTCAGATTGCCATTCTCATCGACATCTTCCTGGTCCAAACGACTCGGGAAGTCCAGTCGACCAGTAAGATCCGGTAGATCGACCAAGATTTCATCCTGGTTACCGTCCAAATCGTCGAAGACGTTTGATAGCAGTACCTGCTGAACCAAGGCGATCTTACGCTCAGGCTGCCAATACTCACACAGCTGCTTCAGCAGACAACCAACGTCACGAACTGTAGACAAACTTTCCAGCAATGGGTGCATCAGCTCCATCACTTCACCGTTTGTTTCCATTAGTGCAATACGACGCTCTAGTGCCGACACAAAGGACGGGTCGCGGACGCTCAAATGACCATTCTCCACAGCAGACGCCATTTTGTTCATTAGTACTCCAGAATTGCCTGATCCAACTTCGAAAATTCGCACAAGCTGCTTTGCAGACAAGTTAATGCCCAGTCCTTCAAGAAAATCGACGCTTACAAGCTCAGGGCACGTCTCGCACAGGAAACGTGCTGTCTTACCCTCCTCGAACCCCCACTCTGCTGCAAACAATCGGACTAGCCGACCAACCTCCACAAGCTCCCATCGCTCTCGGGCGGCCGAATCAATGAGACGAGAATACACCGATGCGTTGTGGCCATCGTTGTGCCCAATGTCAACGTCACCGCATTCATCGCTGTCCGAAGAAGATTCATCCGAGGGTTCAATAACTGAAGCCGCCACAGCCTTTTTACTTGATTTGGGGGCCACTGCAGCCTTTTGTACCCGTTTGACGTTAGCTTGAGGTTGGCGTGGTGCTTCTTGAGCAGGTAAGAATATGTCGTTTTCCTTCTTTGCATCTTCTGCAAGAGAAACCGCAATCGGTGTCAATCGTTTTGTAGATGCTAGGAGCTTCTCCTCCTCCTCTACAACGATCGCAACCTTGCCAATTGATTTGCCGTTCTTTACCAGCGCGGGTTTCGCCTTCTTCACCGGGGCATGATTGGACGTATCTGTCTTGCTGGCGGATTGACGTTCTGAAACATCCGATACAAGCAAGGGTTTCCCTTGTCTTGGCTGCGCGGCAGCGTGAGTCTTGGGAGATACGCTGCTCAAACTGTTTGCCTTTGGAGACTTTATCCGCTTTTTGCGAGAGCCGGGTGGCTTCGGTGAAGGCGCAACGGGCTTATCCGATGGTGGGTCATCCACCGTGGATTCCACGGTAGTATTCTTGATCAAATCGGCGCTCACACTAATCGCAGCCGAACCATTATTTTCTCCCTTCGTGTTTGCTGGCGATGATCCAGTCGTATGGTTGCTGTCAACAGTAGCTTTCAGTCGAAGCTCTTTGCGTTTCTTCTTCAATTTCTTCCTCTCATTCTTAGCTTGTGAGAGATCACTACCATCGTTGTGGTCTGTAGGAGGTTGCAGAGCATCACTTTTCTTCTCAACAGCTGCAACGCTCTCCTTTGGCTTCTCAGTCTTCAGAACGGCAACGGCCTTGCCCGTCGCACTCTTCTGCTTCTTGTGAGGCGGCTTGTCAACCTGTTGTGCGGCAATCTCCTTCATCTTCCCTAAAGCCTGCTCCAACGGGTCCACTCCATCATCTTCTTCATCTCCATCCTTCTCAACCGAATGCGTCTGCACCTTGGTCTTCTTCTTCACCGTCTGCACCACCGAATTCTCCTTCTTCTTGTGCACCTTCACCTTCTTCTTGTCAGCAATAACAACAGCAACAGCCTTCTCCTGCTTCTTCACTCTCGCCATACCCGGCACTGCCACAACTCCCACCGCATCGGACACCTTCTTCTCCACTTTCTTCTTCTTAGAATTCTTCTCCTTCTTCACATAGTTCATGTTGAATTTCACCATTGGCACAGGTTCTTCGTCGTCGTCGTCCGCAGATTTCTTTTTGTGCTTCTTGTGTTTGACCTTGAACAGCACGCGGGGCTTCTCTGGGACCGCTACAGTCGCTTCTTCCTGTGGCAACTCGAACATGCGTGCATGGAAGGCTGCCAGCCTCTTGTGCGCGTCGTCATCTCCGCCCTGGAAGCGCTCGGTGCGCTGGCGCTTGGGCTTCATCTTGACCAATGACTCAATTGGTTGCGACCGTTACAATCGTCTGAGCCAGCCGCTTTTCAGCCAATGAAAAATACAATTTAAATGTTGCTACCCAATCACAAGACTACCGTACTTTGAAAAAGGCAACTATTGACTTGGAAAATGAGACCGTCGACGTTGGTGGTGGGGTTAGTGATCTTGGCCACGTGCTGTGCGTTGGGCATCAAGAGCTCGCAATACACTGAGAAATATGGCAGAAAGAACAAGCAAGATCGTCGAGAAAAGTTGCGCTCCAGTCGTCGCAGTCGCAAGGACGAACGACTCAAAGCCAAAAACTCGAGCGAAGTCTAGAAATGGCTGCTGTTCGGGAAGATATGACGGAGGAGCAGAAGCGCGAGCAACGAGAACGGATCCGCATGCAACGTGTGGAGCAATACGTGAGTTTTCTGCAATGAGGTAGTGGATTTCGTACTTGGTACTGAACTTTGTGTTTTTGTGTTTATTTAGCAAAAGCTGGAGATGGCTCAGTTGAGTGGCATTCGCGTGGTGGTTGACTTGGCCTTTGCAGTGGACCAGACAACTCGAGTGAGTGTTTGTGTTTAAGATCTGATGGTGAAGTGTTGATGCTGATAAATTGTAATTTGCGTTTGCTTTGAAGGAGCGGAACAGCATTTTCAAGCAGCTCGGTTGTGTGTACGGATATATGAAAATTTGCCCGCTAGACAGGCTGTTGTCGCTGCATCTTGCCTCCTGTACGCACGAACTTGCAGCCGTTTGCACTCAGCACGGTGTACCAAGCTGGAAGGTATGGACTACTATGACCTTGTGCTGCGAACTTGTGGACCTGACCATGCTTTGATGCAGGTCGGAAGGCACGAAGAGCCCCTCGAGCAGCTGTACGACGCCGACAAACTCGTATACCTTTCACCGGATTCGAATAACGTGCTTGAGACGCTTGATCCAGGCTGCGTGTATGTCGTCGGCGGCATCGTCGATCGATCAGTTCGCAAGGTACTTGCGAGAAGCCAATGTATTCCGCTGATAGTTGCTAACTCCTACGTGTCTTGTGAAATTGTTGCAATTTAAACAGAGCGAGACGAAGGCGAAAGCGGCTGTGCATGGCATTCGAACCGCACGGTTGCCACTTCAAGAGCACTTTGAACAAACCGGAACACGAGTTCGAACTCACATCATGAACCTAGATTCTGTGATCATCACGCTGAACGAAGTGGCAAATCATGCCGATTGGGGCCGTGCCTTTCACAAAGCAGTGCCGCCGCGGATCTCTCGCTCAAAACAGGCAAAGAAGAATGATGCTTAGTCTCGGGTGCCGATGTTGTGCGAAGCTGGGTTACGTGTTGATTGAATATAAAGTATGAAAAATGCATCCTCATATCGTTTTCAAGACAAGCGATCTGCTCACTCCCCAGCAATGGTGGGGATGCCAGCGATCACGCTTGAAACGGCAGCAGTTGCCGTAGTTGTAGCTGTGGCGGCAGCATTGGTCCAGTTGATGCCTTGACCAGCTCGTTGAGCTACCGTCGTATTGTCTGCATCGATAGACTGGCAGTGTGTGATGGCGTATACGAGTTTGTCGTGCATGACCTCACGGCACGAGTACGACGGCAGATCGATTGAAAAAACCTGCAGCACAATTACACAGCATTAGTGTGATTTGTTCAGCCTAGCTAATACTGTTATTGTGAAGCATAACTTACAGGTGTGAGCGATGGGTAAGTACATATCGGCACGGCCTGCAGCCTTCGGCAGACCCGAAATCTTGAAGTCCTGCGTGAAGTCTGCTGCATGTGTTGGCAAACGCGACCGACCCCTGCAATTGGTAAACAGAACACCAACACATCAGAACACTGCATAACAAAAACTTAGATCTGATGCTGCTTACCAGACGAAGCGAATGAACGATGATTTCTGTTCGTCGGTGAATTCTGCCAAGACATCCCAGAAGTAGGCAATATGCGGGTCTGTTGCTAGACAGCCGTCACCGTATATGGTTCGCCGCCGTAGAAGAGATATATCAACGGAGGCTTTACCACACACGAGTGTCCGCAACTCATGCCACGAGAATATCCCTAGCGTGGCTGCTGGCAAAATCGTTGCCACACCACGTGAAATGTCCCCACATACTGGTGCAAACTCAGTTAGACGATACGTCTCAACTGCAGATGCATACTCTTCACGATCTTCCCACGTAACGTGCAAATGCTGCCCCCGGGCACTAACTCTACCGTCTCCCGCGTACTGGATAACACAGTAAAGCTTGCATCCACGATCTCATCGAACATAGTCTCGGTAATGCCATGTGCATCCAAGTTCGCAATAGTGTCCACGACCTGAAAACATCCCTGGTGGATAGCTTCAATATCGTGTCGCGTTACGTTCTGCCCTACCAACAACTTCCACATCACGGGCGGAAGATTCAGATCCAATGGCGTTTTAGTTCGCACAGCCACACCTACAAGTTTACCAAGGAACTCGGCCATCTGCACTCGTCGCGGGTTTGAGCGTAAGTGCGAGTTTGGAACGAAAAGCTCACGATTTTCACCCGTACTCAGCAATGCGTTGGGACACTGTCGAAGTACAGGCAGCAATGGCGTACGGGTTTGCAACTCGGAGCTCAGCTGTGCCAAACATTCGCGGTACAAACCGCCGAAATCGTCTCCAAATTCGCCGACAAACTGGCATTTAAATGCACGATCAGCCCCACGTAAGAGAGCAGGTTGCAACCCGTGAAGTTGCTCGAAAGTCTGTGCGAACACACTATCCCGCTCACCGGCTTCGCTAGACAGCGGGTCACCACGCTCCGAAAGTTCCAGTGCATCATGAGCACGGTTGCGATCGACTTCAATCTCTGGACGTGCTGCTGCTGGAGCTTGCTGCTCTTTGAGGACACCGAGCCACCACGCAAGCTTCACGTGCTGAAAGACCACACCACGAAGTTCTCGAGCCCCACGAGCTAGTAGTGAGCGCTCGTCCTGCGCTGAGAAGTCAATAAATGCCAGTGATGTCTGCAAACGACAGTTGAAGTTACGTAACACCAAAAATCGACGTTGGAGAGCTTCCAAGGGTATGCCTCGCAGCACAACGAATCCATGTAGTTGCTCTTCAGTAGGAGCAAACTCCTCAGGAGCCATGCGCAAAGGGTCGCAGCTCAATAGCGCCTCGGCCCGAGTCTCGCATATTTCGTTTACGAGCTGCACGAGAGCGCGATCCCGGGCTGGAGTAAATACACGCTGGGATTCGTGCAGGTGACGCAGCTTATCACCGTACTTGGTTGCTAGTAGCCGGCGGCCCGTTACTGAGAATTCTGGGACGGCTGTGAAAGCAATGCCCCACTTTGTATCCCCGGACGACTGTTGTTGCTGTAATAAACTCGTCACGTCACCAATAGCTACCTCTTCAGCGGATCGAACCGCGTCAGTATCCTCCTCCTCAACAGGAGGCGGAGGTGGAATGGCGTTTGAATCCAACACGTCGCCTTCTAAGTGCTCAGACACCACTAAAGCTTGCTCTTGCAGCAACTGACGGTGTCGTAAGCGACGTGTCATGGCTTCTGCTTCTTCGCGAACGAGTGCTTCCATTGCGTGCATGTTTGCCAGAATGAAGTCAGCGGACTGCTCCGCATCATCTTCACAGTGACGGAGCGCGTAGATGCACCATTCCATAGGGAAACCCATTTGGCTTAACGCAATTCCTAACTCCATTCGGAAGTTTGGAATTGAGCCATCGCCCAGGCTTCCTCACCTACTAACCCTCCGAGAGCATCCTCTTCGTCTTCGCTATAGTAGGAATCATCCCCGCTCGCCAATCCGCTACCGGTTCGAGGTAGACCTGGTTCGAGACCTCCATCCTCGACACGGTGTCCGCCGATAAGATCAATGGAGTCTCGCTGGTTGTACAACGCAAATCCAGGGTAAAACGTACCCTCGAGTTTTGGCCCAGTTCCACCTGGACCAAACGCAACACCCAAGTCCTTTCCATTGAGTGCGTAGCTAAGTGTACCGCGCCGCAAGTCTAGCGTGAGCCGGACAATGTCCCCAGTTTTAAATTTGTCGCCGTATGTACCACGTTGCTTGCTGCCATTGTGCCAAAGCGCGCGGTTGCCAATCCAACCCCACCCGCGGTTATCCTTTCCTAAGTATGAGTCTAAGCGTACGTCCCGACGAGCAATCCCCAAAAAATATTTGAGCTTGCAGTCACGAACGTAATGCGTACTTCCCAAATGTGCACACCTCCATCGAAACGCGCCACACCAATTCCTGTTTGCCAGCCCTTATCACGCACGAGTGAAATCCGCGTGTCTCGTGCTTCAAGCTTGAGATATGGGCCTTTACGCACACGATCTACACGACACTGAAAATTAGACTGCACGGGGAACCGCCACACGAAGTTGTCTCCATCGATGGTGACCTCCTGTCCCCCACAAGCCCCGTAAATGCACGCACTTCTGCTTCGCTTCCTCCGCTACCTTCAGTACCTCCTTCACTTCCCGCAGTACTTCCACCCTGCAGGATCTGCAAACAATGAGTACTAGCAGTCTCACTTTGAGGTGCTAGTCGGACACGAATACTAGTAGCCAGCGGGATACTAACGAGTGACTCTTGTAGGTCGAGATCGTACGGATGTGCACTCTCTACGCGAATGCACACGTCCTCCGAAATGTCCGACAGGAAATTGTCAGCCGAAAGCATAAATTCATCAGGTAACTGAGCATCAAAGGCAGTGTCTCTTGATTCTCCTGTCTTCTCATCATCAACGTTCACTTCGTTTGATCTGGCGGGATCCATTAGCGCTTTCATCACGCCATAAACTTGACTCAGAGGCTCGAACCACTCGAAAGCGCTCATAAGATTATCACAGTCAAGCGAGTGGAAGCGGAAGCTGAAGTTCGCGTGTTTCACTGACGTTGTCGCTGTGGCACCCAGGTTGGCAAGCAATTTGCAGTCTGCGTTGAAGGAAATGGTAGGATGTAGTTGTTGTGGTCGTGAAATACTCGAGAACGCAGTACCCAGAAGCTGGCCATTCTTGCAAAAGAAAAGCTCTTGGGTATCTAGACGCAAACCACAACCGAACACATCACCAGAACTAACAGCACCTGCAGGTTCAACCCAGCGCCAGCGATCGACAGGAGTGTCACCAGCACACAATACTTGCCCGTTTGCTGGAGCAAAAGAGTAAGATCGAGAGCCGTCAGCACTGCCGCCCACCAATACTCCTTCGAGTGGGAACGACGGTGGTGAGAAACCCAGCGCGAGTGAGCCTCCCATTGTATTGCTCGTGCTCCACTCCACGACTGTGACTTCGAAATACACAATTTCGGCCTTTACCTCATCTCGCATTGTCATCATGAGAGCTGGGGTATGCTCGAAGCGGCAAGAGTACACCTCCCCGGGAGGAACACCTAGGCCTTCAGCAGCCAACGCGTCTCTTGACGCCGCATTGCTGCTGTCTTCTGCGCGATAATCTAGCAAGAACTTCCGCTCTTCTCCAGATAGATGACGAGTGACCGCCATTTTTGAAGAATGGCTCACCAGCATCTCCACAAAAGGCTGCTTTGAAAAATGAAATCGGTACGGTAGGCTCAACGAGCCCTCCGTCTCGTTCTAAGCAAGCCGCGAGCTCTTGGACACGCACACCCCGTTGTTGATCCTCAACAGCAAGCATCAACTCTACAAACGCCTGCAAAAGAGCATGTAGCGTAAATCCGCCATCCTGATCTTGACTTAGAGCCATTATCTTGGAGCGACAGTAAAGCAGAGCCTGCTTGTCATACCAGTGTGCACCACGTTGGATCACCGTAATGAGAGCTCGAACAAGTGCGACTGCAGCCTGCCCACTTGACGGTTGGTTTTCACGCAGAACTTGCTGTACAAGGGTAAAAAGAGCTGCCGGCAGCTCGGGGCGTAACTGGATCGAAGTATTCTGTTTTACTGGCGCGCTAGAAAGCAGCCGCTGATATTGTAGTAGCAGCTCGAGGAAGGCAAGTACATTGTCCACACTTATTGGTGCACACAGAACCAAGTCTTCATCTGTGAGGCTCACAGCGAATGCCGAGCAGGGCTCAGCAGCGTTAGTGTCATTCAGTGTTACAACCGGTAGAAGCAGACCGGAGCTAAAATCCGACTCCACTGCCCAAAGAGACGTTTGAACAACAACGTCGTCGGCAACGGGCAGCATTAGCTGCATTCGAGAAGTGTCAATTGCCTGATTCTTGGTATTACGACCCTGTGGGGTCTGACCAATGTTGTCATTTTCTCCAGTGGCATTTTCTTCATCTTCAGCTTCATTTTCGACTTCAACCGTTGCAGGTAGCTCAACACCACCACCGCCTGTGGAGGCAGGTGATTCTGCACGCCACACACAGTGAAACGCGTCAACCCGTTTCACGAGATCTTCACGGATACAACGTGTACTTGAGACGTCTGGGGTTCAAAAGGGCCTTCCTTGCTTCCAGCAACGCAGCCTAATGCTACATATCCAGCTGGTGCCACAGGCCACCAGATAGAGCGTAGCTGCTTGCGTTGAAAGTCCGGGTCACTTTCGGAGTTCTTGGGCAAGCCTTTTCCAGTAATGTCCACACGTTCAAAGCCTGTAGGTGGGGCCAAAAGGCCTTGCTCGTCGTTATCGTAGATAAGTAGCATGGGAGAGTCAGGAGCACCGTTGCCACACTTAACCACATCACCAAGGCAGAACCATTTATTGGTAGCGTCCGATGCAGCCTCCGGTACTGGAGGTACTGTTGGCCGCCAAATTGTCACAGCATGATCTGCTGCCGACTTCATCCACCCATTGTCACTTCCAAGGAAGCGTTTTCTCCACTTGTGGCGATGTTTTAGCAGTGGATCAGGTGGTGGAATACTCCACAAGCGCTCGTACGTGTCAACCACCATGACTTCAAGGCCACAAGAAAGCAGAACCGGTCCCTTCGGGAAGCACCCGTCAGTTTTCCGAGTTCGAAAAGGTGAACTTTCCCACCCGAGGGTCGTGGCTGGTGTCGTGTGTGTACGCGAAATAATATGTAAGATCGTCTCGAACGTGATCGCATCCAGCGTGTTAGGCTGGTACAAGTCATTGACATCCTCTCCAGCGTCAGCCCTGTTCTGATCATTCTCAAGAAGGGATTCAACAAGCTGAGTAATGCCAGACCAGCCTAACTTTGCAGGGTGCTCCATTTCTTGGTCGATTGATCGCTGCACAGTTGACAAATTTTGTGAAGAGCGCAGGTTTGCTACCAACGTTTCTGTTGGAGAGCGCGTCATCACTTCGCGTGCCATGCGCGATAGGATCTGCTGAATCTTGCCATTCTTTTGCGCCTTCGGTTGATGATGCAACTGAAAATCTGTTTCGTGTTGTAATTTCAAACTAGCTTGCTGGGGAACGCTTAAAAGCATTACCAAGCGTCGAAGCACCAAAGGATTTCCAAGATCACTGAGAGGTGCATCCCCGGTCTGCGAAGCAAGGCTGAAAAGCCGCACAAGCTGGACAAGAATTGTGCGTGCATGAATAGCAGCGAGACGCTCACAGAGGGCCTCCTCTTCAAGATCGATCTCGAACGTGTTCATTTGTCGAACCGCATCGTCAAAACTGCTGTTGCACTCGCTCCAGAGAGTTAACTCAGATTTGTTGAGTAGCAATTCCAAACCCGCACTACCAGCATTATCCATCTTCTTGGTTTTAACAGGACTGCCCATCGCTCTGGCAACAGCACGCGGAGGCACAGGAGGGTATAAAGCACTGGATTCTGTGAGAGTGTAGCTCGGGTTTTCGTCCCCAATATCTTGGAAGTTTACCAGTGGCTCATTAAGATGCCCTGCAAGCGAGGTGGCATCCGTTGGAATGAGAGACCTAGGCGATGAAACTGGGATCTCCAGTTCAGCACTTCGGTTTGAAAGCAGCAAACGTAAAGCTTCACCGTAGCTGTTATCCGTTTGTCGTAGAGCTTCTGCGCACACTGGCTCTGAACGACCAAGAACCATTGCTAAGTGGCGCACATTTGAAGGGTAACCACGCTGTGCGGTGTTAGAAAGTTACAAAAGTAAATGTTAGTACGTATCACTGCACTCCCCGCACTTTAAGATGGGAGACTACAACAGATACCTACCGAGTCAAGTCCACGACTTTGCTGGATGGCCGCAAATGCTTCATCCAAGACACCAGCCGACACGCGAAGAGCTTCCTCGCATTCAATCGCACTTGCCACTAGGTTGGATTCTTGAACCCGTGCAAGAAGTCGAAGTGTTAATACTTGTAAGTCTTGGTGACCTGGTGCCGCGTTCTGTTCACGATTACAAAGTGTACGTTGTTAAACTAAGCACATGAGTGCAATCCCATGATAAGACTGAAAACGTACTGAAGGTGCGGCCAAGCCAGTGTCACCGTTGGAGCGTAGGATGCGTGTCTTCGCCAGCTCCGTCTGAATACTTGGACGCTGTAATGACGATTCACGGTTTACGCTGTCACGGCCTAATGCGATACGAAGCATAGATCCCACCCCTCCTTCCTGGGGTCGAGGCGACGTGATTGCTGTGGGCTCATTTGGAGCAAAACTTTCGCGCTGCTGGTAAGATGCCGGAGACAAAATGCCTGCTGGTACCATTGTGGAGTACATATTCGCAGTAGGGGCCCTACAGTAGGTGTGCCTGGGGCATGTAGCAACGAAGAGCGTGGGGATGTGTATCCGCCAGCCCGAGGCGAATCCACCGCCGGATTTGGTGAAATGAGTGCCCGAGGGACATCGCTCTCAGCAACAGACGTTATCAAACGAAGGCCCTGGGTTATCGTCTGACGAGACTCCATTGAAGCGGTATTCCCACGACTCCCGCGATTCTGCAGTTCTGCTGGGCTTCTCGGCACTACCTGTGGTGTACCAACCTGTGGCTGTTGATATTCTTGGCCAGGAATCAAAATGTTCAGATCACCCGGGTTCTGCGGTGCTGTGACGATAGGAGGTGGTGCGTGACGACTTCCAGGCGTCCGAACCTGGAATTCATAAGTCACAAGACCACCTCGCGATAAAATCAAAGATATCCGGGACCCCGGCGTGATCCGAGTGCTGGATCCATGAATACGCACACCATTCACAATAGTACCGTTCTTGCTGAAGTCTTGAAGTTCAAATTGCTCTTCACCTCCTTCGATTTCACGCCGTACTCGGCGCAAGTGGAAATGGCGGCCACTTACACTGCGATCGTTTACAATAAGGTCACAAGCATCCGCGGCACGACCAACTCGAATTATAGGCGCCGTTAGCGGGAACGGCGCATTATCGATGGCCGAATGCCCGACAGCACCAACAGCCTGCCCGTGCTCATTTTCACTCAATGGTGGCAGGGGAAGTAGCACCCCCATGCTCCAAATGGAAGATCACCATCTGATCTATTGGACCGCTGTCCAGCCCCACGCAAAGCGCTCGACCCAAAACCAGTTGAAGCAGAACCCGCAATCGAGGGGTGACTTATCTTACGGCGTGGTGATTGTATGGCATCCATTCCCCAGCTTAAAGCGTTTTCACTCCCCAATTTTTGAATAACTTCGTCGCGCATTGCAGCCTCGTAATGATCCAAAGCAACATCGATCACCTCCTCCGTATCCAAAAATATTTGTCGCTGTTTTACGCATAACCATCGTTTTTGAAGAGCATGTGCTGTTTCAAGCAATAGTACGTCTGACTTTCCTGCCCACGACATCGAGGTCTCGGAGGAAAATAACGTGACCAGGCTCGCTACGAGCTGTGAGTCCAAACTTGTTAGCGCCGGGTTTAAAGTTGTAATCTGCTTCAATAGGGATGACAGCGCCTTCGTTGACCTCCATCGTATTTGCTGCTTGTACATCTTGAGTCGTCCCCTCAATATCTTCTGCACCGAACTGTTCTGGGGAAGGTCCAAGTCACAGTGCATAGCACCGTCTCCGTCACAACAAGAAAGCGAAGAAACCATCCCCGATAGCGTCGTTATAATGTTTTCTACATCATCGAACATGTCCACAAGAGCTGGGATGCGCTCGGCTACCTGAAGCTTGGAAAGTGGGAATGTCTGAGCTCGTGTATCTGGTTCAACCAATGGAGAAATGGAGTCTTTATGGCTGGAATCCACAACTACATCTGCCACAAGATCTGCTGTGCGTAGATCTCTCGTGATTCCGCAAAGCACACCCGCCCTGATCGAACCTTGGCCTCCGTCGCCTTCAATTGTGACAGATCCGCCTTCTCTAAACATTTCAATATTCCCTCCAACGATACTCACTGCCGCAAAAACCGAGGCCAAACCATCAATTGCATCTTTGGCCTTTTGCCAGAGCACCAGTGAGTGCTTATCTCGAGTACTTGCCTGGGCTCGCTCCGTGTCAACGAATTGAGCATTTGAATCCGTTGAGTTGTTGATCGAGTCATCTGTTTCCGGCGACGACGTTGTCGACTCAGGTTTCCTTAGCCAAGTCGAATCATTCTCTCCGTCGAGGCCATCAAGCACTTCAGTTTGCAGAGTGATGCCGTCGGCTTCCTGAATATTTGTGTAGTATGCACATATAGTGTCCAGCAGATCGTCCACGCTATCTGATTTCGTAAGCCCTCGGTTGATGGCTGCATTGATCGCGACTTTCCAGGCTGGATAAAGCGTTAGATAGCGCAGAAGTGCGACGGCCTCGGCAGCCTTCGCCTCTGCAACATGCGCTTTCTCGAGTGCAGCTTGCTGGATTTGCGTGACCCCAGTATCTTTTGCAATAGAAACTCCCTTCAGACACCGTGCTGACCGGCAAAGAGCAGTATTTGAACACTCCAAGCCAAGTTCGTGGGAACAAAGCCGAGGTCGGAGCAGGAGGGGAATGCCCACTAACCCCATCAGCATACTTAGAATATCCGTTGAGATAACTGGGGCAGCCTGATGGGAACGGTGAATCTTGTTGAGCGCTGACACAGAATGCCGTGGAAATACTAGCATCGCCAGGCGAATACATATCGTAGCGGAAGCCAAGTCGGAAGAGTTCATTCCACCTATGATGTGCGCAGTCACCTCGGAGTTGGCTGCAACAATCGAACCTACATCATTGTTTGCCGAGCCGCACGCGAGAAGTACACTTAATATCTGATTCCTGTAAAAGTGGGAATGGAGAGAATTGAAATCCACTCCTGTAGGTACCATTGGTTCCGGTGAAGATATGGTAAACTTGGAGCCAAAATACTGCAGTAGCCCAACGCATGCTCGTTTAAGAGATACGCTAGTACTCGACGAATGGACCCCTGTTATCGTTTTAGCCCCACTTGTGGTACCGTAACCAGCAGCATCAGCTTGCAGAAACTTTAGGTTTTCCAGTAAAAAGCTAATGAACATGGAAAGCACTGGATTCACACGATTGCTTGTGAGTGCAAGGTTTGTTTTAGCTCGTTCACCTGCATCTTGAAGGGATCGATACATCAAAGCGCGAGCCATGGCCCAGCCAGCAGCATGTAATTTCACCAAAGGAAGCTTGCGTTGAGGGTAGCCACGTTTGATCTGGACAGGTACACGCTTAATAGCTGAAGAATCAGCGGCGTACTTGGAGTCGATCTCCTTCATTAACGACTCGAATAGAGCATCTGAATCCACTAAGCAGCTATTTTCAGGAAGATCTTTTGCTTGGCTCGCGTCATCAGATATTCCATCAAGACCATGATTCTCACCTGAACGACCGGTGAGAATGTATGAGCTGTAGAATCCAGCTGCTATACGAACTACTTCATCGTTCGCGAGCGAATTAGAAGGCACAGGCAAAGGGAGATCTGCAGAAGGAAGAGTTCTCGATCCTGCTCCGAGTTGACCCTTGTTGTTACGGCCGAATACCATTACCCGCCCATTTGACATTAGAATGAGTGTATGGTAGCATCCACATGACGCATTCTTGATTTTGGAGGACAAAGGCAGTGGTACATACTGCGCACTATTATTGTGGTCCTTGCTTCCAATGCCCAGCTGTCCGTAGTCATTTCGCCCCCAAGTGATGAGTTTACCTTTTTCGCTGATCGCCACAGTGTGATAGTATCCACAACTCACCGCAACGATCTTTTCGTCACTTTCTCCAAGTGATGTTTTAGCCAGTGTCGGTACCTTCATGTTACGTGCATGGCCAAGACCAAGCTGTCCGTAGTCATTCTTTCCGAATGCGTATACCTCACCACCACTAGTAGTTGCGACAGTATGATATAGTCCACACGCCACCTTGATGACCATTTGACTCGATAATCCATCCACTAATTGTGGAGTATGCTGGTGCTGGGTGTGATCAAGGCCCAGTTGTCCACAGTCATTCATACCAAACATCAGCAATTCACCGTTGCTCGACACAACAGCACTATGGTGATAACTGACGGCGGCCGTCGTAATATGATACTTTTCACGGACACTGTCAATCATGCGGGGTGTATGGCTCTTTGAAATTGTTGACCCAAGGCCTAATTGGCCCCTGTCGTTGTATCCCCAAGAATACACAGCACCATCTGCGGCTACAGCAAGCATGTGCTCGCATCCATTTGCTGCAGCGACCATATTAATGGCAATCCCGCTTAGTGCACGAACAGGAGTAGCAATGATGACCCTCTCCTCAAATGTTCCATTGCCGCATTGGCCACTCTTGTTTAGCCCGCACGTGAAAACTGCACCATCCTTCATTACTACAGCGAGGACTTCATTTCCTCCAGAAACATCACGAATAGCCTTAGCAGAAAAGAATGGTACATGCTCCAGCTTGCTCGTTGAGTTACAGTGTCCTAAACAAAGTTCTCCGTAGTTGTTTTGACCACATGAAAACAATTCACAGTCATCAAAGCTGGCCACACCAGACAGCTTTTCCGACGGAACAACTTGTCCTGATGCGGTTACTCCTGTATTGCCATCTCCGAGCGCGGCGTTTGGTCGATTTAATACGTTGCCCAGTGTCGCGATCTTGTCATCCCACGACCTTCGTGGTGGGCAAAGAAGAGTGTTCCCATCCACCTGATCATCTTGAGATTCATCGGAAGTATATACGTAATAGGCGGAATCAAGACTGCCTCGGTTGGCATCATAACAGGCAGCACACATTTTGACACTGTCATCATCTCTTTGTCCATAATATACTCCAGACAGCGGCATTCTCTTGCACTCCTCGCAACAATACGACACTGTCGTGCTTTCATTGTATGCAGGACCATTATCGCGGTCAAAAATGCCGCATAGTCCAATGAACCCGATGTCGATGTTTGTACCAGACGACGGGCAAATTGCCTTTACGAGAATATATCGACCAGTAACAGGGTAGGCCAGCTGTCTTGAAATTTGGGCACAACTGCCATCCAGTACGAAGAACGCAACAGGCATACGTTCATCTCGAGGGCAATGTCCACCGTTTGGCGGGAAAGGCAATGCTGCAAAGTCTTCAGCGGTCATGCTGTCAAACTCTTGATAACAAGCTAGGTCAGGAGGACTACTTGTGACAAATACTGCAGCACAACGCAGAGGACTAGAGTAACCAGGACCAGGCCCTCGAACACTGATGTAGCTCACACACATAGGAGTGTCAACTTCATGCTTCAGCACCAAGTTGACATTGGTTCCCTTCGCTGAACTGTACACCGTGGTATCGTCCAAAAGGCAATTTCGAGAAGAATGAGAACTACTAAACTCGCCACCGTCGCAGGAATGCACTTGTAATTGCAAGCTCTTTCCTAGTTGCAGCTCATTCGGTGAAGAGAGTTGCTGGTTCTGGGATTTCGTAGCTGGGAAGAATGCGTGTGACGGAAATTCGAGTCGGGGGCGGGGGTGAAAGTTAACATCAAATACAGAGCCATTGCAGAGTGCTGATACCGCAGGGAACAGAGGCTTGCTAAGCGTGGCAGCATTGAAGTGGCACACGTTAGGTTCCGAGCGATCAGAGTACAGCGTGACAGTGGCTTTTTCGAAATCAAACAAAATGCCAAAAATTCCGCCGTCTAAAATGTCTTCTGGACTATTCCATTTCACGTCAAGCTTGCTGTGCCGTAAGGGTGCATCCAACTCTGAAAACTCATTGTCAACGACCCCAAAACTGAAGGCTGACCGCCCATCTCTTCCTGCCGAAACAACTCGAATTTCAATGAAAAGACTCCCTTTTTCGAAACCCTGACTGGCCACAATTGTCTCGAATTCGTCCTCGGATGAGCTACAATCACCGGCAACCACAGT
Organism: Phytophthora hibernalis; assembly: GCA_012656075.1. NCBI lineage: Eukaryota > Oomycota > Peronosporomycetes > Peronosporales > Peronosporaceae > Phytophthora > Phytophthora hibernalis. The sequence goes on from JAAKBF010000247.1 coordinate 311,050, forward strand.
CGATCCATTTTGCATGAGTTGGAGTCGCCTACCTTTGAGCTTTCCATTCCAGCTAATTGTTGCACCATCAAATGGAATCGCGACGAGACCTCCAGAAACAACTGGGTTAGAAAACTGAAAATTGGTGCTGGCGCACCACAGTTTTGACGGAACTGAGGCAGCAAGGTTCCAGTGTACGTCTGCGTCCCTGACGCCGATCGAAGGAAATAACCGCAACCAGTCAACCCGGTTATGGGTAAAGTAGCAATGTAGCACCTCCTTGAACCGATGTAGAATTCTACTTGCCTTTCTTCGCAATTCAATAGCACACCAAGCACATCGGTGCGATTCCACCGAATTCCGGCAAGTCCAAGCATATCCCCACTAGTTCCTTCGCGATGGAGGTACGCTCCACAAAGATGAGCCTCGCCAGGGGTGTATGTATTAAGATCTGCTGTACCAGGGGTGACGCCAACAAAGACAGGAGTATCTCCAACTCCATGCACCGACACTTCCCAATACCACCGGCCTCTGTAGAATAATTTGTCGAAAACGGCAAGCCCTCCATTTTCGCGGGTAGCAGATGGAGTGTGTGCGCTGTCGTCGTTTATATCAAGACTTTTATGCGTAATCGTAAGTTTCCGGAGATCCGTTCCGAGAGTAATGTACCGAGAGCAGATAATATTCGGGTACTTTGATCCAGTGGCAGCAGGTAAAATCGTGTACTTTTCGGTACTTTCAACATCGACGGGCGAGCTGTCTGACGCATCGTACTGAATAAAATTTTGCCACCCCTTCCAACCGATAAGCTCTGTCATCAAGGGTATCAAATTTGTACGCTGAAGTTGATCCCAGTCCTGGCCCTTGTAGGGAAAGCAGCAAGTTTCTAGCACAAGTAGCATATCGTGCACAGCAACCTGAACGGTAGATGACGATGACTTCAATTCGCTGGGCGCGGTATCCACTCCGCTTTCAATAAGCTGCTGGAGTTGGCGCAGATGTTCCGTGGATGCCTTGAGAAGGAATGCCAATACTTCGAAAAATTTGTGCCCTATCTCCTCGGATAGCTGAGGACCAGCAAACTCAAGGTCAACAAGATAATGGAGTTTGACGGTTGAGTTTTGAGGTGCTGAAAAGTTCCCCGCGTGTTGGGCACTGCTAACACGGACCCGCTTAAATGCCGAAGACAGTATTGGAATAACGTGGAAACGCGAGGTCGGTATAGTTTCCGTGCACAGGAGCAATCGAACGAAGGTCTTGAGACCTTGCAGGCGCTTCTTAGCGCGACCTTGATGTGCCAGCAAGATGTCCCGCATTTGGTCTTCTGGGTACCGGGATGACATCTCGTTCTCTATACTGGAAGTAAGCAGGCCGCTGCTTGACTGCTGAATGAACGCAAAAATGTCCGCATGGACCTGCTCGTCTTCCTCCTCCATCACTTCCATCGATTTTGTTTCCATCAGTTTGTTCAGTTGACGAGTAAAGCGTTTTTGCTCAGGCTCTTCCAGGATAGCCTCAGTCGGCTCTGTCTGAACCACTTTAGCGAAATCTGCAATTATAAAGAGCATAAATAAAACCAGGTGAAATTTTTCATCATAAAATTATGGTACTTACCATAGGTGGTTGCGATCGAGATTCCGGGGAGGAGCTTCATCGGAGACGATGCTGATGGTGTGCATTGGATTGGGGCAGGTGCTAACTGAAGAAGCAGCTGGGCCCGACGAATCACAGGTTCGCAAACAGCATTGTATAGAGCTTGCTGTCTCTCCTTCGCCTCCATATCCGGAGAAAATCCGTTTGGTGCTCCCGTCTCACTATATAAACAGCGTTGCTTAGAACAAATACTTAGGACACAGAGTACACAGATCAGCTACCTGAAAGCAGCAGCCAACTTCTGTTGCTCTCGTACGATCCTGATCACAACGCACAATCAATGATGTTAGTGTTCAAAGGAGTGCGAAAAAATTAAAACCTACCAGCGCCGAAGCTGAAGCGCAGCCTTCCAGGCATCGACAACCGTATCTGCCAGTGCGCCATCATTTGAAATAGGTTCCGTTGTGTAGGAGATGTTGGTGTGTTTCAAAAGAGCCGCGAATGTAGCACGAACAGCCCGGTCAACCGCCTCGATTCCGCCGCTCTTTTCCAGTGTTGCCTCAACACTATCTTGTCGCTTCAGCCTTGCAATCCGTAGCTTTGGATTTGTGCTACCTGGAGCCGAACCGGGGTCTAGGGCATTGCGAACCTTATCCAAAAGCTTTTTACCACTACCAACGTTCTCCATTACTTGCTGAAGAAGCGTTTCGTTTCGAGCCCCGCCACTATCTTCACCGTTTGTATCGAGACTAACTTCTTCCAATCCACCGCGAAACAGGGAGAATGCAACCACCGCTCACTGACAGTTACCCCATCATCCAATTCACCACCGACAATCAACGTTGCGGCGTAATGACTTCCAACCCAGACTAGTACTTTTTGAAGGTCCTCTAGCCACTCGTGGCTTTCGTTAATGGTTTTACCAGAACACTGCGCCGTCGGTGGAACGGGATTTGTCAGTGAGTATGGAGCTGGGGGTGGCCCCACGTTGTCCTCCGTTGTTTCTGGGGCAGGTACTAATCGCTCACTCATAGGGTACACGTGTTGCGAGAGAATTGTCCGGCTGGGAACAAACGAAACTTTTGTGGATCATACTCAAAAATTCCTGACTCGACCCCGGTCTTTTGAACTTTGACCAACAGTGTGTCTGTCCCAAAAGTTTTGAAAGCTCTGAAGGAATAGCCAGCCGGCGAATCTCGGCATCATGTGGCAAATCTTTAACCTTCCAGTACGTGAAACTCTTTGAGTGAATGATCTTCTCCCACAAGCTTTTAAAAACCCGCCCGTACGTGACTGAAAAACCACTACTCTGGTGAAGTAGGTATGTTGAGAGCTCTTTCGAGACGGATGCTAGCGCATCATCCACGAAATCAAATTCAGCTTCATGTTTCCCACAGCGGCTGGTGCTTCAAGACCAACAAGACCAACAATAGGTGGACGCAAAATATCTCGCTTGCTTAACAGGGCAAGTGCGATATGGAGTTTGCTCGATAAAACTTCCAAATGCGACCAAAATGGGCTTAGTAAATCAGGAAGTGCATCGCGAACGGTTGGTAAAGAAAGCACGCTCAGCAACATAAATGGCAATAATTTACCAGCAAAACTATGCTGGATGACGATGGGGAGAAAATGACTCTGATCTTGGCGCATTGTTCTACAAAGATCCAGATACTCCGAGATAAATGACACCAACTTCGTGCAGATAGATTCGATTATGACCCAAGCTTGTTTGGTTGAGCATGAGCACCAATATATAGTTGCGCGGACCATAACGTTCAGACACTTGAATTCGTGATTAGTTTCCAGAGTGTCTAGCTGATAAATAAGAGCGGTTGTATCTTCTGGTGGGCACTCCACCACTTCCTTTGTTTGCCTCCATAGAGCATCCAATAACGTCTCCATGAATGTAATCACAGTGCTGGAGACATCAGCTTCCTCGGAACTCACCTTAAACACCTCTTCAGGGTCACTCATCAATTGAAATAGTATTTTTCCTGACGTGAAGCAGGGCACAAGCATCGGAATCAATAATTTCTGTGCTGGGGTTGGTTCTGCGTCCGAGTTGTGGTTATTTGCCATCAAACGGTTCATCACGTGTAACCTATCCAAAAGGGACGGAAACAGCGTCGAAAAGCCGTAATGGATTGTCGATGCTGTTTCTTGTTTCACCGCATGGTAAAACCATTGTACTTCTCCTGACATCGACACTTGTGGTACGTGATCCGCAATCGAAACGAGTAACTCACGAATTGAGCAAAGAATTCCTCCAGGTTGAGATGCTGCAATTGGCAATCCAACCTCCGACCCGTCCAAGCAGCTTCGCGAAAACTACCAATTGACAAGTGTGAGTACATAAGGCAGCAACAATAGTTCCGTAATAAATAGGGAGACCACGTACCTCAAAGAAATTCAGCTTGAGAAGCCTAATTGTTACAAGTAGCGGGTACAGAACATGGGTTACCTGTGAAGTGGGGTTTGGCATTTCATCAAGCACACCCATCTCAAAGTATTGCGACGTGGTGCTTTTGAGCAGTGAGTACAAGGCGGAAAATGTTGACTCTTTGGGGTCAATGCATAGAGATCGATACAAGCATCGTGAGAGCTGGATAGAGTCTGTGTCGTCTCCTGGAATGTCATTCCCAGCTAAGCGATCCAAATGGGATAGCAAGCAAACCCCAGAGTCTAAGGCCTCCAGCGCACAATGCTGGTTCAACCTGTTCGTGGCGCCACATCTAGCTCGAAGGACACCAAGTACGTGACCTGCTTTTCCCGTCGTTGAGATGTTTTGAGTAATATCAAGATTGTACGAACCTGATGCGTTCACGGAGCAAATCTTTCGAATGCAACGGGTACTCGTAGCCTTCCCTTGTCTGCTAATGCGACCTCCAACAAGAAATAAGTCGCCATCTGGAGAGGAGTCGAAATCAGAGACAATAGGTAGTGCAGTTACTGTCCCCATTCGGGTATACAATGCTGCCGAACTGCATCCATCAAATGATCCTTTCGTGTTTACTTCAGTGCGATTCCATTTTTGTGATGCAACGGAGAAGCACCACATATCACACAAATCGGTTCCTGTTCGATTTACACCTCCAAAAATCCAAACGTTTCCAAGATCGGAGCACATGCTGTAGTTCACTCTTCCCTCAGGTAGTATCGCTTGAAAATCGGGTCTTAAATTTCCACTCGACAAGCTACCCGATACATCTCTCGAAGCACCGATATTATCGTCGTGGGACAAATGCCAAAGCCGGTCAAATGTGTTATACCGCCAGAGATCCGATCTAAACTTCTCTTCGCGATCCTGTCCACCGAAAATGTACACACATTCTCCAATAACAGCGGAAGAACATCCAATTCGTGGACCAGGATCCAGTGAAACCGAGCTAGGTAGTCGAGACCATGCATAATCATCGAGCGATAAGTACCAGGCATCACCAAGGACTTCGTTATCTACTGATTTCCCACCATACATGAAAACGATCGTGTCAAGACGAACGCGAATGGTCGAAGCCGTATGGAACGCGCGAGGTTGGGGCATTGACGTTGCAGCTCCAATTGCAGCTTGAATTAAAGTCCATGTCGGGAGAGAACCATCAGCGTTCTTCGCCGTAGGGCACTTGTACAGATCCATATGCCGTGATGTTGCACAATTGTTCTCGCCTCCTAGCACAAGGATGTGATTATCATCAATTGCAACAACCTGGTGGTTGCGAATTCCAATGGGCAAGTCTGTCCACCTCTCCCAGACGCTGGTTTCCGTATCGTACGCCCAGACGTGGCTACTCGGTTCAGTAGGCTGGGGCATTGGGGCGTCCACAATAACCATTCCGCCGACGACAAACATCTTGCTATCTGCTAAAACTGATGCAGATCCTTGAAGGGCTGGTGGATGTATTGATGTACGTGTTGCTGGTTCATCTGGCTGTGGCTGAATTGTTGCAGCGGAAGAGGGCATAAATACCGCGCGTAAAATACTATCAAATTCATGACCAATTGATGGGGGATATGCGAAAGGCTGGTGTCCTAAATTGACGCGGATGATTTCACCTCGCTCAAGACTGATACCAGGCATCATGCCCGATCGCTTGTCATCTTTAGAACACTTGAATTCAGAGTAAGCGACGCCCAGGTTGACCCCGTTTCGGTAAAATGTCATCTCCTGCGTGTTTAAGTCCAGCATGCAACCGATTATATCACCAGCTCTCCATTTCTCCCCGTATGAAGATGACCCACTATTCCAACGTCGCTGGCGGTTACCGTCATACGACCATGAGTGACCGTGATCCCCGACTCCTTCGCCTTGATCAGAGCTTCCCTGAAAGTACCCATCGATCCACCCAACTTGAATCAAGCCGCTAGTGACCACCTCAACCTCATAAAACCACTTGCCTCGAAATAACGACACACCGATTGTTGATATTGAGCCGAAGTTACTCAAGCCTTCGATCTCGCCTGAACGGTCAATATCAACACGACCGCAGACTGACACCACGCAGCTTTGGTCAAGCATTACAGTGTCACCTTCATCGTTATCGCGTTTTTGCTCTACAATCAAGGACGTGGTATAAAACCCCGCGGCAACATCCAAGCACCGCCGGGTATTTTTCTCGGGCCGAACTTTCAGTGGAACAGGCAATAATGCGTCAGCGCTGCCTCGATTTCCGAGTTGCCCCTTGTTATTCCGTCCGAACACGTAGACTCGGCCTTGTTCTGAAAGTAGCACTGTGTGATAACACCCACACGTTGCCCGTGTCATTCGGGTGTTGGCGGATAAAGCTACGACATTTGGTGTGTTCTGGTGGATCTTGCTTCCGATTCCTAGCTGCCCGTAATCGTTCCGACCAAATGAGAAGGTCCGGCCGCCAGTAGTAACCACAACTGTATGGTAGTAGCCGCATGCAACAAAACATACCATTTCGTTCGGAAGTGCGACGAGAGTGGAAATTTTAACTTGACGGTTGTGAGCTAGGCCCAACTGCCCATAGTCATTCTTTCCACAGGAAAAAGTTCTCCGGTGGCTGTGCAAATGATGGTATGATACAGACCGCACGCTACCATTGACACTTCAGTGCCCTCGAAACTCTTCACAAACTGCGGAGTGGATTGGTGCTGCGTGTGATCGAGACCCAATTGTCCACAATCATTCATGCCAAAAGTGTAAAGTTCCCCGGAATCCGTGATCACGGCGCTGTGGTGGTAACTTACAGAGGCAAACCCAAGCTTCTTAGCCTTCAATGACTCGATTAGCTTTGGTACGTGAATCTTGGTGGCCAAGTTTTCATGCCCCAACTGTCCTCGGTCATTGTAGCCCCACGAGTACGCTAGCCCAGTATCCGTCAGCGCGATCATATGCTCGCAACCGTTACTTGCAGCAATAAATTTTATTCGCTGGGAGCGCAGAGCTTGAACAGGGCGGAGCATCATTACCCTCTCGTCGAAGTGACCCTGGCCACACTGGCCGCTCTTGTTCAACCCGCAGCTTAGTACGACTCCATCATTTGTGAGAATCGCCAATGTTTCATTGCCACTGGCCACCTGACGAATATCGTCCCATCCACAAAGCGCTACACTGGTGAGTTGATGCCGCTCAATATCATCTCCAATTCCTAGTTCTCCGTACGAGTTCTGACCACAGCTGTACAGTTCCCCTGAAGCCTCACACTTTCCATACATAGGCTGTTCTTTGAGCGCGGCAAGTTTGGCAATTGATGTCTCCAAATTCACTGCTCTCGAAGGTGGCTGCTTCATCAGCCAAAGTATCACGAACAGCATTGTCGTAAGAGACCCGCGGGCAAGGCCCACCTCTGCTAGCGTTTCGATCGTGCAAGCTCCGATATGTTCTTCATTTTCAGATGCTCCATCATTCGCCGGGTAGGCCAGATCGCCTAAGCAGTCACTTAGCAGATTAAATGCTGACGATGCGGACGGTGCGAGGTACATACTGTCCGCGTAGGCAGTAGGTTTCAAAGGTTTCAGGCTGGCCTTCACCATTTGCAGTGCGTGTTCGTATTGCTCCGGGCTGGTTTTGCATGTAGCCTTCAGTAGCATCACAACCAGGTCCCAGCCCATTGTCATACAGTTCTGTGTCGGTAGTGGCAGTGGGGAGGCGAAACTTTGCGCAGTGACATGGCGTGTGCCCTTGCAGCCAGGAGTCGTTGCTCGTACCGGTAGTTTTCCTTCTTGGTCATCTGGTACACAGCCTGCAAGTTCTTCACGTAGCTGGCCACCCGGGCGTCGAACACGCCAGGCATCACTTCGCCCACATCTCGTTTCCCGTCTTGTCGTGCAGGTTCTAGTCCGTCCTGGGACGGCAGCCCTGCCAGCAGCGAAATGTGCTGGAACAACTCGTCCACCGAGTCCACGGAGCTCATGAGCTCCTTCATCTGCTGCTCGGGACTGCGCGTCTGCAGTCGTCCGGACACTTCGCTCTCTGTATGAGCACATGTATAATAACATACACTTCAGTCACTGCCTCAATGAAGATTTAAAATACTTTCTACTACAATTGCATTTACCTTTCGGTAGGTACCGCAGTGCGGCGCCGAATTCGAGGATCTTGTCCATTGCGTCTTTTGAGTCTTCGGCGGAGGGGCGGACACGTCGCCCGCTTTGAGCATGTCACAGAGCGGCACGTACGACGGTCGGAGCGGTCGGAGCTGAGAGCGCTCGCCCGGCGGCTGCGTTACCGCGGCCGGAAGCGAGACCTGCTGCCCCATGACCCGGCGTCAAGTAGCTGCTTGCTGTGGGTTGTCTGGTGTGTCTTGGTGCCTCTGCGTGCCAGCTCAACTCGATCAGTGGGGAAGATCATTGCCACCCGACGGTCGCGACTCTTCCGGTTCAAAATGTATCTTGTGTACGACACATAAGAGCGTTGTGATTGGTTGAAAATTGAAGCGCTGTTATGGGCGATAAGTGCAGCTTATGACTTGAACGATGGAATTTTATCGATCACCGAAGTGTCCAAAGTCAAGACGCTTGACCTTCGAATCTGTTTTCTTAGTCCTCGAAGCCTTGACCAACTAGCCCTCACCCTTACACAGTAGATGTTAGCGGCTGCGTCTCCTTGACTGAAAGGCAGCCGCAGATTTTTAGTTCCTGGTGCCGCCTTCAGAAGACTTGCCTGAATTTCAGTTCGGCAGTTTGAAGTTATCAGTACATGCACCGTCAACTCGAGGTTGCGACAATCGCCTTGGATATTGCTGTACATGTACCCGTCGAGGCTCAAGTTGCGGCACTCAGTGCGAGGAACGTATATGGGATCGGTTTTCTCCTGGCAGCGAGCGCTTCTCCATCCATCGTGTTATTTGGACCGCTCTCTGGAAGTCGAGACATGGGGTGATCCCCCAGCTGCTGCGTCGAGACTTGCCCCAAGTCGCCATTGCAGCCTGCAATGAAGACTTGCAATTTGCAGGTGGAAACTGAAGTCCGAGCCGCCTTCTGTCTCTCTGCCGCGGCCCAATTATCCTCATTCTTCAATTCATCGCGAAACCGGCAGTAACGATTGTCGTTGTCGTTGTCGAAACCGGTTGGTGGCTTCACCTCCCTTCCTTTTGACAGACTTCTGCCGTGTGCAACGCGCCATTCTCACTGCGATACTCGTTCGTTCCCATCTGTCTGCCTTGGTCACCTGCTCAGAAGAAATCTCGCCATTCGACCGAGAGAAGACACGAACAGTGCCCCCGTTCCAGCTAGCGCAGTGCGGCATCTGGTGGGTTGCCCTCAATCCAGGCAGAGAGAAAGAGCGATACCGGTATAAGAAGAGAGGCCATGCCGCTTCAAGTGCAGAATAAGTTGTCTGGCAGAGAGAAGGTGGTGCCGGAAAACCCAGGCACCGAGACGACCCCGTGATTCCCGCAGCCTGTCCGTGAAACCGGTCAAACGCAAACCGCTGGTGAAAAGCCGATTGGCAATGGTCGCCAACAGCGAGCGCGTCAAGAAGCCGCGGCGCCTTCCTGGCGATGAGACCGTCTTCTACTCGAATATCTGGTCGTCACCCGAGTCCACGCCGGACAAGAAGTCGACGCAGCTCGTGGACATCAGTCAAGTGGCGCATGTGCTCACGACAATCGACTACAAGAGTGGCTACGAAGTCCCGTCCGACACGGAGTTTTTCAATATTTGGGCCTCCATCGAGTCGCTTCAGCAGGCAAAGAACGCCATGAGCAAGACGCAGCAGGACGCCAGCAATATGTCGACGCGCATTTCCGAACACAGCAGCGAGGAGTGTTCATCGATGGCCAGCGTGTTGAGTCTTGGGCCACTGAGAATGGACGCGAACACGCTTCGACGAGAGTTTTCAGCGGCCGATTTTAACATGGTGACGAGTGCCCCCGTGTCCGCCCCTCAGAGAAAAGGCGAGAATGTGGTCTTTTCGACTGTGCTAACGGGCAAGGACGAAGTCGACATGAGCTGGAACTCGCAGTTTTTGCTGGGACTGCATGAACCAGTTCGACACGCTCTTTCGTAATCGATCGCTTTTTGGAACGCAGCCGCAACTTGAAGTCGCCAATGAACTGGAACGTGGGCGAGTTCTTCAGTTGGTTCAGGCTGCATTTCGTCGAGTTTGTCCGAAACCAGCACGACGTGAAAACAAAGGTGCTGCTTCCCCACGTGGTTATCAAGTTTGTGGAGAAGCGTGATATCATTGCCCTGTACGAAGCTATTTTCGCGTTGGTGGATGTGATCGTCGAGCAGGAGGACGGATTGCTGCTATCAGCAGCCTCATCAGCGGACTCATGGCAAGCTCGTTTGGGTCTGCTTCAGGACGATATCCGGCGTCTCAACCACCTACTTTTCACTGTGCTTACGCTCGAAGAAGAAGCTTTCAAGCCTGCCATCGAGCTCGCATTTTCAGAACAGGCTTTCCAGCGGTATGTGATGCCGCGGATCTTTCGCGCGACCAAGCCGAAACGTGTGGTGGTGCCATGGATCGTGGAGCGGAGCCGCGTCTGGGGTGGCACCAAGTCGCTAACGCGTATAAGGACGACTTGTCGTTCACTGCGCGATTCCTGTACGACCACGTGTGGCACCCGTACTTTAAAACGAATATCGCATCAGCTATGAAGCACCTGGGCAACGAAGTTGAAGGTGTGACTGCCAATGGATCGGATGCATGGTTTGGATGCTCACTTATGTAATAGCCACTGACACTGCAGCACTGCTCCCAGAGAACTATTTCGTTCTACCGCCATGGTTTCAACCAAATGTGAAGACCATGAGAATACCGGAGCAGTGTTGCTTCAACAATCGACACCGAATGAAGGACCGAACGTTTTCGTTGAGTATTTAAAAGGGACCCAAATAAATTGTCGTTCCTCTCTCTTTCGTGTTGATCGGTTAGCTTTCTGTTGAGGAAACCCATCCGCAAAATGGGCAAAAGATAGGATTGAGGAACTCCAGCTCGCGCTTTGCGACAAGGAGCTGCTTCGTTCGAAGCTTGATCTCTTCCGAGCACTCAAGCACTCGTTCATATGCCTTTTCCCTCGCGAGCCGTGGCTTCTGCTCTTCTAGCTGCCGCAATTCCTTCTCGAGAACAGCCACTTTGTCCTCGTTTGCGTACTGAGACGTTCGATCGCCTTGAGCAACGCGAAACACGCCGCGGCATTCCCTGCATACTCCGTAGTTGCCGAAAGCACAATCTTCCCTTGCTTGTTTCCGAACGATTCGAGTTGTTGCTGCATTTGCAAGGCGTTGATCACCCACCACCTACAGTGACGTCTCAGCGCAGAATGTACCGAAAGCAGATGAAAATCATGAAACCCTCGTATTCATCCCCCAAGTCAACCAATTTATAACTTCAACTCCAAAATCCGCCGCCTCGAGCACACTTGACATTAAAAGTGAGGGTCGCCACCGGCTTTGGCGCCGCCAATAAAAACTACATAGTATACATAGTAACGTTTTACCTCGATGCAACACCTCGATTCTGCAACGATGTCATTTCCCTGCCATTTCCAAGATAATGTGGCGGGTTTGAGCGACGGGGATTCGTTTCGTAGTTATTTCATTTGCACCATTTGTGATCTCGGAGCAGGACGACCTCAAGAAACCAAGACTATTTGGATTAGTTCAAGAGGCATCTGGCATGACTTCGATCACCCCAATGCGTCCAAAAACTGCCGCTGACATTCTCGCCATCTTCGATGCGCTGGAGCTTGATGACGTTGCAAGTTATTTCGATAAAGATGACGACGAAATCGACCCATATGTCGTTTGCGATGGAGTTGCCATTGATGCATTCAATGAGTACATTGGCGACGGTGAAGGACTGCGGATTGGACTTCGATTTCTTTGCCTCAGTGATGATGGGCGTATTATGATTGCCGAGCTTCCTACAAGAGTGCACGAGTGCACAGCGAGGGCCTTTGAGTATGTGTTCCTGACTGCAACTGGAAATGGACGCGAGATTGCAACAAGAGGCTCGATCACGGCGAGAAGAGCTGCGAACCCGAACAAGGAGGCCGATGCAACATTTGGGCCGACGCGAATTACGCTAAACCGAACATCGCCACCAGCACCTCGTACGGTTGGTGATTGGGTGACGCTGGCAGTGGAGGTTGGAAGATCTCAAACTTGGGCGAGTCTGCAAGAAGCTGCCAGGTGGTGGTGCAATTATGTTGGGATTGAGTATGTGTTGCTGTTGAAAATCAGTGCCAATGGTAGGCAGATGCGATATGCTCTCTATGACAGTACGACAACAACTACACCAACAGCGAGCGGCACATTTGGACACGACGCAGTTGGAGCTGCTGTCAATGTCGCCTTCGACATGCGCCGTATCTTATCAATCCCTGCAAATGAAGCTCTCCCAAATGATGTGAACCCAGTCGCTGTTGTCAACCTGCGCGCCGTGATGGATCATGTCTTCATCTGCCTTTGATAGTTCGTTTGAAATACTGCTTCCTCAGCGAACACCTGATATATTTAAAAAAATACAAGTACGTTTATATCTTATGTGAAAGTCTTCTCTTTATTGTCCACCTGTCTGTCTGTACATATAATTTAAAAGGTTATTTAGTTTTGGGTGTTCGCTGAGGAAGTAGTATTTTAAAAATACTACTGAGCCTCAATCGTTATGTCTGATGTGGTGTCGTGCACACCTTTCGATGTACAGCACACTAATATCTGCGACATGGTTCACACCATCCATCCCAAAACCTGCCGAGATCGTCGCGCGAAACGAAGTGCTAGGCAATGAGCGAGGTGGCCGAGAACCCGCCTCCCAAGCCGGAGGGAACAGCTCTGCAACCTCCCACGGACGCAGAAGGTCATCCTGTGCGCGAGTGGATCGACACGCTATTGGAGGCGGCCGTGATCGCCAAGGACAAGCAAAAACGCCTGAGCAGAGCAATGACAAGGCCAATGCAACGGACGCTTCAGCTGCACCCAACGCTGCTACTGCATCTGCTTCTACTTCAGAGACGAAGGATGCAGCTGTAACTGACGCAACGACGAGCGAATCGAATAAAGAAGACGAAGACAAGGAACCGTCGCCGACGGTCTCCGATACGAAGGACGTTGCAACGGACCCTGCTGCCGACGAAGCAAAACCCGAAGAGGGAGCTTCTGCTCCAGCACCGAAGCGGTACCGCCGACGGCGATGTGAAGTGGAAGGTTGCATCAAGTTCGCGCGCTTTAACAACGCCTGCTCAGGTCATGGCGGGCGGCGTCTGTGTGCGGAGGCAGGCTGCGAACGCGTAGCGCAGTTCGGTCACAAGTGCAGTGCGCACGGTGGCATCAAGTTCTGTAGTATCGAGGGTTGTCAACGTGCCGTGCAGTCTCGCGGCTGCTGCAAGACCCACGGAGGCGGTGTGCGGTGTCAGCACCCAGACTGCACGAAGGGCGCCATTTCCAAGGGGTTCTGTCGATCCCACGGCGGCGGCTCGCGCTGTGCCGAAGAAGGCTGCGAAAAGTGGGCTCAGCGCCACGGATACTGCGTGCGCCACTCGAAGTCATCGTCTGCTCCAACGGCGACGCCTGTCCAGCCAGCACCGGAACTCTCTGGTGACTCAAATCTTCCATCGCCGGAACTACTATTGGTACCGGATAGCGCTTTGACTTAGCATCCTATCCAAACATGTAGGATAGATAGCAGAGTGTCGTAGCAATGAGAAATCGTAAGGAGCATCTTCACCCAGTGTGTGTGTGCCACACAATAGTCTCATTTTGATTTTTGATGGCGTGCGACCCGGTCTACTACGCAGGTTTCGCATCGCAATGCGTGGCGCCAAATCAATTGCGAAAGTTCACTCCAGAGTCTGTGCACTTGTTGGAATCCTACGCGACTCATCGAGATACCGGTGAGAGAAATGTGATATTTGCCAGTTGCAAGCTGCAACGTTATGTAGCTCTAACAGTATTTGCACTTCATGCACCGTAGTGGTGGATATCGCGTGTAAAGATCAATCGAGTGGGTGCTATTCCCAGGCTAGGCAAAGTGTAGAACTGAAGTTTGGCGACTTCGTGGACTACTACCAAGCGATGTTCAGGAAGCAGTCGCATTGGCTGCAGACGGTGGATGGTCTAGAGTTTTATTTGGCGCAGTGCCCCATAGCAGTGCCCAAGCCGGATATTACATGTACCAAAGTGTGTCTGCCAGCCATAATGGACCATATCCGCATGTAAGTATGGTGCTTATCATTGCCGACTCTTGTTCCTATGACTCTGACGGACTCGTTGTGATCTTGCTTACTTCAGACCGGCATGCCTTCAAGACAAGCCTGTCACCCAAGTGAACCTGTGGATGACCGTGCAGCCCGGTCGGACCACTCTGCACTACGATGCATACCAAAACATCCTGGTCGTGTTATACGGCAAGAAGACTGTCACGCTGTATCCTCCGTCAGAGACCGCTAAGATGTATCCATACCCAGTGTATACCAAGTCTGCAAATCACAGCCAAGTGAACATTGTTCAGCCCGACATCGCAAAACACCCATACTTCAAGGAGGCGTCGGCGCAGTGCTTTGAAGTCACCGCTGGAGGTATTGCCGGTGTTTCGTGAGCATTCGTATTCATCTGTTGATACTAACACGCGCTGGCGATTGTATCGTTGCAGACGCCGTATTGATCCCGGAGGGGTGGTGGCATCAGGTGGACTCGGACGAGTTTACGATTGGCGTCAATTACTGGTGGAATGGTGTGCGAGAGCAGCTCACAGAAGACGCGCGCATGACGCCGTATTACGCCCGAGTCATGCTGGAGGAACTGGTGAAACAGCAATGCGAGTCGCGTCTGCTAGCTGTGCGGTCGTCAGCGGCAGCAGGTATCCACAGTGCATTCCAAGATGAAACCAGAGCGGTCGCAGCTATTGTTGCGGCAAACCCTCAAGAAGCCCGGGAAATGATTTTTCTATCACTGGAAAACAGCATCTTCGTGAAGACGCAGCGAGTCCTGGCATCAGATCACGCCGCATGCTGGCGAGAGTTGCTTACGAATGCTAGTGTGGATTTGGTGGTGGTCTTGACCGACTGCTGGGAGAGCGGTGAGTTGGAGGTGGACTTTCTCGGTGTGTTGTTTGGTGCCTTGGGAAGCGAGGAAGAGGCGGTCAAGGAGCAACTCGTGGCCAAGCAAGCGCAGTTCCGCCGAGAATGTGCTGCCGAAATGTACAGGTCGTTATTTGGTTAGCTTCAAGCACCTGGTTCAACGTGAAGCCGTTACGCTAGGTTGAACTCGAGTCGCTCGACCAGCGAAAAACAACTTATTAAACGGCGGCAATTGGCTGAAAGCGGTCCAAGTGACGTCGGTGCCCGTCAGCGTGGATAAATAGGACAGACTGCCTTATGCGTCTCAACGGATAGATTACCTTCACCTGATGCGTCTCGACGCAAAAAGCTTGG
This sequence comes from Phytophthora hibernalis, assembly GCA_012656075.1. NCBI lineage: Eukaryota > Oomycota > Peronosporomycetes > Peronosporales > Peronosporaceae > Phytophthora > Phytophthora hibernalis. Next base: position 326,463 of record JAAKBF010000247.1, read on the forward strand.
CACTACCTGGCTCTCATTTCTGAATTGACCACGCAACCCAAGTGGCTTCTTTTGACATGACCAAGCGTGCCACCTTCGACGACCCTACTTTCGACGTCCCGATGGTGGATGCCAAGCGTCAAGCCAACCTCCAGTGGAATGTGCAACCGTCCGACTTCTCCAAGCTGTGCTCCAACCCCATTCGGAAAATCGTGGACAACATCAAGAAGCCCGCGACGTCGACCAAGACCCTGATCCCATTGTCACTTGGTGAGTGACTTGGTACATTTGGCTATATGCTTTTTCAGAGCTAATTTTGACGTTGACAGGTGATCCCACGGTGTTCGGTAATCTGCACTGTCCCGATGTGCTCGTCCAGGCGATCGTCAGGAACACTCGGTTCGTTGAGTGCATGGTTTTCTGCCTGTTGCTTTTCGATGCTGAGCACTGACATTTTTGTTTCTCCTATTCCTCCATCAGCTCCATGCAGCACAATGGTTACATTCATTCCGCTGGTTCCGAGGCTGCTCGCGCTGCAATTGCCCAACACTATGGCAACATGAGAGCTCCATTGAAGATGGACGACATTATTATCTCCAGTGGTTGCTCGGGCGCTATCGAAATTGCCCTGCGCGGTCTGCTGAACCCCGGTGACAACATCCTTCTCCCCAAACCAGGATTTCCGTTGTACCAGGCGCTCTGTGAAGCACACAAAATCGAATGTCGGTTCTACAACTTGAAGGTGGGTGCTCTATTGACAAGGACACGATGTTCTCTGATTGTTGGACTAACAACGCATTATGCGGCTTACATAGCCAGAAAGCAACTGGGAGGTCGATCTGGAGCAGATGCAGACTCTGGTAGATGATAACACGAAGGCTATCCTGGTGAACAACCCTTCGAACCCGTGTGGCAGTGTGTACTCTAAGGTAGGTAGCGGTGCTATTGTCAAGTGTCATATGGGGCCTCAATCACTAACGCTCTGCATTTGCTGTTGTATAGCCCCACCTGGAGAAAATTCTTGCTTTGGCGGAGCTAAACAAAATCCCCATCATCGCGGTATGCTCTCTTCTCTATCTTTCTTATTGAAGTCGTGAGTCTGACTCGCTCCATTTCGCAGGATGAAATCTACGGCGACATGGTGTTCGGCAGCAACGTATTCTTCCCTATCGCGACGCTGACGAAGACGGTGCCGGTCGTGGCTGTGGGCGGTTTGGCCAAGCAGTTCCTTATCCCCGGCTGGAGGGTTGGCTGGGTCATGGTACACGACCGCAACAACATCCTGAACGACGTGCGCACGGCCTACTTCAAGCTATCGCAAAATATCCTCGGTGCGACGTCGCTGGTCCAGGTAACTAACTACATTCGTCGCATCTCAGTGATTTGAGCGGAAGCTAATCTGTCATCGATGTCTTACTCTGTCACCAGAGTACCATTCCTGATCTGCTGACCCCCGTTCCCGGTAGTGCCGAAGAACAGTCCCTCATGGACTTCAAGCAGCGGTACTTCTCGACGCTGGAGGCCAATGCCAAATTCACTATCGACACCCTAAGGAAGATCCCGGGGCTGGAAGTGGTGGTCCCGCAAGGCGCGATGTACGCGATGGTACGCAGCAACTTCAACGAGTTCGGAGTCTCCCCACCAACCTAACTGATAACTGACACCACTGCTCTGCCGTCTGCAGGTGAAAGTCCAAACGGACGTTCTGACCAAGATCAAGGACGACTTCGACCTCACGCAGAAGCTGCTGGACGAGGAGTCCGTTTTCGTGTTGCCCGGACAGGTGTGGGGACAGTATCCTAATCGTGGCGATGAACCTTGGCTAACCGGAGACTATTTTGTTGCTAACAGTGCTTCGGAATGACGGACTACTTCCGCATCGTGTATTCGGCGCCGCATGAGGTGCTCGCTGACGCCTACACGCGCCTCGCCGAATTCTGCCAGCGCCACGAATAGCCTTGATTTACTTACCGTAAAGTAATAGGTTGAATCAGGCTAAAAGTAAGCTGTTTATTTTCGTCCAATCGGCGCTCATGGCAAATCGCACGTCATTCCCCGAAACTGATAGCCCTCATAAACACTTAAACTTAATAAAACGAGTTATACAGGGTTAATCAATTTGATTTGAATTTACCTCCCATACATGATGATATATCACAATCACAACTCCTGTGTATCCTTATGGGTGCACCATCTGAAAATTCTCTGTTCGGAGGGAGGATAAAAAGAGCCTCTCCCAGGCTCATATCGAAAACTGTCGCGACTACACTGAATTGCTAGCTGGGGACGCCATGACTGGACGGAGCTTCCTGCTGCTGGCTGCGCTGGCCTTCGCCATGCTGCAGCACCTGACGGAAGCCGCGGCCGTCGACGGCGTGATTGTCGTGCGTGGCAACAAGATGTACAACGCCAAGACGGGCGAGCGCTTCTTCATCAAAGGGGTGCGTTCGAACGGCACGAATGAGGATAGGAAGGAAGCGGCCAACTAACAGCAAAGAGCATAGTGAATCCTAGTCTAATTTCATTGATGTGGTCCTGTAGATGACGTACGAGTACGCTGTGAGCGATGACTACTACGACAAGTACTCCAAGGCCACGATCGAGAAAAACCTCGCAGGGCTCAAGTACAACACGCTGCGTCTGTACAACATCAACCCGACGTCCTCGTACAAGAAATTCATGAACGACATGGCTGCGCTCGGCGTGTACGTGATGGTTTCTGCCTCGCCCGATAACGACGCGTACTACGGCAAGTACCGGTACTCGACCATCACCAAGAAACTCAGTTGCTCCGGCAAGGTCTCGTCCGGGGACGGCGCGAAGACGGTGGACCAGACGGAGACCTGCTACCCGGCGCTGCTGCTTGAGTACGGCAAGAAGATTATCCAGAACTTCGCGCAGTACGACAACACTCTCGGTGTCGTCGTGGCCAACGAAATCATGCAGGCAGACCTGACGGCCGGCTCCTGTGTGAAGGCCTACGTGTCGGATCTGAAGAACTGGATGACGGTGAACGGCAAGAAGATTCGTATCCTGCCACTTGCCTACGCTGCTGCTGACAGTAGCAACGATGAAGTCTCGAATGCCGACGACTACCACGTAATCAAGGTCCAGGGACTGCTCTGCGGAGACAAGATGACGAAGGGTCTTATGACGGAGAGTATTGATATCTACCTGATTAACGAGTACCGTTGGTGTCCGGATTCGACCTTCGCGGAGGCGTATCAGCGCTACATCACTATGGCGCAGGGCATTCCCATCGTTGTCGCCTTCGGCGAATACGGCTGCAAGACTTCTTCGGCAACGACTCGCGACTGGGGAATGGTTCCTTACCTCTACCAAGAGCCGTCAAAGACGGAGGAGTTCACGGCGGTTTGGTCCGGTGGATTGGCTTACTCGTATGGTGAAGCCAAGCTTTCGGCCGACTCGCTATTCCCGATGTTTACAGGTACAGCTCAGTTGGTTAATTCTTGTATTATGTCGAGCATAGTCGTCTAACGATGCGTTTGCGTGCGTAGGCGGCAGCACGGACTTTTGAGCACACCTAGCTCTAAGTCTTCGACCGATTACACGAACCTGAAGGCCATGTTTGCCAAGTACTCAGGCTACACGGATGATGCCACATGGACCGACAGCACCAAGTGCACATGGGCTCCTACGCTTGAAACCAAGACGCAGTCTTCCAACAAGCAGGCAACGAAGTACGGCTGGGTTATCAGCAGCTGCTCTTCAGATCACATTAAGATCTCTAGCTCAGACTCGTGGATTTGCTCCAGTCGTGAAGGCGTCGTCTGCACAGACAGCGGTTCCACATGTGACGTGAAGCTGAGCTCTGCTGTCGGTACGACCCAAGAGGACATCTGCGGCACTTACGAGGTTACGAGCGGTGGTGGCACTTGTGAGGGTACATCCGACTGCGGTGGTAACGGTCAGTGCAAGGAGTCAAACGGTACCAAGTCGTGCAGCTGTCTGTCGTGCTACACTGGTACCGACTGCAGCGTCAAGGATATTTCGTCGTGCGCAACGCTCAGCAGTTCGGACTCGGCCCCCAGACCATTTTCGTGGGTGTCGGCGTGTTCTTGGGCGTCATGGCGGTGGTCTTCGTCGCTCTCGCTGTCGCAGCGGCCAAGAAGAAAGCTGGTACGTGTTTTGTCGGCTAGCCCATGTTGTGATATCCTATTGTCTAACTAATTGTGTTTCGTACACTTATATTTACAGAAACCGAGAGGTTGACACAGGCGGTGAAGGCAGGTGGCAGCAACGAAGCGAACGCTGCTGCTCTGTAGACAAGAGGCGCCACTAGATCGTGCTGTATTGTGGCAACCTATCCAATGAAACTTTTCCTGGTTTATTTGACACCATCTTGTAAACTATCTCCAGCCAAATAAACCCAGGTTTGGGTTAAATATTCCAGTGATAGAAAACCCGCGACGACCTGGGTTAAATCCGTCAAAAGCTCACGAGCGCCATTCGTCTAATAGCAAAGAGAGACTCAAAGCACTCACCACCATGCCGCCGAAGGAAAGAAGACCGAAGAGGTAGATAAAACCCCTACACAATGCAAGTCACTCCCTCTCTAACGCTTATGCCTTCGTCCTCCCATAGCCCACGCGCACGTACCTGGGCCGCCCCGGTAACAACGTCAAGATCGGCATTGTGGGCGTCCCCAACGTGGGCAAAAGCACCTTCTTCAACTGCCTGTCGAAGCTGCACATCCCCGCCGAGAACTTCCCCTTCTGCACCATCGACCCCAATGACGCTGTGGTGCCGCTGCCGGACCAGCGCTTCAACTGGCTCGTGGACAAGTACCAGCCCACCAGTGTCGTGCCTCCCGTCATGTCCATCACGGACATCGCCGGCCTTGTGCGTGGCGCTGCTGAAGGTGCCGGTCTGGGCAACGCCTTCCTGTCGCATATCCAGGCTGTGGACGCCATCTACCACATGGTGCGCGCCTTCGATTCGACCGAGGTGACCCACGTGGAGGGCAACGTGGACCCCGTGCGGGACATGAAGATCATCCAGGAGGAGCTGCGTCTCAAGGACATTGAGCGCGTCAAGAAGGAGTCCCAGGGCGTCAAGAAGCTCGCGGAGCGCGGCGTCGGCGGCAAGGAGAAGAAGGTGGAGTACGAGTCGCTGTGCAAGATCCTCGAGTGGCTCGAGGCCGGCAAGGACGTGTCCTTCGGCACGTGGACCGCCCCGAGGTCGAGCTGCTCAACACCATGCAGCTGCTCACGGCCAAGCCCGTGGTCTACCTCATCAACGTGAGCAAGCGCGACTACCTGCGCAAGGGCAACAAGTACCTGCCCAAGATCGCCGAGTACATCAAGGAGCGCGGTGGCAACGAGCCCGTGCTCCCTATCAGTTGCGAGTTCGAGCTGGAGATGCTGGATCTCGAGGCTGGCGGCGATCTCGAGACGTACCAGAAGGAGAACCCGACGCACAAGTCCATCTTGAACCGTGTGCTCCGCATGGGATACCATGCGCTCGGCTTGGTCCACTTCTTCACGGCCGGCAAGGACGAGGTGCGCGGCTGGACGATCCGTAAGGGCCGATTGGCACCCCAGGCTGCGGGTGTCATCCACACGGACTTCGAGAAGGGCTTCATCATGGCCGAGGTGCAGGCGTTCGCTGACCTGAAAGAGCGTACGTTTGTCTTTTCTGTTGCTGCGGTGTGGTGTTCAACCTTACTAACATTAAGTGTTTTGGAATTACGCAGTGGGCACGGAGGAGGCCGTCAAGAAGGCTGGCAAGCTCAAGCAACAGGGCAAGAAGTACGAGGTCCAGGACGGCGACATTATTTTCTTCAAGTTCAACAACTAGGTGGGTCAACTACTGCCGAGTGGTGTTGAGTGAGTCGAGCAACGGTGGTGTCAAGACCTCCACTCTAGCAATGGGTGGGTTGTGGTTTTGAGTCTCAGTTGCAGATGATGTCTACGGGTCTAGAGCATGCGGATTGAAAAAAGCGCGGTTGCAGGCATCCCGCAATGAAATAAAGCATGCGCTTCGAGCACACTGGTCTACCGATACACACACGAATTCATGCAGGGACCAAGTGCGCTGTGTTTGGCTTTGTTTTTGCAGGAATAACGACTTGGAGCTGAAAGGGCTGCGATATCTTGGATTTGCCTTGACCCGTCGCGCCTTTTGCTGACTGATCGGGTTGAGTTTTTCACTTCTCTGTGGTTCCACTCAGGTGGGCGGATACGAAGGCGAAGCGCACAGAGCTCTGAGTTGAGGAAGTTTGGGTTTCTGGGCGAACCGAGTGGACGGAATTCCGTCAGAGCGTTATCTAGGCATACCCCGCAAAGGGCAGGGCCGAAATGGTGTGTAACTTGTCCTGGTCGTTTTGTGTCTCCTCTGCTGATTGAATTGTCTTATTGAATGTGTTGCTCGATGCTTGCTGTTGACAGCCTATCGGATATGGATGCGAGCCGGAGCTAGCGTGGATCGCGCCGAAACAAAACGGAGAAATCCCTGTCAAGCGATCCGGGCACTCGTTCACCTTGAAAAGCTCAGAAACGGAGACTTCCGTCTACATGTTTGGTGGCTGCGATCACAAGTCGCCACCAGGACCGACGAACGAACTGTACCGGCTCGACGTCACAAACGGTAGGATGGTCTGCAACAGAGTACGTTGACTTTTTATTGACCAGTACCTCGATTTTGCAGGCCACACGTGGTCGAAGGTAACAAGTTCACAGAGTGAAGACGACGTGCCAGCACCGCGATGGAGACATTCAGCCGTCCTGTTCGAAAGAATATCATCATTTTCGGGGCTTCGCGGCGGAAAAGCGAATGAATGACCTCTGGATCTTCAACACCGAGTTGAAGGTGTGGGAGCAGAAGTACGCCCAAAGTTTTGGGAGGGGCTACCCCAATGCCGCGGCGCACACAGTGCCACGCTGGTTGGTGAAAAGATGTACGTATTTGGTGGCTATGGCGGTAACGGCTTCGGACGTACCGACTTCAACGACATTCACGCATTGGATTTGCACTCATTCAAGTGGCAAGAAATTCAGACTGAGGGCGAGAAGCCCGAGGCACGATCGGGTCATCAAACGTGCCTGGTGAATGAACAATTGCTTGTCATCGGAGGATGGAACAGCTTCAAGCAGTTTCAAGATATCTTCGTTTTAGACCTTCCGACCAAGACGTGGAGCTTGCTGAGCACGCCACTTCCTTCTCCGATCTGGAATCACACGTGTGAGTGTCGCTGCTGTGCCTTACTGGAAAGTATTCTTGTTTGGTGGTAACAGTGGAGATCTAGCTGAATCTGGGACAGCACAAGGAGCGTATTTGAACAACACTGCTGTGTTGGACACTGGCAGTATGGTATGGTTAAACCCGCCTGTGAAAGGAGAACTCCCGAAGGCCCGCGCTGATACTGCGATGGTGTTTGATCCAAATACCAATCACTTGATCTTCTTTGGAGGGTGGGCAAATCGCTGGTACAACGACTTATACGTGCTTAATGCAAGCGAAATCGTTGGGCCGCCGTACTCAATCTTGTCGATCGAACCGAAACAAGGTCCGATCACGGGAAATGCAAAGGTAAAGCTTACTGGCTTCAACTTCACTGGCCAAAACGCAACACTACGCTTCGCAGTTGCGAAAGGCTCTGTCGACGTCATGGGAGCTGTTCTCAGTCCTAGTGTTATTCAAGCTACCGCTCCCAGCTTCGAGAAATTTGGACCGTTGACTTCCGAGATTCGAGTGTCGTTGTCGGGAGGCATGTACACAAATGTGTCCACATCTTTCCGTTTTCACTCCGTCACAGCTGCTCCAAAGTCGCTAGCCTTTGGCCCATGTTTAATTGCTGCCCTTAGTGATAATTGCTTGGCCGAGCTGCCGACGACATTTATCATCCAGTCCAGAGATAAAGACGACAATCCTCGCGATTGTGGAGGGGATGAGTTCACAATTGCTCTAAAGAACTGCGACGATGCACAAACCGAAGTGGAGCAGGTCGCATCCATCCTCGACAAAAATGACGGCACGTACGCGGTGACATTTACACCATCTAATGCAGGCAAGTACGAGATCTCGGTGGATTTTACGGGCACGTTTAGTGGCATTGCAGGCCCAATTCGTGGGTCACCGTTCACCGCGGTGTTCCAGCCTCCATCAGATGAGAATAAAACGAAGTGTTTGCCACCACTTGCAACTCAGAAGGACTTTGATTCGCCAGAGCTGATCCGGCGTGTGATGACAACAATGAACAAACGCAACGGAGAATTCCGGCGCATTCTTGTTGACTTGCGGAAAGACATCCCGAACAACGATACAGACGGTCTCGAGACTCTGCGGAAGATGAAAGAAATTATCCGCAAGCTAGAGTCAGAAAAGGCAACGAATCACTTGATTCTGGACCAAGTGCGTCAGCTATTCTTCAACATCAAAAAGAGTGGCGGACATGTCGACAAGGAACTCGTAGAAATCGAGAGTATGGAGAAGCTCTTTGTGGACGTCGAAAAGCAGATCCCAATGACCGAGAAGCGCACCCAGGAACCCACACGGATTTTCAGTGAGAAGACAGAGGAGAAGATTGTCGCGTACGAGAAGATGATCGCGCAAAAGGTGGAGACTCTCAAGACTCTCGATTTCTGGTCATCAAAGTTGGAGCCGGACAAGGGTCTTGAGAAGATCGAAAGTTACCTTGTCGACTGGAACGTAGAGATGAAGAAGTGCGAAGAAAACACCAAGCTGTGTTCGACTTTCGGGTTTCCGCAACTGATGAATGAATCGCTTCGCATGATGGGCCTTATGCGGGCAGATGCAGATGCAATGAAAACCGTCTGGGCAATCATTAAGCGTGCGAAAGCTTTTTCCAGGCAACACAGGACTTACTGTTCAAGGAAGTGGACGTGAATGTGCTGCAGATTGAAGTTCAGTCTGCATTGAAAGAGCTCAAAAAGATCCCCAAGGGTATTCAGTGGAGCGATGCGTACACTTCGATTTTGAAGGAGTGTCAAGCATTTGATAAGACGCATCCACTTATTCGGTGCGTGTCATCCAGCTACATGCGACCTAGACACTGGAAGCGTATCATGGCCCACACGGGAGAGTTCCCTACGCCGGACGAAGACCCAGAACAGCGTCTATCCTTAATTTTGAGCAAGAATCTGTTCAACTTCAGTTCGGATATTAATGAGATTTGCTATGAAGCCGAGAAGGAACAGGAACTTGAGCTTCGACTTATTGAGCTCGAGGCACTGTGGGCAGAAGTCAATTGGGAAATGTCCCCATACAACCCCGGTGTAGCCGAAGAAGAGATTGTTCCTCTCCTGAAGGTGTCGGAAGAAAACTTTGAACTTCTCGAGACTCATCAAATCGATGTACAAGGCATGAGTGCGTCACCGTACCAATCGGAATTTGAGCCTCGCGTCGCAAAGCTTCAAATCGGCCTTTCTTCAATCAATGAAGTTGTGCTGCTGTTGGGTGACATCCAGAGATCATGGAGCTACCTGGAACCGTTGTTCATTCAGTCTGAAGAAGTGAAGAAACAGCTACCGGAGTTGACGTCTGATTTCGAAGATATTGATCGAGAGGTCCGCCAAATTCTGCAGACAGCATGGAAAACGCTCAACGTGCAGGAGGCGTGTACCGAGTCCGGTCTCATCAAACGATTGGAGATTATCGTGGAAAAACTTGAGCTGTGCAAGCACCGCCTGAAGGAATTTCTGGACGGGCGTCGCCGACAGTTCCCACGTTTTTACTTTATGTCGGAAGCAGACTTATTGGATATCCTGTCGAATGGGTCTCATCCCGATCGAATTATGCCGCACTGCTCCAAAATCTACTTGGCGACCAAGACGCTTACTTTGGTGGATCGTGGCGCTGGAGAGCGGCCGGTTGCAACATCGTTCGTGGCTGGTGTTGGTCACGAAATTGTTGACTTCTTTGAGGCCCCAGTGCTTGAGGGGGAAGCAGAAATTTATCTTGAGACTATCATGCGCGCTATGAGGCTGACGTTGTTCAAGCATATTGAGCGATCGCTTGTAGCTTACACGGAAATGCCTCGTGTAGACTGGATCAACTTTAAAGATGACACAAACAAGCCTATGGATGCAGCCCAGATCATTCTGCTTGCAGCAGGGGTGCATTACGTTCAAGAAGTGGAGCGTGCTTTCCGTAGCATTCAAGGTGGCGAAAAGGATGCCTTGAAGAACTACAACAAGATGCAGGAACAACAACTTGAAGACTTGATTAAGCTCACGCAAAGTAATATTTCGTTTGCAGAACGACAGCGAGTGATGGTGCTTATTACGATGGACGCACACGGCCGAGATATTGTAGCAAACATGATTCGTGCGGGAGTGGAGGAGGCAACTCACTTTCAATGGCAGTCGCAGTTAAAACACTATTTTTCACCAGCAGCGGGGAGCTTCTTGAAACGCGATAGTACATTCCGTGGAGCAAACAACGCTCGAGCTCAGATTTTAATTTGTGATGCCGGTATTCCGTACGACTACGAATATCTCGGAAATGGCCCCCGACTAGTGATTACCCCGTTGACCGACAGAATTTACGTGACGGCAACGCAAGCGCTAAACCTGCAAATGGGATGTGCTCCTGCTGGTCCAGCTGGTACGGGCAAGACGGAAACGACAAAGGATTTGGCTAACGCACTGGGAAAAGTGTGCTATGTGTTCAACTGTTCCCCGAAATGGACTTTAAGAGTTTGGGGAATATTTTCAAAGGTCTTGCGTCGTCAGGTTCGTGGGGTTGTTTTGATGAGTTCAACCGCCTTGTGCCAGAAGTGTTATCAGTGTGCTCTGTCCAGTTTAAGGCTGTATGCGATGCGTGCAAAGCGGATGACGAGAAATTTATCCTTGAGAATGACGAGGTGATGCTGGATCCAACAGTTGGTGCATTCATTACAATGAATCCAGGCTACTTAGGACGCTCTGAGCTGCCTGAAGGATTGAAAGCATTGTTCCGCCCGATGACTGTCATGGTGCCCGATCTGGTGCTAATCTGTGAAAACATGCTGATGGCAGAAGGGTTCACCCAGGCCAAGATCTTGGCGTCAAAATTTTATGGTTTGTATTCATTGCTTGGACAGCTTTTATCTAAGCAGCTGCACTACGACTGGGGCCTTCGAGCTGTGAAGAGTGTGCTGTGCGTTGCTGGTGCATTTAAACGTGCAGAGCCAGATATTCCTGAAACGGATCTGCTCATGCGGGCGCTGCGAGACTTCAACATCCCTAAAATCGTTGCAGAGGATATGGTTGTCTTCTTCGGCCTACTTGGAGATTTGTTCCCGCGTGATAGTCCGAATGTAGATGTACGGAACGATCCTCCACGTAAGCGTGATATGGAGCTTGAATCCATGGTACAGGGAGCTTCGGAAGCGATTGGTAACACACCTCGTCCAGAGTTTATGCTGAAGGTTGTGCAGTTGTCAGAATTGCTGGCAATTCGGCATTGTGTTTTTGTGATGGGGCCACCAGCTTCAGGTAAAACCGAGACATGGAAGACATTGAAGAAGGCTCGCGAGATCATGGGCACTCCTATGGAAGTTCAAGACCTGAATCCAAAATCGGTGAGCACCAACGAGCTTTACGGATATATCGTGTTGAAGACACGCGAATGGAAAGACGGCTTGCTTTCTCGAATTATGCGAGATCTGGGTTCTCGGCGCCGTGATAACGGTGATGAAGACAACAATCCCAAGTGGATTATTCTTGACGGAGATCTTGATGCCAACTGGATTGAGTCGATGAACTCAGTCATGGACGATAACAGAATGCTCACGCTGGCCTCGAACGAGCGTATTCCACTGAAAGTTCATATGCGTATGATCTTCGAAATCCGCGATCTAGTCTATGCCACCCCAGCTACCGTATCTCGTGCCGGCATTCTGTACATATCTACGTCAGAGGGCTACCAGTGGCGCTGCATGATTGACAGTTGGCTTGATCGGCACTGCCAGCAGCCTGTTGATCACCGTCTAAGAAATATGATGTTTACTCCAGACACGCGCTCTAAATTCCAAGCGCTTTTTGATCAATACATTGAAACGACACTCCGGTTTTTCCGAAAGAAGCTCGTCCCCGTGGTCCCTGTTGAAGAAACGACGCTCGTGACGAATTTATTGAACATGATCGATTGTCTGTTGACACCCCAAGTGTTGGAAGACTACACAGTGATGCAAAACACATTTGTGTTCTGCTGTGTGTGGTCTTTTGGATCCATCCTCACTATGAGTGACGATGGCACGGACTACTCAGCCGAGTTTAGCAACTGGTGGAAAAATCAATGGAAGGACGTTAAGCTGGTGGCATCTGCCAGCAACACGGTGTTTGATTTCTGGCTTGACCCAGAGACTTCGAAATTTAATTCGTGGGCCAAGAGTCCGTACTTCTACACAGAGTCGTACGTATCCCCGAGCCCAATCAACCAAATCACTGTGCCCACCACCGAGACAGCATCCATTGCATTTTGGCTCGAGAACCTAATCTCAAAGAGCGTGCCGGTTATGGTGTGTGGGCCTGCAGGTACGGGCAAGACGCAGAATATCATGGGTATGCTTAAAAGCTCAGCAAGGACGAGGCAACGGCTGCGTTCCGTTACTGTACGATCAATTTCAACTTTTACACGACAAGTTCCATCTTGCAGCAAACCATGTTTGGGCAACTGGAACGTAAAACTGGTATCAATCTTGGCCCACCCGGCAAAGCACGACTCATCTACTTCATGGATGATCTTAATCTGCCGGAGGTAGACCCGTACAACACTCAAAGTGCTATCTCACTGCTGCGACAAGTGATGGAGTACAGGCATTGGTTCGACCGCGTAAAACTTCAGACACAAAACATTATGAATACTCAGATGGTCTCCTGCATGAACCCTACGGCAGGTTCATTCCTGGTCGACCCCGACTCCAGCGCCACTTCTGTACGTTTGCTATGGGTATGCCTGAAGCACCAAGTCTGGTGACGATCTATGAAACGTTCCTGGGTGGACATCTATCAGGCTTCGTTGATGAGCTGAGCAACTCACAGTTCTCTAACGCGCTTATTAAGGCTGCATTGAGCCTGCACGCCAGCGTTGTGGCCACATTCCGCAAAACAGCAGCCAATTTTCACTACGAATTCAATGTGCGCCACTTGTCCAATGTATTCCAAGGGCTTATCGCATCAAAAAAGGATCGTTTTAATAGCCAGGAGAAGTTCGTTCTACTATGGCTGCACGAAAGCGAACGCGTATACGGTGACCGCCTTGTATGCAAGGCTGACATCGAAAAATACAACCAGCTCGTACAGATGCAAGTGAAAAAGTCATTCGCATCGTGCAACACCAGCCGATACTACGCTGCCGAGAACTCGTGGCCCTCATCTTTTGCCACTTCACAAAAGATGGCGATAACGAATACGACCAAATTATGGGGACGAACCTGGACGATCTCAAGACGAACTTGCAAATCCAACTGCGTGATTACAACAACAACGAGAACAATACTGCCATGCAGCTGGACCTGTTCGATGATGCTGTGAAGCACGTGGCTCGCATTGTTCGTATCTTACGGAACGAAAGCGGCCATGCACTACTGGTAGGTGTGGGAGGTAGTGGTAAGCGCTCCCTCGCACGATTAGCCTCGCATATTTGCGGCTGCACTGTCCGTCAGATCACGATCAGTTCAAAGTACGGCGAAAATGAATTCAAGGAAGACTTGCGCAAAATGCACATGGCAGTAGTGGAGATGCTGTCTCGTAATGAAGAAGACGGAGGTGTTGTATTCATGCTCACAGATTCGCAAATTACGAACGAAAAGTTCCTCATCTACTTGAACGATCTGCTAGCGTCGGGTGAAATTCCAGATCTGTTCGCGATGGAGGACATGGACAACATCGTCAACTTGCTATCTCCTGTAGCTGGTACGAAGGACCGCAAGGAAGTTGTCAAGTTCTTCCAAGCAGAAATTCGTAAGCGGCTCCACTTGTGCCTATGTTTCTCGCCTGTTGGTGATGATTTCCGCAACCGTGCGCGTAAGTTCCCAGCACTGGTGAATTGCACGGTCATTGATTGGTTCCAGCCTTGGCCCAAGGAAGCTTTGCTTTCTGTCGGTCGCGAGAAACTGAAGGAGATTGGAGATCTACTTGGATCAGATGAGTCACGCGCGGGTATTGAAACGTTTATGCCGTTCTCATTCCAATCGGTGAATTTCTGCGCTGAGCGGTTCTTCCAGGTGGAGCGCCGCCACGTGTACACAACACCCAAATCGTATCTGGAATTGCTTCAGTTATACAAGAAGATTCTGCGTAAGAAAGTAGAGGAGTACGCTGCTGCCATTGATCGTTTAGAAAAGGGACTTCAAAAGCTTAAAGAGACTGGTGATACCGTGTCGAGACTTGAGGTGGAACTGAAGGTCATTCTTGAAGCCGCGGAAGACAAGAAAGCTGTAGCGTCTGGTATTGCTGAGGCTGTCAACAAAGAGAAAGCTAACGTGGAAACTGAAAGTAAAAAGGCTGGTGACGAAGCTGCAAAGTGTGCCGTCATTCAAGCTGAGGTTACGGAGAAGCAACGTTCAACGATGGAGGATCTTGCAAAAGCTGAGCCTGCTGTGGAGCAGGCTATGGCAGCACTTGACTCACTGAACAAAAAGGATTTGGGCGAGTGTAAGACGATGTCGAAGCCTCCTGCTGGCGTAGATGATGTCTTTTCAGCTACCATGGTTTTGCTAGCTGGTGTCCACCCGAACGTGCAAGTTACCAAGACTGGTAAGGTGAAGGATGTTAAATGGGACACAGCTAAGAAGCAGCTACTGGGTAATATCCCTGAGTACATTGACTATTTGGTGGGCTTTAAGCAGGTCGTAGATGACGGCAAAGTACCTCTCACCAACTGGAAAGAGGTGCGCGTGTTCTTGGAAATGGAACACTTCAACTACGATACAATCCTCACAAAGAACAAGGCTGCTGCCGGTTTGTGTTCATGGGTCATCAACATAGTCATGTACTACGATATTGTGATCACGGTTGAACCTAAGCGACAGGCTTTGGCTACTGCTAACCTCGAGCTCGAGGCTGCAAATGCTCGTCTAACCGAAGTGACAGAGCTTGTGGCTGATCTGCAAGCAAAGCTAGACAAGCTGCTGGCCGAGGCTGCTGCAGCCGAGAAAGAGAAAGAAGACGCAATCAATGCTGTCGAGACCGGAAACCGCAAGATGAAGCTCGCAGGCACCCTGACCAATGATCTATCAAGCGAAAACGTACGTTGGGGCATCAATGTGCTCCAACTTCAAAAGGAGAAGGATCTGCTGGTGGGCGATGTGCTGCTTGCTTCTGCCTTCATATCATACATTGGCCCGTTCACGAAGCCTTTCCGAGATGAACTTATTAACAAGCACTGGGTGCCGTACCTGCGTACTGCAGCCGGAGGTGAAAGCATTGCTATGTCAGAAGAAGCCAACCCGCTGCTTATTCTGACAAATGATGCGCAGATCGCTGAGTGGAACACGCAGAAGCTTCCGTCAGATCGAGTGTCAACGGAAAACGGTGCTATTGTGGTGACCACGGTATCTATGGGACGAAGACCGCTTATCGTTGATCCGCAGTTACAAGCTATTGCTTGGATTCGTGAAATGGAGGCACACAACAATCTTATCATCGTGCGAGTTGGCCAAAAATGTGGATTGAGCGTCTCAAAACGGCAATTGGCACGGATGGCGCCTTCCTCATCGAGAACCTGGGTGAGAAGATTGACCCCATCTTGGCTCCTGTCATTCAACGCTCAACTTCACGTCGTGGGGCTCGGTACGAAATCCAAATCGGTGATGCTTCCGTCCCGTACAACGACAACTTCCACTTGTACCTGCACACGAAGTTGGGTAATCCCCACTACCCGCCTGAGATTCAAGCAGAGTGCACCATTGTTAACTTCACTGTCACGATGCTTGGCCTTGAAGATCAGTTGCTGAACCTTACTGTGTCCAAGGAACGCCAAGATTTGGCCATTAAACGCGAAAAGTTGATCCAAGAACAGAACAACGGCAAAATCGAGCTAAAGAAACTCGAGGACGATATTCTGTTCTACTTGGCGAGTGCAGACGATGACATCACGAATAATCAGCCGCTTATCCAGATTCTGAGTGACACAAAGCACAAAGCTCAGCGTACGCAGAACAATATGGAGGCTGCTAAGAAGACGCAAGAGTCTGTGAACATTACGAGTGAAAAGTACCGCAGCATCGCCGCGCGAGGCTCATTACTGTTCTTCCTGATGAACGACATCAGTAAGGTGCACTGTTACTACATTTACTCGCTTGCTTCCTTCCAGCAGGTTTTCTTATCTGGTATCTACCGCGCACCACCAGTGAATAATCTCATTGGCAACGAGACTGATGGTGCAGGAGAAGGCGAAGCTACACCTTCAGCTGATGCTGGGGTCCCAACCGCAACGGAAGGTGGAGAGGGTGGCGAAGGAGGCGGTGATGAAGACACTGAGGAGAGTGAACCCGCCGTAGTAGATCTGACGGATGAAGAAATGAAGGAGCGGTGCCAGGTCCTCATGGACAGTATCACCTCGTGCGTGTACAACTACGTTCGTCGCGGCCTATTTGAACGCAACAAACTCACGGTAGCAACGATGCTGTGTCTGAAGATTTTGCTGAAAGACGGTTTGTTAAGCGACTCGAAGTCGAGTGTTTCCTCATTAGCAAGGCCCACCCGGACGCTGGAAATGCTGGATCAGCCTCAGAGTGGCTCCCTGCAGCTATCTGGGCTAAGTTGAAAGCACTAGAGAGCGCTAAGGTATTTCAAGGTCTGGGAGACGCGATCCAAAATGACCCGGACGAGTGGAGAAAGTGGTTTGCAACCGAGGATGCCGAGCGACAGAAGATCCCTGGGGACTTCATAAAGCTTACAGATTTCCAGCGATTGATATTGTTGCGCGCCATGCGGCCCGATCGTGTCACTAACGCACTGCGTACATTTATCCTTGACTCGTTGGGGGAGGAATATGTCACTCAACCACCGTTTAATATGGAGTCTACTTATGCAGAGACGAATCCAAGCATTCCGATCTTCTTTGTGCTGTTCCCTGGTGTAGATCCAACGCCATGGGTCGAAACACTTGGTAAAGCGAATGGAGTGAGTCTCGAGAACAACAACTTCATCAATATCTCCATGGGTCAAGGTCAGGAAGCGTACGCAGGTGACGCATTGAAGCGATTAAGCACTGAGGGGGTTGGATTATTCTGCAAAATGTGCACTTGATGCAGTCATGGTTGCCGACACTGGAGCGGCAGTTGGAAGAGGTGGCCACTGAAGGAGCACATGAACTCTTCCGGTGCTTTATCTCGGCTGAACCGCCCCCGCTGCCTGACATGTTGAACATTCCTGAGTCACTGCTTCAGAGCTGTATTAAAGTCGCCAACGAGGCCCCTCAGATATTCAGTCGAACCTACGACGTGCTTGGGCGAACTTTGGCGAAGACAAGGTGCAGGCCTGTACTAAGCCGTCGGAGTTCAAGGCTTGTCTTTTCTCTCTCTGTTGGTTCCACGCTATCGTGCTAGGAAGGCGGCGGTTTGGTCAACAAGGATGGAGTCGAGCGTACAGCTTCAATACGGGAGACCTCACCATTTGTGCCAATATTCTGCACTCGTACCTGGACAACAACGCATCGGTTCCCTGGGATGATCTGCGTTATCTCTTTGGTGAAATCATGTACGGCGGCCACATCACAGATGCCTGGGATCGTCGTACAAATAACACGTACCTGAAAGTGCTCATCGATCCAGGACTTCTTAGTGGTATGGAGCTCGGTCCGGGTTTCAAGTCGCCGAATCCTCAGGAGTTTTCCTTTGCAGACTATGCCAACTACATCGAGAAGAACATGGTTCCTGAAGCTCCACCACTTTTCGGGCTTCACCCGAATGCTGAAATCGGCTATCTGACTACGACATGCGAGACACTGTGCTACACAATTGTGACCGTTGGCGGCGGTGCTGGCGGTGGTGGAGAGGAAGGAGGTGGCGGCGACAAGACGGCAGCACTGCGTGCTACCATCGACGATTTGGAAACGCGCTGCCCTGAGTTCTTCAACATGATAGATGTCGTGGAGGCTGCAACCCTCACTTGATCGAGGAGCATGGACCATTCGTCGTGGTGGCTCTGCAGGAGTGCAGTCGCATGAATGTGCTACTGCAGGAGATCCGCTTATCGCTTGGCGATTTGAAGAAGGGTCTCAATGGGCAGCTCAATATGTCCCAGGCCATGGAGGACTTGGCTACAGCCATGACCCTAAACGAAGTGCCTGGACGCAACCCGTTCTCGCAGTGTAAGTGGGAGAAGAAGGCTTGGCCGTCTACTAAGTCGTTGAGCGGCTGGTTCGCGGATATGGTGAAGCGCCACGAGCAGCTTGTCATCTGGGCAGGTGACACCTCAGGAGGAGGTGGAAGCTGCTTCGTTACACCATTCTCTATCTGGCTGCCGGGTCTCTTCAACCCCACCGCCTACACGACGGCATGTCTGCAGGTCACATCTCGTAAGCGGTTCATGCCGCTTAACCAGATGACGGTGGAAACCCACGTGACAACGATCCAAGACCCTTCAACCGTCTCGTATTACCCGGACGATGGTGTGTTCGCGCACGGATTAATCCTCGAGGGTGCGCGCTGGAGCACGCTTGACGAGATCAATGAACGCTACCCCGTTGGAGCGGCGCCGCCGACGGAGTGCGGTGGTACACTGCTGGACAGCAACCCCAAGGAGCTGCTCTGGAGTATGCCTGTCATCTACGTCAAGGCCGTGACCACATCTCCAACTTGGGAGCCTTCCTCCGTCGGCTACCTGCGCCACGACCCGAACGTGTACGAGTGTCCAGTCTACCTCACTCGTTTCCGCGGCCACACGTACATCTTCTTGGCGACACTGCCGACCGACTGCGGCAGCTCCAAGTGGGTCTTACGTGGCGTCGCGCTCATCTTCCAGGACGACAACTAACGTTACCCAACTCACTCTTGTACGTACATTTGCCAACAATCGTAGGCAACCAGAAGAGGACGAACCTGCATGTAAACACAATAAAAACTCTACCAAACCTGTTCACCGTCCAAAGCTCAAGTTCATTTCTCCTTCTGCAGTGCCAGCATCCGTTCCAAGAAGCTGCCGTCGTTCGGGATCTCCGGCACACCTCCGGGCGTCTCCTTCACCTTCTGCTCCTTCGTCTCCTCCTTCTGCTCCTCGTCCAGAGCCTTGGCCTTAGCTCGATCCTTGCGTCGTCGCCGCTTCTCTGCGCGTTTCTGCATCTTGGCCTCGAACTCGTCAGCATTACGCTTGCGCTTAGTGTCGAACTCCTGCTGCGCTTTGCTCTCCTTGTAGCGCTGCTCCATGAGCGCCACGCGCTCCATCTCACTGGCAGATAGAGCCTCCTCGTTAGAAATGAACAATTACAATTAAATAATTGTCTACATCTTTTACCGTCTTCTGGACGCGCGGTACGTGTGGAACTCGCCACTGCCTGCGCCCGCAGTACTACCAGATACATTCTCCACGCGGTTGATCTGCAGTCTGCCCGGTTCCTTGGACTCGCTGGCAGGAGAAGGCGCCGGGGCATCCGCTGCGGACAACTCGTCCTGATCCCCCATCGATTTCGTATCTGCTCGCCAATTGCCGGGTGTAGCCTCAAAACAAATGTTGCTTAATATATTGTCAAAATACGGATGATTTGCTACCGTTTTTGAGCTAATGAACGTGTTATTACAATATTGGAGCGTTGAGTAAAATTATAATTGACACATAGTCGTGCGCGCGTAACCCCGATTTATCGTTTGTAACGGTTTTAATCAGGTCTAGATAGTCCGATTTAGAGGCCGTGTGTGTGGTGGCAGTGAATCGAGTGAATCGCATTCTGGGGTCCAGCAGCAAGCACGCGTTAGTCGGAAGCGTATCGCTGCAGGAAGCATGAGCAAGATCGCGCACGCGTCCAAGGTGGCGTGGCACGTGGTGGACGCCAAGGGGCAGGTGCTTGGGCGTCTTGCGTCGCAGCTGGCGCCCATCCTGCGCGGCAAGCACAAGCCCACGTACGCGCCCAACGTGGACTGCGGCGACTTCATCGTGGTCATCAACGCCAAGGACATCGTGCTCACGGGCAACAAGTGGAACAATAAGTTATATCGCTGGCACACGGGCCACCCGGGCGGCCTCAAGCAGCGCACGGCTAAGGAGCTGTTCGAGCGCAAGCCCGAGGACGTGCTGCGCAAGGCCGTGTACGGAATGCTGCCCAAGAACCGCATGCGCGCTGCAGGACAAGAAGCTCAAGATCTTCATGGGCGACGTCCACGACTTTGTGGAGCAGGTGGGTGAGAACCCCGTCATCCTGTAGACAGCCAGACGATATAGAAGGGAAGGAGGGCTCAATAGCTGGTTGCAACGGCCTCTTTGTTTGCTTTGACTGCTGTTATTCTACTGCGTTAACTCTCGATCTCTTGTTGCTGAAGGAGATGATGATCTTGTTCTTCCTGTTGACGCTGCAGCTCAGCTTCTTGGAAATGATACAGGAGGTCGTCCTGCGTGCTCATGGCAGCCAGCAGAGCCTCGATGTCGACACACGCCGACTGCTTCATTGTGAACCCTGCAGCGATCTGTCAGAGTGAACGGGTTAGTCTACAGCGTCAATTGATGAGGAGGAATGGCGATGTTACCTCTGCGATGACGTGTGCGGGGCATCGACGCCAGACATCAGGAAGCGCGTCGGGGAGAGACGTTAAAGCTGCCATCGTCTCGATCACAGTGCATAGAGGAAGAAGCCCCGAGTCGTCGATGGTTTGAGATGTCAATGCCTCCCGAAGCAAAGCGCATTGACGAGGATTAAGAAGCAGGGCGTGCGTCTCTTCAACAATGGGCGGCGCATCGGGCAGAGTTCGTGGTAGCAAGCGCCTGACGCCATCAACGCGCACCATGGTATCTTCACACAACTGCACAGTTGTGGGAAAGCGTTGAGTGAATTCGGGCTGCAACAGATAAAGCGAAACAAAATGGTTAGGCCGCGTCAAGAATGCAGGCACAAGAGGCACTTACGCTGATATCAATGAAGGATGGCAGGGCAACTTCAGCCTCGATAGATCCGCGGATGTGTTCGACCAACGCAGCTATCGCCACTTGCTCTCGATCTTTCGATCCTCGAGAACATCGCGCAATGTGATCTCAACGGAACGCATCGACCGCGTGATTTCATCACACGACTTCTCTGTTGCTTCTTGAAGGAATCGTACCCGCCGTTGCATGAGGTCGTGCTCATACCTGATCCCGTTCAACAGGTTGATTTTGCAGAACTCACTGGCATTACTATTATCTCCACCGCTTTCATTCGCAGCGGTCACAAATGGAGCGATTGCATCCAACCACGAACCGCACCGTTGGAGAACATGACCGTACTCAGCTAGAAGCCTGTTCATTGTCAGCGACTCGGTCAAAGCTTCGTCGCTAGAAGTAGCCGTGCTGGCTGGGGGAACTACAGCGGGTACGGACGGCTTCGCTTTTCCTTTTGGGGAGCTTTCCTGTTGCTACAGGGGCAGATGGAGCTTCTGGTGGAATATCGTTTGACGGATCACGATATATACTACAAACCGACTCCAAGCGAGACTGATGCGCTTGCCAGGTTTCCACAATGTTGTTCATCTGAGAGCGATCGCTGCTTGCAGCGTGGTGACCATCAACAAGAAGTTGAACGGAGATTCGGAAGCGATCACATTCGGCCTGAAGTGCCATTTGGTAAATGGCAGCTACTCGCTGGCATGTATCTTCCGTCCATCCGCCACCAACCATGCAATTAAGTTCCTCCTCGTTCTCGGCAACTTTAGCTTGAACGAGAGTACCAAGTTCATCTTGCAGCACGTCTGCGCGAGCATGCAGTTCTAGCTTTGTAAGGTCGTCAAAGCGCATATCATCAACCACCTCGTTGAACAGCATTTGGAAGAGGTTTACAATCTCTTGCTTTTGGTCGGGGCGCCGTACAAACTCGCAGAATTTACTCGTCATTAGCTGGGCGCGCTCGGTCACACGGTGGCGTTGCTCTCGCAGTAGTGCAAAACATGTCTTCATCGTAGAAATGTACTCCATCTCCATATCATTCCACATGGATGCCAGTGCGTGGGCCTTCGCTGGTACCAGCTCACCAGAATATTTGCTGCTAGGCACAGGACGGCGTGATAGTTCTTCTACCACCCAGCCTTTTGCATCGGTCATTAACCCGTCTAGGTGACGCTGGGCCTCTTCCAGCTTCTGTCGCAGCTCCAAAATCTCCTCTTTCTTCGCTTTTGCTTCTTCGGCTTCCGCCACGGAAGCCTCTGCGTTGACCACAACTTGTTTTGCATCATCGATTGCCATTTCAAAGGTGTTGATGCGTCTGTACCTCTCTTCTTCACTTGCCATGAGCGCTAGTTCACCTGCTTCTTGGTGCTGTTGCTTTAACTCCGTCTCATCTTGTTTCTTCTTCTGTAAATCGTCCACGATTGTTTTAATAGCTTCGTGAACCTCAATTGCAGTCATTCCGGTGTTAGCTGGTTCGAGCAGCGTGTGAAACTTGGCATGCCAAGCCTTATGCCCATCCGAGAAGTCATAATTTGTCAGGTAGTGTAGCGAGAGAAGCTCACTTGAGTACGAGCTTGGGTTAATATGTTGCAGCCGATGCCGTATAATTGAATCATCAGGTGGTGGATCAAATACTAAGTGATGTTTTTCTTCTGTCGCGAGGTCTTCAACTCTACCCAAGCATCGATCGAGTACAGTGCCAACAGGACAATCGATATGAAACACCAGGTCCACACCTGATTTGCCGTGAAGGAAAGTTGGTGGCAAGCCCGGCTTACTGCGACCAGGGGCGATGGCAGATTCAAAGTCATACGGGGAAGGTATCAACGCTGGGTCCACATATCCAGTTAGTTGTTCCTCCAAGCATCGACTATGTTTCTCTGTCGCAGGCAGATCAAAATTACCCACCCAGACTTGTTACTATTTTCTGGTGCGAGCGCTTGAGCTTCGATCTCACGAGTCGATTCGATCACCAGACGACTATATAGCTCTGGAGGAATTTCTTTACCATTTGCCAGGAGCGTTTCCACTTGTTGGCCAATTTCACTTGACTTTTGGACGGTCTGTTGTATCAGCTCGTGAACTGAGAGGACCACGAGGTTGTGTGTCTCGCCAAGCAGCTTTGCTTGGGTTTCCTTTCCTGCAAACGGAGGGCCAAACATGAGAATGCGTAGCTGTCGATGGGCATTAGTTGTAACAAGGGCAGAGCTTGGCTCACTATCCGCATTTTCAACATTGCTTTCGTCTTTCCCCTGTGTTGCTAAACGAGCAACCCACCGCAAAGACTTTACTTCTTCTCCTAGCACGAAGCAATCTTGAATGATATCGGTGGCCCCAATAAATAGTTCCCCACAGGATACCGCCGATAATACATGTGGTTGATCCGAACTTGTGAGAAATGGTCGAAAACTCGATAAATACTGCTCCAACTCGTGGTTAGCCAATAAATCAGCGTGGTCTGAGCCTTCAGAGTCTGTCAACGACGGCGCATTCGCGGGGTTGCAGCCATTTGCGAACTGAACCTTGTACTCTTTCCACGTTTCTGAGGTTAGGAACACCGTTGGGTCTCTAGAGTGCAAAGTTTTTTCCCTCTTCCCTGCAATAAACTGAACAAACTCCACCATGTCTTTCATAATTGCACCAGAAATTTGCTGGCTGAGAAAATGGTCAGCAGCTTCAACGGACACTTGCACGTTGTTTCGCTGGATCACCTGCATCTCACTGTCATCTTCAAATTCAAGAAGCAAGTTGTGATAGCAGCTTGTATCCTGGTCGACCGCCGCAACGGAATCCAATTCTTGCTGGTTCACATACTCCTGGTTTCGCATTTCCCTGTTTTCGCGAGCCACCACTTTGTAGTCAAGAATACGGCTCATCTCACCCTCTATGCCTTTCTCGCTATTTGTCTCGCGCACCACAACATCCTCCAGAACGCTTGCTACCCGTGCCGTTCCTATCCGAGAGTGAGTGTAAACGCATTCCTGAACGAATCGCTTCCGTCTGCGAGATAAATTCTCCCTCCGCTTCTCACGCTGATGCCTTCGTTGCTTTATGATGCCTGACGCGCTTTCCATTTCCATAACATTAGCGCGGTAAAGCTCCCTTTCGTTCATGGACGACCCCGCCAAATTTAAGGTCGAGTACTTCTTCTTATCAGAAGCTGCTCCGAGCGCTGTCGTGAGCGAACGGAGCCCATATCCAACAGACTTGCGTGAAGAAACCTTGCCACCTGTTACCGTTGGCTTTGATCCACCTCGGCCCTGTTAGAGACACCAGTTATGTCAACCCAACATAACCATAAAGCATATTGAGTACAAACCCATGTCTCCATCACGTACATCGAAGTCGTCCAGATCACCTTGCACTTTTCGACGGAGACTATACGTAAGGTTTTCCTGGCATCATGAGAACACAAATCCAACACACTGTCAGCATCTCCTACCCGGTAACATTTCAACACGAGGTATACCTCCGCTTCTTCGCGCTTTTGCATCAGCTGCTGAAAGAAAGCCGCCCGCCGCTGCTCGCGAGCATTCTTATTTTGCAGCGCCAGCCTCCAGGCCGGCGAGTCCGTCTCTTCGAGTGCTTCTTTAATGTAGCTACTATGGATAAAGGCGCGATGCAATCGCTCCGCTTTGGTGGCCTCCAGCAGCGATTTCTGCTCTTCCATCTTCGCAAGATACGTCCGTCGCTTCGTGGCCTCCTCTGTGATTTGGTCCCTACAGCAGCAGCAACATCATTAATCGTCAATACCCCACAAACAAAGCACCACTACACCGACTTTTCTTGTTGCAGTGAAGGAATTGACCGCACATGGCGTCGGACAGAGTGTTCGAACACCCGATAGGTCTCTGAATCGTACACCGGCTTGGCCAGCTTCACAGGTCTGTTGTGCAAAGGAATAATGGCTGTCCGCTCCATATATTTTGTAGAGACTCCAGGTGCTCTTCCGACCCGTGTAGCAGCAATCTGTCAATGGAAAACATCAAAAACAAGCAATTAGTGAGCTCACGAGCCGAAATCTATCTCAACGTCCTTTAGGGACCTTGATCTGGTAGAGCAGATTGGCTGCAGCGTCTTTCTTCTGGTTCATGATGGCAGCCGCCGCATTGGCATCGAACTTAACGTTGAGGTTGCGCAGTGATGGCTCCAGTAGACAGAAGTTGAGGACCTTAGCGTCGGCACTGGAGCTGCGCGTGAAGTCGGCGAAGTCGTGCTGGTGGTTGAGGCGGTGCAGGATCTCGCCCAGCAGGTATCCGCTGGCGAAGTCCTTCTCCATGTCCGTCACGTGTGTCGACAGCTCCAGCTCATGGTTGAGCCAGCGCAGTAGCAGGTCCGCCATGGCGGCGGCAGCAACTGCAGCAGGCGTGACCCTTCGGGATCCATCAGTGTGGTGCACACATTTGATACACAGCTCGCACGCTAAATTTCGTCTGATTACGCATGTTGAAGCAACTGCTGGATAATGGCCATAAAACGGACGTTGAGAAGACGCTCGTACTTAGCCGAACACCGACAGAGCTCAAGCTCAAGATCATGGACACCTTGCTGGTGTGGTGCTCCATCCCTGGGTGTCGGTGATCCCCTTGCTGACTCGCTAGCAAACACATTGCGCGCCCGTGCGACAGCCTCAGTTGCGCTCACTTTGCGGCTGAATATATCTTTGCTTGCCGTTGCCAACGGCACTTTCAACGGCGTAGACAAGTGACAAGTGCAGACAAGTTGCAGTCCAGCGGCTCGAATCCGAGATATAATATCCGAGTCGGATATCATCCTGTGTGGGGGTTGCTGCACTGCACTGCGCTGTGCAGGCCATGAGCGCTTTGACTCAAAGTTTGAGTCAGAGCGGGGAGCGCCGCGACTTGGTCCAACTTGGAGGCCCAACGCGTTGGCTAATGTCAAAAGCAAATCCCATGGTCACCGCAGTCAGAGCAGTTTAGTTTACAGCCAGTGTGCTACGCTGCCCAGCTTTCAACCCTATCCGCTTTAAAAGCTTCACTTCGCCTTCAAACGCTTCCAACAGCAATCGCTTCCAACAGCAAACGCTTCCAACAGCAAACGCACGAGAATAGACTGAGACGGACAGGCATGTCATATTGAAGGCAGCCGCAACGCCACCGGCAGCATCGCAGCCGCCGACCAAGATAATGCTCGTGGCAGAATCAATGGAAGTCGATTTTCGAACTATCACAATAAGGTGAACTCCTCCCCATCTCTCCAAAACACGCTTCAAAGTGAACTCCTCTAAACACCTATTTCACCGTGTTTTGTGAAAAACGCCCCAAAAGTTGTCCCCCGAAAAGCGATTCCCACGTGTCTATGAACCCTCCACCAGCCGCCTCCCAGACTTGCGTCGCAGAATCACTTTCACGCTGTCCACCAAGAAGCGAGGAAGCACATCGTCAACATTTCAGGTCGCAGACACAACGTCCCGTTCTCTTCCCATTGCGCAATTTGCTACATGGCCCACAGCTCTCATTCGCGACCCAAAGACTAAGTAACCCCTCAAAACAGCCATGACTACAGTTGAGAGGCGAGACGCCCGACTGGCCAAGAAGATGCCGTCCTACGCTGGCCGCCCATCCGAGGAGGACGATCCCAGTCTCTCCGCCGAGGACGAAGAAGTGGATGAGACGTTCCTGGCACTGCAGAAGCTGCTCAAGGCGCTCAACCGCAACAGCCGCAGCAGCGTCGGCAGCAACGGCAGCTTCCTGGGCGCCAACAACAGCCAAGTGACCCCCGTGACCGACAACCAGCAGCGCATGTCGCGCGAGGAGATGCTGGAGAGCCGCCGAGAGGAGCGCGACCGCTTCCGTCGCTCGCTCTTCGCCAAGAACAACACGAACAACAACACGCACGCGCGTCGTCGCCGTACGTGTCCAGCCTACTACTGCTCGGAGGAGGAAGAGGAGGAGGAAGCCGCCGTGCCGTCCGTGGAGAGCACCATCTCCAACCGCTTTATGAACGGCTCCTTCTCCAACCTCAACGTGCACGTGATCTCGCGCGACCGGTGGTCCACAGAGGACCGCGTGATCGAGCGCCTGCCCATCGTGATGCTGCCCAAGAGCGGCAAGGTGTCCATCCCCACAGACAACACGAAGATCAAGGTGGTGCACACGGACGAGTTCATTGACCTGCGCGAGAAGCTGGTGCAGAGTCTGCCACCCGGAGCGGCGCCCATGCACTACCTCACGCCGCCGCGCTCTACGTGGTACATGCAGATGCACGACTTCGAGGCGCTCAAGTGGTGAATGGAGAAGCAGAAGAAGATGAAGGCTTGACGTGAGCCGCCCACGGAATGCAGTGGTGGCTGAAGAAAGTTGCCAGCCAAGCTCATGCAGCAGCAGACAAAGAAGCGATGAAGAAGCTTCTTGACGTCTCCCCTGCCCCCACATAAGACGCGCTCGTGCCTTCATTAGAAGAGAATAATGTATTCTTATTTATCATGTGCGGAAGGCAGCGGAGTTGGCAGTGGCAGTGAATTCGCAACCAGCCAGTATACGTAGCAAAATACACAAGACGTGGGAAATTCAATTTGTTAGCTTGCCACATCGCTGCCATAAAGAATTCCTGTTGCAGACCCAGCAGCGCTTGCTGACAGTCTACCATCACCAGTGTCTAAAGCTCCTCGTCGCTGGGAATCATCGCAGCCCGGTACTTCTCATACGTCACGAAGAACACGACGCACCAAGGCGCTTTACGCATCCAGTTAGGGATGAAGCCTTTGTAGAAAGCGCTCGCACCGCCTTCTTGGAAAGTCTTTCGCACGCAGTCCATCATACCCTTGTAGTGAAGTCCCTTGCCACTCGCGTCCGTCGGCTGGCTCATAAGCCGCGTCTTCACCACGTCGATCCTGAAGAGATGAACTTGTCAACATCACCGCTTTCAAACCAAGCCAAACGAAGTGTAAACGTACGGGTTGGAAGATGCCGCACCAGCGAAACCTGCGACGCAGCTGGCACCGGTATGCGCCAACACGCCCTCCTGGAGTAGACCTGACGAGATCAACAGCTCCTTACTGTGATCATACGTGCCCAGCTCGGCTGCATTCACGATGAACCCGCGCTGGATGTTCGGCGGCATGCCGCGGAGGAACCCGCGAAAGCCTTCCCGCTGGTAGATCATGCTAAAGGCATCACCGACACCACGATACAGCTTGCCTGAGCGGTCCGCCTGCATTCGCACCTTGATGACGTCCACGCTGCATATGAAGAAAACGGCATCAGTCAATCACTATCGATCACTACGCCACAGATGAGACGTACGGGTTGGCGATGCTGATCCCGATCGCGCCGGCGCAACCTCCAGCCATGAACTTGTTGATGAACGGCACTTCGCCGTTCTTGCCTTGCGCCCGTTGGCACCAAAGAAGTTGCGCAGAGGTTCGTAGAGTACCATGCAGATGCTCGTGTACGAGACCTGACGCAGTAGCGCGGGCGTGGCTCCGTTCCAGAGCGCGCCGGGGCCCTCCTGCTTGATCATCGTCTGCGCAGCATGGAGCATGCCGTTGTAGTGCACCACCGGTTTGCCAGCCGCCGTCGTGGCAAGGCCAGAGCGCTGCGCCTGCAGTCGCACCTTGGTGATGTCGATGGGCAGCGTCAGCAGCTCTGCAGTGGCCGACGCCGCTCCACCCGCAAGGAACCGCGTCCATTGCGGCTCGATCACCGTCTTCACCTGGAGTGGAGCTTCCTCCTTTACGCCGGTTTGAGTCGCCATCGTGGGTAGTTTCGTCCAAGGTGGCGCTGGTATTAGCTCGACTGCGAATCCGAGAATGGGACGACGTCAGCGAGGGAGGATGCGGTGGCTGAGGTGGTCTGAAGGGGAGGGACGCATCAGGATCTGCTCAAGGCTGTGGCTTCCACTTCACTGTCTTTGCCCGCCAAACGAGCTGCACCGTCGGAGCGCAAGGCGAGAGCAGCGAAATCGGCTTGGCTTTGTTGGCCAGCGGGCCGGACAGAAGTCCGCATACGTATGCTGCGAAATTTCAAGACACCGCGAGATTCGATCGCCTCTATCCGGGTAATGAGCCTCCTCCACGCATCATTCATCACCGTCGACGAAGGCGGCGTCGAAAACGCTCGACAAGCAAAGTTACCTGCACACGAAGGCGTCCGCTTGGCCGAAATGCTGCAACGGAGTCGATCTGTCAAGCCAGGAAGCTGCATTTGAACCCAGGATTGCTGCCGACTTATGCATCTGCACGATTTTTCGGCGGTGCGGTTTGTCGAGTCGAGCATGGCAAGCGGCGGCGAGTGCGACTTGGCGCCGAATGATTGATGTACCTTGGACACCTTGAACGCCATGCTTGTCATTCCCTGTTGGACTCTCTAAGGTCGCTTCCTCGCAGGCAAACACGAACGGCATGATCTCAATCAGCAATGAGTCAGGCCTGGATTTTGAGAGCCAAGACAAAAGCAGTCCCTGTCACACGGACTCAACCGTGTGACTCAATTGCTCCATGAGTCCAAGCCTTTGGCTCCAAGGTGTGTGAATTCCTTCAGAAATCGGCAAAAATGGCATGTCCGTTAGGCTGCCTTCTGTGGTAACTCGCATGTAGACTCAGATGAAATGATGAAACCTCTGTTTGAATGATTAAATTCAAAAGAGCTTAACCTACACACAAAAATGACAGTATTTCTCTCAAAATAAAAGTACTTAAAAATCCAAAACAAATCGTCAAAACAGCGTTCAATGGTTTAAACAATCAAAAATAATGACCATCCCCAAAGAGACAGCGGAGCCTTTGAGCAGTCTCACATTATCCCTCCGATCGCACCTTCCGACATGCGCGTGCAAGCGTCTCTCCTAGCGCTCTCCGCGGTCGCCTGCTTGGTCTCCGCCACGCAGACGACGGACCGCTCTCTTGGTGCGCTTGTGGATTGCCCCGTGGCGCGCTCGGCCGAGTCCCCATGCCTCTGGGCGGGCGAGAACAGCGAAGTCGTCAGCTCAAGAATCCTGCGCGACCTGCTCGTACAGCGCAACCTCGTGTCCTTCCGCAACCAGGACGCCAACCGCCGCAACCTGCAGGCGCACATGACGTACATCGAGGACGTGCTCATGTACGCCAAGAGCGTGGGCCACGAGTTCTCGTACCACATGGGCGTGAACGAGCGCCACTTGACGTCGTCCCCACGACGCAAACTGTCGCCCCAGCAGCTCGTAGACCAGGAAGTCAAGGCTGCACACTCCCGTCGACTGGTGTCAGAGGCCAGCGGCAGCACCGCAAGCGCGACCAGCACCGTGTCGAGCTCCGGCAGCTCCGAGTACTGGAACTGGTGCGACACGGACAACTCGTTCGGCTACAGTGTGTGCTCGTCCGTCAAGAGTCAGCAGAACTGCGGCAGTTGCTGGGCGTTCGCTGCCGCGGATGCCATCGAGACGGCCGTCGCGATCGCCGAGAACGCGTCAGCAGCTGTGTCACTCTCGCCGCAGCAGTTCTTGACGTGCAGCACGCTGGAGACCACGCAGACCTTCGACTACTGCTGGGCAACAGACACCGGCGTGGATGGCGCGACGTGGATGGAGACGGAGATCAAGTGGGAGTCGCAGAACGACGGCTGTAATGGTGGCATGACCCACGGCGCCTTCATCGACGCAGCTCAGAATTCGTGGGGACTTGTGACGGAGCTCACGATGCCGTACGATGACTCGGGTTCAGGTACCTCGACCTCCAGCAACGATTCGTCGTCGTGCACGGTGAGCTCTAACGAGACGGCAGCAAGTATCACGGGCTGGGAACAGGTCGTGGGGACTGAGTGCACGGCTTCGAGCAACTGCACAATCCTACTGCGCACAGCGGTGGAGCAGCAGCCCATTGCTGTTGCAATCAACTCGGAGGACCCGTTCGGCGACTACGTCGGTGGCTTCTACAGCTGCCCGAACGACGGCGACCTCTTCAAAGGACGACGTGAACCACGCTCTGCTGCTTGTGGGCTACGGCACCGATGCCACGGAGGGTGACTACTGGATCCTGAAGAACTCGTACGGTAGCTCTTGGGGCGCCAGTGGCTTCATGAAGCTGGTAGCAGATTCCAAGGTGAACTGCGGTCTCAACATCTTCCCCGTCATCCCCACGGGTGCGTCGGCCGGCGCTGCAGCCAGCACTAGCGTAGACAGCGGCGGCGACAAGGTCTTCATGGGTCTGAGCCCCTCGGCTTGGATCGCTGTTGCCGCCGTGACCACCATCTTCACGGTGGTGACCACCGCCATCGGCATGTTCTTTGCACAGCGGAAGCTCAAGACGCTCCGGAAGCAGAACTCGGCCATGTACGCGGCCCGTACTCCGACAAACGCCGCCCAAACGGCGGCGCGCTAGGCTTGTGGCTCGTTGCGTCGGTCTTGTGTGCGAAGATAGTCAATCTGGCGAGTCCAGCGCATTTTGACCTCGTGTAGCTTCATATCCATCGAAACACAATAAACAACCATTAGTCCATTGAAACCTCACCGCATCATCGCCTTCGTATACTATACTCACAGCAGCGGAGACCGTGGAGAAGCCTACCAAAATTCTAATGCCCGTGTGCTGAATGGAGGCTCGTTGTTTTTGTGAGTGACAGCGATTATCCATACGGTACATACTGTTCGAGCGCCACCGAAACCCTCCTGTCGTCACAACACAAGGCCACAGCACGGGATGAGCTCAAGATTACTGGCTAATTTCTTACTGTCCAACCTTTACGAGTTCGCGAACAGCGGTGTCGGACTGTGCGCTGGGACAGAAAGCGATTTGCAGCAACGAACACAGGACCAATGCAGATTCACGCTGCAATCCTAGCGGCTTCTGCTGCTGTAGCCGCTGCTCAGCAGTCAGCAGAGCGATCGTTGGGTGCTCTAGTGGACTGCCCTGCCGTTCGCTCGATAGACTCACCATGCCTTTGGGCCGGCGAAAATGGCCAAATTGTCGACTCCACGCGCTGCGTGAGTTGTTTATCGAGCGCAACTACGTGACCTACAGCGACAGAGAATCGTACCGGAGAAACCTACAGGAGCACATGACCTACATCGAAGGTGCGGTGGTGAACGATTTCATCTTTGTCAAGCTAAGTCCTAACTCTAGTTTTGATGCTGTTGCAGACGTTAGCATGTACGCGAAAGAAGTTGGCCACGAGTTCTCATATCACATGGGGGTGAACGAGCGCCACTTGACGTCGTCGTCCCAGAGGAAGCAGACGCCAGAACACTTTGTGGCCCAGGAGGTGTTTGCAGCGCACTCGCGACGTCTTCAGACTGAGGCGAACAGTACGACGAATAATAGTAGCAGCGCAGTATCGAGCTCAGGAAGCTCGGAGTACTGGAACTGGTGCGATTCCGACAACTCGCTGGGCTACACTGTGTGCTCACCAGTGAAAAGCCAAAAGAGCTGTGGAAGTTGTTGGTCGTTTGTTGCTGCAGACGCGATCGAGACCGCCGTGGTGATTGCAGAGAACTCGACGGGTGCTGTTTCCTCTCGCCACAGCAGTTCTTGACGTGCAGTACGCTGCAAACGACCCAAACATTCGACTACTGCTGGGCAACGGACAGCGGTGTGGATGGTGCTAGCTGGATGCAGTCGCAGATCAGGTGGGAATCGCAAAACGACGGCTGCAACGGTGGCATGACGCACGGTGCTTTCCTGGACGCGGCTCAGAATGGCTGGGGCCTCGTGACGGAGCTCACCATGCCTTACGACGACTCGAGCTCAGGGACGTCGTCCGCGACAAACGATTCATCGGCGTGCACCGTTAGTGCGGATGAAGCAGCGGCCAGCATTACCGGCTGGGAGCAGATCGTGGGTGTGGATTGCTCTGTGTCAAGTAACTGCACCTTGCTGCTGCGCTCCGCCCTGGAGAAGCAGCCTATCGCTGTTGCGATCACCTCGAACGGTGGATTTGGAGAGTACGCTGGTGGGTTCTACAGCTGCCCTAACAACGGCGAAATAGCGTCGAAAACGATCTCAACCACGCGCTGCTGCTCGTGGGCTACGGCACTGACACCTCGGTCGGTGACTACTGGATCCTCAAGAACTCGTACGGTAGTTCGTGGGGAGCTGGCGGCTATATTAAACTGGTAGCGGATTCCAAGATCAACTGCGGGTTGAACGTCTTCCCCGTTATCCCCACCGGTGCGAAGGCCGGTGTGCAGGCGAGTACCAGCGTCGACAGTGGCGGTGACAAGGTTTTCATGAGTCTGAGCCCCACGGCATGGATTGCAGTGGCCGCCGTGGCCACCATTTTTACTGTAGTGACAACTGGTATCGGCATGATTGTTTCGCAGCGAAAACTCAAGACCATCCGAGAGCAGAATTCAGCCATGCACGCTGCCAACGCTCAGATGCTGCACTAACGGCAATGTAGGGACACAATAACCCCAAGTGGGAGATCTATTTTGATGAACGAAGGTGATCATTTTTAGTTTGGTTGAAGCGCAACTGAATCAGACGATCTAACAGCAAAAAGATGCAAGCGAGCCAGCGTACACCCTCTTGTCGTCATAACCAGGCTGCTTCATCATGGTTGTCAACACGTTGACAACAACAACTTGTGAAAATCCAGATGACCCCATGTAAGCAGCCGCGTCTCTCGTCTAGCAGTGCAGCGTGGCAGACGACCATGATGGTGTCCGTCACCTTCGTCGTCCCATGCTTGGGATCCTTCAATTGAGTTTAGATAGTTCAACATGGCTTCCCAAAGCTCTTCCTTCCTTTTATAGTCTGGTCAACGTCAATGTGGAAGTAGAAGTGGTCACGTGAAGGAAACGGATGCCAGCTTAGCCAGCCACTTCACCGCAATTGCAAACAGGACTTGACTCGCCTTGAAGGCTTCGCTTTGAACTCTTGCAGTTCGTATGATCATTACCGGTTTTGCCGCAATCAGACAATCACAACTCGGCCACGCAACGGCCATTTCCGGCTCCAGCCGCAGTCTCCAAGTGGTTATCATCCAGCCAGCAATAGCAAGTCCTGCAACATGGGCGCAATCAAGTGGTTGGCACTAGTTGCAGCCGTCGCGCCATGGCTGGCACAGGCGCAAGAGGATCTTTCCACCTTTGGCACGCTACTGAGCTGCGACGGCGTACGCTGCCTGTGGTCGGATCGCAGCGGCCTCGCAGTGCCCTCGGACGTCATGGTGACGCAGTTCCTGCAGGATGAAAGGATGGACCAAGGCCCGAGCGAGTTCCGACGTCGGATGGAGACCCACGTCGAGTATCTCGAGCAGGTGCAGACGCACGCGGCAGGACGAGACCTGGCCTTCTCGTACGCAATGGGCGTCAACTCCCGACACTTGTATCAAGACGGCAAGAGAGATTTGTCGCCCTTGGAGTTCGTGCAGCAGGAACACCAGGCTGCTGAACGCCGAAGGACACGCAGATTGGAAGAGCAGCGCCGACTGACGAACTCTACGCTTGACTACCGCGAGACACTGGATTGGTGCTCCACGGACAATACGCACAACCACAGTATCTGCACCGATGTCAAGAGTCAGAACCAATGCGGCAGTTGTTGGGCCTTTGCAGCAGCAGACGCCATCGAGACGGCGGTGGTCATAAGTGCGGGCTCGACGCCGCGGTCTTTGTCGCCGCAGCAATTCTTGGAGTGCAGCTCGAGGCAAATGACGGCCACGTTCGACTACTGCTGGGCAGAAGGCGGCGTGGATGGAGCGAGCTGGTTGCAGACTAGAATGATCTGGGGTCGAGCAACAACGCTTGCAACGGAGGCATGACCCATGCAGCCTTTGCAGATGCGGCACAGCTGCATTGGTCGCTGCTGAGCGAACTTGATCTCCCTACAACGAAGAGGAGACATCGCAAGCTTCCTCCGCTACTCTGGCAAATGCTTGCAACAACTCAACTACGGACGACGCCGCTGCGAGCATTGCTGGGTGGGAGCAAGTTGTCGGGCTATCGTGCGACAATAGCAGTGACCCGACCGAGTTGCTCAAACTAGCGCTGCAACAGCAGCCTATCTCAGTGGCCTTGAACTCCGGCGGCGGGTTCGAAGACTACAAGGGCGGCATTTACAGTTGTCCGAATGATGGAGACTTTGCTTCCAGCGCGGATGTCAATCACGCGGTGGTGCTCGTCGGCTACGACTCGGACGGCACTACGGACTATTGGATCATCAAGAACTCTTACGGATCGGCCTGGGGCGAGAAGGGATTCATTCGACTCGCAATTGACTCGAAGCTCAATTGTGGCCTCAACGTTTTCCCGATTATCCCGACGGGAGCGTTAGCTGGACCTGCACATACACTGGTTGACGGTGGCGGGGATGTCGAGTTTGTCGGCATGTCCCCGGACAGTTGGGTTGTCCTAGGCATTGCAGTGGGTGTTGCCACTTTCGCCCTCACCGTCTTCGGCACAATCTACGCCAGTCGCCACCGCCACGCTTTCAAGGAAACACTGTAAATTATTTGAAGAAGTGTCGCCCGCCGTCGCTCGGCACAATGAAGTAAGTCATACAATACATTAGATCATTCAATAGTCGATGTTGCCTGTTCACCTCTGACGGTAAAGATCATTTTTGTTTTCCTCCGGCATAACTTCATTTGCTGTGCTCAGGAGGATATAAAATACGCTTCGGATAGAGATGTCTGTGGACGGCCGCTACATCGACACCCTCGGACTGGAGGCGTATAACAACCACGCTGGTCAAGAATTCTCTGAACTGGTAACGGGCACTCCTCCCGAGGTGTTCGACGTGTGGATTCGAGAAGTTTGGCTGGCAGGCGGGAAACAACTTCACCAAGGCGCCGGCCGAGGGTACATCGGCAGCATCCGTCGAGTCCCGTTAGGCGTGGAAGAGGAGATCCTATCTGCAGGACTACCCGACGTCACCGAAGATGAGGAAGGACCCAGGATCTCGTCCATTTGCTACCGAGTGCGCAAACCTGGTCCGTTCCCGCTGAAAAGTCACTTCGCCATGGTGCGCTTCGTCTACTCAGAATCACCTCCCGTAGAAACGACTAGCAAGATACTAAAGACGTTTGTGATTTGGACGGTCAAGACGGAGATGTCAACAACATGCAACTGGTTGCATTGTGGCGGTTTAGTGCGATTGGTTTTCTGCACCGCATTGCAAAGTTTCTTGCGGTCTTTGGCCAAGAAGACCGCGAAGCAAGCAGCCACCGAGTAATTCATCCGCCTCCCCTTTCTATTGGCCAAATATCTGGGAATACAAATGAGATGACCACGAAGTACTTCTCCAGCTGATCAGTGTCAAGAGGAGGATCAAATGCGCCGAAATAGTTATCTGGACCCGACGCGATATGCGGACGCTCAGGCCTTTGAATACTACCAGCGCCAAAGAGGCCAGGAGCTGGTGGTGTCCGAGTGCGTCATTGGCTCTCCCTCCGAGGTGTTCGACGCGTGGCTGGAGGAAGTTTGGCTGAAGGGAGGCAAGGAGCTGCACGAGGGAGAAGGTCGAGGCTACGTGGGCCACGTACGACAAGCGCCACTGGGCATCGAAGAGGAAATTCTATCGTCCGGACTGCCAATTGACGAACCCGTGGACAGTGACGGAGGTCGCCCGAGTCTTGCAGCCGCGCGTCGAGACCGGTCCAAGATCCCATCCGTCTGTTACAAGGTGCGCAAGTTCGGTATGTTCCCGATCCACAGCCACCTCGCGTTCGTGCAGTTCGTGGACGTCGCAGCGTCTCCGGAGAGTACCCCAGCCACGCTCGTGATCTGGTTGCTGAAGACGGAGCCCACGGCGCTGGGATATATGCTCTGTTGCGGAGGATTCACCAAGTTCATCCTGCGCTCGGCACTGCAGAGCTTGCTAAGCGATTTGGCTGCGAGTGTTGCGGC
Organism: Phytophthora hibernalis; assembly: GCA_012656075.1. NCBI lineage: Eukaryota > Oomycota > Peronosporomycetes > Peronosporales > Peronosporaceae > Phytophthora > Phytophthora hibernalis. The sequence continues at coordinate 363,260 of JAAKBF010000247.1, forward strand.
CAGAGTAGGTCGACATATCGAGTAGCAGAACATTTTGGCTTGCAAATACAGACATCTCTCTGAAGCTGCTGCAGAGTGCTCGAAGCGGCCCCGAACGATATAAATCGTGACGCCACAAGGGATCCTCTGTCGCCACTCGAGACAAGACTGCCCAAACGGCCGTTACAAAGATACTTTTCTCTTATTCGTCAAAATCTCATCTTATCAACCAATCCGCACGGAATCGCCTCATTCTTCAAGAACATGTCGGAGAGATACGTAGACGTCGTCGGCTTCGAGGCCTACGTCGACAACGACGGCCAGGAGCTGGCGCTCACGCAGCTGGTGAATGCGTCGGTGGACGAGGCGTACGACGCGTGGCTGCGGTTGGAGTGGGTCGGCCGCGGCTCCACGCTCAAGCCTGGCGAAGGTCGCGGCCTCGTAGGCCACCGACGTCTTGTGGCTCTAGGGGTCGAGGAGCAGATTCTGTCGGCAGGGCCGCCCGACAGATCCGACAGGATCCCGAGCGTACGCTACAGCATCAGGAAGAGCGGTCCTCTGTTACTGAGCGACCACGTGGCGCTCGTGCAGTTTGTGGCGGACACGACGGCGCCCGCTTCGCAGCCCAAGACGCTCATCCTGTGGAACTCCAAGCTCACGCCTTCTATGGTTGGCAGTGTGCTGCTCTGTGGTGGGTCCATCTCCCGCCTGGTACTGAGGACGGTACTGAGCAACTCGTTGCAAGAGATCGCGGCCTCCCTCCAGCAAAAATTGATGTCAAAAGGTTATGAAGACGATGAATTTTGAGCTTTACAGAGGCAAATGAGACGGTAGTTTTTCATGGTTAGCGTGCAAGCTTCCGACGGAGCTATTTACTTACTGGGAGCTCTCTCTACAGGGGTCGGAAGCGGGGGTTCATAGATAGGTGGGGTGGAGGCTCGACTAATGCCAAATGGCTGGCACAGCCTTCTCGATGATGGAGTTGGACAGCGCGCGCACGTCCTGGTCGCGAGACGCCTCGAAGGCGCGTAAGCGGTTGAGGCCGTCGTGCTGCAACAGCGAGTTGCAGAACACCGTGAGCTTGTTCATATCGCGGTGGTCCACCGACAGGTAGAAGCTCAGCACGTCGTGCAGCACCTTCAGCGCTCGCTTGATTTCGTGGAGGTCAGGCGTATCCATCTTCCCTTCGTCATGGCAGCGTTTTTGACCAAAGGAGACGCCGCTGTAGGCGATTGAGCTCGGGTGAGTACCTTGAGCTCCTCCACACAGTCCGCCGGATGTTCCTGCAGCATCTTGACCCGGTCGTCGGTCAGTTCGAGCGTCTTGCTCGAGAGCCGCCGTACCGTAGCCAGACTCGCGTTGGCATTACTGGAAGTAGCTGCAGCTTGTGCCTCCTCGTTCGCCTTGACCGTGCCGGCGATCTCCTCCTCCAGCTTACGCAGCAACACACGACGACGCAACATATCTGCTCTCTGGACGTTGGCTTGCTTGAGCGCGTCGCTCTCGCTCTTGCGACGCCGCGCGTTGCGCTCCCTGCGCGCCATCTGCGCCGCCTCAGTGGTCACAGCTTGTGGCGACGAGACGCTGGCTGGTGCCGGCCGCACGTGCGAGTGCCGCCGCTGCAGCGCACAGCGGCCCAATCCGTCGTCGTCGCTCGATCCGGACTCGATATCCCACGCGCCCAGCGACTTGTGCTTGCGTAGTTGGATCCGCGCGAGTTGCTGCTCGTGCGCCTGTTGGTGCTGCAGCTGCCGCTCCGAGGAGGCGTGCACCAGAGCGGCGTACTGCTTGTCCAGGTGCTTCTCGTACTCGGGCGCGACCACGAAGTACGACAGCAGCGCCACGGCTACGACCACGACGCTCAGCACGAGCACCACGAGCTGGACTTCCGTGTACCCGGTGGCTCCTGCCATCAATGTCGACAGCTCTCCTTGTGCCATGCTAATAATACAGTCGATGGGGGACGGTGGATGCTCCTCTCGTGGCTAATTGACAAGTGAATCGATAGCGTCTTTGTCTTATTCACCACCGACCAAGGTCCGTTAGTCAAGCGCTCAGGTTGCTTTGTGCCGTGCCTTCTTCCGCTATTCCAGCGGGCTTGCCGCGCCTTTCCTCGCCCGTTGCCTGGCGTTTCTTTCTGTTTTCCACTGCACCTTAGTGATCAGCACTGGATTATCTGAGCTGCGCAGTGTCTTGCTAGAGAGCTTAGAGAGCGTGTGCGGCTGGGCGGCACTTCTGAACGGAGCCTCTCGAAGGCGAAAGCAGTTGTGAAGAGGTTGGCGATCGGACACCGCCGAGTGATTCGAAGAATGGAAGCTTTTGCGTCTCCACTACTGGTTGTGCTCAATAATAATGATACCTGCTTTTATAATACTGTTGGCGGAGATGGTAATGCTTCAGCTTGGTCAGTTGTATTCCGCCCGCAACGGCGCAGTTCTTATCGCCACCTTCGCATGGGCGGAGATGGATAGCGGCTTATAGCGGTGGATACGAATATACACAAGTTGAAGTTGTCTGTATCGTGGCAAAAATCGCAGGATAAGAAGGCGTTCATAATTCGTTTCTTGCGGCTACGCTGTCGTCTGCTACGCTACGCTGCGACACGATCGCCTCCGACTTGATGGTATCCGTTTCCACTTACACCATAGTGTCTTGTATTGACATGACACTAAGATACCACATAAAAGGAAACGCTCGGCGGTGCAGACGACTCGGAACTGCTCAGTGGAAGCGCTGCCATGTTGCTTGGCCCGCCACGGTTTTTAGTCTGGCTGAGTCTTTCGCCGCTGTCGTCCCATGAGCGTGATGTCGGCATGCTTGTGCTGTCTGTAGCTGACGGGAGCAGCGACACTACAAACTCACCAGGCTCGGATTTCAGCTGGAAACCTTGGCCCACGACATGCGGCTCGTAATAGCTCCAGTCCGCGGGGGTTAGCACGAACTCGACCTCCTCGCTCGCACCTGGCGCCAGCTCGCCGACCTTCTTGAACGCCTTGAGCAACTTGGTTTCGGGAACTGAAGCTAGGCGAAATTTCTGAGCAACAAACAGAAGCACAACTTCTTTGCCCGGACGGGTGCCGACATTCGTGATGGTGACTCCCATCTGCAACGCGCCTGTTGTGGCATGCACCTGCGTGGTGTTGAGGCGCAACGCTGTGTACTTGAACGTCGTGTAGCTGAGCCCGTGACCGAATTCCCACTGTACGGGGCACTCGTCGTACGGCTGACACCGTGTGTTCACGCGATGAAAGTACGGCAATAACTGCGTGCTGCGGGCTGGATACGTAATGGGCAGACGAGCGGAAGGATTCACGTCTCCGAAGATCACGTCTGCTAGCGCTTGGCCACCTTGCTCGCACGGCAACATGCTCAACAGAACAGCATCAGCATCATTGTGAGCCCCTTCCAGCAAGCGAGGACGACCAGAAATGAGCACTACGATCACCTTCGTAGAGTTTAGCCTAGTGAGCTCCTCGAGGTACCATAATTGGCCAGCGGGGAGAGCCATACTGCCAAGCAAGTCGCCAGTTTTTTCTGCGTAGTTGGGCTCGCCCAAGACGACTACAGTGTACTCACTCTTGGCAGCAAGTTGCAACCCTTGTTGGAAATCTTGCGGGTTTACCTTGCCATCGATATCGACCACCTCCAAATGTTCAACCTGGACTTGTCCTCCCGAAGCAGCCGCCTTGGCTTGCACTGCTTCCTTGATAGTGGCCCCGTTTGGAAAGAGCGTGGAGTTGCTGGATCCTTGCCAAAACACAGACCACCCACCGCATTGGAAGCCTTTGTTGTCTGACACAGGGCCCGTGACGAAAACATTTGTCTTCTTCTTGGGGTCGATGGGGAGCGTACTTTTACGGTTCTCCAGTAAAATAACGGACTCTTGAGCCAAGGTCAGCGCATCCTTCTGATCAGCGGCACTGCCGACGTTGCTGTCCTCGCCCCTTCCATTCTGCTCGAAATTATCATAATAGCCTGCGTCGAGAAGTCCGAGATCTCGTTTGGTTTCCAAAATGCGCCGCACAGATTCGTCAAGGCGTCTCTCTGAAATAAGTCCTTCAGCGACCAGCGACTCGATCGTACCACCGAAAGCCTGCAAGTTCGGCGACATGTTCATATCGAGAGAGGTTTCTTGCAGGGTTACGCGCACAGCATCGGCGACACTGGGCACTAAATGGTGTTCCCAGGACATGCGGTCGACCTCACTATAATCCGAAACCAGCAGCCCCGTGAAATTCATATCATGCCGGAGCAAGTCAACGAGCAGCTTTTTGCTGGCAATGACGGGGACACCGTTCACCGACACGTAGCTCTCCATGGCCGTGCTCACACCAGCGCGAACAGCGGCGAGAAACGAGGGGGCGTAGTAATTGACAAGCTCCCAATCCGTGATGACATTATCAGCTCGGTCGAGTCCTTCACGGACATTTGAGTATCCGATGAAATGCTTCATACAAGCCGCCACCTTGCCCGAGTTCTGCAATCCTTTTATAAGTGCCGCCCCCATAACGGACGACAGCAAGGGATCTTCCCCGAAAGTCTCGTACACTCGAGCCCATTTCGGCTGCACGGCGATGCCCAGCACGGGGCTGAAGATCCACGGGATGCCGGCACTCAGCGTGTCTTTTGCAGCCACGGCACCCATGCGGTACACCAGCTCAGGGTTGAACGAGGCAGCAGCACTAATTGGCTGACCGAACAGCGTCGCACCCTGCACGTACGTAGCTCCATGGATCGTGTCCACCCCGTAGAGCATAGGCACTGCAGCTCCTTCCTCCTTGTAGATCTGATGGATCTGCTGTATAACCTGTCGCCACTCGCTCGCTTGCCAGCCCGTGCGTCCTCCCACAGGTCCTCCTGCAAAGGGACTATTGAGTATGGACCCCACACCTGCACGTGCGTATTGCGCCACCACGTCTCGCTTCAGAGCCTTCTTCGGGTCTCTCATCCCCGTCCATCATGGAATAAATGTCCATCTGCGTCATCTGCGCCGCCTTCTGACGCACCGTCATATTGGCCAGCAGGACATCGATATCTACCGCTTCCGAGGGCGCTATGGGGCCGCGAAAGTCGGCGAAAACGCGCGTTGACGCATCGTACACGAGCTCATGAGCTGCGAACGCGAGCGAGAGCCCCGACGCGCCCCAGCAGAGCACCGTCCAGGTTCCCACCATGAGCTTTTTCCTGCCGGCCTGTCAGTCGACCGTTTGCGCAAGCGCCGGATTCCGTTTAAGTACGACGTGGCACAGCTCCAGGAGCTCCACACTCGCCAAAAAGACTCAAGATGCTGCGGAGGTCTGTGCTGCCCTTGGCGCGTCGCGCTTTCCGCGGTCTTCGGCTGCCATTGCGCCGTCCTGCGCCAATCCCAAGCTCTTTTCGCGCGCCTTCAGTGGAGCGGAGCAGAGCCAGCGCCACGTGATTGCTGCGTTGGTGGTCAACCAGCCTGGCTGTTTGGCGGAGATCGCCAACCTCTTCGCTGCCCGAGGTAGATAACGATGAAGAAGTGGTTACTGGTGTGAAAGTTCTGATGGTGCTTTGTTGCAGGATACAATATTGACAGTCTCGTGGTGGGTCGCACGGAGGTGGAGGAGCTCTCCCGTATGACGGTCGTCGTGAACGGCACTGCGCAAAGCGTTGTCAACGTACGTACAGCAGCTTTAGAGCTGTGGAGGCTAGTAGAAAGGTTGTTGACAAGTGGTGTGTTTGTGTCTGTGCAGATGAAGAAGCAGCTGGAGGACGTCGTGTACGTCGCGGTCGTCAACATCCTGAGCAGCGGCAAGAACGCCGAGAAGAACTACGTCGAGCGCGACCTGATGCTGGCCAAGGTGTCCACGGCCGGTACGTCTTGCTGACAACCCTTACCACCGGAATGTTCCTTGTGCATGGATCTCACCGGGAACTCTTGTTCGTGCTTTGCAGAGGCTGGATCTCGTGCCGAGGTGGTCGAGCTCGCCAACTTGTTCGACGCCAAGGTGATTGACGTGCGACCGCACCAGGTCATGGTGCAGCTGGCCGGCACCCCTGGCCGTATCGAGGCCTTCTTGGACCTGCTCAAACCTCTGGGTATCACGGAGATCCACCGCAGCGGCGTCATTGCCATGGCGCGCAGCACCAGCGTCACCGACAACCTGGGCGACCTCTCGACGTTTGAGGGCGCCACGCGCACGCTTCTGGACGAGGCTGACGGCGATGAGTTTGACAACACGCTCCTCCCTCCTGGATAAGTTCACGGCCGAGCAGATATTGGTAGCGTATGAGCGATCGCTTTCCTTTTCGTGGTAGGTTGCATTCGGACGCGCGCACTGGAATGGCCGTGCCGTCTAACGGTGAAGCAAACGAACTATCGTAGGTGCAGTCTGAGCTCAATCAACAACTCAAAATCAACTCGAATTGCCACCAAAAGTATTGTTGGTCTGCGTTGTCCACAAAGCAGCTGGCTCTTGTTCCGGTGGCGCATGCTGAGTCAGACTCAACGATCGATTGCAACAGCGGCACAGGTCAAAATGAAGATCAATGAAACTCTACAGTTGAAAGCAATTCGTAAGTTGCGACTGCTTTCAACCGGTGATTCGCAACACAAATGACACATTTGAAATGAACAAGCGAGGTCAAGACGGTCGCTTTCTGCTCTCGCTTGCTCAAGAACTTGATATAAATACCGATGACGTCAACCTGGTGAAAGAGTAGACCACTGAACTTCAGTCTGAAGAGCCCTGCCTTTGCAGACTGGAACTCAGCACGATTGCGACCTCCGCGCTCTAAGTTCGCAATCGGGGACTCAACACGGTAGACTCATCACCCGTTGTCCATGTTACAGTGTATAATACCTATGCACAGAACGAGACACTGTTCACTAAGCTGTAATACCTACATTCTGCTTCGATCTCCCTCCCTAAATCACAAAACGCTTCCGCGGATGTAGCGTTGCTTCTTCCGTCTCATTCTGGTATCCGCGCGCTGCCCCTCACATCAGCTCAAGGAAGAGGAAATCGACGCTCGCAATGTACCAGCGTTCGGATCCTTTGAATGAGACGCTGCCGCTCACGCGCGGGTTGCAATCGCGTCAGACGCTGCTACCCGCAGGTCGTTCACGCCGTCTACTGTCCAGGACAGGACGTCGCGTGGTGCGCTACGGCGTGGCCTGCCTGTTATTCCTGGGTGTAGGGGACCTCATGGTGACACTTCAGCGCTCGCTGCAGACCGAGAACCTCATCCGCACAGGCGAACGCTCACCCGAGCCCACAGTCATGGAAGGTTCAACTGACGCCGAGTCTCCGGAGCTTCCCAGTCATGCTGCCGACGAAATCTTGGAGCTTACGGGCAAACCCAGTGACTATACAGCACGACTCTTCTCCGGTTACTTGCCGTTGCAAAACGGAGGCCACGCCTTCTACTTCCTGGCTGAATCGCAGAGCTCTCCAGCCCAGACGGACCCCGTACTCTTGTGGCTCAATGGCGGTCCCGGGTCCAGCTCCCTCGCCGGCTGCTTCTCGGAGAACGGCCCGCTGATTGTCAATGGAGACGGCAAGACACTGCGCACCAACAGGTTTGCATGGAACCAACGTGCCAATCTGCTGTGCATTGAGTCGCCTGTTGGGGTCGGCTTCAGCTACAATTCCAGTGGAGTGTACGAAGCGGACGATCACTCTCAGGCTCAGGATCTGTACGAAGCACTGCAGAAGTTCTTTGAGAAGTTCCCGTGGCTCCGAAAGAACGACTTTGTTGTGTCTGGAGAGAGCTATGGAGGAATCTACGTGCCGACCACGGCGCTCGCGATCTTGAAAGGCAACGCTGCAGTTACAGACCCAGCCAGACGGATCAACCTCAAGAAGTTTGTGGTTGGCAATGGTGTGAACGAGTATATGGGACTTTCGACAGTAATGTTCGCGTACTACCATGGACTGTTGAGCACGGAAGCGTACGAAAACTTCCGCACGAGCTGTCCGGACTTGCACGAGTTTGAAAAGAGTCCCGTCTTGGTGCCTGGTATCAGTGATGCTGTCGTTAGTCCGGAGTGCACGACCGCTACGATGGACATCTACACGACTTTGGTCTATGACCGCATCAACATGTACGACGTGTACGGCTCGTGCGCTGGTTCACCGAAGGAGGACGTCCAACGCCTCATCAAGGAGATCTTGACGCCATCGGCTCCTGGTAAACTGCCTCACCCGATTGGAAACACGATGGACTTGTGTCTGGACTCGAAGCACCTGGACACGTTTTTTAATCTGGCTGAGGTCCGCGATGCCATGCACGCAAACCCAGCACTCGCTCACTGGAGTGGCGATGCGCTGACTACGGCGACCATGGATTCTCTCAACTCGATTCTCGGTGCCGATCACCCCATGCTCCAGCACCCGCAGATGTTGAAGTACACACCTACACTAAACGGCGAGGTGACTCCGTTATGGCGTGAATTGCTCGAGAGCGGAGTCAAAGGTGTGATTTACCACGGTGATGCAGACTTGGTCTGCAATGCTCTGGGTGGACTTTGGGCAGTGGAGTCGTTAGGTCTCCCCGTCTAGCGCCACGCTCGGCCTGGACTTATGCAGATGGAAATTCCAAGCAAGCGGGTGGTTTTGTGGAGACGTTCAAGGGGATCACGTACGTTACTGTAAAGGGGCGGGACACCTCGTGCCGACGACGGAACCCGAGGAGGCCAAGCAAATGCTCGATCTGTTCGTGCTAAACGACTTAAAGTAAGCTTAGCCGCGGATTTGCGCTAATCATGTTCAAAAATGAAGTCGATGGATGAGTGAATACAGCTTCCAGTGCCTTGTGTCGATGCCGCTCGTGTCGAAGTAGTGAACATGCGCCGACATGCATGTTCGAACAAATTTATTATGTTATGCACTCGAACAAGTTCCTCAAGGCCTGTCGGCTCTGCCAGTATGTGAGAGCACACTCGAACCTGGGAAGGAGAGCAAACTGTGCAAGCTAAATAATGTCACGACCGAAAATGAACCTCAGGATCCGCAGATACGTCGGCTTGAAATGTTGAGCCGGACTAGACATGATGAGCGACATGGAGAGGCAAAACAGCACCACCTCGCTGTGCTTCACGTAGCGCACGAGGCCGCGGCGTTTTAAAAGCTGCCACACAATGTCAAGCGCACGTGGGAAGCAATATAACATGAGCTCAAAACGGCGTTTGGAATGCTCGAAGAACAGAGCTCCTCCCGTTGCAACCTGGCAACCACACACGTTAGAAATGCACACAACTTATTTGGCCCACCAATCAGCATTAGACATACCCCAGCGGCCAGCGACGACGCAGCAAAATCTCGATGAAAAGCGTTGCGAGCGGTGCAAACGACCAGCTTTACAACCGTCTGAACAAGGAGGTACGTGGTGGTTAAACACCCACTCACGATACTTTTCGAGCCGATCAAAACAAAATTTTACGCACCTGGTACGATGTGAGGAACGCCGACGAGCATAGTGCTGCGTAGGAAATTCGAGCAGTCGTTGATACTGGAGATCCTTGCAGCTGCTGGAAGCGAAAGATCATTGCGGGGAGGAAGTGGACGGGAAGGTAAATTTGCATCGATCTCCCTAGGCCGTTGACCCACTCCTTAATAGCGTGGGTCACGCATGACTCCCTAATCAGCACATGACAAAACACACAACATTTAGCATGGTGCTGGTTCAAGATTCCATCTCGACACGTAAACGTACATGTGGTAGTGTGGTTGGCACAGGCGAAACGGAATCGGCCGCCCACGCGCGTCTAGTTGACCGCGCATGCGTTGACGCACAGTGTATTCCAGTCCTTGGTGGTTTACAGCACCAATGCGGCAAATCCACTGGTAGTAGCCCTGGCAACACGAAAAATGGTAGGAAAGTCAGTAAACCAACACCCTCATTCGCAATACACGGAAACGAAAACTACCTTCGGCAACAGACTCGGGTCCACGACAAATGCATACATAATCGCCGCATTGCTCAGAGCAAAGAGTATCTCCGACGAGAACCTCCACGTCGGCAACACGCCAATGGACATCAAATGGCGACACACCACGTCCAGCATGCGAACAAAAATGTACAGTGATATAGTACTTCGTCTTGAGGGTGAGTCCAGCAGCAAGGCCGAGCCGGAGACGGCCCCGGCAATAGCCAAATTGACAGCGTCTCGTTGTCCACCACGCGCAGCTCGAGCCACGAGTTCCGTAAGCCGGAAGACGCCCACTAAACTACCGAAAAAGGCTCCAAATCGGAGCGTGTCTCCCTTGAGCAGCAACCTGGCAGCGTCTGCGTAGCCGTACTCGAGACTGCTCCACTTCCTGGACGCCAGCAGCACTGCAGTGAACGCTTTGGCTCCATAAGCCAAGAGAAAGGCCCTAGCAGCCGCTTGACACGCCGCCTTGAGGTCGTTCTTGACGTTGACTCCGTCCATCGTCAACTTGTGCAGATCTTGGCGTCTGGCGGGTGCGTGGCGTCTGGCGGCGGCTGTGGATTCCTCCCCGTCGGCGTCTGGTCGGCGGCTTCCGTTGGCAGGAAGCAGCAGTGGCGGCGACTTGTGCGTCTTCTGCGTCTCGTCATGTAGCGCCAGTGCCGCGGCCGTGAGCTCCGGAGGCTCGCGGCGCCGCTCCGACGTGAAGAAGGCCGAGTAGATCCGCTCCATTATTGGCGGCTCGACTTGAAGAACTGAAAAGAAACCGGTTGAATACCGGTTTGTTGAGTGTGTGTGTGTTTTTAGCAAATCTCGGTGGAAGGCAACTGTGAGGTGAGCATGACATACCGTACTGTAAATTCACTTGCATTATTACTCCTATCCGGTTCCTTTTCAATAAAAACTTACAAACAACCTTGCCTGACAACCTCGTCCTGTGTGTTGCTAACCTGCTTGAAAATGTCATTCCTACCTTGCAGAGTCTCTCCAAGGCCCCGTCTCACTTCACATCAGGCGCGGATTGCGGCCAAACGGGCTGCTGCCGCTAAAACCGCCTCCAGGTATCTCCCTCGTCGCCAAAGCGCTCACATTCGCGTTGTATTGGCTCCGATTGTTATTCTCATCGTCACCTCCAGATAGCTTGTGCAACTGGCACAGCGCGCACGGAGAATCCTCGCAGCTAATCTGGTGCAACCGGCACCAATCGCTGTCCGACCCCACAGCGAACTTATCGCAGAATTCATGGCGGCACCGCCGTGACATAACGTGGTGAGCGCAGCCACTCCGACTCGGCTGAGCGGTGTACAAGCAACCTTCGTACGCGCACTGTTTCCGAAAAGCGTGGAATTCGCAAACTGCTGATGCCCGACGAGATTTTCGCAGCCAGGGTGGTAACAAAATGTCGCCCCGGAGTGAGTCAAGCATAACAGAGCGCCACTACATGTGAATTGCGAGCATCCAGGAAAGCGGCAAGCTATAGTTGGTTGGGGAAATTCGGTTGGTTGAACACCGTGAACGTAGCCACTTGGAAGCCCACTCGGTCTAATTTCTGGATGTTGTTTTCCTGCAAGAGGTCCGTCTTGCTGGCGAAAATGACGCTTGCACAAGTTCCGTTTTTGAGCTTGTTTGCCACACCCTTCAACTATGCAGTAATATTTTCTCGCCTTTCCAGACATCGCGGGGCTTGATTGATTCATTTCAGTTGCTGCGGCAGCGGCTGCTGCCGCTTCCGCCAACTCGTGTTGGCGTTGTGAATTGAATTTGACTTGATCCACTGATAGAGATCCCGTCTCAAAGGCCCGAAAATGTGTCGCGCATAGCCCTCCAGTGACCGATTCTTGCCCGCAATTCCCCACTCGGCACAGCGAAACGCTTTCTTGGGGGTCCACTATTGGGGAATGGACTGAATTGTTGAAAGGATACCCTTGTGATCCAGCCGGCATTTCACCTATCGACACGGAAAGAGGAGAAAATAATTTTTGACATATCTCGCAGTAGTCATGCCCGTAGCTGTCTCGTTCACACATGGGGTTACTGCACGTCGTCGTGACACTTTTTATCGACGTTACCATAGCAGAGGAACCGGAAACACCAGAATTTTGTTGCTTTCCGCTTATGGTCAACACGCTCGGCTTTCCTCATTTTCGATGTCAGCAGCCAGCATTCCACCAGTGTCTCTGGATGAGAACGGTTCACAATAGCGCCCTTGACTCTGGATTAAATCTTGATTTTCTTTTGTATGCTCCACGCATAAACCCGCAGCGTACGATAGATTCCCACACCCTGGTTTCCCACATCGAGACTGGTCAAGAGCTCGAGCATTACTTCCACCACTAGTTTCTTGTTGACTTGATTCATCATTTTCATTCAATGGAGCTGTGCTCGAAGCCGAAGCAGCATCAACCGGAGCAGATCCGTTCTTTTGCAGATTAGTTTTTCCAAATAGTGCATCGTGCACAGTCGATCTCGCTGCGAGTTTTTCGTACAATTTTCATGTGTGCATCGTCGAATGTCCTTTGCATTCTGCTCAAGATCTCGTCGTAGGTTTCAGTGGCCCCGGGTCGATCTGCCATTTCTCTAGCTTGGTTGACGATTAAATTCCCGTGGGTTCGACACAAATGGTGTCGCTGGGAATGCCTGGTACACTCGGGATAGCTGCACATAGTGTACGCGCTGTTAAGGCGGCGCTTGCTCATGTGCGCGGTCAGACGTCCGGTTGCCATCAATAATTTTTCATGGCCGCGGCAATACCCGCGGCCTTGGTCGTTCTTAAAGCATCCAGCCGTTCGACATACCGGGACACTTGGCGAGCGGGCATTCAAGATCTTTTGCAGTGATTCCTTTCCCTCCTCCATGTGCTTCACACACATCGCAGCTCGTTCCATGGCTTTCTCCCGACATCCAGGAAATCCACAGGGCGCGACAATCACGTGCCTGTTGCAAAAACTCCCGTACGTTTGAGCTACTCGTGCTCGGTTCGGGCAGCCATGGAAGTGGCACCTCTCGGTCTGGTCTTTGGCGATCTTTTCCATCTTCAGGTCGTCGTGAGGAGTGTTGAAGCGCGTGTACGCAGCATCCACCAACCGTTTGGTTTCTTCGTCGCTTGGAGCTGCAGGAGTCTTGGCAGGTTTCGTGGCTTTCCTGCGTCTCGCAGGCGGTATCTCCGTTTCAGTAGCTGGAACTTTGGTCTGCACAATAGTCTCCCTGCTGCAACTTCAGAATGAAATGAGTTTGAGTCTCCAATCGACGGTCTCACCATCCCGTCATGGAACGAACTCGCTTCGAAGCTGGCCATGCTCATCTCGGACGCTTCCGATGGTGTCCCTCCAGCAGCACTTTCGTGCCCCCTCTAGCCGAATTGGTGCCCATAATGTCACCAAACTCTGCCAAGTCCAAGCTGTTGCCATGGTGACGTGCAGGCGGCGGTGGCTCCATTGCTGGCGGCTGCCAATAGCGTCCCTGCATCTGCTGCTGTGGAGGGTTGTAGCTGCGTGTAGAGGCCTCCATGGACATCGGATACTGCATGAAAGTCATGGGCGGAGGTGGCGGATGTGTCGTCTGGTGAGGACTCGCGTGGGGCTCAAATGGGTTCATCAACGAGCGTCGACCGCCCGTCGAGTCGGCGCTTCCTGCCCGTCGATGCGGCTGCATGATGGGAGGAAAGGGCTTGGAGGCGGGAAAGAGAGAAAGAGATCACGCCCAAGAGGAGGTGAGGGAAGGACCCGAAAGACCGCGAGTGGGCGAGTGACGGAGTATGGGTGGAGACTGTGGCGTTGGGCTCACCAGCTTATCCTTCTCGGTCTTCGACAATTGGACAAAAACCTCGAGGGAGTACATGTAGTTTCAACATGGAATGCGGCGAAAAAGAAGCTGCACCATCGCAGTTTAATCGCGCGATTGCCCTAAATACAGTTGCGATTAGAACAGATTTACTCCATGGTGTGCCTGCTAGAATTGCAACATGGTTCAGATGCGGACAAGCTGTAGTGAGGACGCTTGGCAATTTTCCCATTGCCGATACGGTACGTGTTCAGCGGGCCGCGAAATAAATATCGAAGCGCGGATCGGGCGGGAGGCGGTAGGTTCGGTGTCACCAAGTACCGTGGTACAATGCGTCTCACCACGTACAAAGAATATTTCGTGGTGTGCCGTACTCCTGCAGCTTGGTTTTGACGCAGTGCACACTGCTGCAAGTGAGGCGGGTATTTACCAATCGAGTACATGTATGACATTTCGACCCAGTACATGCTTCAGTAAACTGTTATCGTAGACGTTATTGTAGATGCCTGCTGCCACAAGACGCGCGAAGAGACTCTGACGGTGCAAAGAACGGCGAAATGCGTCAACGCAAGACACTTCAACGACGAGATCTTCAACGACGATGCTCAAATATGTTGCATCTCAAGGCTAAACTTTCTCTCTCAAGGCTAACATTTCTGCTAAAATGAAGAATTAAGTCAAGCGGGGTCTGCACTGTGCCGAGTCCACCATTGCAAACTCAGCGCGCAAGTCTCACAGCGTTCACGAAGACCAACTTGAACACTACAGCATTTGCTTGCTGTCATTTGCACTTGTACAAAATGGCTACCCTCGCAAATCGTTGCATCGGCGCCGGGGTTTCCACTGTTTTGACGCAAGTTCTGCTGCTGTTCGGAACTGAGTCAGCACAACTGGAACTGCACTGACGACTGCAAATTCATCGCCAGAAGATGCCTGCAAACCAGTGGGCGCTTCAGGGCGAGTGGTTCTGGTTGAGCCATATCTGAACTCCAAGAGGGGTGACCAAGGCGATATCGTCATGAACACGGCATCATACATTGTTCATCCTTCTAAGTACGATACCGATTTCACCCCGGTATACCGGTGTGTCCTGCCTCGTGCGTAGCCACAGATCGCCAGCATGTTGGTCATGCGAATGTCGCGTCGCGCAGTGCGTCTCGCCGAGACGCTGCCGTCCCCCATTCGGTCTCTGTGCACAGTGTCCCGTGTTACCTGTCGCTCTGGCAATACAGCCACGTTGCGGCGCCTCTCGTTCGACTTCAGCAGCCGCCACACCATTGGATTCCGCACACCGTTTGCTGGCCGCCACTTCAGCTCCAGCGCCGATGAAGACGCTGAGAAGACGGAGAAGCTGCAGCAGCTAGGCGTGGTATCAGATGAGAATCAGGTGTACCGAGCTCCAATGTCACGTGCGGTGCGGCTCATGAAGGGCGTGTCTGTCACCAGTTGCACCCTCACGTCCATGGGGATGCCAGTGCTGTGTGTGCTGAGCCAGCAGGACGCGTCCACAGTCGGCAAGGTGAGCGTGCAATGCATATTTGGAGGGATTTTCAGTGATTTTTAGCTAAAGGTTCTGATGGAATTGTGTGTTTTGGTTTCGTGTAGTGGGCAATGTGCGGTACCATCATGCTGTTTGGGTTGGGCACGACGTCGCTGTTCCACTACCTGTTCAAGCCGTACGTGATGCGGATGTGGATCGTCAACCCTTCGGAAGAGGATCCGGAGGTGACGGTGGAGACGGTCACACTTTTCGCTCAGCTGCAGCAAAGCTCGTTCCGCCTGTCCGAGGTGGCACCCCCACCGCGGGGATGCACCCCATGGTGACGTTCCAAGCGGGTGATCGCCACTATTTCATTCATCCGGAGGCATTTGAAGACCAAAACTTGCTGAACAAGCTAGCAGGAAAGCGCTAGCCATCACAACGGTTCGGCTGATCACTTGGTAGAGCAAGAAGACGGTGTTGAAATGGAGAATCAAAGACGTGCTTGCATTTGCTGCTGAACGCCAATCTTTTGAGTGTGATCTACTTGTTTTCGGCAGCCATCGAAAGACGAGCGTTTCACCACCTACCCTTCTCAACATCTTCAATGTAGTCGTAGCTGTTCAACGCATCTTCGCTGTCAACCCGCTTGTCATTTCGAAGAGCATGGGGTGGTTCCGCTTCGGCTGCTGACACAGCTGCGCCCTCTACGCTCTCGCCCTCTTTGTCGGAGAGATCCGACACAGACTCCATTTCTTCTGAAATCTCGCTGGAAAAGTAGCACAAGTCACGGTCAGTATCATCAACAAAGAGATCAGTCTTTGCACGACGGTGTCGTGTACTTCGTAGTACCTAGCAATTTCTTCTTCCTCCTCAAAATCGCTGCTACCATATCCAACCTCCTCCTCTTCGGTATCCCTGGCCTTGCTTGTTTCAGCCTCATTGTCCTCGTCATCATCCGCACGGCCAAGTCCACCACTACTTACAAAACTGTCTTGCTCTTGCAGCTCTACTTGCAAAGATGCTTTCAATTGCTGAAGAGTACCCGTGTCATCTTCTGCTTCCATAGCTTGCAACGCAGCATCCAGATTCCTCAATCGCTCCGCCTCCTCATCCTAACTCAGAAAAATACACATGAGGACACTAGAAAAGTCACCTGCATACCACGAGCGCTTACCGCATCGAAGTCGTCTTCTGCATCTTCAACGACAATGTTATTCGGTGTGCTAACTAGCGGTGGCAAGGCCGGCATCTTAGCGGGTGCTGGTGGTGGTGCTGCCAGTTTCACGTCATCACTTTCACTCTCATATTGATGTTTCTCATCATTCTGTCGTTCCTCTTGTAGCTGCGAGGGAACGGTGGGCTGCTTGCATTCTGTGGAACTATGATTGTGGCTTTCTTCATCATCGTAATTTGTAAAGTTTGATTCTTCCAGTTCCGACCCACTCGGCACCTCTTCCGCCATGCTCTCCTCGATCTCTTCACTATTTTCACCCTTGTTGTCATCATCAGCTTCTGTCTCCGTTCTTTTAAACTCGTTTGAAGTTGAAGGCAATGGATTGACAACTTCTTCGCGCTCCCATGGTTTTGTCTTTGGCACTGATTTATTCACCGCTAGGCTCTCTTCTTCATCATCAAATTGCTCTTGTTTCCGAGACGGCACGGACTTATTCACTGCCGGGGCCTCTTCTTCATCGTCTTCGCCATCAAATTGCTCATTTTTCCGAGTCGGCACGGGCATATCCACTACCGGAGTATCTTCTTCATCGTCTTCGCCATCAAATTGGTCATTTTTCCGAGTCGGCACGGACCTAACGTTAGCAGAATCAGCAACATGGTCGCCTCCAATTATCCGGGACTCGATGAGCTGGAAAAGTGTCGGTGTTTTTGAGGAGCTGCTTTTTGGTAATCGGAGTTTCATAGCCAGCCGCGCACTATCACGCTGTTCGTCTACGGCATCTGTTTCTGCAAGCAGCACGCCCAGTGCGTGCTTCCAGTGGAAAAATTGCAGGCACTCCACAATCAGTGACAATGCAGTTGTCCTAGTTTCAATGGGGAAATCACTCAGCTTCGGGGCCGTCGGATCGTTTCTTTTCGCGAACCCCTCGCGTTCGTGCATCACTTCAAAGACTGCAGCGCGCAATTCTGCCTTGAGTTTGGCTAGCACACCTTGACTTGCCAGCACCTGTGTTACCTGCTCTTTCAACGCTAGCTCCTCCGCTGTGGGTGGAGGCTGTAGCAACACAGACATCATCAATCAGTATCTCACGATGAGTTCGGCTCGTTGACAACTCCTCAATGCAAACGGTCACGCTAAACACGTTGGCTTGGTTGTGACCGTTTCGTTCACTCTTAGCGAGGCAACGACTGGTACATTCAGGCGCCCACAACGGATGTAGGCGTTCTTGTTGATAGGTTTATCTTTTTCCCAAACTTCTTCTGTACATGCACCTGGGCTAGAGTGCCCTGTTGACATTTCATGATGAGTTCTGTGAATCATCACGACCTAGTCGCGACGAGAGCTTCGCCATCCGCACAAATATCGTCGTAGAGTCGCTCGAAGCCCTGTGGTGAGAATGGCGTATACCCAGCAGCATAAGTCCATAAACAGGTGCAAAGCTCATCAACTTCACGGGTGTCTGAACGATGATGCTCAGCCTTGTCCGCGTACTGCGCAACAACACGGTCGATCGCCTCTCCAATCGTACTCACATACTTGAAGACCTTCTCAACGACAGTCTCATCCTTCTGGTCGCGGGACCATTTGGCCATAATCTTCATCTTTTTGAGCACTTGTCTGATCTCGCGCAATTCCTTGTTCGGCTTCCACTTCTCGTAGCACTCGTCTGTTGAGAGGAGTGGTGGGGCTGCTACATCAGGCACTGTATTTGCCACCATCGCCGGTGTCTCTGAATCGTTCTTCTTCTCACGTGTGCTCCGCCGATGCTCTTTCTTACGTTTTTCCTTCTTGGTTGAGATTTCGCTGCTGTTATTACGGTGTTTCTTACGGGATGAGCTTCGTTCTTCATCCTCCACTGAAGACGATCTCCTTTTGTGTCGTGACGATGTTGATTGAGCAGGTGATTCACCACCAATTTCTCCGTCTTCAGGTTCGTGATCAGAAGCATTCGCTTGCACTGGTGACCTCGCAACTGGTGTCTTGTGTAATCGCCCGGAATCTCCGTTCGAAGTCGACGAGCCGTTGCTAAGCCCAGCATGTCGGCGACCCATTGGGTCTTCACCATTCTGTTGCCGTACCGCAAACCGCTCCGCTGCGCGCTGCATGCGCCCACTTCCTGTAGCTGGAACAGCAGGAATGGACGCTGTCACACCCGATATGGCGCCACTGTGAATAATAGCACTAAACTGAGCACCCAGCGACTGATTTGAGTTTGCGCCGGCGGAGCTCAAAGAGTTGGCCAATTGCACGATACGAGGATCACCAGAGTCCAAATCAGGGGGTGGAAGCCTCTTAAGCAGGTTCTCCGCGCGCTTTTTCAGGCGCTCACCCTTAAGAGCTCGTTGTCCCTGAAAATGAAGCAAGTCGTCATTCAAAATATCTTCCCAGCCGCCGAATCCGTGCACGTAAACACCGAGCAGCAGTGCTGCATCCTTGCGTTGCGTCCAATCATGTTCCTTTTCAGCCCAACTCCAGTTGGGTATGTCGCGCGCATTGATTCCCAGCACAGCAAGATCACTCTGCTTCGCCACCAGTACATATGCGCCTTGCGCGTTGACTTGAGCATTACCTGACGAGCAACCGGCCGTGCGCAACGCTCTCTGAACAGCAACTCGAAGCTTCATGTTCTCGTAAAGCCGGTCAATAATCTGCGAAGACTTTGCCTCAACCTCGCCGATTTTAATAGTGTCATGCGGAGGACGTGCTTCAACCGCCTGCTTAGCTTTCTGTGCCACTTCAGCCGCAAGATTGAGCAAAGAATCATTTGCCATCCGGGTAGTGGCGGGCAGATTGGAGCGTTCAATAAAGCTGGGCATCTTGTATTCGTCCGCAAAATTTGCAGCCGTCCGATGCAGTTCCACGTCGGTAAGGTCTCCATAACGGAGCATAGCGCGGAGCAGTGCGCGCACCACCTTTCCATCCATCGCCGGCGTCGAAGTCTTACTAGCGCTGCTGCTATACCCGTCTCCTCCAGCATCGCCTCCATGGTCGCTGCTGCTACTATTTCCCGCAGCTATCGAGCTCGTCGCCATCATAGGCTTGGTGACAGTCTTGTTCGTCATCACTGCCACGGGCGGTATAACAGCAGTTCCTGTATTTGAGCTGGCGGTCTTCTTGGGCTTGGCGCTTGTGGTTTTGCGTCCATTGAGCTTCATAGCCAGTCGATCATGAGCCGATACAGGTTTTCTCTTAATAGGTAGACGTCCTGCAGTTCCAAACTGACCCAATGGACCACCCACCGCCATGGGCGCGTTACTATTCATCACTGCTTCAGCTTCTGGGGATCGCACCGGCGAACCTTTCGGCGGTGGTGGACTGGATTTAGCAGCAGGATTTCCCAACGGTTTCTTCCTCTTCTCCCTTAAATCTCTCTGGATTTCCTCAATGGTGCGTCGGTCTCGCTTGCGAGTGCCCAGAGCCATCATCGATTCCGTCTCAGCAGCTTTGAACCTCGAGGCTGCGCGATTGGAATTGACGTTCAGCGTCTCCGTGTTTGCAGCCATCCCATGTGGACGAGGAGCAGACAGAGCTGGACCTGTATTGCTATTGGGGTACGCGAGGCCTGTGCGGTTGGCACCTCCTTGGGCTGGTTTGGCCTCGGAGTTGGCAGCGTTGGAGCCCTCCGCCTCGTCTTCCGACTCAGAATCAGACGATGAAGAGGACGACGAGGATCCTGAGCTGGAGGAGGACGAATCGTCGTCCGAACTCGAGTTCTCGGCCTTGTCTTCCTCCTGGACGTGCGTTTCCTGCAGGTTCTCGGCCATTATAAGGCGTTAGAGGCTGAAAAAGGCGGGTATAGGAACCTAATACACGGGGCGACGATGTCGGAGCGTCGGTGCAGCGACGGAGGACGCTGGGGCGGCGACGCAGCGGCAGTGAGCGATACCTGCTCCGACGTCTTGAGGGTGACGGAGAGCGAGTATTTCTGAGCTCGTCACTGGCTGTCGAAACGGTTTCGTCATGTGATTGGTGGAAAAGATGAAATATTTTATTAACGAATGATAATTGACCTTTGAATGGGGAGATAA
The DNA here is from genome assembly GCA_012656075.1 of Phytophthora hibernalis. NCBI lineage: Eukaryota > Oomycota > Peronosporomycetes > Peronosporales > Peronosporaceae > Phytophthora > Phytophthora hibernalis. The sequence goes on from JAAKBF010000247.1 coordinate 383,602, forward strand.
CATTGGCTGGAAATGTAGTTAAATTTGCAATTGGACTATGAAAGGCCTGAACCTCGGCGGCGTGGCGGAGTTCTGCCGCGTGCTGGTGCGCCAACCGCAGCTTCTACTGCCTCAGATCTCGGTGAAAGGTGAGCTCCAACGTCTTGTCTTTCGATGTATGTGAATTTTTCAGGAATGCAGTCACTGTGTATTGCACAATTCTAATGGTAAATTTATCTCTGTTTCTGCTTCAGATGTGACGGAAGTGCCATTCCAAGCGCTCAGAGACCGCGGATTCCGGGGCGTTATCTTTGACAAGGATAACACATTGACGGCACCTCATAAACTGAAGATTGCGCCGCATCTGGAGGCCTCTTTGGCCGAATGTCGTCGAGTTTTTGGGGACTCGGGCGTCGTCATCTTCTCCAATTCGGCTGGTTCGACCGATGACAAGGACGGTGTGGACGCCCAGAAGATAGAGGAAGGACTGCATGTGGTTGTGCTGCGTCACAATCAAAAGGTACTGGTGGGGAGGGTTTTCAAAGAGATGAATGGTGGCTGAGCTTGATGTTGTGGACTTTCAGAAACCTGGGGGCATTGCCTTTGTGAAGAAGCACTTTGGTGAAGTAGACCCAGAGACGCTTGTCGTGATTGGAGATCGATATTCGACGGATGTGCTTTTCGGCAATATCAACGGTTCGGTTTTGAATTGCTGTTATTTGAAACAGAGAAGGTTTGCCATTGACCTCGTGGTGTTGTGCAGGACTCCTTACTATTAGGACGGAGCAATTTACTCCTGAGAGTGAAAGTGTTGTGAATCGACAGCTGCAACGCATCGAGAAGGCAGCTGTGCGGATGTTGCTGCGCTCTGGAGTGAAGGCGCCAACACATCCACTTTGGGATAGCGTTGACGTCGACAACAAGGAGTGAAGTCTCAAGTATTCACGGTTTGAAGGGAAGGCCGTTTATGAATGATTGGAGTACATGTAGAGTGTTTCGATCAAAGCAGTTATCCAAGAGTACTCGTACAAAATAACATGTACAGTATTTGGCAGGCTACCCCGTGGTTGATGTCGACATTTTGACCGATTCAGGGTCTACTTCGAGCGCACCAATCTCCAGTTCCTGAAGTTTTCGCTGTTCATCCTCCAGAAGTTGCTCGAGACGAAGTTGACGCCGCTGTTGCTTTTCAAGACGACGTTGTTGCCTTTCCTCCTCTTCGCGTTCTTGAGCGTCAAGAATCCATTGGTATTTGGACTGGGTGAGCCCGAGAAAGTTTGCGAGCACCTCACCAGCAAAGTCCATACCGTCGAACGTCTTGGCACCTGACCAGCAGATCCAATCCCAAACGATTCGGGGCACTTCCGAGTAAAGAGAAGTTTTTTCCGAGTCTGAAGATGAGTTGTTGTCTGCTGTCTCATCAATCGGCTCCACCTCCTTCTCCAGCTTGAAGCTAGGTTCATTATTTGCCTGAACTTTTCGTGAGCTGTCATGTTGATTCTGCTTTTGAGTTATGAGTACGGTCGCTCGTCCGTGGTGGATTCTCCATGGGACTAGGACCGAAATTGAGATCTTGCACCAAAACCGACAGGACCTTGAAACCAAACCACAACGGTTGCTGGGTTGGATTTTGGATAACGGTCGGTGGGGTTACTTGGTAGCAGTTTTCAAGGAATTGACAACTGTCAACTTGACAACGCATTGCCTTCGTGCGATGCAACACTGTAGCTGAAAGTAAAGTTTCTTTCTTGGTGTTTATACCAGGATCACATAAATTGCGAGCACTTGCCACATCTTAGAAGGAAAAATGTTACCTTGATAAACTGCTTCTACCGCTCTGCTAGCTCAGGTCACGCCACGACACACGCTCGAAAATGTTGATGTAGGTTCGTAATAAATAGCTGTAGCGCTTCCATAGCGAAGATTACCATCTTGCTGCCACTTCACATGATGGAGCACATCTCTCCGTTGCGCTCGCTGCAGATTGATGCACTGCTTGTGGTACTGATAGAGTCGGAAGAGCTAACAAACTCGTTCAGATTCTTCATCGCTACCGCCACGTTGCTCATGAAGTACGGTCGCCAAACCTTCCGGTACATGAACTTGGCTGAGAAAGGCAGCATGCTCTGAATGCTGCGCTGTTCGATTTCTCCTCCCCAGATCTTGCTCCGTTCAACGATCCACGGCACCACGACACGTTTGACTCGAATGGCGCGGAACACGCGCGGCATAATGTGGTTCTGGAATGCACGCTCAGTGAATGCAGCGTTCATCGCTGGGTGCAACGTCGCTTCTTCCATATTGAGCGCCATATGAAGCGTTCGGTTAAGCTGCCGAATTTCTGTCTGCAAAACCTGAAGTCGCAGCAACCAGGACGACGCACTGCAGGCTCCACTAACACACAGCGCACGCTCCAGCTGCTGGATTTGCGTCAGCATTTGAGAAATATCCTGGTACACAGTCAGAATCTGCTGTTTAGTCGACACGGGTAAATTCAACAGTGGCAACAACACAGTCGACTTGACGTCATGTTGGCACTGCAAATACTCGACGAAGTACGTTTTAAACCAGAGGAAGAACTCGGCCACATGTGTTTCCAGTGCTAAAGTGTTCGAAGCTTCGGGTTTGGACTGACTTTGAGATTGCTCCAAGAACCGATCCATGACAAAAAGTGCATGGCGAATAGGTTCATGGATCCCCAACAGAAACCTGGCACTCCAGCCGCGATCCTGCTGCTCCGAAAACACGGTGCTAAAAATGATGCTTCCGTTGTGCGAAGACGGAGGGGAGACGGGTTCGTTGCGCAAATTGCGCTCCTTCCTGTTCGTCTTGGACGTCTTTTCGTGGTGGGCAGCACAATTTCGGGCGTATTTGCACGCTTCAGCTGTCCTGGTCGGTGGTTCATCATTAAACACTCTAAACTGACGTCGTCGTCGCTGTCTTCGCAACTGAGTTCTGTGATCCTGTCTGCACGACTGCAAATTGGAGACATGATTTCTTCCGGTTCGGTATTTGCAGTGGATGGGCCTTGTTCGCTGCTGAGAGAAGACACTTCCGAATCTGGTTCTAGACCTAGTGCAAAACTGCGGTCGTCCCAAATGTTCACGCGTCGCACCTGCTTCGAGTCTTCGCCGTAGTCAGCTCGGAAGTCTGACATAGTCGTGACAACGTGTGCAACTTGTGCAATGTCAACGAGGGGTCCTGTAACAACGCGCTTCTTGAATTTGCGCGACCTTGCAGAGGCTGGCGAACTGTTGAATCTGGAGGAGCGCGCGCGACGTCGTTGCGCAACGTCTTCGTCCTCCGAAGGGCCCCAAATGTTGCGGTAGAATTCGCAGGGCAACGCCATTTTGTGCTTCACCTTGGCTCGGTCGTGCAACGCCACGCTCTGGTACGAACTGGCCACGTTTGCACCGCATTTGCTGTGGTAAAAGGAGATGGAAAGCGGCATCGTTGGATGATTTTGCGGTTCGCGAAAATGTTTTTTGCAGGTGGTTCGCTGAGTTGCAAGTTGCACTTTTGCGTGCCTGTTGGCGAAGTGGCGCCAATTGCCGAGTGACAAGGTGGTTTATCTTGGGTGACTGGAGCTGGGATGGTACCGTACCAAGCGAAGAGACTTTGAGTCCTCGCCGGTGAGAGACGGAGCGAATTGGTTGGTGCGTTGCAGTTGCTGACAGTGTGCTCAGTTTCGTTGACTGCTTCGCACTCTTGTGGTCGACAGCAGGAAACGACGAAAACTTCTTCGACTCAAGTGAAACGAAATGTGCGATTCCGACTGGGTCGAGAGCAAGTTGGAGAATGGACTGCGCCTAAAGGCAGAGGAGCGGCTCAGAGGCTACACCTCGACCACTAAAGTTCGACTTGCCCCTTTCACTTTGCAGATGGCTTCCGACCTAACATACCAACCCGCAACTGGGCTGAACGCATTAGCTACAACCAGCCCCAAGAGCGCTGTTAAAGGTTTTATATGTATTAATACATGTATGGATAACTGCGCCTTGCAAATCCAAGCGGCCAGCCCTAAGCTTACCAAATGGCAGAGCAAGCAACGTGTGACCGTCTCTCCCAGTTGTACAACGCTGGCTCGGCATCCTGCAGGACTGAAGTGGGCTTCATTGCGCCTAAACCCAGCGAGTATTACTGCAGCGCCAAGAGCTGGTACAAGTAGACATTGCCAGTGAGATGCGCGACTGGGTTCTACGATCGGCGAGTTCAACATCGAATTTCCAGCCGAACCGTAGAACGTGGCTAAGATTTTCTAATTCGGCGTCATTTCAGACCTTCGATGCGGATCCTTTCGGGGCCCATCCGTGTATGTCAAAGACTGATTGCCGATATCAGACCCAGCGAAGCCAGCGGAATTTTGTCGACTTGCCCTGGGTTGACGCCAGTAGCAGTTAGAGGAAAGGTTAAACCTGTCAGTCATGGCAGCTGGTGTTGCCAGCCGATGACTGTGAGACTCACGGTGAGCGACCCGCTCAGTAAGAGTCTCACCACCGACGGCTCCGTTCCTCGAGTTGGAAGGCCCTGTTATTACTGCGGAAATGTCCTCATTGCCGCCTTGTCCACCGTTAGCTATTGCAAAGCTGCAATGTGTAGGCGAGCGAGCGACCAAGCCGTGCCGCTTAACGCGGTTGGTATTAATAACAAGTCCCGTGCTCGTGACCAAGTTGCCTTCAACTTGTGAAAGCTTCAAGACGAGGCACAAATTTTTCGCAGAGCCGATTGATGTTGCCGTTTGCCCATCCTCTGCAAACCCGACTCGTGTTTCGGTGGCTACCGGTACTTGCCACTGGCAAGTGCAAGATGTGGCAACTTGTGGTGGACCACGAAAAATGGTGTTTGTACAGAGGCTACTGGTTGCGTCGTCTTGATCAAAGTTAAGCTGCAGCCTGCTAAACTTGTTTGAATCGCTGTCGATCTGGTTCCTCACGTAAAACTATTCGCTCGTATCAATTACCATATATTGTTCGTGTTGTCCACGCCTACAGTACCTACTCATCCGTGGAGACGTCGCTGTCCGAGTCGGCGTCCATGTGCGGCGAAATCGTGTGGGAGTGCCGTTCGCCTTTGGGCGAGATTTATTCCGCGGCATACTCAAGCGGTTCTTCTTCGGCTTCTTGCGCTTCGGCATAGAAACTGACTCATCATCGCCAGCACCAACGCTGTCCGGCTTACCGTTGTTCACCTTCTTTGACGTTACTTTTGCAGTCTTCGTAGCAGAATCCTTCGAACTGGTCGACTTGGCCTTGGACGCCGGCTTCTTCGATGCCGACTTCGCCTTGGTAGCGGGTACGTGAGTAGGTGTCTGCGGTTTTGCTGCAGCCGAGCCATCGCAGACACTGCAGACCCACATTTTTCCTTTACGGGCCGCGTGGCGCTCGGACATCTGAACGCACTTTGGGTGAAACTTGGTACTGCACGACGAGCATACCAGTGTGAGCGCTGGGTCCTGCTCATCGTTGGCATCACACACGCATACACGCGTCGGTTCCTTCCGCGCAGCAGCATGCGGTTTGCAGTACAATGCGTACGTAGTACCGTCGATCTCGCCGCCACTCTCTACGGCACAACGCAGGTGATAATTGCGCCGGCATTTGGCCACGACGCACCCCACGGTAGCACCAAACTTGTGGCAGCTGGTACACTTGAGCTGTCGCCCGCGCTTAATAGCCTTGGGCAAGTTCATGATGAGACCATCAGCTTTCACGTACACCTCAGGCGAGTGCACAGCACAGTTCAAGTGCACATACACGGACTCGCTGGGCTTGTCAGCATATTTCAAACGAACAGGGGCCTCGATGAAAGGTCCCTCGAGAGCCATATCCGCAGTTGCCGCACCCGTCGAGTCACTTGCTCCGTTCTTGGCAGACGACGGAGGTGGCAACGAGCTTTGGCCAGCAGCACCCCTCCCATAACTTTCCCGCGGTGGCATAGCGCACAAATCTTGGACTGTGTAGGCTTAGACTTGCCTGGTGCATCCGATGTAGACGATTTGCTTTTCTTGGCCCCTTTCGGGGATGATGCACGCTTGCGCTTGCCATTCGACGTCTCATCTTCCTCGTCCAGTGGGATCTCCTGAGGAATTTCTAATCGACGCTGGGCAGCTGCCGCAGCGAGTGCCGCACCAACGCGCTGTGTTGGTCCAGACCCATTCCCGTTTCCAGCGGCAGCCAGGGGCGGCTTCTTTCCGTCTAAATGGTTAGCACAAATCATCAAATTCGTCGATAGCCGAATAAACTTGTCTGACGATGGAATGCAATCTGGGTGGAAGGCTTGTGAGCAGTGGATGCAGCTCACAACAGCCACATTGTCGTCACTTGTCTTCTTGCTCTTGGCAGCATTTTTCTTCTGCGAGCAGGCATGGCAAAAATGACTCGGGCAACGGAATCGCTTCTTGCCCACCCACTCCACACGCGAATTCTTTGCTAGGCAACCCTTATGGTAAAACCTACCGCATTTGGCTACTGAGCATTGCGTAACTCCAAACTCGACGCCCATTTCACCGACTTGCTTACAAATTAGGCACATGTGACGTCCCTCAGCACAATCTGGGCACAGCCATTGCTCGTCGTTCGGCTCGTCTTTCATACCTACACACTCGAGATGGAACGAGCGATGGCACGGTCCATCGCAAAGCAAAATCAGACCACCGTCACCACAAAGAGTACACAAGTCATCGCTGTCGTTAATAGCACCAGCTTGGAAAAGAGCAGTCGGGGGCTTCGCGTTCCCGAGAGTACCCTGGTGTTTTGGAGGGCGGCCACGAGGTCTGCTTCCTTTCTTTTTGGCATTGGTCTCACCGTAGGCTTCATCATCGCTGCCCGCTTCTGTGCTTCTCCTTTTCCGTTTCTTCTTCGGGGTATCGAACTCTTCATACTGGAACATATTCGTCCGCGACGGTTGTAGTCGACAGCTTCGCACCCGAGATTTCTCCAGCTTCGTTAAATATCCCTTGACAAGATCAATCTGTTCGTTGGAAAACTCATCTCGGCACTTCGAGCTCACAGTACTCAACACTTGAATGGCAATGTCATATTCGTGTTGGATATCTCGACCGCCCACGCGACCATCGTCAGAATTGTTGCTTGAACCCATATCGGCGACAAGACCGGTCAGGGCAATATCCAAATTGCTGATAAATTTGATCTTTGACTGGCGAGAATTCAGGGCACTACCATCTTCCAGTTTCAGACTTAGCATCTCTACCGACACAGCCCCGGGAAGAACCTTCTCCCAGAAGTTCGGGTCATCAACAGAAAGCTCCCCAGTCGATCCCTCAGCAACAAAGGACGAACGATCTACCGCCATGCCGCCGAGTGACTTTCGCTTTCGCGACTCTATTGACGACCTCTTGTGTCTTGGCGACACCATTCCAGTCGTATCGCCGTCGGTACCCTTTGACGCGCCTCCTACCACCATGACACGCGCATTTTCTTTCAAAATGGTTTCAATGTCACGGTCAGCAAACTCTTTAGATGCAGTATCGTCCTCCTCCATCAGCGCGTACGCTCCGCGCTTTAACAACTCTACGAGCTGATCTGCTGACGGCTTCGCAATCTGGGAACTCTCACTGAAGGATGCCGTACCCAGTACCGCATGTTCCAGTCCAAGCTTTTGCGACGCGCGATCAAACATTTCGCTTTCGTAAGTGTTGCGGGTCACCAAACGATAGATTTGTACACTCTTTTTCTGACCGATACGGTGGCAACGTGATTGAGCCTGCAAGTCATTCATCGGGTTCCAATCACTGTCGAAGATAATCACTGTGTCTGCTGCAATGAGATTGATGCCAACTCCACCAGCTTTCGTGCTCAGCAAAAACACAAAAGATTTTGAGTGTGGTCGAGAAAAGCGGTCGATCGCGCTCTGACGCACGCTCCCGCTGGTAGAGCCGTCCAAACGCTCGTAAACAAACGAGTTCGCTTCACAATAGCGCTCCAGCAAGTCTAACTGTTTCAGGAACTGGCTGAAAATCAAAATCTTGTGGCCATCTCGCTTCAACTTGGGCATCAATTTCGACACAAGCACCATTTTCCCCGAGCACTCAATTGTCTTTTCCATCACTTGCGCTGATGTAGGACGGTCACCAAGTTCTTCCAGTTCTCGTTCCTCGACGCCCTTAATGAGGAACGGGTGATTGCAGCACTTGCGCAATTGAAGTTGGATGTTGTTTAGCGTGGGTAAGCCATTCTTGGTGCCACGATACAGGAAGCTCTTATTCTTGTCGTAGATTGCTCTGTAGTACTGCTTCTGCAGAGTCGTCAGCTCCACGGAGATAATCGTTTCTTCCTTGGGTGGAATGCTTTTCTCGACATCTTCCTTGACGCGTCTCAAAATGTATGGAGCCAATAACTGCTGAAGTTCGACGACTTGCTCCTGTGAATGCAGCGTACCGAAGTTCGCGTTAAATTCTTCTAGGCTTGCGAATTTAACCGGCTCCAGGTAGTTCAGCAAAACCCAGAGTTCCTGTGTGTTGTTTTGCAAAGGTGTACCCGTCAGCAAAACCTTACGATCGACATGAAGCACGCGCATCATCTTCAGCACCCGTGATCCAGCACTTTTCAATCGGTGTGCCTCATCTACCACCACCAAACGCCAATGAATGTGCTCAAACTCTTCGAAATCCGCTAAAACGGTCTCAAACGTCGTCAGCAGAATGTGGAACTTGAAGATTGAATTGCCCAAGCCCGGATAGTACCATTCCTGATCACGGATAACTGCCCGCATGTCTTTAGCAGTAAACTTGGTCGTGCGATCTCCAATGTCGTGGTACACACATACATTAAGATCGGTCCAGCTTTCAATTTCACGGCGCCAGTGTTGAATCGTAGAGAGAGGCACGACGATCAAATATGGCCCACGAACCGACTCCTCCGACTTCATGTGCTCAATAAGTGACACAATTTGAACTGTTTTACCCAGCCCCATCTCGTCAGCTAAGATGCACGATCGCTGAGCTTTGATAGATGAAACCATCCAGTTCAAGCCTTCCACCTGATAAGAACGCAACGTTCGGCCACCTTTGTATGTAGGTGACTGTTCGTACGGCACGAACTCATTCGAGTCTCCATGGTTATTAGTGCCTGCGCGCTTGCCGTGTGATCCTCCAGTTGACGAGCTGCTACGCTCCGGGAGGAAGCTAGCGAAGTGCTCGTGCGGATCAATACTGTTGTCGACGACACCCGCATAGAGATGTTGCATGGGACCGCTCGGTGCAATGTAGTTGGAATGCTGCATCAACGTCTGCGTTGAAGCTGCTGATGCCACTCCTGGCTCTGCAATTCCAACTTTGAGCACCCGCTTATACTTGTTGTAGCTGTAGTTTGCGTATTTGGAGCTTTGTGACACAGGGTCATCAGGAACTTCTTCTACCCGAGTCATCGTTACTTGCTTTGCTTGGCAGTACGGGGGTATGTGAATGCCGGTCGAGGGAATGGAAATGGAAGAGAATGTTGGCGGGGACCCACTAATTAACCCGACGACATCCTTAAACGAAAGGCCGACCACCGAGATGTTGTTCACAGCAACGAGCACGTCATTGACCAAGATGGCACCCGACGCTTGTGCAGGACCGATCATGCCATTTGCCAGCATTTGGAACCCCAAAACCGAAACACTGTTGGCGCTGTTGATACCAAGACGCATACCAAGACCAAAGGGCGACCGGCCTAGGATAACGCAGTACTCTGTGAAGGCTGTAAGCGCACCAAAAGCTGTCGCTGGGTAAGTAGAGTCATATCTTACTTCAGCACTGACGGTTTCCAGCTTGGTTGGGTATCCAAGAGCCACGTGTTCTACCATTGAGCTGAGCATTTCACCAACCTCTTCATCTGCTTTCTTTTTGTGGCCTCCAGCCTCATCGTCTTCGTTGTCATCATTATCCAGGGTAAGAATACCTGGGTAAAGAGCAGGTCGGCTCTCATATTCCATTACAGCATCAAAGTCAGCATCATCATCAGATGATTCCCCATCTCCATCAGAGTAATCCTCATCATCATCATCCTTGGCCGTCTTGGGTTTCTTCAGGTACTGCTTCGTGGTCACATACGCGTTTGTATAAACGCCGCACTGTTTAAGCACATCTTTGTCGGGCGTGTGGTTGTTCAACAAACAGTGAAATGCAAAAGTTGCGCCTTCACTTGCTCCGCCATGTGTAGCTTTTGATATGCCCCACTTCCGTATACCCCTCCTGCAGCTTTAATACTGCGGCTGCAATCGCCATCATGTCCAAATCCCAAAGTGCAAAAGCGATCTTTGTCACAGCACTTCTTCCCATTTGTGCTACTTGCTAATGCATACTGGTGTCGTTTAGCGCAGCACGGCAATTGGCACGTGGACTCACGAATCTCTTTTGCACTAGGCACGCGGCTGAACTTGAAATACCGCTGGATCTGTTCATCGTCACCAATATCCTCCGGGCGCTCCCACGTAGAAAATCGAACCGAAAGGCCAACCCACTTGACCAGGAAAATGTTGCAGCTCGATCTTTCGCGCTGATTGAATCCAAGCCCTTTGATCCGATGCCTCCTTTAGGACTGCGTTTTGACGTTTTCTTGTTAAATTTACCATCTCCACCGGTAAGCTCCATAATAATGTTCGGGATATGCACCGTTGCCGTTGTCTCGTCTTTTTGGGCACCTTTGGGGGTTTCAAGACCTGTAGCATTATCTAGTGAGACCGTCTCAATGGATTTTGACTGGTTTTGAGCTACGTTTTGCGTCGCTTTGTCCATTTTCTCGATAAATTTTGTGCGCGCTCGACAGTATCCACAAAACCACTCCCCATCGGGCAACTCGGTGATTTTAGGAGTGGCACAATGCATGTGAACCTCAGCATCACATCGATCACAGAGCAAGAGCTCCTCGCTGTGATCATTATTTCCGCACACGCAACAACCAGTTTGCCAGGGTGCCCACTTGTCGTAAAAATCTTCAGCTTCTGCGCGAAATTGTCTCTGCAACTGTTGGTCTTTCTGAGAGTCTCCCGTAGGTGGAAGTTTTAGCCACGCCGACGGCGACAGAACCCAATCGTACAACCACTTCTCAAAGCATCGCAGCAGTACGTCTGCAATTCGCCAGATATCGGATCCCTCTGCATTGTACTTTTTGCAGTTGTGGAACACCAGCCGTACATCTGAGGCAAACAATGACAAGGCCGATGGTCCAACGTAGTAACTTTCCCGACCAATTCGCGTGAGAATAGTTCCAAGGTCCATAGGATTCGTGATGAAATTGAGGTAGTCGGGATCTCTTCGACATCTACAGGGTTCTTGAAGATGTCGCCACCAGGTTCTTTCGTCAGCTTCGTCGCGATTCCCATCATGCGCTCCGGCAGGACGTCAGCATTGTCCATCAGTAGGTAGTCTGTCACGCGTGGGAATTTCGGCACGTAGGGCAATTGGCTTCGGCGCTTTTCAATCTGCTCGTCCAAGTGGTCCGCAGGGTCCACTTTGTGGTTCAAGATCTTCTCTACTGTTAGTTTATTCGCCTCCAGGTCATCTACTTCATCAAGTGGTTGGTACCCGTCGCGCCTCAATTTCCGATCGTACACGTGAACACGATGAAACTTTTGGTATCCCTCCGGAATGAAGAGTTCCACCTCATCGAACGTAAGCCAGTACAGATGCAAGTACGATCGGCCAAGGAACTTGCACAAGTATTCAACCAGCCCAGAAGACTCATTCGTGCGTCGTCCCACAATCTGGTCCAGTTGCGGATACCCCACATCCTACAAACAAAGCACAGTATTAATCAGTAACTTCAACTTGCACCACCATTAACAGCGTAGACGCCACGTACTGCTCGCAGCTGATAATCCAGTTGCTGTGCGCGCTTCTTCTTGTCGGCGATCGCGGCCTCCTCCCCCTCCGAGACGTCGTCCTCCTCCACGTATTTCACCTTCTTCGCGCGGCGTTTACGACGCCCACTGTCTTCCTTCTTCACCTGTTCTTTATCTTGGCTCTCGGCCGTAACCACGTCCTTCGTCGCATCAGTTGCAGAGCGAACAGGACTTGCTTCAGGCTCGGCGACCTCGATCTTCTGTTCTACAACTGCAACTGGGGCCGGAGAAACCACGGGGACTGGCTGCAACTGGCTGCCAGCTGGAGCCAAGACTGTCAACACAATTAATCCACTGTTAGAGCGATTGGATCCTCTATTGCTTGAAAATCAAGCTAAAACGAGGCAGGAAGCGCTGCGAAAGGCCTCTGCCACTCGTTTCTCTCGGAACGTACGGGACTCGGGGGTGCTGCTGTCCATGGGATGCGACGTGTACACGAGCAGTCCACACTGCAGCCGCTGGTCTGGCGCTCACGCGGCCGTCGGTTCCGCAGTAATGAGGCCTAACGCCGCGCTCTTCTCGCCTCGCTCTGACCGCGCGCAGTCAAACCGATAAATGGCGTTCGAGGAATGGCGCCCACGATTACACTTGATGTTTGTAAGCTACAATTCATGAATTGAGAATCTGGCTAAGTACGATCTGCCACGTTGAAAATGGCTTCACTTGCTGTTATCACTTTGACGTGCAACAAGGTCATGTCGTCAGCCTTGCTGTCGTTGGCATGGATAAGATCTGGAGCGTCTACACGTAGTTCTCAGGGTATGAATGCAGTGAAGATCATGTGCATGATACCGCAATGTTGCGAAGGTGCAGCCACTATTGATGGCCGTGTTTACATACTGCAAGGATTTACCAGCGCGTACATGTACCTATTGCTGCATGCAATTTGCTAGTCGCGCGCATGGTTTTGATACATGTACTGTAAAGAAAATGCTGTACGATCACGATGTGATCGATTCGCGTCTATGTGTTGTACCTCAGTCGCCCCAGACTCCACATCAACCGAGCTTCAGTAAATACAACTTACATGAAGTTAATGTCTTGATCTGCGGGCTTCGCATCGTGAATGAAATGCTCATGATACTACTGTAAGGGCACACACGCAAAGCAATCAAGTACTTCAAAGTAATGCATTACTTATCAAGAGAAGACGGACACCAAAGATGACGAGGCTGTCTCCAGCGTCGCGTAGATCACGAAATGGCTAACTTACGTTTCTCATCACTCGGTAAGATCTGCGTAGCGAGTGTCACTCGCTACGCAGATCTTGTCGGCATTACGAATCGTGCAATGATGTAAGAACTCAAGGGTGGCATTTGAGGGCTACGTACGCGCAGCAAACTAGATGATGCGCAAGTATGAAAAGGAGATGAAGGCGGGCGACACCTCGCAAACTACGCAACATCACTGCGCAAACACTCTACTTTGCTTGATGTTTCCTATCTCAACCTCCGCTGTATGTCTGTTGTATTTCTAAAATGCGCACTACTTAGGCACAGGGTTCGAATGGAGCCACTAATGTACAGCTCCTGCTTCAGCAGACACCTCTTAGCCCATTACCGGATAGTGCAAGTTACCACCCAAGACTTAACTCCATCACCAAGTATCTGTCCCATTCCATCCTTGACCTGACGTATCCCTAAAGTCGCAGATCGTGCGGGTGCACGGCGCGACCAAATGGCTGGACGAAGAGAGGAAGCGCTTTGATCTGTCGTCGGTGTTGCTCTTCGACCGAAGCGTCCATGAAAAAGTGCGATCGTTTCAAGCCCTTTGACAAGACATCAAACGCGCAACGAGACAACAGTGATCTATTCTGCATTTTGCGATTCCTGCTCACGCTATCCTGGCATGTAGGGATCTGCGCAAGAACTTGAGCGGGTCGTAGCAGCACACCATAAAATCTTCCGGAGCGGGAGCGTTGCTCAACGTAAAACGTTTGCACGTGCTGGCGTCGGGCCCCACTAAGACAAGCACGCGGGGGATATCGTTGGGGATGGATTCGTTAGCATCAAGCACTTTGTTCAGTTTCTTCCAAATGTCAGGCTTGAACGATTTCTTGTCACTAATTGTTGTCGCGATAAATGCAATAATGGTCTCTTTCACGTCACTCCCCTCAGAACGGCATCGCACACCACCACCGCGTCGATAAGGGGGAAGCTGGGGCAGTCAGGATGCCAATATGTTCCTGCAGTAAGCATCGACAGGTACTCGAAGCACTCATCAGTCCTTATTCCTTTGCATTCAACAGCACCGTCGTACAACTCAATTCGGTCGTATCTCTGATTTGAGCTCGAGGGATCAAAGTTTACCACAACATTCACCATATGAACTGGAACCCGCTTCGTGGACTGATAAACAGCAGCGTGAAAGCACTGCTCATAGGCTGCGCTCCAAAATCCAGCGTTGAGCGTTTGAGAGATCTCATAGTGACCTAGATACGTCTCCATGTCCATAAAGCGCCCAATACGCTTATATGCATATCCCGAATCCATCGGGTAAACCCAATATCGACCCACAAAATAGTGCTCTTCATTGTCTGGATCTATGACGTAATGTCCATACTGCTCAAGTTCCATGTCGACTGTCTGCACTTTGCTCATCAATCCACATATTCCATCTATTCCGTTCTTGACATCGTCTAGCTTTCTGCAGAAATCGCGAAGATTCCCACCACTATAGAAGTACTGAGCATCGGCGAGCTCAGCAACAGATTCCTGTCCCTTTTGATCAAGCCCAGTAGACCTCTTCCACTCATCTATCGTTGAGTCGGCATATCGTAGCAGATCATCATACCGCCACGAGGGCAGCACCACCAAAAACAAGGAATCATCGTCTTCGTAGTCCGCAGACGTCGCCAGGAGTTGGAACGGAAAGAGTCCAAATTGTCGACCCACTTCTACTTCAGAATACCCGTCGATGAGTATCAACGAGCCTTCAAATTCCTTCCTGTCAGGAAGTGACGCGATTTTAACAGCCGAAAGGTTGGTCTTCCGGATGCAAGTGCTGTTTTTTCCATCGAGAAAATGACTGAATTCGCTTCAGAAAACCCTTTCAAACGACGAACGACCAGAACTTTGCGCTTCTCGACAAATGCCAAGTAGAAGCTTAAAAGCACGAGAAAACACGACTTGCCAACACCCGGAGAACCCGTAAGCACAATCCGCTTTTCCCGCTTCGAGAGCAATCGCATGACCAGTCCCCACAGTATCACCTCCTCTCTACGGATAAAATACGACGATGGAAATCCTCCATACTTTTTCCAAAACACACTCAGACCAGACGTCGCTATCAGTTTTTGTTTAGTCGTCGTGCTCTTGGCCAAGACATCAAACAGTGCCTCCAGTTCCTCCTTCGCAACTTTCATCGCCTCAACATCCTCATTAGATCGCTTTGATCGTTTCCTCTTGCCCGTGATGTCTGGATTCACCTCAACCTCCGAGATCTTCACGGGCGCTGGAACCAAAATATGGACGGCGTCCGCGTCACAGTTCTCCAAGATTGCAGCCAATCGACTCATGGGCGCCAGGTGTCCTTTGTCCAATAAGGTCATCGCCGGGTCTGTGTCTCCGTTCTCAATCCCTTTCACTTCCAACTCCGACAGCCATTGACCATCCTCTTTCTTGGCCAGGAACAGACGCAGCTGAGCGGCGTTGAAGTCTCCGAAGATTTCCACGGCCTCGTTCTTGATGGTCTTCTGCAGCTCCCAGACACGATCAGTCCCTTTGACGACCACAGGAAACGCCGTCCCCACCATCCCGACGATCAGGCACCAGATTTCCAGCTCTTGGGGCACCTGACGCTTCGGAGGCTCTTGGGTCGCCGGTGGAGTCTCCATCTCCACCTCCGGCTCAAGAGGCTCCTGGTGCTTCGGGGACTCCAGAGGTTCCGGAGGGTTCTCCATCTCAACTTCCTGAGCTTCCTGTTCCTGGTGCTCCATTGGAGACTCCATCTCCACCTCCTGCACTTCCATGGTCAAATGCGCGACAATTTGACAAATCAAGTAACGTTATAAAAATGTAGAAATCGAAATATAACATTTTGAAAGCAAACTTTGAAAATGTATTTCAGTAAACGAATTGTTTTAGCAATGTAAAAACGATTTAAAGCAATTATTACGAATACCGGTAGCAAATGCAGTCGTCTATTGATTCCAAAACTTCACCAAAAGCTTACAGTTGCGTGGGGATCTCAGAGGAATTCAAAGCTACTCAGCTCCTCCAGTGACACCTCAGTCTCCTCACGCTTGTTCAGATTCTTCACTTTCACATACTGCTGTTCAATCTCAGCTCCGCCTAGAATTACAGCATGCGTGCTGCCGTAGCGCTCAGCAGCCTGCGCCAGTAAACGATAACCACCGGAACGTTTAGAGCTGGATACCTCGCATAGTTGAATTGTAATACTTGCCTTCATCTGCTTCTTCATATTACCACGCCCGTGGCAGAAGTGAACCGTTAGGCCGCGTTGACGAAGCGTCTACACAAAATAGACAGGAACACCAGAATAAAACAGCATACACGTCAAATATTCATTCGAGGTCCCATGCTATTGCACTGCAACGTACCTGAGCGACTCGCATTGCTTCCTGAAGCACGCGACTCGAATTATCACCAGCAAGAACGGGAACAACCTGTCCAATACGAACGATGCCAGAACAGCAATTAGGCACATATAAGGAATCTGACATGGCAATCCACATTCAGCATACCGCTACGGTAAAACCTGTCGCAGTCGGCATCTCTCGAAGTAGATTGAGTCTGTCAACTCCAGCCGCCCAACCCACGCAAGCTGTCGGAGGACCTCCCAATGACTCTGCTAGCCCATCGTAACAACCTCCCGCTAGTACTGCGATTCCCCCTCCAGCTTCTTCCTCCTGGTTATCATCACCTGATGAAGGTCTTTCTACAAACTCGAAGACCGTGTTACTATAGTAGTCCTGTGGTAGATCCAAGTACAGACAATACCACACAAGTCAGCAATTTCTTCTTGACGTCGCATGTGAGTAAACCATCATGTAGAGGCTCGCACCAATCCTCTCACAAGGCGTGAATTTTGGCGATAGCTGATGCCCAATGCGTCCAAACCACCCAAAACGTTCTCGAAGCGCTTGCATGGAGGTCACAGAGTAGACACCATTAGTATTGCGGCGAACATACCGCGTTAAATATGCAGTTCCTACCGCCCTGGCTTCATCGGAGAGATAGTCGTTGAGCCGCGGCGCATCTGTAATAATTTGTTCGTCGCACTCACTCTTCGAATCCAAGATTCGCAAAACGCTTCCTCGTTCGAGACTGAGAAAATTGTAGTGCAGACCCATTGTTAGTACTTTAAACGTAATCTAGTAGCGCAGGACAGACGCACCGCTTAATGCTATCCGATGAAAGATCGTCCTTGCACTTGGAGAAGAAATTTTCCAGCGCAGCACGATACCTTGCACGACTGTTAGGAGAGAACGCCAAAAAGTATTAGCTTTACAAACAATAATCACACTACAGAAGTGCAAATGATGCCTTCGCCACCTTTCACTATCACCGAGAGAGTTTAACTCCAGGACGACTTTGTCGTTGATACCCAGGGCATCCAATCCGTCAGCAGCCATCGCAATGACCTCAGCGTCGACCGATGGACCTGAAGAACCCACAAATTCGACGCCTGGTACAACAATGCGAGGTTAATATTCAATTACTTTTTTTCACAAGCATTATGATCCCCAGAGAAACATACCAAATTGCTGGAACTCCCGATACCTCCCGCGCTGAGGACGTTCGTATCTGCAGTGACAACAACACACGTTTAGTGAGGCTCATTCCGCTAATATAGCTCAATAATGTTATCGTTCCACGCACCGGAACATGCTGCCCGAATACGAGAGCTTCTGCGGCAGTGAGAACAGCATATTGTTGCTAACGAGAGCTCGCATGATTCCTGCAACAAAACACATCCAGTCAATCAAAAGTTGCAATTGCGATCACGACACAAGCACCATCGCAACATACCAGCTGTGCCTTCCGGTCTCAACGTCACACTCTTGCCCGAGTTGTCCTCAAACGTGTACATCTCCTGCAGTCACAAACCTTGTCAGTGCACATTCCATTGCAGTCTCCTCTGCTGTGTACCTTCATGACAATATCGGAGCCGTCACCCAGCGACCTCGAGAACAGGTCCGTGTACTCGATCAACGGCGTCTGAATCTGCAAGTAAATAACCAATTCGTGAGTGGATCCACCGCAACAAACACTAAATCAGAGCTTTCTATTCACACACTGAGCGAAATCCATAGCGCTCGACGGTACACTGCAGCACGTCGAGCACCTGACGATGCTGCTGCGAGTCGTCCGCCAGAAGGTCTCTCGTGCCTCTCACGCGGCTGACGGCCTTCGCCTTAGAAGCCACCGCCAGCCAGCGCCGTGTCTCCGTCCGTCCCAACATCATTGCCAATGATGAAATGCAATTATTGCTTCTCATTTTCAACCAATCAGATGACGTCGGCTCATCTGTGGCTTGCCAACCCACTCACACACCAAAAGGACGCCAACGATGGAGACGAACGCGGAGAAGACGTCGACGACCGTCGCGGTTGTGAGCCCCATCAAGCCCCCAATTGACGCCAACCTGGTGCGCCACACGCGCCGCTGCGACGGCCGTGCCGTCTGCTCCTGCATGCTGCGCGTGGAGAGCGCCTACTTCCACAAGAACTTGGCGGACAAAGCTGCTGCTAAGAAGCGCCGCGTGGAGAGCGCCGAAGTGGCCGCCAAGACGCGCAAGTACGTGAAAGTGACCAAACTGGAGGAACTCAACTACGAGCTCAAGCTGCGCGTGGCTGCGTTCCTGCCGCCAGTCGCACTTGGTAACCTAGGAATGGTGCGTCAAAGTACCGGTTGGTGGTTGGTTGTGTGGCCTTGCTGACGTGTGCCGTGGCCTGATTGTAGACGAATTGGACATTCAAGCGCGACGTGGAGATTATGGCCAAGCAGGCGACCGGAGAGTTCCTAGCTGTGGCCCAAGTGGACAAACTGCTGAAGCAAGAGAAGCCCAGGGAGAAACAGTCGTGGTCGGAGTTCATGCACAACCAGATGACGTGTGTGCACAAGCTCTTCGTCTACTACACAGGCTACAAGACAGGTGCGATGAGGCAGCAGTTCGCGCATTGGGCTTTTGGCGTTGTCTATGTGGACCCGAACGAGCCACACCGCATCATCTTGCCGAACTCGTGGTCTTTCCATGGACACAATCCGTGGCTTCAGCGGCGTGGCAACGGAAAAGATGGCGAGTGGCAGCTGGTAAAGAAGTACGCGCCGGGTAAAGCGCCCAACGATTTTTGGTGCGCGTGAAATCGTGGGCGAGCTCGTTACGACCGGGATCGATGTTAACGATCGCAGTAAGTTGCTGTTACGCTTTCTGCTTGTTGTTGATTCATGCTAATGGTGCTTGTGCTCTACCAATGGTGTTGCTACGAATAGTATCAGAATGCAGGATCGATGGAGCCTGCGTGGTGGGAGGCACAAGCTTGGTACATATGGCGTGGAGACGGCAAGCAATGTGAGGATTGATAGCGCTTGTTCCTAGAGAGATGGCATTTAGAGCGTCTAACTGACGAGTTGTGTACAGACCCTGCCATCGTGTACGATCCTGATACAAATACTCGCACAGAGGTCCACCCAGACGATCTACTGGAGCACTTCAAGGTACGTCATATCACTTTCAACTATTGCAGTGCAACATCAGAGTCGTTAACTAAATCACTTCATTTTGTTCAGGCACACCCACTGCACGTTATCGATGTGTCAACGAAGCCTGGTGCATTATGCCGGCGATGCGCTAGTCAGAACAGGACGTTCAAGTATTGTCATGTTGACAAAGGCCACCCGATGCTGTAGTGTGTATGAGCCTCCTCATCACTTGCTGTCCATCCGAAGTCAAACAAAGGTAAAAGGACGTAGAAAAAGGCGCAGGACAGGTTCACTTTGTAAGCTTTACCCCAGTTCAGTCAATCGATTCATACCGGTAGTTTCACGCGTAGACCTCATTTCATTTGGCTATTAATCCTACCAAAACCTATGCAAAATAAAAACTGCGCCTTCAAGGCCAACCACGACTACACAGCAATGGTCGGATGTCTACGAGGGCCTGTAAGCTTGGATAGCCCAGCCCTAAACAGACTCATCTTCTCGTTGGCATTGCCACGTCGAAAACGAAGCACGAGCGGGCGCTTCGCATCGTTCAGTGCCCACAGCGTATGCTTCAGACCTGCGTGCTCGATATTTGCGTTCCCAATAGCAACAAGGCAATCACCCGGGTTCACAGCTGCCGTTTGACCCTGGCTGCGTCGTACGATGAGACGTGGTGATCTTTTGGAACCATCAAGCTTGGGTGCCTACGTGAACCAGGAACAAAAAGGTAAGAAATACAGAATACGACCCACTTGCTTAAAAAGAACAAAATCGTACCAGTTGGAGTCCAAGCGGGCCCTTGCGCTGAATAGAAATTTCGTACTCGTTGGCTTTGGCGGTCCGCAGTGTCGAAACACTGACAACGCCCATCGCAACGATCTTGTACACGCCAGTTATACTGGTGACAGCCGGGTGTTCAGCGACCTCCTGCGTCGTTATCGTTTCATCAGCCGAGAATTCATCCCCCTCTCCTTCCTCCTCCTCCACCGTGGCCTCACGGACCCTTTCATTGATTTCCCAAGCCCGACTGCATGTACAAGCAAACGTTTATCGTCAGTACAATGGCACACAACATTAATGCTATAGCTGGATAGACGTACGTTGTGGATCCTCTTCGCACGACGCTTAGAGCCTTGTCCGACTTCGGTGCAGGTCTACAGACAGAAATTTACAGTGCTGATAAGTACAAACTCATGGAACATATTGTCTCCGTCATTGCTTACCTGGCCGAGCTCGACAATTTGTTCGATTCCGTTGCAGATCGTGAGCTCTTCAACTCCTTCAGAACCAAGTTGTTGATGCTGCCCATCGATACTGTCGTTCCAGTATCCAGGTTCTTCACGCACAGGTTACTTTCAGCAACCGAGGCCGGGAGCTGAATAGGCGTCGGCTCATATTTCTCGTAGACGATGCGATACAGTGATGGTCGGTCCAACGTCTCCACATCCAACGTGATCGTGCCCACACCACCAGGAGGGATACTGAAAGTCTTGGATACTTGCAGCCACAGAGCCACGTCAGAGTTCATGTCCACCACGCGGATGCGGTCCAGCGGGCTATGCACCGGAGGAGCCTGGAACGTGATCTTAAAAGGTTTGCCAAGGTCACAGTTCTACGAAAAATGATACCAAACACAGTTAGTTGCCGTGAACTAGTCCAGCATTCATCAGGTGAAACAGCAATTTGCATACCGCTTTGCACTTGACACTGTAGCCAGCCTTTTCGGCCTGGCGGCGGAAGAACGTCCAGGACGCGCAGACATTTTGCTCATGCTGCAGCTGCTCCGTGTGTTGCAACAGACTTTTAGCACGTGCCACCTTGGGGATGTTGAAGTCTTCAGGGCCGTATCCATAGGGATTAAACTCGACACGAGCTCCGCGACGAATGAGCTCCGCAGCGACATCGTCAGCACCACTAGCGCTGAATATCAACAAACGCCCAAATCAAACAATAAATCGTCAGCAAAATTCCTCGCAAATGCTGTGGCTGCATATCCAACGTACCAAGCGTAGTGCAGACAGCTCCAGCCAAGCTGATCCGTGTGGTTCATATCGCAGCCAGCGTCCAGCAGGATGATCGCAATGTGCAGACGAGCGTCGGTATCGCACTTGGATGCGAGCATGACGAGGTTACGCTGGCGGCTATCCAGGTACTGCACCTGCACCCCTCGCTCAATTGCAACCTTCACTCCCTCCACCGATCCGATGCGGATAGCGTGCAGCAGCGTCTGCAGCAAGGCCGCCTTCATGAGGCGCGTGAGCTGCGTGTTGGACTGCATGGCACGTACACGCCAATTCTTGGAAGCCAATGGGACAAACGGACGGCGAGTGACGGAACTCGATTCGGCGCTCCTCGCAGTAGCAGGACGTTGCTGCTTCTTCTCCTGGTTTTTCCACGAGTCGTCACTGGGCGTCTCAAGCTCTGGTTCGTCTTGTGTGTTGGTCGCTGAAGGCTTTTCCTCCGTCAGCTCCACGTCTGTAGAGAGCTCCTTCGCCTCGATTGCCGCTACCTTTTCCTTCAACGTTTCAGCCTCGTCGCTCTCCTTTTCAGCTTCTTCCGGCTCGATCTCGGCTTCGACGCTCCCTCTGAGGCGCGGTCCTGGTTGTCTTCGCTCGCGGCTTCCTGCTCAATGGCCGAGTCGTACGCGCTTGTTGACGATACGTCGCTCTCGCTTCGGCAGCCCTTGACGACGTCCACACTGACGACAGCCATGGTCGAATCGGATGGCATCGGTACGACAGAGACCCTTTCAGCCACGAAGTCTGGTACGCAACGAGTGGTAAGACTGGAGCTGCACCTGCCCAACGAACTTGTGGCGGCCGGATGGAGGGGCCAGCGGTCAGCGGTAGCGACGCCGTCACAAATTTTTGTACGTTTCCAAGGAGTCAGAGCTGTTGAGGACAGATGGAGGCACGGAACGGGTGGCTGCAAACTGCCGAAAGGCATGATATCCTGGCCGGAGCTTATTTTGACTTGTATCGGAAAATGATCCTTCAATATAGCTTAGCTGGAGTTCGACACACTAATTCTACGTTTTGCACAAGATTTGTTGCGAGATGGGTGGGCTGGTCGCACCGAATCGGTGACCGATATTTGTGATCCAGGTCATGGACCAGTTCACTCTGCTGGAACTGGTGCTGGTCTACGGAATCCGCAGACTTGCATGGCGATTTCTTCCTAGCCCAACAGGTTTCAATTTCGTCAAGGGTCTTTTGAGTCAAGGCATAGAGAAATGTGGCATATGCATGCAACGGCCGGTAACGTTATGTGGCTTCAGGTTGGCTGGCTCTACATGTACATGTATTCGTGGAGCAAGTGCCGGCGGTTGCAGCAGATTTTCGTCTTGCAAGTGGAACGCAATGGCAGCGGCACTCTCCTAAATATGAACGCTGAACCAGTAGTGACCAGCACAAGAATAGCGCTCGCTTACAAGCACCAACCACGGAAATGCGGATCAGAATGTGAAGGTGGTGGGCCGATGCCGATCCTACAATTAGCGCGCTGGGGGCGGCGATGCAAGCCGCATGTCGAGAGTACTCTGCAATTTGCAAAGTCTCGAGAAGGAAGATCCAAGTATCACTGCAGCGATCATGCTTCTCGACGGTGAGCGCTTCCACTCGAGCATCACTTGCCGATCCGACAGTCTCAAGCCAAAACTTGTGGTGAAAGAGGTCAATGCAAAGCCCAGCCTGCGCATGGGCGATCCCACGAAATATGTTTTGCAGTGCTCATTGGCCGAGACAGACATCGAGTGGTCCGTCGAGCACCGCTACTCCGAGTTTCGGGATATGCAAAAGGTGCTGCAAGCCTTCTTCTTGCAGCGCGGCGGAGGCGCTCGACCCCAGTGCTTCGGCTGCGCGTGGTTCGCTCAGTCGTTGCGCGGCTTCTGGTTCCCAAGACGCCATGTACTGAAGTCACGGTCGCCCGACGTGATTAGCCAGCGTCGAGTCGCACTCCACCAATTCGTGCTGATACTGGCCTCGCACACGTTCTCGGCCGTGCCCAAGTGCGTGTCCTGCGCCAACACCATTTTCCCGCAAGTCCGCGATTTCTTCTTGCGCGGTGCCGCGCTGCCCGACAACCTAAGCTTGAAGAGTCTAGAGCGGACGCTGCGAGCTGAAAACTTTTCTCCTGTCTCCGACCCGAGCAAGAGCAAGATCGAGTTCCGTAAAGCGCGGTCAGTCTGGAAGGTGCTGCAGATGGAGAAACCCGTCTTCTCGAAGCACAGCGAGTACCAGCAATCCAAGTATCGGAAACGACAGAGAGCAGCGAGACCTCCCGTCCCGCTAGAAGAGCGTTGGCGAGTTGCTCTAGAAGCCTCCATCAGCATCGTAGATAACTAACTTGTAAATCGCAGTCCACTTCAACTTGCACCAGAAGCTGTAGCCATGTGCAACGATGTAGCCATGTGCAATAGTATGTATACACCCCCGTTTATGATCATCGATAAATTACCATGTAAATTACGCCATTGATTGGCTCGCCATCACCAATTCTCGTCCACCATGGCGAGCTCGCCGATCACAAAGCAGGAGTTCCTGGGAGCGGTGACGCTTGTGGCATTCTCGTCCGATGGATCTCTACTGTACGTGGGTATAGGTCCCACAATTTTTCTGTATAGCGCCGCCACCGGTGAGCTGCTGGGCGAGCACAACGTGTTGACACGAGGCATCCTGCACGGCTGCGATGTCGTTGAAATTCCTGACCCCAGCACTGCAACGAGCCCGTTTTCAGGCGCTTTCTTCGGTCAGAAACGCGTGTCATGTTTCCAGAACCTCCCGCAGACCCCTGGGGCTGCACGGGGATTGAGGAGTTCGTGGTACTGGGCAAACCGAAAGTGTTTTGCGACTGGGTGTTCGATGTGCAGTTGTTGGTGGATGATTTTGCGTTGGTGAAGGATGAGAACAAGAAACAATTGGTTGCTGTGGGCCTTGCACACAACTTGGTGCAGATTTGGGACCCCGTGCGCAACGATATTTTGCGCAGTGTGCAGTGCGCTGAGCGTTGTATTCTGTACGCGTTGGCATTTCAAGGACGGTCGCTCGATGAACTTGTGGTCGCTTCAGGAACGGTCTTCCAGCAGATTTTGCTGTGGAATCCGATGGAGAAGAGGTGTGAAGAGACGAACTCAGCTGTGGAGCCTGCGCAACGGCTGCATGCTCACGATGGCGTGCTGTTCAAGCTAGCGTGGTCGTCGGATGCGCGCTCATTGGCTTCTGTCTCGGACGATCGCACTGTGCAGCTTTGGTCGAACAATGGAAAAACTACGGCGGAGCAACTCCACTTACCACGAACGGCAAGCCGTGCAGAACTGCTTGAGGGTGAGTACTCTCCGGTGTTCCGAGCCTGGGGTCATACGGCACGTATTTGGGATGTATCTTTCTGGGAACGCGGTGTGGTGACGGCGAGCGAGGATGGTCTTTGTAAGCTATGGGATGTCGACGGCAAATGTGTCGCCACTTTGCAAGGACACGTGGGCAGACACGTATGGCGTGCTGGTGTCCACCCTTCGCAAAAGGTGATCGCTACGGGAGGTGGTGACGGTTCTGTGAAACTCTGGGATATCAAACGCCAGCTTATGTCCTCATCCGACGGTGGAAGCGACTTGTGTAAAACTATCCGTGTTCCTATTACGGCTCCATTTACTGCATTGAAAAAGAAGAAGGGGCCGTCATCTCACAGTGTGCGCAACATTGTCATCAACTCTCTCGACAGCGGTAATACGGCATTTGTAGCCTCAGAGCATGGCGAGATTTTCCGTCTGAACCTGCTTTCACTCCAAGCAGAACTCTTCTTTACGACCCCACCTGTCGACGGCGCACCCGTTCAAGGACGAGTTGGTGGGTTGTCCACATTTTCAATTGATTTTCGGGGCGATACTTGCTGCTTGGCGACATAACGGGTCGTGTATGCATCGTTGAAGCATCCACGGGTAATCTGATAAATTCGTGGACTACACAAGCCAATGTTCGGATCATGAAGATTTGGTGGGAGCAAGAAGACGCTCTTTTCGTTAGTAGTGCTAGTGGAGTTCTCTCTGAATGGAAGCCAACCATCGCAGAGGTAAGTGAGGATTTGGCATCACCCTCTGTGACGATGAACCTTGTAGCAACGTTCAAAATTCCAGCGAAGAGCTCAACGCCATCAATCCTGGTGGTTGACAAGTTGTCCACAAGGAATATTATTGGAGGTGATGGCCATGGAAACGTGTATGTGTTCCATCGCTCGCTTCTTGCAATCAACAACCACGAGAAATCGACGGCAGTGCAACTTCCAGCACACGTGCTCAAAGGTGTCCACGGACGTGAATTGGTGGCATCACTTCTGCTGTCCCGAGAAAAACACGATGCGTGTACCGTCATGCTATCTGGGGGCCACGACGGCTACATTTGCTCATTTGCACTAGAAGAAGACGCGTGCGGAGCGCTATCTGCTGTACAGGTGGGGCGTGAATCTATCCGTGGTATCTCCACAGTCAAACAACTTTGGTGGAGTCCATCTACTGATGGCGAGACTACGAGTGATCTCATGGTGTTTGGTTTCCATGCAGCACAAGCTGTTCTGCACAACTTTTCTGCGCAATATCGAGTTTTCAACGTTGAATGTGGTGGTTGGCGCCGTCCGCACGCGCTTTTTACCGTAGAAGATGAGGATTCGGCGCTACCTCATCACACATTTGTGTTCACGCCCCCGGCAACACAGAAACAGCAGGTTGACATCAAGGTGCATTCGACTCTGTTGAGTGGGGTCGATATCTCTGCAGTCTCAAAGCCCCCAACTTTCTCAAAGTGCTGTCTACACGACCATCATCACGGCCGAATGACGACGTGCGTAGTGTTCCTTGGAGATGAGCGACTGGTTACAGCAGCAGAGGACAATAGTCTCATGCTGCATCGTCGTCGCGCTCGTAACAGCCAAGACAAAGGCAAAAGCTTGCGCTGGGACAGTGTGGCCACTGGAACTGCGCACACCACTACTGTGCGAGCGCTTACAACGTTCCGACGCACAAATGACGATGGCGTCGAAGAGCACATCATTATCTCGGGTGGTGGAAAGCAACGCCTGAATGTTTGGCTAGTTCGGGGAGAAAACGACCTGCTTCGGCATATCTGCGGTCACGAGCCAGCTAATGCAGCACAGGATCATCGCATTCTTGGCCTCGCAACTTTTTCTATCTCGTCCGCCTCGGGTGAATATCGACTTGTGGCGGCTTGCAACTCCGAGGGTTCTATCCAGCTTCTGCTGCTGGACGTGAATCATGGCGAACTTTTCGAGCTGGGCGACTGTCGATCAACGTCAAGAAAACCCATTCTGTCCTGTGTTGGCTTTCAAGAAGGCGCTGGTGATGCAATGGTTGCCGGAATAGCAGTTGGCTCCACTGACGGTTTAGTGACGCTGTGGGATTTAAGTGCCCTCCTTGAGGAGATCGCAACGCTTTTTCTATCCGACGGAGGCGTGGAGCTGTTCCGTGAAAAACTACAGGAGCTGGTTTGCGGCATGCAACCGAATGGCAGCTACTTGGCGCACGACATGGGCACGAACTGCATCACTCTCGTTTCATACGTGAAAAGTACAAGTGAAGGAAGCCTCGATGTCACTCTTATTAGCGGTGGAGATGACCAGAACCTGTCCCTGCGTGAACTTCGCTTCCCAGCGTTCCAAATGCTGTCAGAGGCTCGGGCGATCAATGCTAGCGGCTCAGCTATCAAAACTGTTGCATGCATTGACGGTCAGGACGTCTTTGCCGCCGGCTACGACCAGCGTGTGAGCAAGTGGAGCATTCATCGCGATGAGAATGGCAATAAGGTGGAGTGGCGAGGGGCTGCGTTCTCGGAGTGTGCCGATATCGCTGATCTCGCAATCCGGCAAACCCCAGCTGCTGACGAAGTTGCTGTTGTCGGCCAAGGCCTGCAAATGATACAGTTCCAACGCAATTAAAGCTACTCGAACAGGGATGCTATAGCGTTAGTTCAGCAATGAGTCACACGTGGGGCATCGAGCGAGTGAATAGAATCGCATGCATTTTTCTGGGGTTTTGTTCCTAGGATAATATCCACATCGCCAGCTTTAGAAGAATGGACCAACACGTAGCAGCAAATACTTCTTGTCGTGGTTGAGGTGGCGGTTCAGCTTCCCTTGTCTCTTCACCTAGCACCAACTCCGTCGAAGAAACAACTGCAGAACCCCGCAGCTCACAGCATTGGAACACTTGAGCTTCAGTCCACCACCGCGACGACGAAAAAATCTTCAACCAAAATCCAGTCTCCGCACGCCGACAACACGTGCGGCCTACTGACCGAAGGTGTTCTCGCCGCTGTAGGTGATGTAGAGGAAGCCATCCACATCTTTCTGTTCTTCGTAAATGTTCGACATCAACGCAGCTATAAGAGGCACCACCACGTCAACAAAAACGTAAGTGAACAGAATCAACTAAACTGTAGCATCGAGGGCCGTACCGGTGGGTGGGAGGACGTTGTTGATGAAGATGAAGATTGCCTTCTCGGGGCTCAGTTTGATGCGCTTCCGGATCACGTACACGAACTGACCGACTGTCAGATCGGCCGGCACCAAGTACTTCTTCTTGTCAATGTCCGGGATGTCGCTGCGGTCCGCCTTCTCACAAATCACCTGCAAATGTCCTGCTGTCAGTTACTGGCACACTAGACAACCAGCTATACACTGAACTCCACGCACCGGAATTCGGTCCGGGTACTTGGATCGGATGCGCTGCGCTTCGGCTTGGCGCTTCTCTGCAAAACCGACGCCATCAAACGTCGTTAACGCTTCCTGTCTGCAACTTCAAGAGGCGAAGAGACTTGGCACGTACCGAACGGGTGCTCCTTCTTGAACGAGCTCATCGTTGCAGCAAAAAGGCTGGCGGTGTCTTCTTCTCGCTAGTGTTTCTCCGAGGTAGTTACGTCTGCAAGCAAAAACAACAACGCAGCGCCTCCAGTCAGTCTCTAGGACGCGGTACCTCCGAGCGAAAGGTCGCTGCACACTATTAGCACCCCCAAAGCGCACGCTGCACCCCCAACAGACGCTAAATCCAAGCGCAAATGCAGGCGTGGTTCGGTCTGTCGCAACCCGGCCCACAGAGCGAGTTGAGAGGTGCGAGCTGCTGCTACGCTACCGCCGCACACGCGCGCACATGCCAGGTCGTGGGAGGCACAGCGTGGCGAGCGCTACCGCGAGCAGAGCCGCAATCTGGTTACATGTACTTGCCTTGGACGTTTCTTCTCGGCTTCCCCACTTTCTTTGTGTGAGGGAGCCTTCGCCGGAACAAAAGCCACTACAAATGCCCAACCCTAGGACGCGAATAAGGCTAATCTGTAGTGTGAGGGACATTAATTCAGGGCTCTATGCCTTTTCGCAACGTTGGTTTGAGGGGATTTGTATGGATCAGGTCTTCGAGAAGGGTACGTAATTCACCTCCGATTTGAAGTCAAATTGCTTTGGAGGACGAGAGACCATCACTCTGCAGGTTGAACCATGCGAAACTCGGCGGAATATGCGATGCCAGGTATTATAGTTGTCCAGGAGCTTCTCGATGCAGGACATCGTGGCGATACGAAGAAGGAAAGGTGCACGCATGGGGTCACTTCTTGTTCGGGCGACTTCTTTCGCCGTGCCCACTGCAAAATCAACATGGAGCAGATTGGATCAGGCCGGCGATGACGCCGCGCCAGGAAGGCAGATGGAAACGTCGCGGTGACTTGCAAAACAAGGCGAGGCGAATGTGCTCCAGCTTGGGCTGGGCGATTTGTATCGCATAACGGTAAACTCGACTCTGCGCGGGGACTGATTTGCATCGTGCAAATTGCATGGTGGGCAGCGCTGCACCTGAGCGGCTCGACGATCACCTCGCTCGAGTCCGAGTTGAGTGACATCGGCGGGGACGGGGACATCAAAACCACCATTCGGTATTTATACATGCATATGTATCCCTACTGCAATGAACGTCGGATTCGCCGCATGCCGAGATGCATTCATGGTCACGAAAGAGGTATCCGATGTGAGCAAGGCGTTGCTGTAGTGCAGCTCGCGCTTCAACATCACTCCACAGCCATCACAGTGTGGCAGACACAACTCGAAGATAGATGGCTGCGTCGCGCCACGCTGAGGCCTGCGATTGGTCGAAAAAGGGTGGTAAAATTGTAGAGTGGAGTGCTTTTCACTTGGACTTTGTATTGGACCAAATCCACTCAATTTCGCCACACCATTTGAGTCGACTCAAATCACATTTTGGACACAGGTTCCTTACAAACACCAAGAGGTGTTTTGAAAGCGCAAAAGGGATAAAACCTCTTGAAGCCGCTATGGACTCCCGGAGCGGACGTTATGAACAGATTTGTTCTTTCTCTGGTGAAGCCTTCTCCGGGAAACCACACGCAGACTCGACGCGGACCCCGCACCACAACCCAAGAACGCGCCAGCCGCTTCCTCCCTCTTTCTGTAAGTGTCGGCGTCAGCTGCGTGCGTCCTGCCTCGCCGTGCTCTTCCCCTACTTCCCCTACCGGACGCTTGCCCCCTTCGCTTCACCGACTGGTCGAACTGCGGATCCTCGATCTTTCCTTGGATTTCGAGGGGTGAAGCAGGGAGAATCACGTAGAATGGGAACCCCCACTTACTCAGTTGCTGCTTGGTGCTGCAGATTAAGCGTCTTCACCCGCCGCTTCCTCCAACATGAACCCCGAATAGTACGTCCAGGGCTAAGATCTAGCCAGCTGAACAGCAAGACTAACAAGAGGCTGTTGCGTGCAGTGACTACCTGTTCAAACTGCTGCTGATCGGTGACTCCGGCGTCGGAAAGTCGTGTCTGCTGCTCCGTTTCGCGGACGACACGTACACGGAGAGCTACATCTCGACCATCGGCGTGGACTTTGTGCGTGACCCCCTTCCACCCTTCCACCAGACTGCTGAGGAGGGGTCATTTAATAGCAGGATAGCTGACTTATACTTCTGTGATTTATCCAGAAAATCCGTACGATCGAGCTGGACGGCAAGACCATCAAGCTCCAGATTGTACGTTTGAGGGAGATTTTTCCACCTTTCTGGGGTGACCAACGAACACGCAGCTAACATTTAAAGGTTACTTTTGTAGTGGGACACGGCCGGCCAGGAGCGTTTCCGCACGATCACAAGCAGCTACTACCGCGGTGCCCACGGTATCATCGTGGTGTACGACGTGACGGACCAGGAGTCGTTCAACAATGTGAAGCAGTGGCTGCATGAGATTGATAGGTGCGTCCCAGCTCTAGATTTGGAAATCTCGCGGAAGGAACTGATTAATATGTCGCTGTACTTTCAGATACGCTTGCGAGAACGTCAACAAGCTGCTGGTCGGTAACAAGAGCGATCTGACGGCCAAGCGTGTGGTGAGCACGGACGCCGCCAAGGAGTTTGCCGAGAGCTTGGGCATCGAGTTCCTGGAGACCAGTGCCAAGAACGCCGCCAACGTCGAGAAGGCCTTCATGATGATGGCTGCTCAGATCAAGAAGCGCATGGCCAACGCCCCTGTGGCCCCCAAGGCTGGCGTCAAGTTGACGCCCGGCCAGCAGGTTCCGTCCAACGGCGGGTCGAAGTGCTGCTAAGCAGTGTCGTTTAGTCCTGTTTGCCTCGCGTCGCACGCCAGCTGATTTGTCTGCAGTCTACGTTCGGCACCTTGTGCGCCGAGGCACGAGATGAGAGCTGAGTTGTTCCCAAGGAACTCAGGGGTCAGGACAGGATAAAGATCAACAAAGCTGGTGCGCGGCGCGGGTGAATGGCTGTTCGAGGATTCAGTGGTGTTTGGAAAAGGGCATCGAGCTGCGCTTGTTTAGGTCAGCTTTTTACCCTTCTACAAGATTTCGCTTTCTCGGTTTTGGCTGAAAGGAACGACAACGAATGCTACGCTGGTTAGTTGTGACCCTATACATGGTATATTCTTTCTCTTTTACAAGCGGGTGTTCGAGCCTTGTTGTTGCTTTCTTCGGTTGTAGTACATTGTAATGGGCTTCGGGGATCATCTGTAGATCTGCAAACGAAAGCTGCTGCGTCGCTTATTTCTTTGCCTTTGAGAATGCAACGCGCAATGAGCTTGTTGCGTGAGAATCCTTGTAGACGAGATACTGAATTCGGGCTCACGCTTTTTGCGTTTGACAGACTGCAAGATCCATTCTGAGGGGCAAGCAGTTTGCTTCAGCGATGGTAATTAGCATATCCTCTGTAAGCGATGGCTTACCTGGACTCACGAATTTGACCTTGCCAGAGCTCTATCGAATCAGCATTCCAGATTAGATGCGACTTACATTCCTGTTTTGCAAATACAATCCCTACCTTGAGCACTTTATCTGCCTTGGACCCGTTCAGGTTGGTACCGACAATGTGCGTGACTCGTGTGGCGGCGAGCATGGACCTGAAAACAATTTACACAACGACTGTCAATCAAATGATCGTCGACACGGTTGGGCTTCACACGTACGCAACGTTTCCTCCATGTTCCTGCACCAACTTCGCCAGGTAGTACCTGCACCACACAACGAAAGCGGCATCCAACGTGAGCAGTTGAGCATACAGTGTGCTACCAGGCAGCTCTCGTATAGACGTACGACGACACTTTGCCTGTGCGTCCATTGAACACAATTCGACAGCCCTGTCGAGAGACAAAGTCAACCACAGCATCGCAATCCGCAGCGAATGCAACATCCAAACCTTGAAAATAGCCGACTCCAGAGCTCTCTCTTTCTCTATAACAGCATCAAGAGTAAAAATCACGTGAGCGCTCATGTTGCAGTTGCATGTCCAGCTTACTTAAGTACTACTCACTCTTGCTGTCGCCAGTTTGCGGACGCTTCTCCAAGAAGAACTGGTCCTTCTTCTGCTCGGACCAGCGTCTCCTGGTCTCTTCCTCTTCTTCTCTCTCTCGAGCACTCTTGACGCGCCGCTCATTGCGCGACGTTGGGCCACTCGGCCCATTCACAGCAAACATCGCTGACAAAAAATCAAAAGTGGTCCAGATAAGGCAAGTTTTGACCAATTTTTGCCACGGACAAAAAATGAGGACCAAAATTATAGTCTTTAGTCCCATGGGGGTACGCGTACCCCCACATTCAAGAAAAGACGACGAAGATGGAGATCGCGGGGCAGTTTGCGGCGCCTCATGGCCAGCCTTACGCGGCCCAGCAGCAGCGTGAGGCGCCCGTGACCAGCATCGACACGGAGCACAACGACATGATCTACGACATCCAGCTGGACTACTACGGCAAGCGTTTGACCACGTGCTCGTCGGACAGGACCTTCCGCGTGTATGACGTATCCAAGGCGATAGTAGCGGGTGGAGACAGCGACGAGCACTCGGCGGCCAAGGACGCGCAGCAGCCTCAACAGGAGCAGGAGATGCACGTTCTTCAGCACGCGGTGCCTCTGGTCGACGACTCGGCGGCCCCGATCCACCGTGTGGCGTGGGCCCACCCCAAGTTCGGTGCAGTACTGGCACTGGCTGCCCAGGACGGAAAGGTCTACGTCTACAGGGAGGAATTGGTCCAGCAGGGTACCGGGGGTGTCGGCAACGTGACAGAATGGCGTCTGAAGCACGTGCATGACTTCCACTCGCTCGCTGTGCTCAGTGTGGCCTGGGCGCCGTACGAGTACGGCTTGTGTCTGGCGTGTGCGTCAGCGGACGGGCAGGTGTCGTTCCTTACTCGCATGCGCGAAGGATGGGTGGTCTCGTCCAGCTTCCGCAACTCGGACGAGGGCATGGGCTGCACGGCGGTGAGTTGGGCGCCGTACAACTCGTTGGGATCACAGGGGCCCAAGGACCCGTTCAACGTGTTGTAACCGGATCGTGCAATGACGCAGTGACTATCTGGCAGCTTGTTACTGCTCCTCAGGAAGGCGGAAATGCTGGCAATAGCTACTGGGAGGTTGTGAAGACGCCCTTGTACGGACACAATGACTGGGTTCGTGACGTGGCGTGGGCACCGAACG
Source organism: Phytophthora hibernalis (assembly GCA_012656075.1). NCBI lineage: Eukaryota > Oomycota > Peronosporomycetes > Peronosporales > Peronosporaceae > Phytophthora > Phytophthora hibernalis. The sequence continues at coordinate 417,054 of JAAKBF010000247.1, forward strand.
TGGGGATCCCGGTGAACGTGATTGCGTCGGGATCGGACGACCACACCGTGCGCGTTTGGACTCAAGACGAGGCGGATGGAGAGTGGGAGTCGCACGTGATGCACAGCTTCCGCGCGCCGGTGTATCGGATAAGCTGGTCTCTTACGGGCTCTGTGCTCAGTGTGGCTGCTGGGGACGACGAGGTCACCTTTTGGAAACAGCAGAGTAACCATGAGTGGACACAAATGTCGTCTGTAACCGATCAGGGAGCAGCTACAATCTCGAGTAACTAGATGCGAACAGCTTGTCGTTGACCTCCTAGCTGTACGGCTTGGTGATCGCTGCTATCGTACGAATACTAGGGTCACTGGTGAGCATGAGTTTATCATCACCGCTTTATTTATGCCTGGTTCACGGTCATGCCAAGTTACGACGACGTATGGTAGACGCGCATAGCGTATGATGCAACGTCTAGCAGCTGAAAGTGCTCACTGGCACCATCCACGAGCCTTTTGTCAGCCTCAGCAATGCGCAGACAGATCTTGGCCTTCTTCACGTCGTTGAGTTTGTCCAGTGCCAGCACGTCGTCATTCAGCTGCCGCAAAATTGTCAGCACCGGGTATCCAGCCAGGAGAATACTCTCAATGTCCGTCTTCATCTTCTCAAAACTGTTGGAGCCCACAGAGGCCCAGAACTGCTCCAGCAGCTCCGGTGGAGCAAGGCCCGCGACAGCAATAACGTCATCCTCCGACAGATTATCCTCTCCACAAAGCTGTTTGGCACTCTGGAGGTAGTTAATTGCCTTACGCAAGTCTCCATTCGAGCACTCCAGCAGCGAATCCAGCACCGAGTCCGACACGTTCACGTGCTCTTCTGAGGCGATAAAGCGCACACGAGACGCCATGGAGGTCTTTTCCAGCGGCGCAAAGCGGAACTTGGCGCATCGTGAGGCCACAGGCTCAATGATGCGGCTCACGTAGTTACAGATGAGGCAGAAGCGCGTGACCTTGGAGTAGTTCTCCATCATGCGGCGTAGTGCCGACTGCGCGTCGCCCGTCATAGAGTCTGCCTCGTCCAGCACAATGATCTTGAAAGGCGGCAGGCCGCTGGCAGTGCTGATGGCGCCTTGGGCGAAGCTCTTGACCTTCTCCCGCACCACCTTAATGCCTCGGTCATCGGACGCGTTCAGCTCCAGGAAGCGGCCGTTCTTGCGGAAGTCCGGGCCAAAGAGCTGACGTCCCACAGCGACGATGGTGGACGTCTTGCCCGTGCCTGGAGGTCCGTAGAACAGCAAGTGCGGCAGCTGTCCATTGGCGATGGACGTCTTGAGGGTCGCCACCACGTGCTCCTGGTGCGAGATCTCGTCCACGTTCTTGGGACGGCTACAGTGCAGCAATAACGGAGTAAAACCCGTCAGAAAATCGTGGACAGACTGGAGTCAATGCAGATGCAGATGGTGCACGTACTACTTCTCCACCCAGGGCAGCACGGGCGCCGGGAGCTTGGCCTTGGACGACGTGGAGCTGAACATAAGCTATGATCCTGGACTGGTTCGCGCCACTTTGCGTGCGTAACCTCCGTAACCGGTTACGCATGGGTACGCTTGTCAATTTGAAGTCGCTTTCAAACATCGACAAGAAGTGAGTGACCGAAAATTCTTCACAACTGCAAGAAAATGGTGGAGGTTGAGGAGACGTTTGTCCTGACGAGTGTACGTTCTGTGTGCCGCGTATGGCCCCATGTGGAAGCTCTGCCCCATGTGGTACAGCTCATTCACGCGTACACGGAGAATATCTCGTTGGTTGCATTGCCAACGGCGCTCAAGCGAGGAGAAACACATTTATTCTATCAGGTGCTCCGTGCTGTGGAGAAGAGTTCTAGTCTTTTATACCATGAAAAACTGCGCCAGTACCGACTGGCGATGCATTTGGTCCCAACCAAGATGACAAGGCAAGACGACGCCTTGAAGGCAATGAAAGAGCTGTACGCTCGATATCCTGGCGCTGTGGATTCAGGCACTATATATGCTGTGTGTGAGATGGCGGAGATGTCGGTGTTGAAGTGGCTGTACGCTTGTGAGCCGTACTTGCTGTTCAAAAGTTCAACTGGAGCGAGGAAACGTTGTTCGCTTCCGCCTCTAAGAAGGGTCGAGAGGATGTGGTTCGCTGGCTGGTGAAGCTCTTTCCCGATCACGTCCGAAGTCTAGAGCATGCTGCTGAGGGAGGACACTTCAAGATGATCAAGTGGTTGATGAAGCATGCGCAGTGGAATGAACAATCGCTTCGTTGTGCGTTTATAAATGCTGTTGCTGAATGCCACCTCGAGACTGCTAAGTTCTTGCACAAGACAGACCCTTCGATGCGAAAACATACATATGGAAACGTATTGGTGCCAGTGGCTTCAAAAGGAAATCTCGCGATGCTGAAATGGCTCCAAGAGATTGACTGTACGTTTGACTATCCGCTTGTTCACGCAGCAGCGTCTGGCGGTCATCTGGGAATATTACAGTGGCTGCAGACTACCTCCTGCACATTTCGCTCTGAATATCCGTTTGGTTGCATGAACGCGATGGACTCCGCTGCGGAAAATGGACATCTGGAGATCGTAAAGTTTCTTCATGCAAGAGGTAAAGAAGGATGCACGACAGAAGCAATGGATCGAGCTGCAGCGAATGGACATCTTGAGGTGGTGCAATGGCTACATGAACATCGCACTGAGGGTTGTACGACCGACACTATGAATTCGGCCGCACGAAATGGGCACGTGGCCATCGTGGAGTGGCTGGGTACTAATCGCAGTGAAGGCACCCGTCGAGAAATGGACGAAGCAGTGGCATCCAACCATGTGGAGGTGGCGAAGTGGCTCTACGAACACCAAGGGCAAGACTATCCGGACCAAATCGTGGACAAAATGGCTGGGGCTGGCAATCTCGAAATGATAAAATGGTTGCATCAGAACGAGAAGGGAAAATGGTCCAAGAAGGCCATGAATGAAGCTGCAAGCAACGGCCACCTCCATGTTGTCGAGTTTCTCTATGAAAACCGTTGCGAAGGATGTACTAAGCAAGCCATGAACAACGCCGCTGGAAACAACCACCTGGAGGTTGTTAAGTGGCTGCACTTGAATCGACAGGAAGGCTGCTCCGTGTTGGCAATCAACAATGCATCGACAGCGGGACATCTCGAAATGGTGAAATGGTTGCACGCGCATCGACGGGAGGGCTGCTCAGCCGCTGCGATGACTGGAGCGGCTCGAAATGGTCATGTACGGGTGATGGAATTCTTGGCCGCCCACTTCTCGGTGAAATGGCTGGACACCGCAATGAAAATGCCATTGAGAAGGGGCACATGGCGGCCGTCAAGTGGCTGCACTCACACTTGCAGCCGTTGTCCCGAAACGACGCTGCAACTGCAGCCCGCAGCGACAACATTGCTGTACTCGAGTTCATCCGCGCCAATACCGAGGGGTGCATCACTCCGACCGTCTACTACACAGGCAGCGGCAACAACCATCCCGAGGTGGTGAAATGGTACGAAGACCACTACGGCAACCCACGCAAGCGCAAACACGCGTAAGTAAGGCAAGTTGAAGTGCGTAATTTTCCAATTTTAATACGTACTTAAGTCACCTCGCACGGTATTTTTGGTCCAGCCCGTACGCCACGTAGCAAATCGTAAATTCCCTTGAGTATGAAGTTCTTGCGCATGAGCTTGGGGCTGCTGCTGTGCGTGGTCACGCTCCTTGTGGCGCTGCAGCCGTCTCCTGCAAGCGGCAAGCGTCTGGACCACGCGTCGTTCGACAAGCCGTTCGACGACATCGACGGCGAGGGCCTGCGTCAGATCGGAGACAAGTTCGACTACGGCGGAGACACGGCCGTCAACCGCCACTTCGCGCGCCTCACGCCCGACCGCCAGAGCAAGCGCGGCCACATCTGGGGCAAACAGACGCTGGCGGCCAAGGAGTTTGCTGCGGTGCTCACGTTCCGCATCAGCGGCCAAGCCAAGGCCTGGTTCGGAGACGGCCTGGCGCTGTGGCTCACCACCAGCAAGTACGTGCAGGGCGGCAACCACGGCTTCATCGGGGAGTTCAAGGGCATCGGCGTCCTGTTCGACACGTTCGTCAACCAGGAGCACAGCGGCGGCCACAAAGACGTGACGTTCTTCGAGAATGACGGGTCCAAGACGCTGGACGAGCTCAACGACATGGGAAAGGTCGGCTGCATGGCGCCAGGTATCCGCTACCACGAGAAGAACGCGGCCTTCAGTCCATCGCTCAACATGTCCAGGGCCAAGATTACGTACACGCAGGCGGACCAGCAGGTCACGATCCTCATCGACGCCGACGCCTCGGGCAACTGGGTCAAGTGCTACAGCCAGCGGCTGAACATTGGCGACGACTGGATGACCGACGCGTACGTCGGCATTTCGGCCTCTACTGGTGGACTGGCTGACAACCACGATGTCATTTCGTTCAACATCTACGAGTACGTTGGGTGAGTGTGGCTTTGTGGATGGAAGCTAACTATTTATTTTTTAGTGATGTGATCGACTCGCTCGCGGAGAAGGAGGATGAAAAGAAGCGCAACGCCGTGGATAAGGACTTGGAAGCTACTCTGAGCAAGGGCAGCAACGACGATAAGATGAAGCTGGTGAAGCGGAAGTACGCGCAGCTGCTCGAAGACTTTGAGTACCAGTTTACTGCCCTGAAGGAGTCCACGGAGAACACAATCCAGAAGTTGAAGGAGCAGGGTGCCGAGGACGAGAAGCGTATTGACGAACTTGAGGCCTGGGCGAACGGAAAGGTAGTGGAGCGGGTGCACAGCACCGTGAATGCCATCCGCGACCAGGTGGACACGCAGCTTGAGGAGACCGTGAAGGAGACGGCGGCCAAGTCCAGTAGCTGGAAGACCCCGTTCTTCGTCATTGTGTTCATCATCGCCGGCATTGTGGGTGCTGGATACAAGAAGTACCAGGACCTTCGCAAGACGCACTTCCTGTAAGGCAATTACGTCTGTCACAAGATTTATCATTGCTCACTTGCTCCGGTGTTAGACGCCGTCTGTCTGTCACAATAGTCGGCAACGTGCAGACTCAACTACATGTAGGAGATAGAATCGCCTGGGGGCCAAATGGTAGCTCGCTTCATGTTTTCTGGACTTGCCCGTACCGACTTCCCATTTGAAAGTTATTGTGAAGTTTCCACAAGACATGTCTGAACAAACCTCGACGCGGAAGTGAATGCTATGGTACATCTATTGTATCGTCGTTACGATTTGATCAAACACTTGCATTGAATTTTGTACTGCGCGGGGCAGAGGCAGCTTGAAGCTAATTAAGACGCCAATTCTTCATGCACGTGCTCGCACACTCGGCAAACACACGACGGATCATAGGGCACTTTCCACGGCGAGGGTAGGAAGGAACCATAGCGACAGCGCAATGCGAACCATGGCATGAACGCTGAATGACTCGGGTTAATGTTGTCGCGATGCGCGAGGTAAAGCAGCACGACAGGCTCCAACACGGGCGGCTTCACTTCAGCAATCTGATTACCGGACACCACAAACCAAATGGCATCTACGAGGAGATCCTTCGAGAACTGGTTAGCTCGAGCCTTGAGAAGCAACAAATCTGCAAAGTACAACGCCAGCTGACGCTGTTCAAATGGGAGGGTATTTCCATGTTCCTGGTTGCCTTCATCGTGAAGAGCGTAGAGCTTCTTTTGCAGCACGTCAAGAATTGTTGGAGCCATGACACTGAAGTTCAGGAGCTGCAAAATCTTAAGCTCAAACCCGAGTATTTCCTTCCACGTCCACTGTGAGCAAAATCGAAAACATAATCAGCTTTCTCGTCTACATGTACATCCCAGAAGATACACTCTTCCACGTACGTTGCTGGTGTGTCTCCGACGCTGCAGAATCTCCTTGATGCTCTTATCATAAATGGTCGTCGGCGTCTCTACGAACTTGACAGCAATCCACAAGCACCTGCAATTGCAACAACCACATATCCCAGTCAGTACGACCGGTGCAAACTTCAACCACGAAACTCCTTACGAGATGCTCAGCGCCTCGAGTCTAGATGCCTCAATGCTCTGCAGCTTCAAATATCTGTCCAGCAGTCCCACACAAACGTGTAGCGTCTCTCGTGACAGCCCCAGCGCCGACGTGATGGTCAGAATGGCCGCCACCATTTCGTCGCGATGCGCAGCCGTGGCGAACTCCTCATTGCCCGGTGCTTGATTCTGGTTCTCTGTAATTCCCACGCGGTCCACAGACGTCGGGGATTCCGTTTTGACGCGCTTCAGCTGGTCGTCATCGTCGCGGAGCTGTTGGTTCGGAGGTGGACTACGAACAGGTATCTGATCCGACCGAGGTCGCTTGCGGTTTGTGCACATTCCACAGTAACCTTGACTTTGAAACTCTATCAGGTTCCAACAAGCATGCACGTGCAGAGCAGCAATGGAAGATATCTATAATAAGGACGGAGCCGCTGCGCGATGGCCGTGCAAGAAGGAACTGCGTCAACATCCAGGAGCTCATTGACGATTTTTGGCGCCGGTAGATACAGCCGTTACGATTTTCCGCGCGGTTTCAAGTTTGAACAACAAATTTATCGACGAATCAGCGTCGAGGTGGCTAAGATTCCGCCAATCGGAGAGCGTCTCATGATTGATGTGGAAAACACCATTCACACACGTCGCATGAATTTGGTTGGCAGGACGCCGGTACAGTGCAAGTCAATCGAGCGTCATGACCGCCCAGCCGTCTAAGAAGCAGCGCGGCAAGCTGAAAGCCGCCGAGACCAAGAAGGCGACGTCCCAGGTGCACGTCAAGTTCGACGACAACGGAGACAAACTTGTGCCCAAGAAGCGCGCGCGAGTGTTCAAGAAGAAGGATGTTGAGGAGGTGAAGGAGGGCGGTGGCAAGTCGGACCGCTCGCCGGAGATGATCCAGCAGGCCAAGTACTACTTGGAGCAATGGCAGAAGCGCGATGAGCCCAAGGCAGATGACGAGCTGCCCTGGAAATTCAAGGTTCGTTAAACGGCTCATTATCCGTTGTGGAGAAAATAGCAGAGCTGTATCTAACTCTTTATTGTGCTTATTTATTTTTGGTAATGCAGAAAATTAAGCAGCAGTGGGTCCTCACGTGGATGTACGAAGCTGATGTTGTTCCCAAGGTTATGTTTAGCGTCGTGCTGGAGTACCTCAACGGCATCCAAGGCGCTGCACGGACGGTGAGTGCTGTTGTGGTTGAAAGGGATTCGACTTTGCTGACCAGTGGCTGTTCTGTTTGTCTGTTGCAGCGTGTGATGGACTCGGCACAAGATGTCATTGACATTGGTGTTCCCGCGAAAGAAGAGGAAGAAGCTGCGGCGGAGGAGAAGGAGAAGATGCTCAGTATTAAACTCGCTCGGCGGCGTTACAAGAGAGCGCTGCAAGTTGCGGAGCTGCTGGCGTAAACTTTTTCCAAGTAGAAACAAAAAGTATATTCTTGCTTGTCTAGGTCCGATGTTGCTGCTTTGATTTTGGCTGAAAATCCTCGCATGGTTGTTACCAATGCAAAGCATTAATCTGCGTGGTCTCCGATGTGATCCGCAACCATATCGCGGAATCGATCAAGAGAGCAAAGGCCGTTTGGGGCCTCGCCTATTGCTAGGATTTCGCCGTTCAGACGAGCACGAACAAATAATTTTCCGTTCTCGTCTTCTAGCAGCTCGAGTGCAAGAGCCGAGGAGTACTCAGGCCACCAGTCGATGTTGTTGGTGATCTCGGCGTCCATTGTTCGCAGAACGGCTAAGAGCGATACATCATGCCCGCTGTAGATCACGAGTTTCTTGCTTTCGCTGTGTTCCCAGAGCGCCTTTTGCATCTGCAAGTCAGAAAACGAGTCACCTCTTCGTCAGATCACGAGCAGTGTTGCATCCGTCACATGAAAAGACGTTAGTATTACCTCACGAAGCACGTTGTGCATCAAGCGTCCGGCCACGAGTTTCAAAATCGTCCGATGCGAGTAGAACTGCAACACTCCGTCAGTATGTGCAACCCAAATATGTCCGTAGTCGTCCTTACCTGGTGGAAACGAAAGCCGAGGTGTCTTTCGGTGGTTTCACCATGAACCTCAGTGCCAGGGATGTACGGGGCCTGGTGAGCACGACGGCAAACGTAGTAGTCGGCCAGACTCATCCAGGTAAATGGAACCAGGCCCGAGTTAAAAGCCGGAAACAGCTTCATCAGGTCTAGCTTGACCGGGGCCATTTCGTGCTCGCGCGCCGCAAATTCAGCGTTGTCTTTTTCCAAGGCCGCCTTCATCTCCATGATCTCAGGGAAAACTCCGTACGCTGAATACACCAATTCCCGCAATAATACCACAATCAAACTTTCAGTCACTGTGTTCCCAAGGACAAGCACGAGGAATCGTGATCAACGACCAATTCCAGCACTCACTGTTGATGATATCTTTTTCGGCGGGAGCACACTGACTGGAGGGGTCAATTGGGGCTGGTCACGCAGTAACCCATCCAACAGTGCCTGGGCACTAAGTTGGGTGCGTGTGTACGCATTGCCGAATATCTGCACCTGTTCGGGCGTCACCTCATCCAGCCGCAATCCTTCTGTCTTACAAAACTCTCGCTGTACATTCCGTGAGTTCTGGGATTCCTGCTCTCGTCATTAAACTTCATCTCACAAGTTGGTCACCACGTTTCGTCATCTGCTCGATGCCTCGCGTCGTCAAGTACCCGAACGGTCGCTGCTGGAACGAGCTCTGCGCTCCGCCCAAGTGAACGCTGAACTTGGAACGGAGTTGTGCGAGTTGCGTGGCCTCGGGCAGCTGGTGGCCCCACAGGAGCGCCTCCTCCTCCTCTGAGCGAGCATTGTGGCTCCCTTTGAAGACGTTGAGCAATGGAGTGCGGTCACCGTGGCGGTGAACCACCTGCAGCTGGCGAAGACGCAGTGTCATCACGCTTAGAAGTATAAGATGTGTACACCACTCCAGTTATTGTTTAAAAACTGACGAAAGATTAATCTATTTCATAAGGATATGTATTTATGCAGACAAATTTGTAACAACATACGGCATTTGTAGTACTCAATGAAACAGACCATCTATTGATAGAGGTTGTTGAGAGCTCGCTCAAAACGGCAAGCCAGGATTAGCTTGTGTAAACCGAGCTCGGTGCATGTCTGCAGGGCACTCGCTACCCTCATCCGCTCAATATGGCGGCCACCACGCTGACCATGAAGGATGCACAGCGATGCTTCGACAAGGTACACCAACTCACATGTCAAAATGGATTCATGTTGAAGTTGTCTGTAGACGAATGTAGCCATCTATTCCCCACTAACCAGCAATTGTGTTGCAAACTCATCAGGAGCGTCGTTCATTCCTGCGCGACTTGGAGACACTGCGGCAGCAGCTGGTGAAGAAAGACCAAGGAGCTGCTCGTGCTTCGGCTGCAGCGAGTGCACACACGATTCAGCTCAAGCGAGAGATCGCGACGATGCAGACTGCAATGGCGGCAGTTGAAGCTGAACGTACCAAATTCCAACATCAATTCACGCACACCAGCTCCCTGCTGGAAACGGCACTGGACCAACGACAGGAGGACCAAGTCAAGCTTAGCCGTCTAAACGAGAAATTGCGGACGTGCGAGAAAAACACGCCGAGACCGTTGCGCTGGTAAAAAATGAGGGGCTGCAAATGTCCGCGCTACGCAAGAGGAGCGTCAGGCATTGCGAGCGAGGGTGGAACAGTTAAGGGAAGCTGGAAAGTGAGCGAAAGGAGTGGCAGAATGTGCATCGACCAGTGGCTGACGAACTGCAAAAGTTTAAGACTCGGCTGCAGCTCGTCGATAAGGAACTACAAGATGCACGTTACCGTGAACGGTCTAGCTTCCAGTTGAAGGAGAAAATGGGAGGCGAGGTGACTGTGTACAAGCGGAAGGTGGCAGATTTGTCGACAGCTCTACAGGAGGCGCTACAGACGAAGAGTGAGCAAAAGACTGAGCATTCGCTGATGATAAAGCACATGAAAGAAAAGTGGCGGGAGGTCCTGTGTAACCATCAGCACTCAAAGGAGCAATTGTTCATGCTGCAGGAAGACTACAATGGTTTGTTCCGCTCACGGACATGTATTGATCAGCAGAATGAACAGATCTACCAAGCCATGAAGCAAATGAAACAACGACATGAACAGATAATGAAGGCCAAAGAAGAGGAATGCTGGGAAATCGAGAAAAAGCACAAGAAGATTAGCTCCACGTGTTCACTATGTTCAAAGACTCCGGAGCAGAAAAAGCAAGAAGAGGGGATCAAGATGGATGCTGTTCGTGAGCAAACCCGGCTAGAAGTTACGAAGAACATGGAGCTCGAGCGCTGGGATCGCTTCCAAGAAGTGAACACGAAGTACTTGGATACGTGTCGACAACTGCAGACTGCTGTCGAGGAATCCGAGGTGCTTCGAAGCAAACACAAGACTCTGACGAAGCAACACGACGAGCTTCAAGAAGCAGAACAGAGGTTATCATGTATGCTAAAGGATGCCCAAGCCAAGGTACGCAAAATGAGCTCAAAGCAAGATGAGGAGACACAGCAAATGGAAGGGACTAAGAAAACGATCCAAGACCTGGTAGAAAACTTGACGAGCCTGACGACTGTGGTAAGTTAGATAGTTGTCCTAAAGTGTGGTCTTGTAGATTGGTGGGGAAGAATACGGAGTCGTTCTGGATCTAAGTGTTATGTGTGTGAACAGACCGCAGACCAGAGCAAAAGCTTCAAGAACTCGAAGCTATTCGACTAGAAGAGGTCAGTAGAACCACGGCATTTTAATATGTGTGTAGGAGAGTCTGAGTCTTCTTCCGTGTGCAGAATGAAACTTTGACGGTACAAATTCGAAGCCTCGAAGCAGACAAAATCTCAATAGCCCAAGACCACGAGCAGCTTACGAGGCGGTACGAGGAGTTTGTCGCGCAGTACGAGTTGCTCAAGCAGGAAAAATCAAAGCACTGGAATGAGATCGTTGAGGCGCAGTTGAGTGCAAACCTGCTGATCGAGGTACGAGTAAGGCTACGTATCGTGGAAGAATGCGACTCACTCCGTTCATTTCTAGGAACAGGCTCACACGATAGATGATCTGCTACAGGCGAAGGCTGATGGCACCTATGTCTCCCCGTCCAAGTCGAAATTGTCACTGAATCGCGTTGAATCATCGACTCGCACATCCGAGTCATTCACAGGCTTGGCAGGAAATGTGGTCACGCCTGCCGATCACGTTACTGGTAGCCTGGTTGCTGTCTTGCGTCAAGAATGCGAGGTGCTACAAGAAGAAGTAGCTCGGTTGAAATCTAGGCCTCGAGAAGACCGAATACCTTTGCACGGTGATGTCGAGAAGCGAGAGGGCGAACTCCTACATGAAATCAAAACATTGCAGCTAGAGCGGCAGAAGCTGACAAAACGCCTTGAGGAGCAAGCTCTTACAATCCACGAGCTGACACTTCAAGAGGAAGAAGACGATGAAGACGATGAACAGAGCTACGTGTGTAGCAATGGGCAAGATGATTTTGATCTGGGTCTGTCGTCCTGTGCAGATAGCTGTGCGTCGCCACCAGGTCGACCAGAAAATGATCGACGGACACCTGCTCAAGCATATCGATATTCATCCCGCCAACCAAGCGAGGGATTCTGGTTACCTCCTTCAAAATCTTCTGATCACGATAGAATTTCATCAGGGGGCCGTAGTCCTTTCGAAGAAAGCGCTTACGGTTTGCCTGCTGCGCGAGCCTCAAATTGAACAGTTAAAACAGTGTTGTTCTTTCATCTTGGTGAGTCACCCAACAGCATTTTACCAAACTCTTGGTCGACTCATAGGACCGGACAAACCAATCAGTACGCAATGCGAACATGACCAATCTCGCTTTCAGCTTGGATTCGGGCTTTTGCCAGCACCTTTCAACTGATCCGCCGTGTGTTTATGGTGTTCAAAGTGCAAGATATCATGGAGCAGAGCCATCCATGTTTAACCGCACCGAAACGCAGCCAGGATACTCTGGATGGCCGCCGTGCGTCGTATTGTATAATGCATTTTGCACATGTATTCTTGCCGCCAAGACTTGAAAATGTTTCATGGCAAACGCTGAGGAAATCAACAGCTCCAAAAGAAAGCCAGGCCGTGCCGTAGGTACCTCCTTGCCACCAGGTCGAGGCGGCCAAAGACACCTTTACCGACGTGTACCTCGACTCGAGGCTCGAGCCAAAAGCCAAAATGTTTCACGACACCGAGTCTAGACACGCGCTCTCGACATCTTTACATAGGCATCTTCGGCTGTGCTCGAGGAAAAGGCAAGAAAAGGAGCTCAGAAATGCTGATCCTGCGTGTTTTTGGCATTTAAAACGTGAGTTGCGTCGCGGCAACGAAGCATTCAAGTTGCAAGTTGCATCGATCGCTATTGCTGCCGTTGTGGGTTTTGACCATCTCGAGATCGCCCCGCGTTGTGGGGGCGAGGACTTCGATTCGAAGTCCTCGAAGTTCGATGGGGGTACTGACTGTCGGCGACGGACGTCTTCACGCTCGAGTCGCGAACATCAGCCACATGTAGTAAAATGCAATGGCTTGGCTAGCCGTGGCGGTACATGTACCACCACCGCACACCGAGCTTTGGTGGTGCCCGCAAGGTGACATAGTATTGCTGTATTTTTCGTGGGGTTTCGTCATTATGTGCCTGACGCCATGAGCGCCACGATCTACCTAAATGGACAGCGCTATTATAGTTGTCGGCCCGAGGTGACGACCGTGTGAATCGCACGTAGAGGACCATTTCCCAGAGCGAGGAGCTCTGGTTTGCGTGGAGGATAGTCGTAGTGCGCGTTTCTAGTTGTCGGAATTACATACAGAACTGTGCAAGCCATCTCCCTCCTTGCTCACCATCGCGGCAAACACCGCTGGGGTGGCGGCAATGAAGTGTCAAGTAAGACAGTGATCGGGTCGGTAGCGTCCACTCTCCATTTTGATTTTTGCAGTCCACTCCGAAGGTGTCTCGACCGCTATGGACCGCTCACGAAAACCTGGGCGTGGCAAGCCTAAAGACGATCTGAAAATCACCCCAGCCAAATCGCAGGCGCTCATCGACATCTCCACGCCGTCGCCCAATGCCCTCGCTTTCGTGATAAATCGACTACAACGACGACGACAATGATCAACATGAACCAGAACCCGCCGCTCCGAAGACCGGCAGCGACCAATTTCATGGATAGCAGCAAGTTCATGTCGATGAACGCAACCACCACCCACGCGGTTGGCAACTGCAGGAACAAAAACCGTCGTTCGCGTCGTCGCCGTGCCAATGTGGACGCCATGATGCGCTCGAATATGGTTCGCCAAAGTTTGACACTGTCGGCGGCGAGTGTCTCGACGCATTCCGACGCTGCTCGGAAGAAGTGCCGCGTTGCTCCACCTGCAGGTAAGGACGACATGTACGGCCCACCTCCTGGAAGTGACGTTGTGACTGTGCCGATCCCTGGCGACTGCAACTTCGAGCAGAAATACAACGTGGCCATGAGCATGGATGAGAAGGCGTACACGCCAATGGAGCAGCTGGAGGCGCTTCGTGATGCGATGGGAAACTTCATCGACAAGGATGGATACATCGAGCGCGAAACCTTTTCGAATGCCTTCGAGGTGGACGGCAACGATTTCGATGGATATGCCACGAGCACTGGCACGATTGACGGCAATGCCATTCTGATTGACGCCGTGTTGAAACTCGGAGTGAATGCCGAGCAGAAGTTGCGCTTCATCTTCGACACACTGGACCCAGACAACACGGGTTACGTGATCGAGGATCAACTCGTCCAGCTACTGGAGTCGAACTTTACCAGTGCTCACATTGATGTGGTAGGCATGGAGTTCAAGACGGTGGCGAAGCTCATGTTCCGCAAGGCACGGGTTCAAAATGACGCAATGACGTTTGAACAATTCTGCACGGTGTTCGAGCCGTACGTGACGGACTCCTACCACCTCGAGGAGGCTAAACCCGTGTACTCGGCCCCGATTCGCCCCAAGAGCAAGTTCGGTCAGTGGTACAGTGACAACAAGCTACGCATTTGGTGGCTCTTGTTCTACTTCATCGTCAACAACATCGCCTTCTGGGTCAAGTGGTTCATGTACGAGGTGGACCCTGCTATCGGTTGGGGTCTTCGTATCGCCCGTGCCAACGCGCAGGTCGCCATGCTTAACTGCGTGTTCGTGTTGCTGCCAATGTGCCGCTCCATCACGCAGGTCATGAAGCGTAGCAAGTTTTTGTGGCGAATCATCCCATTTGACGACCACATTGCCTTTCACATGATTTCGGGAAGCGTTCTGCTGATTGCCGGTCTCATTCACACGATCGCTCACGTGTTTAACGAGATCTACCTGTACCTCATCGCTACTCCGGACGAGGTCAAGCGATCCATTTTCGTCACTCGCCACGTTTCCACGTTTGTGAATGGTGAACGACCTCCGTTCACCACCATGCTGCAGGCACTCCCAGTGTGGACTGGTGTGATCCTTCTGGTTATCACTTGCATCTCGTTCCCTCTTGCTGCGATCCCAAAGTTCCGTCAAGGCAATTTCAACCTCTTCTGGTATTCGCACATGCTCTTCGGACCGTTCCTGGTGGTGCTGGCATTCCATGGAGCCACATCGTGGCTTGCTCGGTGTTCAGCTTACATTTGGATCACGCCTCCGTTCCTGATCTACCTGATTGAACGCCGTTTCCGCTACGCCAAGATGTTTGCTGCGCCTGTGCGTATCATGGAGGCTGTCGAGCTGGATGGCACCGTTGCACTGTTTATCGAAAAACCCCGCCGGTTCGTCTACAGACCTGGCATGTACTTGTACATCAACTGCCCTCAGGTTTCATCCCACGAGTGGCATCCATTCACAATTTCATCGGCTCCGGGTGACAACTACATCAGCATTCATATTCGCGTCTGCGGTGACTGGACGGATGCAATGGCTCGTGTGATTGCAGACTGCCACGCGTGCAATCTGCAGTACCCCGATGTGTATCTTGATGGTCCGGTTGGTGCTCCGACGCAGGATTACCATCGCTACAAGACCGTCATTTGCATTGGTGGTGGCATCGGCGTCACTCCATTTGCTTCGATTCTTAAGGATGTGGTTCATCTGTGGGAGGACAACCGTTGCTTGAATTGCAGCCATGTTCGTCACCCGGGCTCGTTCCAGATCCAGAAGTTGTATTTCCACTGGGTGACCCGTGGACAGGAGTCTTTGAGTTGGTTCGAGGGCACGATGAAGCAGATCGGTGAAATGGATCGTGACAATGTGATTGAGACGCACCAGTACTTGAGTACGGTTGTGCTCGGTGGCGAGGAAAACACGTCGCAGCTCAAGATGTTCCAGGAGTTTGTACACGAGCAGACTGGCAAGGATTTCGTTTCCGGAATGCACACGAAGCAACTCACGCACTTCGGTCGTCCGGACTGGGAAAAGATTTTCTCGGATGCTAGAGCCAAGCACTCTGGCGAGGAAGTCGGTGTGTTCTGCTGTGGACCCCATGAACTGGAGGAGGTGCTGGACAACATGTGCAAAAAGTACTCGTCTTCGAGTGCTGACGGCACAATTTTCGACTTCCACTCGGAGAAATTCGCGTAAGCAGATACCTCCTCACCCTCCACGCCTGCTGAACGAAAGTGGGCGTACCAATATTGTTCGATGTCGTCGTCGTATCTTTTACATTAGTGATGTTTGCCGAATACATGTTGTTCTAAGCATTTTCGGTCCGTTCACTGCGATACAAGCCATGGTTTGAAGCGCATTCTCGTTCGCAGCGTTTTAAGGGACAATGGACTGATGATGGGCATTCAGATACGACAGCTCGAGCTCAAACATGGAATCCCAGAGCTTGCCAGTCAAGAAGACGTGACGAGTCACCGGGTCGTAGGCGATTCCGTTCATCACCGCGTCCGTCTTGTACTGGGAGACCTTCATGGCCTCGGAATGGATATTGGCGGCCATGTTGGGTACCCAATCCAGGTCGATCTGCTCTAGCACGTCTCCGGTCGCGATGTCAATGCGCAGGATGTGGGTTTCAAACCACACGTTGGCCAGCAGTTCGCCCTCTACAAACTCCAGTTCGTTCACATTGGACACAGCCACGCCGTTCTTGCGGACGGTGATGCTGTGGTGCAGCGAGAAGTCGTCGCGCGGGTCGAAGAAGAGCACGTTGGCCGAGCCGTCGCTGGCGATGAGGAACTCGCCGTCTGTCGTGAGTCCCCAGCCCTCCTTGGTGGATGTCGTGAGGGGAACTGACCGATCAGCTGGAAGTCGTGTCGGGACAGCACTAGCACCTGCTGCGCCTTGTACGTCAGCGCGAACAGCTTGTCGCCCAACACAGTCACCCCTTCACCAAAGATGGCGTCGTCGAAGCGGAATTCCCGCAATAACGGGACGCTGTTCAATGCCCCTCCTTGAAGAAACTCGGGTGGAGGTCTGCCAGCTGGTACTCGCGGATGAAGGACGCTCCGTTGAGGCCTGTGGACTCGATGATAGCGCCACCGTCGAACACGAGGCCTTCCGTGAAGGCGCTGACGTTGTGCGGGTGGATGGTCACGAGGCGCACAGCTGTGGGCGTGCCATCACTAGTCACGCTGGACCAGGTGAGGCTGACAAGGAGGAGCAGCAGCAACGAGGGAACCATGGGGCGATTCCAGCGAACATGAGGGCAGAGGAGACCCCGCATGAGCTTCTGAAAAGCTTATGGTGAAGAGGTGGTGCTTACGAAGGATGAGTAAAATAAGGCAAAATAACCTGTGTAATTGCATAAGTTCGTTAATTTATCAATGATTAAATATGAAATCTGGTTGAAAATCACTTGGAGTTGGCGTGTTGATAACGAATAAATGGCAAATTGGCTGGTCTCAAAATTAAAGTTCCTGAAAACCAAACGCTTTGATGCCTCTCAGTCTAGTGAAGTCTCATGTTGGCAACAACCGTACAGGATCGCCCCTCCTCTTCGTCAGCGTACGTTGTGCTCGTTGCACTCGATAGAAAAAAGATCCACGGGCGCGCAGAGAGCACTCGAGACTGCAACTGCTGGCGGAACGTCGACTTAGGAGGCATACTGACAGTATTACTGTACGCCAAAGCAATGCGCTCAACAATTCCTGCCATGCCGTACTGGAATTTGTATTCCTCCATCCGGGCCGGATGGAGGCTGTCCCGATGGTTCGGGCAACAAGCACATCGCGGGAACATCCCCACCAACTTGGCGAACTTGGCGCTCGTGTGTAGTAATCACAATCTAGCGTGAGCCTTGCTACCGTTTTGAAAATGACTTTTATTACAAACTGGATTCACTTAGTTTTGTAAATGGGCTATTTGTTGGCTCTTTTCTACTACAAAATTGAGGAGGGGGTGAATCTCAACTCGCTCGGCAAGCCAAAACAACGCCTGTGGTTTAAAGTTCCGTGTGCGCAGCACGCGGGCTTAAACCCAGGACCAAGCAGGGTCACACCTTGCTCGGCTTAGGGTTGTGTCACCGCTCTCAGGGTTTTCAAGGGTGAGGCTCGGGTGTAGTTTCCCTGCCGGCATCTCCGACTTCTATGATTTGTAACTAGATGTCATCCGTTCCTCAGTTTGTATAAATAGTCTCTGCCCTACCGTAATGCCGCTTCGAGGTCCCCCTTTCACGGATGAAGTGCTGTCTAATACCGGTACAGTACCGGTAATGTGCTTGGCAACCGTTTAAATTTCGTGCCGGCGACCATCAGTTGTTACGAGACTTTCCATCTTGTCAACAATATGTTTGAAGAAATCACGCTTCGAACAGGAATTGTCGCCAAGTTGCTCCAGGCAGAAATCGACAACTTCATGCCGTACTTTAGCCAAATACTTAAGTACTTCAGAACTTCGCAGTACCGGTACATGCAGAACACGTATTGGTGCTTGATGTTATCTCCGTACAGTGTACATACTGGAAGCCTCATGCGTGTTAACGTTATTTAGCGATTCGAGCGACGCCATACCGACGGAATTCGCGAGCCCGGCAGATTTGGCACGTCGTTCGCTTGAATGCAGCGGATCAGGGGACGCAGCCTGGTCTGGCATGCGAAGCCGATTGAGTCATGGAGCGACCGTGAAACCTGTTGTGGCCAGCGAAATGAGCGGTCTCCAACCTCGAGTTGAACGCCCTGCACTTCGATCATCCAACGGATTCCTGCGCTGAACATGGAGATGTTCGCAAAAAGCGTTTTGAGTTGACCTTGGGTCGTCAGCGTTTGTGCACTGGGGCCAGCTGGCGGTTTTGCATCTGGCAAAGCCGAAAGAGATCCCCGAACCGCAGCATTTTCCGCCATAAAATATCCATCTCATACAAATTCGAAGATGTCGTAGTTCGGTGGGCTGCATTTTACTGTCGTGTCATCCGGGGACACGGACGGGTCGCAGCACCGACCAGGTGGGGCGCTCGAGCACTTCGCCATTTGCCTCTTGCAACGCCGTTGGCAGTGCCACTTGCCTCGCGTTTCTAGAGACGTCGCATTGGATTCTGCTTCTCGAAGGACCATCGTCGTGACCTCCGACACTTCGCTTTCTTCGACTTTGGACGACGATGCAGCGCGACCGTCAGAACCGCTCGCGAAATGACAAGCGCCAGCCCGCGGACGAGCTCAAGATCACCCCTGGCCAGAACCGCCAGCCCTTCGTGGACATCTCGACACCGTCGCCCAACTCGCGCAAGCTCGGAGGCCGGACCGCCAGTCGCAAGGGCAGCATGAAGAAGAGCAGACGCGCTCCGGCCCCGCCTCCTCCGCCACCGCCTCCGCAGCACATGAACCACCCGGCCATGATGACCTCGTTCCACAGCACGGCCCATTCCAACTTCATGGACAGCAGCCAGTTCCTTAACATGAACGCCACCACCACACACACCATCGGCCGCGGTCCGCCCAAGATGAGCGCCAACTGCAAGAGCAGCGGCCACCGTCGCCGACCCAACGTCCAGGCCATGCTGGGCGCCTCCATGGTGCGCGAGAGTCTGGCGCGCGCGTCCAACCTGTCGTCGCTCGCCGGGTCCAAATTCCACATGATGGCCGACTCGAGGTACGGACCGCAGCCGGGCACCGATGTCGTGTCGGTGCCAGTGCTGGGCGACTGCAACTTCGAGCAAAAGTACAACGTTGCCATGAGCATGGACGAACACGCTATTCACGCCAACGACCCCGCGTACACCCCCATGGAGAAGCTGCACGCCCTGCGCGACGTCATGAGCAGCATCACCAGCAAGGACGGCTTCATTGAGCGCGAGACCTTTTCGCAGGCCTTTGAACTGAACGGCAACGACTTCGACGGCTACGCTACCAACAACGGCGAGATTGACGGTAACGCCATCCTGATTGACGCAGTCATGGACCTCGAAGTTGACGGCGAGGAGAAGCTGCGTTTCATCTTCGAGACGCTGGACCCGGACAACTCTGGCTACGTGATTGAAGACCAGATCGTCCAGCTTTTGGAGTCGAACTTCTCGGCGGCTCACATTGACGTGGTTGGCACGGACTTCAAGACCGTGGCTGGCCTCATGTTCAAGAAGGCCCAAGTGCAGAACGAGTCGATGACGTACGAACAGTTCAAGATGGTGTTCGCCCCCTATATTAGCGACTCGTACAACCTTCGCAAGACGGCGCCCATGTACACGGCGCCGATCCGCCCGAAGAGCAAGTTCGGCGCCTGGTACAGCGCCAACAAGCTGCGTATCTGGTGGCTCCTGTTCTACGTCATTCTCAACAATGTCGCCTTCTGGCTCAAGTGGTTCGCCTACGAAGTCGACCCTGCCATCGGATGGGGTCTTCGTATCGCGCGTGCCAATGCCCAGGTGGCAATGGTAAACTGTGTTTTCGTTCTACTGCCCATGTGCCGCTCCATCACGCAAGTCATGAAGCGCAGCAAGTTTTTGTGGCGCTACATCCCGTTTGACGATCACATTGCCTTCCACAAGATTTCGGGAAGTGTGCTGCTGATTGCCGGTCTCATTCACACGGTCGCTCACGTGTTTAACGAGGTATACCTGTACCTGGTCGCCACCCCGGAAGAGATCAAGCGGTCGATCTTTGTGACGCGGCATGTGTCTTCCTTCGTGAACGGAGAGCGACCTCCGTTCACCACGATGCTGCAGTCCCTACCAGTGTGGACAGGTGCTATTCTTCTGATTATCACGTGTATTTCGTTCCCTCTTGCTGCGATCCCGAAATTCCGGCAGGGCAAGTTCAACCTCTTCTGGTACTCGCACATGCTCTTCGGGATATTCCTCGTCGTGCTGTCCTTCCACGGTGCAGCTTCATGGCTCGCTCGATGCTCGTCGTACATCTGGATCACGCCTCCATTCCTGATCTACCTGGTTGAGCGTCGTTTCCGTTACGCCAAGATGTTTGCTGCACCTGTGCGTATCATGGAGGCTATGGAGCTGGATGGCACTGTTGCCTTGTTCATGGAGAAGCCTCGTCGTTTTGTGTACCGGCCGGGCATGTACTTGTTCATTAACTGTCCCCTCATATCTTCTCACGAGTGGCACCCGTTCACGATTTCATCGGCTCCGGGTGACAACTACATCAGCATTCACATGCGCGTATGCGGTGACTGGACGCAAGCCATGGGTCGGGTGATTGCAGACTGCCACGAGCGCAAGGTACTGTACCCGGACATCTATCTGGATGGTCCGGTTGGTGCTCCGACGCAAGACTACCACCGCTACAAGACCGTCATCTGTGTCGGCGGCGGTATCGGTGTCACCCCGTTCGCATCGATTCTTAAGGACGTGGTGCACTTGTGGGAGGATAACCGCTGCACGAACTGCAACCATGTTCGTCACCCGGGTTCGTTCAAGATCCAGAAACTGTATTTCCACTGGGTGACCCGTGGACAGGAGTCGCTGAGCTGGTTTGAAGAAACAATGAATCAGATCGCCGAAATGGATCGCGATAACGTGATAGAGACACATCAGTACCTGAGTTCGCTGAAGGGCAGCGAGAACACCTCGCAACTCAAGATGTTCCAGGAGTTTGTACACGAACAGACGGGCAAGGATTTCGTGTCTGGTCTCAACACCAAGCAGCTAACGCATTTCGGTCGTCCCGACTGGGACAAGGTCTTCTCTGAGGCCAAAGCCAACCACCCTGGTGAAGAGGTCGGCGTTTTCTACTGCGGCCCTCACGCTCTGGAGGAGATTCTGGACACCACCTGCAAGCGGTATTCGTCCTCGGACACCAACGGAACCATCTTCGACTTCCACTCGGAGAAGTTCGCATAGATTTAGCAGATATACGTCGATAGTATGCTCGCTGCCGAGTAGAAGGCAACTCAACGTCTTGGATAATCGTAAATTGAAGTGCAAATAGTTTTGGCTGCATAACTTTCTTCGTTTGCATCAAATAATAGAAGTAACGTTACTACATGTATAAACGTGAACAGGAAAGTGCCCGTCAAAAATTGGCAAGTACAGTACTACTGAACGTAGTACTATTATACTACACACTTGAACAGGAAAGTGCCCTTCAAAACTTGGCAAAAATAAATAAAGTACTACGTTTTTAATACTAGAAGTACTACCGCTGTAGTCCTTGAAGTACAGCAGAGACGCTAACCCATTGGATAAAATCCCTCATTATTTGAAGATGTCCAGGAAGCTGCTTGTCGTCGGCGGCGCCGGGCGCTGGGCCGCGGCGTGGTGTCCCACTTCGCGCGTGTGTCTTGGGGCGTCATCTCTGTGGGCTTCACTGTGAACGAGGACGCCCACAACAACGTGCTTCTACCCGATAGCAACTCGCTCAAGCAGGCGCAACAGACGCTGCAGGAGCTCTCCAGTCGATACGGTCAGGTGGACACTGTAGTGTGCACTGCCGGCGGTTGGGCAGGCGGCAGTATCCGTGACGCGGACTCGCTGGTGAATTTGGGAGAGATGCACGCCAAGAACCTCGAGTCGGCTTTCCTAGCGACGTACTTGGCGAGCCACTTGTTGGTGCCGGGAGGACTTCTCGTGCTAACGGGTGCAACAGCTGCACTGAAGGCTACGCCGGGCATGGTGTCGTATGGAGCTAGCAAGGCGGCCACACATCACTTGGTGGCTAGTGCAGTGTACGACTATGTAGCGGTTTTTGCTGATGATGAAGACTGATTGGTGTTTTGTATTTTGTTTATTTACAGGAGCGAGCTCCTAAAGACTCGTCCGTACTGGGCGTCCTTCCGACAACAATCGACACGCCGATGAATCGAAAGTTCATGGCCGACGCAGACTTTTCTACCTGGACGAAGGTACAGTAGAACGCCTGCTAGGTGAATTACAGACGTGGTTGAACTCACATGCAATTTTATTCAGGCGGAGGACATGGCAGAGAAGATTTTGGAGTGGTCGAATAGTCCCTACGCTGCCCGCCCACCGAGTGGACATTTGATCACTGCGACCACGAAGAATAACACGACGTCATGGAAAGACGTCGGCAACGCGTTCCAGTAGACGGGTTGGTAAGGAAGCAATGCAAGGGCAAGGAGGGCGAGAGTATTTTTGCGTCATTTCCTAATATATCCGGCCTCTCGGTTTGCGATTTCAGTTCTCCCTGTTGGTATACTTCCCGAATCATACCCGCAAGGCAATGCACTGCAATCTCTTTTACAAAGGAATCGCGTCCCCGTTCGCACTGCTGGTAAGGTTGCGCTTGAAGTGGTCGCAGAACGTGTTTAGTACACGCTTAAACTTGCGCGAGTTTTCGACACACAGCGGTGAGGAAATGTAGTTGAGGAATTCGGTGCGCGCTCGCTCGCTAACTTGCGAGCCCAAAAGCTGCTGTCGGACAGAAGCCGATGAATCAATTCTTCACTGCGCTGCCGGCCAAAGTAGACCCAGCAAGACCGAACTACCTCCGCAATCTTCTCCATCAAGTTCGGTGACATGCCTCCTGCCGCGGCGTTAAACAGTGCGAAGAGCAGGTGGTACTGCACATCTTTTTCAAAGAACAGCGTCTGAATCTGCTGGTGAAGTAGCAATTTGCCTGCAAACTCGGAGCCGTGAAGCAAGGCCGCCGGGGTGCGAAGGATCTGCCCATAAAGCGAGCCCAACTCGAGCAGGAAGTCGAGAGTTGCAGCTCCGACATCGGGGTTCTGCGACTTGAAAGCGTGTAGCGCTAGAGCCAACACACCCTCCAACTGATTCGAGTGTACTAAGATCGACGGGTGGTGAATGCCGCAGGTGGTCACAAGTGAAAACAACGCAATGGTAAGCCCGGGATGTTCATCAACACTGCCGTCTGCCGCGATCTTGCTCATTGAGCTCTCGCTGACAATCACCATCACACGTGTTAAGCTAACTGCTGAAGCCTCGTCGTCACCAGCACAGCCAATGATACTTCTGATCACACTTAGATAGCTGCCGTCGTAACTACGCGAGAACTGCTCCAGCAACGCTGGCATAATCGCTGATGCTAATTCCAACGCTTGAGACCGCAATGATTCAAAAACTCCGACTAGAAGCGCGGAGAACTGCTCAGCCACCTCGCCAGAGCAGCCATACACGCGCAAAATCGTCTCCACTACCCCCACTGCTTTTGCAACACACATAGTACCGGGTGTGGAATCGTCTGGTCCATCTGAAGAGGGACCCTCGTGGCTATAACGTGAAGATGATTAAACATCTCGCATAGGAACTCAACTGAGCTTTCATCATCCGCACTTAGTTGGCCATAACGAGATGCAAGATCTGCAAACATGATGGTACCGAGTTCCTCCACCACCGGGAGAGCATCCTTGTACGATACAGTCGAAAGAACATGGCAGATAGAGTCCACGATGAGCTTGGCGCTATTCTCTGACAAGCATGGAGTTGACGGACTGCCTACTACCGCGCGATTCGAGCGATACAGATTCACCAATGCGTCCATCCAAAGCGGGTTAAAAAGTGTGAGCCACAACGAAGCGTCAACTTGCGCAGTGCAACTGCGCCAACATGATCCTCAAGGCCGTGCTGACTGAACGGAAATCCCGGGTCAGCCTGGGTGAGCTCGAAGCCGTAGGACACAATCTTGAAAGCACACGTTGATAGGAATTCAGGGTGTCTTGCGAACCAATGGCCGGTAACACCAAGGAAGATAATGACCGTGCGCGAGAGTGCACGATGAGAGGGCTCTTTCCGCGACAAGCATTCAAAAAGCCTAGGAACGAGTGATGTGTCTTCTTCGCGAATCGATTTTGATAACGCACTAAGAGCGTGTACATACACTTCTGTACGTTGCCACCACTACACACAAAACGAGTTACAGTGGAGTCAGAACATACAAGTATTATATCAGCAGCACGTGATTGTGATGGTACCGTACATTGGTTGGCAGGGAGCCCCGAATCGGCGGCTTCGTACTGCTGAAAGATAGCATGGATAGCATCGACAATAAACTTGTCCTCGCTAGCAACCGTGACGGTAGCAAGTGCACGGAAAACGTTGCGAACTTCACTTCGGTACAGGAGAAAGCGCTCCTTGGCTGCTTCCGGATAGGTTTCAAACCCGTCGGGATACTGGGTGCGCTCTATCAAGATGATCAGTAGTCGCGAGATGAATGTCTCAAACACGTACATGCGCTGCTCGTGCTTGCCAGAGATGTATGTGCGGAAGGCAATCCAGAATTCCATCGTTTCGTTAGAAATGTCCAAGTTGTTTAGCGCCGTGAAAACAGGATTGCATCCAGGAATTCGTACACTAGAGATCCCGGTCGCATATCCAACGTGAAGTCCACAAAATACACAACGAAAGCTTGCCCACATTCAGATATCGCTCTAGCGCAGTCAGCAAGGCAAAAGTCCACGCTTTTCTCGGAGGCTGCTACACGCTCTTGGAGGTGCTTTCCTAGCACCACGAAATTGTGCATTACAAGCTCCATCAGCTGCACATGCTCCTCGTGACGGCAGATTCGCACCACTTCGCGCACAACCTGCAGCGCGAACACCGAAGACGTGGGGGCCAATGTTTCACGAAAGGCACGGTCTAGTAGGCCGCATTCGATGATAACTGGCGGCGCTACTGTGCCGTGCTCCACCCAGCTCGCAAATGCTTGCAACAGCAGACCACGCAACGGTATCTGCTCTTCGCTTGCGTCAATGGCGGTGGCGATTGACGGTAGAACCGTCCGAACGACGTGTGCCGCACACTGATGCACCATGTCCTCGCACCGAACACGCTTGACCTTGGAGAATTTGACGCGCTTATTTTCCACTTCCTCCGGAATGACCTTCAACGTTAGCAGGACAGCAAAATTGGTTAGTGTAGCTGTTACTCCGTCGCTAACCGGCTGCTGCTGGTTTTGCACGAGCCATTCCACAGCGCCGACAACGGTAGTGTCACCCTGTGGTTCATGAAAGCGAAGCAGGATGACTGCAATCGTAAGCGCCAGATGGGTCTGCACGTTCAGCTCCTCCTGCGTGCCATTGGGCCCCGTGAAGACGTTCCAGACTTCTTGTGCCATCTGGCCAAAGTCTCTCACGAGTGCTTCGTGCTGGGCGCGATCCTCAGGCGTCCACTTCGCTGGGTCGTCCATCTTGTACTTGCGGATGTACGAGGCCACTGTAAAGTAGACCGTCGACGCTGCAAACGCGCGCTTGGCTCGAAGCAACGCATTGTGCTCAGCGTTCCCTGTGTCGACGATTGGCGACTGTAGCACGGTCAACGCCGTCTGCGCAGCTTCCGGCGAGCGCTGGAACTGCTGCAACAGCGAGTCAGCGCGTCGTCGTACGCGGGGCGAGGTCAATGGGCTGTACAGCTGGTGCAGCGCCTCGGAGACCACAGCTTCCGAGACCACGGCGATCTCCATTGTTCCCAATAGCTTTGACTTGCAGGTTTCGTTCCCTCTGGTGGTTGTGGTGACTGTCGGATCAGTGACTTCTTAGCGCAGATGGACAACAATAGACCACGAACACCAGATCCAATTAGCTCTAGGCCTAGTCTCCTCTATCTAATTGTGGCAGGAGGCTGCTTGAGTGACTTCAACTGTCCGCGCTGTAGCTTCTCGCTCTTACCGTTGCGAGGGGGTCCCAGAACGGAAATGAGAGGGTTTATAAATCGTGTTCGGTACACCGTTATATGTGGTGCACACTATCGTCGTGTCGTGATCTGATTCGCGGTTGGTCATTTTTATCCAATGTCGTGCCTGCGATTGGCTCTCCCACTATCGTATTAGTTTCTGCAGGTCTCTTTTCTCTTTGCACAGGTATCAATTCTGGCGTCGGCTTCGTGGCCAGCTTTCTGACACTCCCCAACGAAACCGCGAAGAAGCCAGGCAGTAAACTCCCTCCCTCCCCGAGCTTACAATGTGGATGAAGAGCGTGGCGCTGGCTGCGCTCCTGGTGGTGCAGGAGGCCAGTGCGGCCTTCTACGTGCCGGGTGTGGCGCCCGAAGCCTGGTCCGCGGGCGACGCCGTGCGCCTCAACGTGAACAAGATCACGTCCACCAAAACGCTGGTGCCGTATGAGTACTACTACCTGCCGTTCTGCAAGCCCACGGCCACGAACGAGCAGCAGGAGAACCTGGGCGAGATCATGGCCGGAGACGCCATCATGGACTCGCTCTACAACATGCAGATGGAGAAGGACGCGATCTGCCAGGTGCTGTGCAAGCCCATGACGTACACGTCGGAGCAATCGCAGTCCTTCATCGACATGATCAAGGACGAGTACTACGTGCAGTGGGTGGTGGACAACCTGCCCGTGCTCTACCGTGACCCGACGGACTCGCAGCAGGCTGGGTCCTTCAAGCGCGGCTTCCCGTGGGAGAAGTGGACGAGGACGGCAAGTACCTGCTGTACAACCACGTGCGCATCATCGTGTCGGTCAACTCGGACCCGTACGCTGAAGAGGATGGTGACACCCCCAAGTGGCGCGTCGTCGGCTTCGAAGTCGTGCCCACGTCCATCAAGCACAGCTACGAGAACGAGCCCATGGCTGGACAGGAGCTGGACTCGGACACGTGCGGCAAGTTTGTCAACATTGAGGAGGTATCGCAGGGCAACTACCAGTACCTGAACCCGGAGGGAGAGACCACCGTGTTGTACACGTACGACGTACAGTTCGTCAAGTCGGACATCGTCTGGGAGGAGCGCTGGGATCGCATTATCAGCAGCAAGAGCTCGAACGATCAGATCCACTGGTTTTCCATTATTAACTCGCTCATGATCGTGCTCTTCCTCACGGGCATGATCGCGATGATTATGCTGCGCACGCTGCACCGTGACATCGCGCGCTACAACGAAGTGCAGACCACGGAGGAGGCACAGGAGGAATCCGGCTGGAAGCTGGTCCACGGCGACGTGTTCCGTCCGCCGCAGCTTTCGCCCATGCTTTTCTCAGTGGTTGTTGGCACGGGCGTTCAGGTGTGTTCCATGAGCGCCTCGACGATGGTTATCGCACTGCTGGGTCTGCTGTCGCCGGCCAACCGCGGTTCGCTGCTTACGACACTGCTGTTGCTCTTTGTGTTCATGGGAAGCTTTGCCGGCTACCATTCCTCGCGTACGTACAAAATGTTCAACGGCAAGGACTGGAAGAAGAACACCATCCTCACGGCTGTGCTGTACCCGGGTCTGCTGTTTGCTGTGTTCTTCCTGTTGAATCTGGTGCTATGGGGCAAGGCCTCGTCTCAGGCTGTGCCGTTCGGTACGCTATTTGCGCTGCTCGTTCTGTGGTTTGGCATTTCAGTGCCGCTCGTCTTCCTTGGCAGCTACTTCGGCTTCAAGGCTGCGGCTATTGAACAGCCTGTGCGTACGAACCAGATTGCGCGTCAGATTCCTGAGCAAGTGTGGTACCTGTCTTCACCGTTCAGCATCCTTGTGGGCGGCATCCTACCCTTTGGTGCTGTTTTCATTGAGTTGTTCTTCATCATGTCGGCGTTGTGGTTGCACCAGATCTACTACGTGTTCGGCTTCCTGTTCATCGTGCTGCTTATCCTGGTGGCCACGTGCGCTGAGGTGACGGTCGTGATGTGCTACTTCCAGCTCTGCGCAGAGGACTACCGTTGGTGGTGGCGTTCGTTCCTCACCTCTGGCTCGGCGGCTGTGTATTTGTTCCTCTACTCGTTCCTGTACTTCTTCACGAAGCTGAACATCACGGCGTTTGTCTCGGGCATTCTGTACTTCGGCTACATGTTCCTGATCTCGATCACGTTCTTCTTCCTCACGGGAACCATCGGCTACTTTGCTTGTCTCTGGTTTACGCGCAAGATCTACAGCTCCATTAAGATCGACTAAGTTGTCATCAAGTTAGCATTTCAAGGCTCCGGTCACGGGAGGTGGCGGATGGCGAAGCAGCAACAACGGAGGCGATGCCCTGGCTGGCACTACTGTAGTATGTGAGGCAACCACGTGGAGCGAACGCGTGGTGCGTCACATCAAGTCGTGCATGTGCCGCTTGTCGCCTCCTGCTGTGTGTAGAAGACAGAAAACCAGAAAGCGAAAGAAAAATAAATTCATTTCCTTTCAAGTGCCGCCCACCAAAACACCATACGAACCCTTTCACGGCTTATAGCGTGCGCCAGTCTGCCAGCCACGGGTGCTTGTCGACCAAATTCTGCGCGCGGGTTTGCCAGGAGCATACCGATTCAAGAGATTGACGAGGAGCAGTGCCAAGAGCCTTCAGGATCAAGTCACTTGGCGTGGTTAACAGGTCGGCAGGTGTACCGAGCTTCTGGACTTCCAGCCGTTGGACCACTTTGACCTCGCCGACAATTTCCGACATCCAGTCGTTCAGCTCGTCAAGGCGAGCCTAATTCGTTCACAAGCCACGAGTAGTCAAATGTTAGTATGCTATCGACAACAGTTCATTGTTTCACTAACCTCGTCGATCAGCTTTTCAAGTTTTTCCTGTAATGTCTGGGTCGAAGGGTCCATCGGATCCACTAGCGCATGCAGCGTGGGGCCCACAGAGGCATCTGCAAGCTGACGCCGAGTGGTAATACCAGCCTTTTGCAGCCATTTTGCAATAGAAGCTCCCGCAATCTGAGCCACTTCGTCGTCGGTGGCATCGCATCCACCGCTGCGTCCAGCATTGGCTAAGTTAGCGCATGTCCACGGATCCTTATTGAGCTCAGCGTTGGATGCTTCTTCTGGTCCAAGGATACGCGCTTTCTTGCACGAATCACAATAAACTGTAGTGGCTTCCTCCACCTCCTCTTCAAACTCTGTTTCCTCGTCGTCGAATGTAGCATGCTTCTCGGTTGTTTCAGCAGTCAGCGTCTCTTCTTCAAGAAATGCGGATACAACGGCACTTGACTGAGCAGTTCGATCAAACCGGGCAAGAGCCGCCCGCGCCGCTGCGCTACGTAGAGTGGTGGGAGTAGCATCTTTAGCTGAAAGAGCAGGTGTCTGGGTAACGCGCTTAGGCTCCGCAGGCTCTTGCTGGACCTCTTCTTCATCACATAAGTCCAGGTGAATTACGTCGGTCTTCTTTTCCTTGGTCGCAGTTCGTTTGCTTGCTTTCGCCTGTGGCTTACTTTTTGCCTTTGGAGACGACACTTCATCACCCTGGATTTTACCCTGCTTCCACAACTTGTAGTGTTCTTCATTTCCCTGTCAAGTGTAGCAGCACGAACCACGTTACAAAACCAGCCCATACGCTGTCATAGGAGTGTACAGTCCAAAAGTAGTGCCTTGTACCTGTGCCTCCATAGCCTTCTCGGACATCACTCTGTAAAAAGTAAGCAACACGTTAGCAAGAGGGCCCACACTGCAAACAACATGCTGCCGATTTACCGAGTGCGAGTGCCCAAGAACGACCAATCTTCGTCAGGAACGAGATCTGCCAGACCAGCGGCCACGTCTCCACCATACAAGCGCGCAACGTTCCAAAAGACTCTGGTGGACACCTGTGCCATGTTAAACGGCTTGAGCATCTCACGCCCAGTCTCGCCGCCCGACAGCAACACGTATTTCAAAATGGCCTGCAGCTCATCTGTCTTCAGCAAATCCACTGTTTCCTCCTTCCATTTGCGGGGAGTTTCCTTGAAGCGAACATGCAGTTTAGCGGCGCTTCCGTCACCACGCCGGGTAGTCGACAATTCTTCGATCTCAAAATTACCGGCCAACGATGCATTCAACCTAGCGGTGGCCAATGTCAGCTCGTATTGATGCTCCACTGCGTTTTCGTCGCCGCGCGAAAAACTTTGCTGCTCGGTCGTTAGAATGGCCGCTTACGGCGTTCACCAGACTGATCTCCACGTCCTCTTTCGACGTGAGATTGATCGCACGGCTACGGCGGTATTTGTGTTGTGGTTCCTCATCCGCGTCCGCAGTTGTTTCATCAATTGAATTCTTCTCCAGCGAGCTTCCAAGATGGTGTCCACTGCCTGTGATTTTTCGCTTCGGTGCTGCCTTCTTGGCGCTGGTCGGTGGGTGCAGCGTGTGCACTCCCCTCTTGGTGCTTTCGCTGCTGCTTTCTTCGCAGCTGCTGCTCGCTTCGGCCTCGCTGCAGCCTTTGCCTTTGCACCAGACGCAGCAGCTTGTACTGGAGTTGCAGATCCAGTGCTCGTGTCCACCACCACTGTGTCGTTGGGCTCAAAGACGGTCTTAACAAGTGCCGAGCCGTCCACTTCAACCGCTCGAGGCGGAAATCCTCTGCGAACTGATACCACGCAGCAATAATTCACAGAATTTTAGTCCTTAATTGTTGCAACCAACTCAATACATCATTTACAACGTACACGTCGGCGTATCCTTGGCTTTCAGACCCAATTCTTTAGCCGCCAGCTCTTTCAGAACATAAAACACAAGCCAAGTAAGATACACGCCCCACGTCAAGCCCAGCAGCACTACATACGAGAGAACGTCTTGAAGTCGGCGTCCGGGTCAATCTGCAGCACCACCTGCTTGCCGCGCGGTCCACGTAGACGCACGTTCCACTTGGACATCGCAACCGTTGAGAACCTTTTGACTTGGCGTAGGAACTTTCTAGGAACCCGCGGACTGGTTGAGTTTCCAGTTTCTGATCTAGGCGATTCACCAATCACATGCGATAGACGCTCACAATCGAACTTGCCTTCTCGAGCCAAAGTTGAGGATGGCGGAACTGAGCTGGCAGCAGAAGCTGGCGAGCGAGACGGACGCCGCCAAGAAGGAGTGGATGGCCGTGGAGCGTCGCTACTATGCGGAGCTGATGAGCAAGGAAGATACAACGCAGAACAAGCGCGTGCGGCTGTTCGTGAGTTTGTCGGATCCGGAGCTGCCTGCGCGACTCAAAGGCCAAGTGGAACTGCAGTTGACGCTGCCTGGGGAGTACCCGGTGGAAGCTGCACACGTGGATTTTGATCAGTGGGGTAGCCGACTGTCGGAGGAGCAGGTCGGCGCTTTGAATACTGCGGTGAACGCTCGAGCTGAGGAATTGTGCGGAGGCTACGCACTGAGGAACCTGCTCACGTGGATCGACAATAACTTTGGCGCATTATTGAATCATTCGAGAAAGAGATGGAAGAGGAGCAAGAGCTGGATGAGGGGCAAGAGGTGACTACAGAGAGCAGTGACCAGACAACCGAGAATGGTGCTCAGGTTGAAGAATTAACGACTCCTGTGGAGGAGGTGACTTGTACAATTGAGAAGAAGTCGAAGCGAAGACGCGGACGACGCCCGTGCCGCTTTTTGCCAGAGGTAAGTGCAAGGATGGCGAGAACTGCAAGTTTTCGCACGTGAAAAAGCAGGACAAAGCGGAGGAAGGCAGTGGTGAAGAAACGTCCGATGCGGACGCTGCCTCAGTTGTCAGGGAAGCTGACCCGGCGCAAGCAACCGAAGTATCAGCACCTGCACCAGAACCGAAGAAGAAAAAGAAGACTCGTGTGCGGAAGTGCAAGTTTTTCGCGCAGAACAAGTGCCGAGATGGAGATAAGTGCAAATTCTCTCACGAGCTGAAAAGTGCAGGGGCAGCCAACAAGGGACAAAACGATGACGCTGACATTCTGCCACGTGTCGTTGTGGTGCAAATGGGTTCTCCGATCAGGTCTACGCTGGCAACAGAAGACAAGAGCCCCAATATCTCGGTCGTAACAGTGAGCACTGCTACAAACGAACCTAAGGTTGAGCATCTTCTTGATCAACACGGTGAAGACAGTAGCAAGTGGTCGGAAGCGCAACAGCGTGCGCTTGATCTGGCTTTGAAGAAATATCCGCCTTCGATGGACAAGAAAGAACGATGGACCAGCATAGCAAGTGAGGTTGAGGGTCGATCCCTAAACGAGTGTATTGACCGCTTCAAGATGCTATGTGAACTCATGCGCCGTGGAGTGGATCCCACCATTGCCGCTGCAACCGATAAATCTAAATCGGAGGAGGAGGTAGTGGAGTCAGCTGAAAGCGAAGATCATGGCCAAAACGCTAAGATCACGCCACCAGAGAAGCGTGTCGCCATCGAAACTGAACCAGAAGCGAAGGGCACTCAGATTTCTCTGGAGGATCTGTTTCTGCACGAAGTCGGCACGCTTGTCGCTCATCGCCTTGTTTGCCAGGTTCTATGCGATAACTGCCCGCTCAAGTTCGACGCCATCTTGACTTTGGACGCGACAGAGATCCAGAAGTGGTGCCCAAGGTGTAGCGTGCTTCACCACGTGCTTATGAGACCTGTGTTTGCTCACTCGCAGAGTAACGTGCTGGCCTATGTGGATACGCAAAACTGCTCAATTGTTGATGTGCTGCCCACCGACATGCTAGCTACTTGTCTGGAGTGCGGATGTGAAGCTTTACTGGAAAAATAACACCGAGACAGCGATCAGAGCAAGCGTGCTTTGCTTGCCATGTCAAGCTTGCTGTGATGGCAAAGCGCTTGGTGGCTGGGCAGCTGGAGTGTTCAATCAGTAAACGGAGTGTTTCTCCCGATGGCACTGCAGCAAAGACAACCAAGAGCAAGAAAGGAGGCAAGCAGGTCGCGGAAACGATTGTTTTGGGTCAACCCCTGCCTCGCAATGGAATCTGTGACCACTACAAGCATTCCCTGCGCTGGTTTCGCTTTCAGTGCTGCGGAAAGGTATTTCCGTGTGATGTCTGTCACGATTCGAGCGACTGTCCTGAAGCCAACCTTGGGAAATTTGCCGGTAGGATGATTTGCGGCCTCTGCTCGAAGGAACAATCGAGCTCAGTTAAAGTGTGCTCCTGCGGCAACGACGTTGCGTCAAAGAAGTCAAGCTCGCCATTGGGAAGGTGGCGCCGGGTGCCGAGATTCGTCGCAGATGTCGCGCTGGGATAAGCAAAAGCATCGTGGGCAAAACAAGACGGAGAGCAAGAAGTTCAAACGGGTTGGTGCGGAAGCCAAGAAGCGTAGAGAGAAAGCAAATGGGAATGTCGACGCGCAGCAGTAGAACATTGTACGCATAAGATTACAAAATCGAGTCTGCTATTCTGAGCTCGTGGCACCGCTCTTTGGTTCTGTAGCCACTCAGTTCTCGGCTTTCTCGATCATGGTGCGCTACACGCTGGCTGGGCGAGTGAGTAGTGAAGAGTATGCTATCTGCGATCGGTTGCTTGGTAAGAGCAACGTACTTCCTCGTCGACCACTTTGCATACGTCTAACTGTTCCGGTGGTCTGTGCAGACATTTTGGCAGCGACGTTGCCAGATTGCCAAGTGACCAAGTTGCCATCCAGAACCGACCGCTGGGCGAACGATGCCGCCGAGTTAATGCGTTTGTATGGGTACGTCTACTGCCCGCTGCACGTGCATGATGGCGTCCTAACATTTCGGCGAGACAGCTTCAACTTGCCCACCTCCTCGAACCTTGTGATCAGCGACGTAGTAATTTGGACCGACACAGGACGACTGTTGTGCTCGGATGTCGATGAATTTAGCACCTTCGTAGGACGCAACTACGGTATCCAATTGGATTTGACAGAGTCAGAAGTGCTGCTATACATCAAGGCCAACGTGGAGGACCTAAGAGCACAGCAAAGTTAACCCCTTTTTAAAGCTCTTTTATCAATGTTTCAACATTTTTACAACGTTTAAAACGCGATGAAAAAGCAAGCTGTTTAAACAAAACAATTTAGCGTTTGAATTGCAATTTTTGCAATCGCTAAACCTTAATATTACTCTTCTGAGAATCGCACATTAGTGACCCTTCACTTTGTGGCGATCCGGTCCAGCTCCGATTCCGATGGCGATTTTCCGCATGAAGGCCGCGGTGACGGCGCTGCTACGCGCCAACCGGATGAATTATGCTGCCAATCAGCGTGTTTCCTTCTCTTCAGAAGCCACAGACGCGGCCGCTGCAGCGTTGCGCATGGTAAATGCTCGCTATATCAATTAAATGGAGTTTTATCGTCCACTGACCCTGTTTCGCGTCATTTTAGGGTTTCAAGAAGGCTAAGAAAGACGAAGACGACGTGCTTCAAGTTGACGTTGAAGCGAAAGTGGAGCCTGCGTCACCGACGGATGTGAGCGTCGCGCCATTCCCGGCCACGGAGAAGAAGCTCGTGCCACCTACGATGAGCTCCACGCAGCCGTTGTGGCTCACACAGGACCACCCGGTGACGGACCTGTCGGGATTCGCACCGAAGATCGTGGTGGTCGGTGTCGGAGGAGCTGGAGGAAACGCAGGTGCTGGATTCAGTTTCGTTTTGAAGTGTGTGATGATCACCTCCTGATCGATATCTGTTGGTGTTTTGATTTGCAGTGAACAACATGATCGCACGCGGCCTGAAAGGAGTGGAGTTCCTGGTCTGCAACACGGACGCACAGCATTTGCGCACGACCTCACAGAGAACCGAGTTCAGATGTCTCCTGAGTTGACGGGGACTGGGCTGTGGCGCCAATCCTGAAGTTGGGTATGTGTTTGGCTACTATGTGATTGGTTGGGTAGAGGTATCTTAGTGAATTGGACGATGTTGACGATTTAGCCGGGAAGCAGCGGAGGCTGCGATTGATGAGATTCTGGAGCGCGTTCAAGGTGCAAACATGGTGCGTTGAGCAAGCAGAGTTTGAAAACTGGAGTGCGGTTGTAACGCGTTCACTAATTCCTAACTTGTATTTTTGTCGATTAGATGTTTGTTACTGCGGGCATGGGCGGTGGAACTGGTACTGGTGCAGCCCCCATTATTGCTCAGGCAGCGCTCGATGCTGGCATTCTTACGGTGGCTGTAGTCACCAAGGTGCGTTCAATTGACAACCTTGTGCGTTTGTCCACGATGATTATGTGCTAACTGCAATCCTTTATATGATGCAGCCGTTCCGGTTCGAAGGTAGCAACCGAGCGAAACTTGCGGAGCAAGGTCTCGCTGAGTTGAAGGATAGCGTGGATACGATGCTTGTGATCCCGAACCAGAATCTGTTCAACATGTCCAACGAACGAACATCTCTGATGGATGCGTTCAGGTGCGTGGGATGGTCTATCTTTTCTTGTAAGAAAAGCTATAATAACGGTTGCTACATGTGCTTAGAATGGCGGACAATGTGCTCCTTGATGGCGTCAAGAACATCTCCGACCTTATGGTGATGCCTGGACTCATTAATCTCGACTTCGCGGATGTCCAGTCGGTATGGTTCTTGTTTTTCCTTTGATGACAATCTGGTTAGCGACTTGCTCATTGCTTCGTTTGTCGCCCGTATCTACAGGTGATGCAAAACATGGGAAACGCCATGATGGGAAGTGGAGAGGCTGATGGAGACAACCGGTGGGTTTGTATTTTGGCTGGTTGTTTATGGGATAGGATCAACTGAAGTGTTATGCTTGCGCTCGTTGGTATCCTAGGGCTTTGCGCGCTGCTGAGGATGCGTTGGCGAATCCTCTACTGGGAGATATTTCTATCAAGGTACTTATCCAATTGCATCACGTGTGCATGAGAATTCGTGCTCGCCTTAACGTGATCTCGCTCACGTGTTTCATGTGCGACTTGCAGGACGCCAAGGGCATGATTGTAAACATCACGGGTGGCTCCGACCTGACGTTATTTGAAGTTGACGAAGCTGCTGAGCGTGTGACCCGGGAACTTGACGACCCCACGCCAACATTATCTTCGGCTCAACGTTCGATGACTCCCTCGACGGTAAGCTCCGCGTTTCCGTGGTCGCAACTGGCATCGCCGACCCCGAAAAGTTATAGACACCGCAGTCGAACCAACAAGCGGAAAGTGAACCACAGTGCCGTGTTGTCTGTGTGAACATGCTAAGTGATGCTACGAAGTACTACGTACAAGTCAAAACTAAATGCGATCGCCCCATGTGTGCGGATCGCATTGATATTATACTGCTTCATACTTAGTTTGCACAACGCCCTGCCTGCGGGGCGATGCGGCTCCGCTGGCCGGCTTAGCAGCTAGCTACCCTCGAGGTGGATAAGCAAAAATTGCACTGTCCTGCAGCGCTCAAAAGGCGTACTCCTTGTCGTCTACAGAGAAGTTGGCTTGTTGCGAGAGTCGCTCAGCTGGCAAGGATGAAAGTGCCTCCTCCAGATCGTAAGAGGCCCACATCGACGTGAGCCGAACAACCACTTCTTCGCACGTAAGGCGAGATCCCTCGGGTACTACCACCTGCTTCATCGCCTCCTCCAGAGGAACGCCCTCATCGTAGCACCGTTCATCATCGTACTTCTTGCCGTAGTCGTCATCACTGCTGTCTGAATAATCCATGATTGGGTCCTCCGACTCGT
Organism: Phytophthora hibernalis; assembly: GCA_012656075.1. Classification (NCBI taxonomy): domain Eukaryota; phylum Oomycota; class Peronosporomycetes; order Peronosporales; family Peronosporaceae; genus Phytophthora; species Phytophthora hibernalis. The sequence goes on from JAAKBF010000247.1 coordinate 453,658, forward strand.
TGGGCTGCGTGGACGCATCATCCGACCGAGTACTCATCATGTTCTTGCTGCGTGAGAAGATGGACGTCCCGCCCGAGACCTGACTGTTTGTGAAAATTGGTTTGCTCGACGACTTGCTGGCGCTGAAGAGCTCTCTGCCTACGAACGACGGGGAAATGGGCGGTGCTGGCTCCGGCACGGGCATCACCGGTTGGTCGACCACCGCGTACGAATCGAGCGACAACGACTTGTTGATCTTGGGAAGAATGGAGCCGTTCATGGGCTGCGCGCCTCGAATGAGGAACGGCCGCATCAAGTCCTTGATCTCTTCACCACAGATGCCGCACTTGGGGAGGTCGTTGTACAAACGTCCCACGAGCAGCTTGAGGAAGTCCTGCAGCGCCGACACGCGGTGGCGCACGATCGAGTTAGTCCGTAGCAGCGACTTGGCCGGGAAGCGGAACTTGCTGATGGCACGGTTGAAACTTGCGCAGTTGGCACACGAGACGCGCGTGGCGAGTCTGTGCTGGATGTCCTTGCGCAGTTGCAGGAACTGCGAGTAGCGGCGGTTGACGGTCCATTCCTGGTTGGTGGGCTGCACGAGCATGCAGATGCTGTACAGTGTGTGCGTGGGCCGATTGAGTGCCGCTGGGATGAAGACCTGTACGCCGCTCTGGAACAAACTCATTGGTGGCTGGGCTGGTCCTGCGTCCGGTTCCTGCGCTACGCTACGCTAAATGGCACACTGCGGGCTTTGGACAGATAGTACCGTATGGTACAACGAGCAGCTCAGGCTGCAGGGTGCGGTGGTTGTGTACGTCGCCTCCGGGAGTTGACGTGAGGCGGTTGGCTGGAAAGACCGACTGCGGACACACGAGCTGACGCTGGATAGTGCTCACCCACCCGATATGCGACCGACCGAGGCGTGCGATTTCGGCCCGTTTGCGTCGCCACGACAGCGTCAAAGCCCACGAGACCAGCTCACCACCTGGAGTTTGTATGAGGTTTCGAGCGCAAGGGCTCAGGGTCAAGGCCAACACAAGTATCCGCCGTCGCCGTTGCACACGCGGCGTTACAGTTCAGCGCCCTGCAACACAGGACGCGCAAGGCGCCCTTCCTACTGAAACTGGTGCAAATTGACCAGCAAGCACAGGAAAATGCGCTAGCGCTATTCAGTGCTATCAGAAACCAGTGTGCTCTTCTACTACTCGCCAGCCTCATCACTCGCTTTGGAGCCGGCCACATGCAACCTACTGCAAGCAAGCGAATTGTCGAAAATCGTGCTCGAAGCCGTCACGAGCTCGAGATATCTCGAGCTCGGTGGAGCCAGCGCCTCGGTGGCAAGCACGTTGGTCCCACGATCGTGCAGCATAGAGATCGTCCGCCCGCACGTGCACGGCCCAAGCTATCAGCGCTGACTAAAAGAGCGGAAAATAACGTGGCGAGCTTCCAGCAGCACGGGCTCCGTTATTATCCGGTGGTTGCGCCCGTTGCCGATCCGTTTCGTACTTCAGTAGTAAATATCAGGCAGCGTAGCGCAGACAACGGAGCTCGTTACGCGGCCGAGCCTTCGCCTTTCGCCTTGCGCGACGGCGACCGATCTTGCTCGAGCCTCGACACCATGTTGGTCCGCCCTCAGTAACTGAGCCGAGCGGTGTTCAGTTTCTGCCGATCACTGACGGACAGCAACAATTTTTCGGTCGTGTTGTTGCACTCGCGACTGTCCACGTTGGTGTGCGAGACACAAACTCTCATAAACAGATAAAAACGGCTTAAACCAACTCGGACAGGTGTTAAGTGGCTCACATAAGTATCCCAGAGCAGAGGTCCTTCCTTCTGGGATACGTGTCCGGTGTCATCGCGTCCAAATAAATTTCTCACCGCGCTTACGGCATTCGCGTCCTCGTTGTGCATCATTGCACCTTTCGCCGTGATTCAGACACACAACAACAAAGGCCAAGAACTGGAGAAGAACATGCTGTCGACGCTGCTGTGGGTCGCGCTGGCGTTCGCAGTACTCGTGACGCAGGGTTACCTGATCGTGGCGCGCTTCCTGCGGCTCTTGCTGCACACGTACTTCCGCAAGATCGTGGTCTACGGTCTCAACAACTTCCCGCGTGAAGGACCCGTGATCCTGTGCCCGAACCACCCCAACATGCTCGTTGACGCCATCCTCGTTATGACGGAGGTCATCAGCCACGGCCGTAACCCGTACGTCTGGGCCAAGGGCTCTCTTCAGCAACCCCGTCGTCAGCTTCATCCTCAAGATCTTCGGCGCAGTACCTGTGTACCGCCCGCATCGCAAAGAAGATAGTCTGGCAGACATGGACTCGGACAAAACACCAGAGCAGCTGGAGGCCGCCAATCGCGCCATGTTCGAGCATACGTGGCGTGTGCTAAATGAGGGCAACGTCATGGTGCTCTTCCCCGAAGGAACGTCCTACACGGCGCCGAAGATGTTGTCTTTGCGCACAGGTGTTGTGCGTGTGGCGACGGGGTTTGCCAAGCACTATGACCAGCCCATCCCGATCATTCCTCTCGGGCTCAACTACTTCAACAAGGACCACTTTCGGAGTCAAATGACGCTGGAATTCGGCCCGCCCGTGCTGATCACGCCTGATATGGTGCAAAGCGAAGCGTTCAAGGAGGACGAACACAGCGAGGTGAAACGATTGACCCATGAACTAGAGGAGCGAATGCACGACGTCACTCTGAACGCGTCCGATTTTAGCACCATTCACGCGGCGCGAATGATGCGACGCCTGTATCTGAACACGCCAGGGTCTATCGATGCCAATAAGGAAGTCCGTTTGACGCAGTACATTATCAACATGCTGGAGGAGGAGTCTCGCGACGACGAGCAGATGAAGCGCATCGCAATGATTCGAGAAAAGGTATTGCGATACAAGGACCAACTGGACAGGTTGCGGCTGAAAGACCAAGAGGTGAATTTGCCCGTGCCGAAGGAACAATCGCTCTTGCAGCTGTTCTTGGAGCGAATCCTCTACCTGCTTGTCTTGCTGCCATTGGCGACACCCGGGCTTTTGCTGAATTTCCCGTATTATTTTATTGGTAAGTTGGTTTTTGCTTTCTGCTGCTGAGATGATCGAACTCACTGTTGTGTGGGGAACCAGGGACGAAGATGAACAGTCTTGCAGGATTCGTCGAATCAAAGTCCATGTTCAAGATCTTCGCTGCGGGGTATGTTAGCTACGTGCCTTTCAACCTCTGCAAGAATGGTGCTAACGTGACTGCTGTTGTTGTGCGCAGTGTGTTGGTCCCCGTTCACTGGCTAGTGCTCATTCTTGCAACGTGGTATTTCCTTGGGTCTTCATATGCGTACGCGCTTGCCGTGGGGCTACCTATACTACTTTACTCGCACATTCGTGTGCTTGAGGAAGGCCGCTCCATTGCGGAGAACGTGTACTTCCTCTTCAACATCACGGCCCACGCAGATCAGGTCGCAGTGCTTCGTAAGGAGCGCGAGCTCTTAGCAGAAGAAGTACACGAGCTGGTTACTACGTGCGTGGATGCCAAGTTCCTCTCGGCCGTACACAAGTCTATTGCAAGTTCACCGAGAAAGCGTCAGCTGCGCCATCGCGCCTCCTCCACCAGCGACACTCTGCTTGCAAGATGACGACATTAGAGCGGCTAGACACGTTGAAAGAAATTGTTGCGATGTATATAATGCATCTTTGTGACATCGGATCAATTGCGTCGCGCGGGCCTTCTCACCATGAAGTGAATGACGCAGAGTAAACGGCAGCCGTGACGCAGTGACGTCCAGCTTTTCAGGAGCACCGTGATAGCATGTGAACGAAGGTGTGCTTGATTCGTGTCTCTTGCTACTGGGACGAACTGCGGAGCTCGAGCCCGACATCATGCCGCTTTTTCTCCTTGTCTTTCAGCTCGTCTGCAAAATCACACAACAGGTAAGACTACCCCCCTGGAGAAAGAATAATCCTACAGCACCAGTAACGTACTCTGCTTGGTTTTGACAATGACATCTCGTCTGTCCAGGAAGAACACGTTGGCCCTCTTGGTGTAAGTAGTCTGGCATTCACAAGCACAACGACATCAAAGTTATGCAATCTGCAAAAATAACCCCACCACTCTTGCAAACGTTGTAAAATTGTGCAAACGCACCCTCTTCGGCTTCACCGTGTCGAGCTCGCTCAGCGCGACCTTCAGCTGCAGAATCTGCCATTAAACACGACCCGAACCCGTCAGTCCGATACAAAAACAACCCACACCACTTTCAACTAACGCACCTCTTCATCGAGCTTATGGGCGAGCTGCTGCGCCTTCCAGCGGTCGTCGCCGCCGATCTGTTCCGTCACCTCTTCAATCTTGGCCATCGCTTTATTTTCCTGAATGGCTACATAATATGTAGCCATATTATGTTCTTTAAATTTATGTGGCCCACAAATGGCTTCTTTCTGTGGAACAGATCAAGATGAACGAGGAAGACGAGTTCGGTATGAGCAAGACGTCGCGGGACGCTGACCCGATGGAGCAGGAGCCCAAAAGCGCTGTGAAAGACCACCAAGACTTCAACTTCCTGGATGCTGACGAGATCCGCGCGGCTGTGGCATCAGGGGACAAGCGCGCTGTGCCTCTGTGGATGACCAGCATGCCGGTGGAGAAGGATCCGAGCCAATGGACCATTCTGGAGGTGCAGATCCGCCCCGACCGCGCGTGGGAAGTTATGAAGGAGCTCATCGCCACTGTTTGCATCGGAAAAGGCCTCGTTCTGGAAGAAGAACGCGCTAATTCGGTGCTGTTCCGCAACAAAGTGACGCAGGAGTCGGTGGCCCACGGAATGGCCAATACTGCCACGTTCCTCAATGTGTTCGTGCGCATCGGCGTGTCTCCGGCCAAATTGCGAGTGGTGGACATCTGCACGTTGGTGTCGGATGAGAACAAGCTGTTGGGAGGCATGATGCCGATGGGAAGGAGCTCTTTGTGGTCGACACAGGACCACAACCAGTCGCACAAGTATGCGCTGGACCAACTACTGGGGGCGCTACAGTCAACTTTTCTGAGCCAGTGTCTCTCACTGAGCTATTTGTACATGTCCACCCCAGAAAACTCCATGGATTCAGGTACCGCCTGCTTGAGCGCTATCTCTTCATAAGTTGTTCATTTATTTGACACCGCTTTGTGTGGATTGTACAGTTGACGATGCAGAGTTGGATGAAGGATATGTTGCGGATCTGAAAAAGCATTCAGCAGGTGGATTACATTAAGTGATTGCTGCTCAAGTGACCGCTGGTGGAATACTAACGTGTATCTTGCTATTTTTCAGTGAGATGAAAGCAAACATGAGAGATCTGTGCATCCCGTTGGAATCGTATGCCTACGACCAGGAATTTGCATGTGCATTGCTCATCGGGCTACTGGAACCGACGCTGAAGAAATACGGGATCAAGCTAAGTGACGCATGTGTAGATGGTGAGGACCCGAAAGATAACACAGGCGAGACGATTATCGACGCTAAAGCTCTTTCGACAAGTGAGGACATCCCAGTATTGACTGAAGAGAAGGTGCCTAGTTCTCATGATCCGGAGCCTTTGGACTCTTCACCATCAACCGACAAAGCTCCACCAAGTGATGCAGGCAAAATCTATGGAGAAGTGATTTCTGAGATGGTCCAAACGCTGTGGAGAGTGTGCAAAGAAGACTGCGAGGTAAGAATCCGAGCAAAAATTGATGAGAAGCAACAGCAAGTGACTGCACGGGTGGAAGCTGTGCAAAGTTTACGGATTCGGGCTATTCGGGCTGTTATGGAAGTGTAAGTTTCACCGTGTTCCGTGCTGGGTATGCGAAGAATAACTAACCCGATGATATGCTGCAGGGATGGTGCTGAAGTTTCGAGTCTCAACTCCTCAGCTGCTGGTGACAGGTACGAAATCTTTTGCCGAACCGGTCTTTCCGCTCTCATGGGTGAACTGAAGCATGTCGTTGTTTTATACTTTTGCAGAAATAATGTGCTTCTCTACGAGGCCTCATGCATGGCGAATGGCATTCCTGTCACGTTGCATGTGACTTATGGGTACGACTTGCACTGTTTTAAAATGGCAGTAGCACCCCGATCAAAATGCCTATGAGCTAATGACATGGCATGCGTGACGTTTTGATGTTTCGCTGTAGCAACGTGATTTATCGGAGCATGATGCCTGTATTTGCGCACACAACGGTAGTTCCGTTTGAAGATGTTGTAAATGTTGTCCAGACAACTTCGTTTGGAATTCAGGTGGTATTTGTGGAGCTGGATTTAGCTAAGCATACGAAGGGGATCACAATTGCTATGGGGCTTGAAGTTGATCTGCTGTATCAGCTTTTGCACGAGGTATGCTGGCGTGATTGTGAACTACTTGAGTCATGACTGATATATACACTTGTCTTTTTGCAGCTTTTCTCCATGCATCAACGCGAGATCAGGGCAAGCATTGCCGCCTTGCCACCTCTCCAGCAACAGGAGATCGAGAAAAACCCGACCGAACTGAAGAATATTTTAGGCTCTGAAGAGGAGGAAACGAAGGAGGACGAGGCAGCTGAAGCAACTGTGTCACCCGCTGCTGCTGCTTCAGCTGACAGTACCGCATCAACCTAGGACACCTGTGAATGAGTGAGCAGCAAGTATCTTGCCACAAACATGCGTTTCAAGTGTCTTTTTCTGCAGATATATAATTTATTTCAAATATCGCGGAGCTGCATCTACCAACTTGCAGGTGTGCAGCTTTCACAAATTCTTGCCATTTCAGCACTCACGGAAACCGCGAGGCTCGGACTCCCAACTCAACGGTGGTGCCGACGGTTGATACTCACGAGCGAGAGGAATGGATTCAATAGCCGGCAGAGAGTCGTAGTTTGAGTCCCCATAAGCGGCTCCTCCATGTCGCTCTCCATCATATTAGCGCTCGGAACACGCGCCATCTCATGGTGTCGCTGCTTCCGGAGGCAGCAATGGCGGTACAGGAAGCAGAAGAGGTAAGAGCTGCACAAGAAGACGGTCACGAAGCCCACGAGCAGAGCATCCGCCCACTGCATTCGATGGAGCCGGGCGCTCTGTTGCAGCGAGGAGGGCGCGTTCGTGTCGACCCACATCTTGAAGCGCAAATTGACAATTGAGTTTTTGGTGACACAAAAATTTCGACTGACAATTGAGTTTTCTGATGACACAAATTTTGGGTCTGACTAAAACCAGGTACCAAATCAGTTCGATTAGCACAACAACTTCGACTAAGTTCATGATTTTACATCTTCGAACTGCTACAGAGAAAAGGTGTAGTGGTGCAAGTGCGGCGTAATGAACCCTCTTGCGCGCCATACAGACGCAATTTGACGATAAACATGAAGTATGCAAATTCACCTCGTTAAACCATACAGTAGACAGAATCGCATCCGCGGCCTTGTTACTTAGTCGCTGGGTTGTTCACCGCCTTGTCCATGAGTGAATTCACGATAAGCTCCTGGCTGGCCGTGATGCTGTTGGCAGCAGCGCCCATCATGAACTTAGTCATGGCTCCCATGACGGGGGAATCTTTTCAGGTTGCTCTTGTCCGTGCTCGAGCGACACCAACGAGCACATCTGAAGTAGGCACCGTGGTTCAACGGACTGTGAAGAGGGCACCGATGAACGCTTGGCGACAGCATAGCATTGGTGGCGGTGTGTCAACCCCGCGAACGGTTCATCCACCACTTCCAGCGGAGTTTTGATCGAGATAAACACCACTACGACACGGTCTTCTTCCACGTAGCGGCGAAGAACTTGTTTGACACGGAACATGGCGTGCGTCGAGCCAACGTACATCTCCTTTGCAAAATTCTCGATGATTGTATCAGATTCGTCCAAGACCTACAGTGCACACAAGTTATAGGTAAGCAACGAAAGGACGAATGTTGCTGACAGCAAAAGTGATACTATACCTTTGCAGTCTTCTCATACACCGTGCCTCTGTGTTTGTCAGCGCCCTTGAAGTGGTCCCAAACCGCCTTTGCAGTGGTGTCCATATCGAAAGGGAGCACTTTGTTGGAGAAAACATCCAAGTAAATGCCATCGTCTCCATCGCGCACTTGGGTGTCCTTATACGTGACCTCCATCGAGTTCAAGCCATTTGTGCAGAATACAGCATCCATCTCTCGGTATGCACCCTCCAAAATCACAAGCATATCTTCAAAGTCGCCGAGGTCCGTGTGGTAGTTTACCATACGACCCGTCGCAAAATCGGTAGTGTCCGGCGACACCGTGCGAGAACACTCCATAAGCTGCACGATCATCACCACATAAGAACCAAAACAAGTAGCAAAGCACAATCAACAGCAGCCGTTACCTGATTCTTTGCTCGCTTGAGCAGCAGCACCTGCATGCTCTTGGCAGCTTTGAGTTGGCTCTCCAGCACGAGCTTCAGCCGTGCATTCTCAATCTCCGCCTTCTCCCTGCGCTTGCGTTGCTGCTGCGCCACAGGCTTCCACACCGACTGCTCTGCAACGGACGTGGACACCAGCGCACCATCATGTCCTGTAGTGACATCTTCGTGCCCATCCTGCTTGATCAGCTTCACGGACGTTCTGTGCTGCTGTAGAGTGTCCAGCTCGGCCTCCAATTGGGCCACTTTCTCTTTCAGATACGCCACTTCAATGCGACGCTCGTTCCTGGCCCGATTCGAGTCGCCAGTCACCCAACTCTTGCGCAGCAGCTTCTTGGCCGTCGATCGTCTTGGTGCTCGCGTGCGCTTGGGCTTCTCACACTCGATACGACGTGGCGACCCATCCTCATCAGTCGTCGTGTGGTGGTTCTCGCTGTTCGACGCTGGGGACGACACTGCGTTGGGGTTCAGAGGCGGAGAAGCCACCGACGAGGAGACCCCTTGCAACTCGGGAAGCCCAGCGCCCACTCCATCTCCTGCTTGTTCAGCCCCTCCATAGACTGCATGGGGGCGTTGCCGTCCGCGAACTCGTCCACGAAGGACAGCGCAGCCTCGAAGGCCGCCATCTCGTCGTCCGCCAGGAAGGCCATGCCAAGAGCTTCTTTGTCGACGCTGTTCAATACTGAAACATGAATTGATTGCTGAATTCCGCTGGTGCATGTTTTCGGCCAATGGAAGACTGACAATGAGCGGGATATCTACCAATGAACGGGTTGTTGAACCTAATTGTGGTGTGCGTCACACTATCTGAAAGGCAACATGACGGTGATGAAAATGTGCGCTGCATTTGCGCAGTTTCAATTTGCATCTCACCAACTGTGCAATATGTGCACTGCTCAATTGGTTATGTGTTGATAGGAATGTCTGCAGTTGAAGGATCTGATGGCTGCTGGGGTGGGATGTCCTGGTGTCGTGGAGGCTAGCGGCATCGTCCACGCGGGTGGCGCCTTGTGCTGTGCAAAACTATTGTCGAAGAAGTAAGTGGCGGTCGTGGTATCCTATGGATACTTCTTCTCGCGAGGTTTTGTTTCGTCTAACGAATGACATGGGGTATGTAACAGGCAGCCGACTACTTGGGCTTTGCCTGCGTGAATTACGCTCGAATACTGGATCCGGAGGTGCATACGTGTGATCTTCTACATAGCGAAGTGACGCAGCATTGTTGATCCTGCCTCTGTTGTTGTGTCCCCATTCGCAGATCATCGTGCTTTCTGGAGGAGTTGCCGACATCGAGCAGATTTGCTGTGCCTACGCGAAGCACACCTGGAACTTCCCCGACCCGGTAAATCGGATGCTTGCTACGTCTATTGTCAACACGATTCACCACCACTTGAATGTCTACTGGTAGACGCGCATTGAGAAAGCAAGCGCTGGGTATGATTCGGGTATCATTGGTGCCGTCGCCGTTTGTAAGAACTCTACATGTAAGTGCGTGATGTGAGCGTAGAGTAAGCAGAAGTTTTGGTTGTCGAGCATTTGGACATGCCAATATCAAGCGAGCAACGTGTATGCATTTCATGCTCGTTTTGCCAGTTGCAACTTGAAGCGGTTTCGGCCAATCAGGTCTGTTGCCCAAGCTCAGAGCAAAGCCGCCTCACAAGTTGTGAGTCACAACTCAAGCGGTACAGCAGTGAGCGAGTGCAAGTGTCCAGGCAATAACCAATGACGGCAGCGGTCATGTTCGCGGGCGTGGACATCGGAGGAACAGGCGTCAAGGTGGGCGTCGTCACGTCCGAGGGCTGCGTGGTTGCGCGCGCACAGGAGACGTACCACCCGGAGAAGCACGAGCCGCAGGATGTCGTGGACCTCGCCGTCTCCGTGCTGCACCAAGTACTCACGACCGTGCGTGCATTGATCTTGATGGTACTTGATGGTGATTATCTCACCAGTCGTCTACGTGGTGCTGGCAGACGCGATTGGGATTGGGAGACTTGGAGGCGGTGGGCGTGGGCTGCCCCGGCGTCCTGGAAGCTGGGGCGTCATCCACGCGGCAGCCAACTTCCCGTCCTGGTTGGACGTGCCGCTCCAGCAATTGTTCACTGACACCCTGGGCAGACCGGTTAGTAGGGAGTGCTCGGGGTTGTGGGTTGAGGAAGGGCTGGTGCTGATCGTCAGAATGCGGTGCTGTAGGTTACGGTGTGCAACGACGCGGATGCTGCCATTTTGGCGGAGCAGTGGGTCGGCACAGCCAAGGGTGGCATCAAGGACTTCATCATGCTCAGTGCGTGGATGCTGTGTGTTTCATGGAAGGTTACGATTTTGATCGTGAACTTTGGTATAGCTCTTGGTACGGGTGTAGGATTCGGTGTCGTTGCGAATGGGCAGCTCGTGCGCGGTGGAAGCAATACCATTGAAGGGGTCACATGGTGCGAAGTTTGCTAGCTGACAGATTAAATTGGCCGCTTAACGTAGCTAAACGTGTGCGTTTTCATTTGTGCTCGTAGATTGTGGAGCGCAATGGACGACCGTGTGGTTGCTCTCAAAGAGGCTGTCTTGAAGCTTACAGCTCGGCTGGAGCATTGATGTCTCAGGTTCAAGAGCACTTGCGCGCTGGTATGATGCTGGTGCTGTGCGCTGCATTATAGGCCGTGGAACCCAAACGATTTCTGTTTACTGTGTTTCAATTATGTAGGAAGGGACTCGAGCCTCGCCAAATATTCGGAGGAAGATATCAATGCTGAGTTTGTCTTTAAGCATGCTGCTGAAGGCGACGGGCTCTGCAAGCATCTGATCGAAGAGGTAACGAATGGCACTGCCCTTGCAACCATGTTTGGTTTGACTTACAAAGTCATGTGAAACGAATTGTACAGGCTGCCGACTACTTAGGTTTTGCCTGCGTGACTTTCTGCCGAATGTTAGATCCGGAGGTAAGGAAGAACATTCTGGGCTATTCTGACAGTGCTGCAGAAATAACCATGCCATTGACTGTGGTGTAACAGATTATCGTCCTGTCAGGAGGAATTGCTGAGGCCGGAGAGACCTACATCGAGCAAATTCGTCGTGCCTACGCGAAGCACACGTGGACTAAGTTCCCCAACCCGGTACGCTTGCGTTTTCGTTCCATTGCCTGCAACGAAACTCATGTTTTATGACGTATAGGTTCGTATTGAAAAGGCGAGCGCGGGTTATGATTCGGGTATCATTGGTGCTGTTGCGGTATGCAAAAATCAATACAAAGGACAGTGAAGTTACTATGGTGTCGTATGCAGGCAGACAAGTAAACATACTCATTTTCAGCTTCAGAAATCGATGATAGATGAATGAAGTCGCTGTTTGATGGAATGCTGAGTTTCTTTTATTTGATTTGATGATCTGACGGCAAAGCAGCAAGAAACAATAGCTTCCAGCTTGTAGGGTTATCGAAGGAGTTGCCGCGTTTCTTATCTGTCCTAGAGAAGCAGCTAACAATTGCTGACCAAGCTAATCACTGTCACTGTCGCTGATCACTGGGCTAGCACTGCCGTCGTTTTGTGGAACGGGGCTATCACTGCCATCGTTTTTGCCAACAGCAGGGCTGCTCGATATTTTGGGTGGGCTTTCAGGGAGGTGTGTTTGCCTTGTTTTCCTCATCATCAGAGACAGGCGATGACCGCTTCTCTCCTGCCCGTCGGCGCTTGAACTCACGCACACTCTCATCGTCATCAAGCTGGTCATCGTAGATTCCTCCGCACTCGAATAGGTCCTGGGTACGACGGTCTGATTCACCTTCTGAGTAATCCCGACGGTAGACAACAGCTCCGTGTCGACGTTTTTCCTCTCCCGTTACCTACGCACAAGAATGCAGGCTATCGTCAGAACAACTGCCACGCTGTTTCCCCAGCGCATGAACACGTATTCATACCTTCGTCTTCTTCAGCTGGATGCGGTTCAGAACGTCACTGTACGTGAAATGGTTGGACTCCGGGTCTAGCATGAACATAACATGCTGGGTCTCCCTCTGTAGAAACGAACACCAACAAACAGAAAAAAATGAATCAATGTGAGCACAACACTTTCAGCTGAAACAGAACCAACATTCGCCAACGTACACTCTCAAGCGACTCCACAGACATAAGATACTCTCGGAGATACGAGAATTTCTCGCGATCGCTGCTGTCCTGTGCGAGAAAAACAATTCACCATTAGTTTATGCCGCGGTGCTTTGGTGCATTCATAACAAGACTGTACCTCTTCTTCTGCCGATGCGTTGGGCAGCAGGATAGAGCCCTGAATAAGCTCCTTGCCAGCTTGGATCTTCTTGTTTACGCCGCACAGCAGTGCACGGTCCTCGCGGCTTGTGATTCCCTTGCTCTTGACATCTTCGGAAGGGAGAATATCGTACGACTGCATTTCCACAAAAGTCAGCATCCTTTCAACTTGTGCCTCAACGCATAACAAAACTGCACCGCGAGCAGACGTACCAGAATGGCGTACTTGTTGGCAGACAGGAGCTGGTCGGGGAAGACATCCCACGTTTTGGCGATTTTTTCTCTTGTTGTGCGGGTGCACCAGCAACTTGGGGTCGTTGATGTCGCGGAAGGATGCTTCGGCGCGGTCCTCCAACGTGATGGACACAACCTCAGCCAGGGCGTTCTCTGTGCCCTCGCGCAGTGCACTCTGAATTTCCGCCTCGCTCTTGAATTTGTGCACGGAATCGTACAAATCGTTGCCCATGTACTCCGTGCGTCGCAGCCAGGAGACCGTCGGGCGCGCCTTGGATCGGCCCTTGGTGCCCACATGGTCCTCCTTCATCATCAGCGCCTGCTCGTCGCCAACCTCCAGCGGCTCGGGCTCCGCCGGGGCTGCAAAACATCATCAGCACAAACCTTTACATTCTAACTCGCAGCTAAAACCCCTACCTTCATATTTGGCCGGATCGATCAGGTCGATGGTCAGTCCAAGGTTCGGCTCCTCGTGGATCTCGTACGTGTAGTCCATTTCGAGCGTGTTGGGCTTGTACTTGATGAGACTGTGCACATAGAAAATCATCAGTAACTCCCCTTCTCCATATACAACTCCTAACTGCCGCACCGTTCCCGTTCGTGCGGGTACTTGACAAACTTGGTGTCGAACGGGATGTCCGGCAGCGAGTTGCGGAACTCGAGACTGGCCAGGAACTCCGACTGTTTGCCCAGCAGCGCGCGTCTCTTGGCCTGCGCGTGGCTCTCCAGGATCATGCGTGTGTGGTCGCGCCGCGCCTGAGCTTGTCCTCCTTGTACTTGGCCACCTTCTTGCGCTCCAACTCGTAGCGCGCGCTCATCGGGCGTGGCGTTGGCTCCAGGGGAGCACGTCTCTTGCGCGCCTCGTCCTCCTCGCGACTGCGGCCATTGCTCTTGCCGGCCGCCGCGCCGTTGGCCTCCGTCTTCACCTCCGCCATCGCTCGTCTTTTGCTCACAACAAACACTCCCCCTGTAATATAGCTATCTTACTCATGCGCACGTCCATTGGTCAAAAGATTCCGCATGTTCTCGTAACAAGGAGCCTAACCTAATCCAAATGGATTATTTTCGAATCAACCTTATTTTCGGAGTTTATTTTCGGATCGGCACTTCAACGTGCTGCAGTTTGGCAAGTCGCATGAAGCAGCTGCTGATCCTGGTGGCGCAGCACCCGCTCAAAGTCGGGTCCGTGGTGCTGCTGCTCAGCGCCTTCTATAGTTTCGCGCGCATCCTGGTGCTGCAGTACGTGGTGGGTGCCGTGCAAGACGCGATCGTGCGCTACCCGAAGAACTTCCCACACGTTTTCTTCCTCCCGCTTTTCACGTGTCGCTGGCGGTGGCGACGGCTGCGGCGCTGTATCAGGACTATTGCTGCAGTCGTTTCTGGAGATCCTCCACGTCCACGCAGCTCTGGAAGCACGTGCTGCCGCTGCCACTCACACTACACCCTGGCAAGTGGAGTCGACTGGTTGGCATCCCTTTGTACGCGTTCTTCATTGCAGTCGTGGAGGCTGTGCTGGTGTTCAGAGATCCTGCCATGGAAAGCGTGGCAAAGATGTTCGCTAGAGGATTTTTGCAGCCGTCTCCAGAGGAGGAGCAAATGTTGATGCCAAAGCACGATGAAGGCGTGCTTTTCCAGGATCAAGCGGATATGGCCTGGAAAATACTAACAGGAGGTGCAGCAGCTCAGAAGCCATCGGCGCGTACGTTTTCGTACATACGCCTGCCCGTTGAGATCTTGCTGGCTGCGGCTGTTTGTGTAAGCTTCGCTCTTGCGCGGTTCTTTCGAGAGCCTCAACACGGTACGCCGTCGCTGTTACAGATGGGTGTGTTCTGGCTAGCTTATGCTTGTTATTGGACTGCTTAGATGGAGATGAACTGCGTGAAGCTGTGAGAAACAATGACATTCTAGGAGTGAAGCTACTTCTTGCTCGAGGATGGACCCGGATGCTTGCTCTGGTGACGGCACGACTGCACTGCACGTCTGTGGGCAGCAAGCAATTGACAGGGCTGCACAGGTCCTTCTTGAGCACGGAGCAGACGCGAACGTAGCTGATCGTCTTGGATTTACGCCACTACATTGGGCTGTACAAATGCGCCGAGAAGAAGTGTCGACTTCAAGCCGATTGGCGACGATTCGAATACTGCTGCACCACAGCGCAGACCCTCGCAAACCGGACTCAAACGGTACATCGCCGCTAGTAATTGCATCACGAAAGGAGAACGAGGCATCATTGGGAGTGCTGAAGGAGTTCTTGCCTGAAGATGAAACTGGTGGAGAAGTAGAAACCACTGAAACGATAGACGACACCAACAATGGACTTGGCAATTTCGAATAATTAGCAAAATTACCACTCACCGACTACTAAATCCCGTGACATCCATCTCTATTACCTATCGTTTGCAACACAACAACCATGACAAAGATCGTTAACTCAATGTGACCCGACATACGATACCGAAAAGCACGCACCATTGACAAAATCCGCTCTAACTCTGTCTTAGTAGGGTAGAGTGGCAGATCCAGCCTGAATCAGCAGGATAGTGGTAAAAAAAACGACCTGCAGAAACACGATTCAAAATGTGCACTCACCTGTTCAAACATGTACTTGCATGGGGTAGTATCGTGTACACGGTTGAGATATCCTGCCCAAGCTGGATTGTAAAAAGTTGGATCTCGCCATCCATACCAGTCAGCCCCTGCAGAATGAAGGCGAAACGGGGTCAGAAGCAAAGTCACACAACACGTATCCAAGCCATAAAAATACCTTAAAGCCTTCAACAGGGACGCCGCTGGAACCGGTGACATACTGCAGCAATTTTCCGCGTTGATCTTGCGTGAACGACTCGATGATTTCCCAAAACCAGGCAACCAGCTCGAACTCGTGACTATTTTGTTCGTAGAATCGAACATCTGTGTGTAGTCTCCAGTCATTGACATCGATTTGGGGTAAACCAGAAAGGAGTAAGTCAAGTTCCTTGAAGTCGAAAACATGAAGAACTGAATCGCTGATGACACTGCGCAGACCCTCCATGATACTCGAAATTTCCGCTCGAACACTGTCAAACAGATAGTACTGTGCCACTTTTGCAACGTAAAGCTGCTTGTTTCCATCGTGAAGAATGACATCGGCGCCATTTGGAATAAGTTCTGCGCCTTCCACCGTGAAGTTCAAGCCAAGAGCATTTGTGTTATCATTTTCGAGGATCCACATCATACTGGAATGCACCGTTTCGTCAAGCAGATACAGGTCTGACAGCTTGAGTGGCACGCCGAGAATGTGCTTCAGCAAAGGAACGGAAAGCCGCACGTTTAGAAGTAGGCCTTCAAGCAAAGCCTTTCCCAATAGTTTTCCGAAGAAGACATACATCTGTTATCATGAACATCAGCCACAGTTAGAACTACAGTATTTGTGATGATCAAAGAGGGAATTCTTTGGACATACCTGCAGCTGCTTCGTGCACTTCCCCGTTGCAGTTCGATTAATCCAGTATCCTTGATGCTCTGCTGAGCTGGTTAGCGTGAATAACCCTGGAGGTTCCGCAAAAAGCTGGCTGCAAACAAGATAAAGCCACTCCCGCAAAATGCCACCACCATCGACGCCAGCTTCGTCCATAAAATCAACGCGTAAACGGCGATGCAGAGTTGCATCCGGCGCAGACATAAAGAGAGTCATTGACTGCTTCAACACCTTATCACGATGAATGCCTGCAATTTTCGTCAGTTTAAGCTATCTGAAATGCGGCCAGAGAAACGTACGTATAGTGTGGTAGCCATCGACAATGGACGAGCAGAGCTTGAGTGAATACTGGTAAAACCATTGTGCTTTCTCGGAAAACGGCAAGTTCGAGACTCGCTAGGAGAAGCATTGGGCAAAACCCGTTAGACAAAAGCAAAAACCGAAAAGCGAAAAAGACTTTGACACCCAAAGCACCCGATCGACTGACTTACCATGATCGTTTTGGAGTATGGTCGTGACGAAGTCGAAAACTCCTCGGCCAAGCGCCAACGCACAGTTCGTCTCCCCGAATGTGAGTCATCTCGCACGAATGCAGTGCCTGGGGTGAGCCAAGAAAGTTGTTTTCCACTACTGTCCGAAAAGATAACAGAGGAAACAGACATTCTCGAGGATCCAGGAACCTGACGAGGGTGTCGCTTTTCCCATTCCTGAAAATCAATCTCCCTTATGATGGCGCTGCATAAAGCCTCACTCTCCTGGAGAGCTTCAAAAGGAACGTTTACCTGCAAGGTGAATAGTGCATAACATTAGCGATACATAGCATCGGCCCCACAACTCTTCACCCCTTACCCAGCGCACATGCTGCCCTCCAATACAACGTTTCCACTGATGCCGCTCGCGTGCAACTAACTGGCGGTCTGTCAAGTCTCCGTTAGGAAAAGCATTCAGACCTCGAATCCAAGCAGCACGAGGGGAGGATATGAGGAGGTAATTGGAGGCTGAACGCTGGCTGATTTCACCTTGTGGAGCACTCAGTACGGAAGCACTCGTATCTTGCTGTCGACTTCGGATCATCTTCAGCTCTGCAATACACGATTAGATCAGACAGGTAAACCGTGACATACAAATTTCAGCTTCTTCAAACCTTCAGCCGTAGTACCGCACAACACACAGTCTGTCTGCGAGAACTCATTGGTGTGGTAGCAGATCTCGCATCTCCATCCAGCATTTCTACTTAAAAATACCACGACACCGGAAAAATGTAAACCCTCGATCCCACCCCACACCTGCTACCCCAAAAGACGCACGGTCGTTCGATGAAGGCGCGGTGACGCGACCGCCGAGTCGAGCTCGTGCAACACTCCATACAGGCTTTCCACGTCAAGCAGACCGTGATAAGCACGAGGCCCAGTCCAATGCCGACGCCGATGATGACCGTCTTGGAGCTGCTGCTTCCGTCCGAGCTGTCCTTGTCATCGTTGTGGCTGTAGCTCCCGTCTGTCCATCAGTCCACACAATCAGCACCAACCTCACCTCAATATCCCTCATTGCACGTACAATGATAATTGTAGTCGGTCGAGTTGGAGTACGTGCCGTCCAGAATGGGCATCAGGACGCGCTCCGTCTCGTCCTCGCGTTGCGTGGTTCTCCTAAGCTGTGGCTCGGCGTTTGCGTCCATTGCAGTTGCTGTACTCAGTACACACAGCCAACTGGCGACTAGAACAAACGTCCAGTGTCGCCGTGTTGCGCTCGTCATCGCTGCGACCACGGAGGCGTCCGTTGCTCCTCTTGGTCGACACATTTCGGCCGCTCTCCGACCGCGTGTCAAGCTTCCTGCAGTGTCCTCTGCTGGCGCATCGACGGTCTGCTGGCGCATATACAGTCGACTGGCCGATTGCGGAAATGGAGTGTCGCGACGAGTTTTCGGCCAATCGCGGCGTCAACAGCACATACAAAAGGCAAGATGATAACGCATCGGATTTTCACGCGTTTCTTGACTCGTGAAAGGACAAAAGTCCGCTCTCAACGTTGGACTCGACAAATCCGGGCGGCAAATGTGCCGACACCAAGTCATGGTTCAACTTGAACCGCTCAAGCAGAGCTTTACATGTAGACACCATCAGCAAAAACTAATATTTACATTTTTTATATGTGCGTGACCTCGCAATGGCCTTCTTCAGGGTCGCCGCTGCTGATCGAACTGTGTTTATAATTTCAACAGTCGAACGCCGTCGGTCGTTGGGATATTGCCGCCTCCGCTGCGGCGGCCCGGCAACGACCCACGGCGCCCGTCTCGCATATCACTCACTCACATTCAATGGAAGCTCCATCTCCTTCTCTTTTGGTAGCCACGCTTCGATGAATTCATTCTCCACCTCTCCCGTGGTGCAGTCTCTCCTTCGGTCGGAGAGCGCATGGGGTCGGAAGCCTAGTAGGCCTGGCAGAACTGACGCAAACTTCCCGTGGTGGCAAGCACCGGGTCCGAGCGCACAGTGTCGATGAATGTCTGGAGACGCGTGCGGCGGGCGTTAAGTACGTGGTCTGTAAGCTCGGGCTGCACGAACAGCACGGCGCCGCTCGACAGGTGTGGCACCTTCACGCCGCGGGACGCCTTCTTGGCCTTGACCTCCTTCTTCAGCTCGCGCTCGAGCTGCTTGAACTCGTCAAACGTTGCAGTCACGTCCCACATGATCACGGGATTCATGTGCTTCTCCTGGGCGGCCGACTGGGTACCGCAGTCTACGCGCACAACGTAGATGTCGCGGGGCTTGCGCTTCCCAGGCACTGTCTGCACGAACGCCTTGCCCACACGAATGTTCGCTTCACTCAGGTCCATGTCGATGCGGCGGCGCATATCGCCGGGCACCACATTGACCAGGAGGCGATTCCGGTTGAGGTGCGCCAGCACACGACGTCGGGCAGTCGGGGCCTGCAGCTCCTTTCTCTTGGAAGCCGTCGCCTCGTCTACCTTGTCTACATGGGTGGACTTGGACGCGATAGTTGCGCTGTCAACGCGGAGCAATGGGAGCGTCGGAGCAGCAGTAGCTGCCACTGGCTTAGTAGTGTGGTAGTTCATGGACAGCATGGCACATCCCGTGAAGGTGTAGAACGTGATGAGCGCGAACGCCGCGCCCTTGGCCAGCAACGCAAGCATGAAGGCGAGGACGTTCCAGGCCAGGACACAGGCGACGTAGCTGGCGAGCAAGAGCGACGCGGCCGAGCTGAGGGTCACGTCCAAGTGCACGAGCGAGTCGTAGGCGCTCGTGAGCACGGCGAGGCGGACGCCTGGCAGGTGGAGCACAATCGTGGGCTTGGCGTTGTCGGAGCTCACGGCACGGGCGCGAGGCTTCATGGTGTCTGTAGGCTGCATGGCGGTCTCGAGGGTCTTCGCAATGGCGCGAAGGAGTCGTACGTTCAGCACTCGCAACTGAGCCCGAACGTTGGAGTCTGCAGAGTCACAGCAGGAGGCTTGGAAAGCTGCTGCGGCGCGGGATTCTTCTGGCTGCGTCTCCTTCCGCCCTGTTGATGGCTCTCCAGCGCTCTGGCCTGTTTTTCGGAGTGAGCGCAGGGAAAGACGTCGGCATAGCCGCAAAAATGACAAGCAAGTTGATGAGGAGCGGGTTGCAAGTCCCACTGTGGAACTGGCTTCTATAACTTCAACCGCTTCGAAATCGAAGTTCGAGAGGATACCCAAGCGGACTTTGATGTGAGCCCTTGGTGGCGAGAGGAAGAGTGGGGCGTCAGAGCTCGACATGTTTAGGCCTTATTTCGTGCCAACAGCGTACACGCTGATTAAGCAACTGCTGTGAGGCTCGCACGCAACAGCACCACCACCTGGATTCTCCACCCCTCCACATGGTATTTGCGAGCATGGGCTCCGGTTGCTCGTCGGATAGTGTCTTGAACTGCAAAACCAACACTCGAGTACATTCCATGAAACATTTCCATTTTGGCTTGACTTTCCTACTTGAGCCGCTGTGCCGTGGCGGCCAGGAGCTGGCTTGTGAACTCCATGTCGGCAGTGCGGACCGTCAGGTCGACGAAGCCACCGCTTCGGATCTTCACGTGGAGCAATCCTACGTGCTCCGAGTTCACCAGACGACAGGCAGCAATCGCTTCGTTGGCTGGAGAGTACGACAATAACAATATTAGACCTCAGCAACGCAGCGCAGATAAAGAGCTACGCGACGTACTGGTTGGGATGGCTTCAACAGTGTGCACGTTGAACAGGTGCATGCGGCCCATGAAATCCTCGAGCGTGCGGATGCCGCTCGGGTTCACCTTTGTCTTCTGCTCGCACGGGCACGCGCCCCAACGGCCACCGAAGTCCTGCGTGGTGATCTGCCACGGCTCCAGCTGCCGTCCGTTGTACTGGAAAACGCTGGTGTTGCTGCTACTGCCACCCAGCATATCCAAACCATTGGCACTCTTGCCAAGCTCAACGGTAGCTTCATATACAAACAAAACAATTAGCAACCATCCGTCATCACGATGCACCAGAAACCTTTCCTGACGTACCGTTCATGCTTGAACCGAGTCCAGACATGTCGAACGGATCCAAAGATGCAGAGGGTGCCGGCGAGCTGGCCTCGCGTGCTGGTGCTGGCGCTAGCGGTGAGCCCATGCCAAACGGGTCTGCGTTCATAATCGGCTGCTGTTGTGGGGGCGGTTGCTGGAACATGCCTACGTTTTGCGGGGCTGCGGGTGCGTCGAACGAAATGTCGAGCAAGTCCATTTCGACCTTCGGCTGTTGCGGAGGGGTACTTGCTCCACCGGTGCTTGAGGTTGAGGCGGCTGCTGCTGCTGCTGTTGCTGCTCGTTGCGGTTCGATGAGCGCTTCGATGACGAGCGGGCTGGACGGCGGCTGGAGTTGAGGGTCGAACGCGTGCTTGACCCTACGACGAACGCCAGGCATCGGTGCTGGGGCACCAGGAATGCCACCAAAATCGCGGAAGCCAGAATCTGTCGCTCGTCAACGCTGCCATTGGATTCGTCCTCGCTCGTAGGCTCACCGTTATCGTAGTTGTTGGTGGGCGCGCCGTACTCCGGCTGCGGTGGCTGCTGAGGCGGCTGAGCACCATAGGCGGGTTGACCGCCGTATCCACCCTGGCCGCCATAAGCATTTTGACCGCCGTATGCAGCCTGACCGCCCGCAGCTCCCTGGTTGTAAGGGTCGGATGGATAACCCCAGGAGCGCCGGCTCCGGGAGCTCCAGGTGCAGCATTATCGGGCGTGTTGAGACCAGTAGGGCCCCACACGTTCTTGACCACGCCACGCTTTCCAGCGCCAAACCCTCCAGTAGGATCAGGGCCGCCAGAATTGCCCAAACCGGGCATACCACCCTGTCCACCATTGCCACCCCACTTGTTGGCACCAAAAGCGCCTTGCTGGTCCGCAGGAGGGAGTTTGGTCGGATACGGAATCTCAGGCTTCTTGTAGGCCTCGAAGTTCAGACGGTTCGCGTCACCACCATTGCGACGGTGGCCGTAGCTTTCATCCTCGTCGTCCGAGTCCTCAGGCGGGTCGTAGAGCGGTGCTCCCTGAGCCGCCGCCTTCTCGACAAAACTGGTAAGGAACGGAAGGTTGGGGTCCACGTCAATGTCTTCGCAGCTTGCATCTTCCGGGAAGACCTCATTCATGAGGGAGAAGTTCTTGGTAAGAGCAAGGTACTCAAAGCAGCGTTGCTGCAGGTCCGTGCTGCGACTGGTCTTGTACTTATCCATCATGGCGTCGGCCACATCGATAGTGTGTCCCATCTGCGCCGTGATCTTGGTCACGGCCGAAAGCACGTAGCCACGAGTAGTGTCTTCCTGGTCGAAAGGACGGTCAACAAGCTCCACAAGCCGCTCGCATATCTCTTCCAGCTCCATAGCATCGGACAGGTAGCCGTACTCACCAAGGACCCAGGACATAGTGCACACCAGAATGTCTGGCAGCACAGGGCGCTCTAGCAGTTCCAGGTAAGTGTCAACAGCATCACGACGAAGCTCCATGTCCTGGTCTTCATCTTCACCACTTCCCTCAGCAATCAGACGCAGTAAGTTGTGCCCCACCTCGGGGCGAACGAGGTCACCGCCCAGTTCGAACACGTTCGTCATGGTCTGGATGTACCAAGCATTGCTAGGCGCATAACGCTCGGCGCATTGCGTAATACGCGACACAAGTTCCGTACGCAGGAAGACGTCCGAAGCCTCGCGAAGGAACTGCGTGAGCTTGTCAGAAATGAACTCTACGTTGACGGGGTTCGTCATGCGGTACAGAAGATCGAGTGTCTTGCGCTTGAGCGTCTCATCCGGGTCCTCCAGGCAGTCAATGACCGCCATTTGGTGAGCCGCAGCGTATCGCGGGTGGTCCTTCACGATAGCAGCAAGCCCCGTGACACCCAAGTACTTGAGGTTGTGGTTGTCGCTCGAGATGAAGCGCGAAATGCTAGCAGCAGCCGCATCCAGCAGCGTGCTGTTCGGGTAGATGGTAGTCACCGTCTGCACGCACTCGTAGATGATAGCGTAGCCCACATTGATGCCAGTGTCAGCACGACGCATGACATCGTGCAGCACCTCGTACATGCCTTCACTGGTCTGCTGGTCAGCCTGGCCCAGCAGCGCCAGGATCTTGAGCAGACGGATCTGGATCCACGGCGCCGGGATGCGGTGGTAGTCGAACTCACGAGGTAGACGGTGCTCCGTAATCTGCTTGAGAATGCTCACAAAGCTGGGCACGAGGTCCTTGTAGTCCGTGGGGTGGCCTCCGCCAGGTCGTGCAGGATGCAGAGCGTGGTTCCCATGACACTGGGGTCGCGGTCACACAGCGTGCGCCGCAGCGCGTCCCCGACATCGGTGACCGAATCCGGGTTGAGCTGGTGGAAACGATGGATGGCCATGACGGCCTTCTTGCGCACGAGCTCGGCGTCGTGGCGCAGTAGGTCCAGGATCATGGGCTGCACGGCCGGCACCATCTCCACCGTCACGAGCTTGCACACAGCCATGAGCGCCGCACAGACCTCGAGGTGGTTGGAGCTCTGTAGGTCTCTCTGCAGTTGGTTGATGATCATGAAGCGGAACTCGTGCGTGGGGGACAGACACAGACTGCACGTGAGGTAGCCCACGCGCTTCTGCATGAGGTTGGTGCTGGCCGTCATCTCCACGGCCTTGATGTAGCCGAAGGACGCGTCGTGGCCCAGCATCTCCACGTACATGAGGCGGATGAGGAACTCGCGCTTGCGCTTGTTCACGAGGCTGCTGGACGTGCTGGACGACGCCGTGACCTCGCTCAGCTTGCGCTTGAGCTGCGCCACCTCATGGATGATGATGCGGTCCTCCTCCTGCTTCGACTTGCTCTCGCCGATCGACTTGACCAGCTCGAAGAACTCCTTGGACAGGTGCCCGCCCGACATCTCGGTTTAGCTGACGTGGAGATCGCGGATTGAGGGGGTGTTGGTACCGGTACCGCCACGTAGTGTGGTTGTGCTAGCTGTCCGACCAGTACATAAAAAACATGTTTTGCTCTATTTAAAATTTGATCAATGTTATATATGTTAAAGTATGTTTTGGTAATGGTCGTATAGCTGCAAATTTTCGATCGCCCTATGATCTGGCATATTGGTTTGTCGAGAGACATATTGGTGTGATGATGGAAGGCGTGGAGCTGTCGGACAGCGTGCTGCGCTCCTACAGCGTCGCGCGCAACTTCGCCCCGCAGGTAAGACGGCGGTCTGCCCATAGTTGTAGTTGTTTGCTGATGCATGTTGCTGGCCTTGCTGTATTACTGAGAGTGTTGTCGACTGAGCAGGAAGATGAAGATTCGAATGGGCAGATCACGTCCCTGGATTTCCACCGCAGCGGCGAACGATGCGTCACGAGTCGCAGCGACGGTGTCATGTCCATGATCAACTGCTTGAGTGGAACGTGAGTTGCATCGCGTATTGCTTTCGACTAGTCCAGATACACTGAAGCTGACACCTTGCGATGCTCTCCCTAGCGTCGCCAAGACCATTTTGACCAAGCGATACGGCGTCGGCATCGTGAGGTTCACCCACCACCCGGACTGCGTGATTTTCTCTTCGGCTAACACTGCCAACGACCGTACGTTATTGAGGCAGAGTCTAACTGGAAGGGAGGTGTGTTTCATTGACAATGGTTGTGTTTGAGCAGACCGCATTCGGTACCATTCGTTCTTCGACAATAAGTTCCTCCGCTACTACACTGGTCATACCGACAGGTAGGTCGAAGAATTGAAGCTCGAAGCGCCAGACTGCTTATTTAATTGAGGGTTAATGTTGATTCGGGTTGCGTGCTCCCAGAGTCAACTCGCTGATGGTGCACCCCACCGCAGACCAGTTCATTTCCGCTGGAATGGATGGCACGATTCGGCTGTGGGATATCCGTAATTCGGACACCTCGGTGCGTCTCAGTCTGTGACTTACTTGCTGCTCTAAACTAACCGAATGTCTGCTGTTTTTGCAGGCTATCATTCGAACCGATCACTTGCCAGTTTCGCATATCTGCGCTGCGTATGATCAGGAGGGTGTGGTGTTTGGCGTATACACGGATGACCACTTGATCCGCATGTACGACGCTAGGAATTACCAGGAAGGACCCTTCGCCAAGTTTTCGCTCTATGACGCGTCGGTCATGGCGGCCGTGGAGCCGTTCCTCGCGCAAATGCAGGCGCCGAGTTTGAACGCCAAGAAGCTGCACGCGCTCGACATGAAATTTAGTCCTGATGGTAACCAATTGCTCGTCACAACCAACCGCGGAGTGTTCATCCACCTCGATGCGTTTGAGGGAAAACTGCTGCATCTCTTCAAGGAGCATGGCTTGACTCAGAGTCAGCGCAACGACCCCCAGCTCGGCTGTTGCTACTCGTCCGATGGTGCATATGTGGCCACGGGGGCGGAAGACGGCAGAGTGTTCTTCTACAAGAGTTCTTCCGGTCAATTCGTGCACACACTCCCGCAGGGCCACAATGGCCCCGTGGTAGACTTGCAGTGGAACCCAAAGCGCCACCTACTAGCGAGTGCTGGGGGCAACTCGACAGTTTTGTGGTCGGCGTCTGGGGTCTGAGGACTACCGTGCAGCGAATAATAAACTTGCAAGGTTGCTCTGGTGATCACTACAGATTCCGCTGAGAAACTGAAAAGGGTGGACCTTCCAACCTCTCAAAGGTTATAATATGCTTACAGGGTATTGTTTATTACAGTAAGTAGGTCCCTCACTTCAATTCAAGATGTCGCCCAATCGTACACGTAGGGGGCGATGCGTGTTAAAACTGGAAAACTATCACTATCAATCCCTGCTTGTGAGTGAAAAAGCTCAACAGTGAACTACATAGACGATAACTTAGACAGCAACTCCCTCGATCTCGAAAGTCATCACTGACGCAGCCGGGATGGATGCACCGAAAGAAGTGCCAGTCAACTCAACCTTCGACGACTTGTAAAGTGCTCCTGTGCCCCTCGTTTCCGTCGTCCAAGCACCAATCGGACCAGCCACCTTCGAAAAGCTCACTAAGTCAAACGTGACCTTAGAAACCGCGGCACCAGTATTCACGGTGGCAAGCACGAGCAACTTGGATGTGGCGTTATACGCCATGACAGTGTTCACATCATCCGTCGAAAGGATTGCCATACCAGGGCGAACGATACCCCGTCGTTAAATTGAATGCTATTGGTCGATCCAACCGGATTTAGCAAAAATTTCCGCCCGACCGACGGACCGCCGAAAAGGGCGGGTTGTTACAGGCAATGCGTGTTAATACACAAATGACATATTAATATGTTTGAATATTTTCGAATATTCAAATGAATATTAATATTCATATTCAATCTGGTTCGCCCATATTAATATAATAACTTGAATGAGATCGACGGGCGGAGGTCATATTAATATATTTGACAAATGAATATGCTTGTCAAAAGCAAACGCAAACTGCACGCGTCAGGCCTCAAGCCTCAAGCAACGTTTACTTTATGGTTTATGGTTTCTTGTTCATTGGTCTCGTTTCCGCTGCTGTTTCCACTTACTAGTATTTTAGAAGAAGCCGCAGCGATGAAATGTGCTCGAGCCCCAGAGCTCGATGTCATGGAGGAGTGCGTAGAACAAAATGTATCGTTTGTGCAGCAATGATGTTCGAAATGACGTGCGACTATCTGCTAAGTAAGGTTTTGTATCTTATCGTTATTCCCCTCAGTAATGCATGGGTGTTGCTTCATTTCTTGCTTTGTTTGAACAACTCTTGCAGTGAAAATTACGCCAAACGGTAAACGAACTCAGCATCAAAGACAAGAGGAAACAGCAATCACGAAACTCTTTTAGGTACAACTACCCAACGTGCAGTAGCAGCTACTCATTTAGTTATTTTGTATTATACGGATTATTGTGTTACTGGCCGCGGCCGAACTCTAATAACAATTCGTGACTGGCCACTCCTTCCTGTCACCTAATCTGCATACTTACACTCTTCTGCGTTGTTACCAGACGCCTTATCCGTCTGTCACTTTCGCTCGTACTTCTCCCATCCATCTTCTTCCTGTCTGCTCCCACCAATGATTGGTGTCTCGCCCTTGCCGACTAGCTGCACCAGTATATAACTCGTGCGTAGTATCGTACTCCGTTTCCCTAAAAACCACGCTGCGCTGACTGTCCATCGCAACATTGACAATCCAATCCGCTGTCTTATTGTACTCACGGTAGTGATGACTCCAAGTATCTACCCCACAAATTGAAGCTAATCGCTGCGCAGTTCTGTAGCTTCTTGGATTTTTCATCCATCTAATGATGAGGGAACTATCTCCCACCACATGGATGCTCTTCCATTTCATTGCGACTGCTTTTGCTAGTAGACGTTGCAGACCCACAATCTCCGCAACATTGTTAGTCATCTGGTTGTCACGTAGCGAGGTCGCTGCTGTCCACTCTAAAGAACCCCGCACCAACTCGAGCCTGACTCCTTCTTCATCTAATACCACCATAGCACTGCCGCTTCCTCCTGGTCGAGGATTGCCTTTCGAGCCACCATCGAAAAAAACGATCTTGGTGTGTTTCATCCCTGCTGTTGATAACAGATGTGTCGTTCCTATAGTCCACTCACGAATCAGAAAATCTGCCGCCATCAGTTTGGACCCAGTCTCTTCCATTAGAGGGTACAATCGCATTGTATAGCGCCTGCATGCCTCGACTAACCCCACTCGTAATCCTCCTAGTGCTTCCTCGATCGTGATCCGTTGTGCAGTAATGGCATGGACTCGATTAAAATTCCACCTCCATATTGCCGTCACAGTAAGTGCACAACCACCCGCCCATAGGTCTTGCACTAAGTCAGTCATGGCTTCCCATGCCGTGTCAGAATTCTCCGCCCCTCCATTGCACAATCCACTCGGGGAATTGCCTAAGGCTGAACTGGAGCAAATCCTGTAACACGTTTGTCCTGGTTTGATCCTTCGTGTGCCCTTCGATGGCGTCACATCTCCATAAATGAAGTATCACGTCCCAAAATTGTGTAGCTTCAGGTCATGACCAAATCAGGTGATCAGCTCCCTGCTGTTTGATATCCGGCTATGATGCTCGGCAATTGAGGCGGGTATCCTTGCTGCCCCACAGCTTTTGCCTCCCCATTCGAGCTTCATGACATTCTTTACATGATACGGCGGTACGCCTTTTAATCGTTGTAGTCGTCCTAATTATAAGCCACGCAATGCTTCCGCTATCTGTGCATGCTGGTTCAGCCATCTACGCTCGATCTTCTGTAATACTGTCGTCGCTTTCTGATCTCGCCTTTTTACCATTAGTTTCTTGAACTGCTTGCGGGTCATCGCCCATCTTCTTTTAGCGGCCCACAGCGGCCTCATTCTGATCAACCATGGATATGGAGTTATCCAAACCCCCTTCTCATGTGCTCCAATCCACCGCTCAGCCGCATGTTCCGCCGTTTCTCGTCCGTCTTCCCATGGTACCTCCCGATCGCTTAACCCCCATACGTGATGGAGCCTTCTCGTGTGCTCATCAGCAATCCTAAATTGATGATACTGGTCTTCAAGGTGATGATGCACAACCAGTTCATCCGGTCTTCTTCCGCGATACACCAGTTCTGGGTAATTTGCAAGCAAGTTGCAGCACAATTGCTGGTACATTTCCGCAACTTTGTTGTCCATTGGTATATAATGCTGTACTGGCGTAAAAGCACTTGTCCTTGGGTCTTCCATTGTACCTCTACTATTTCTTTGAGTTTTCGTCGTGCTGTTCTGCTGATCAGCGCCTTCAAATCTGACCGAGCCAATCGATGTCCACTAAAATCCCATAATTTTAACGCTCTCAAGTCCAAACCTTCTAGCCCCGAAAGCAGAAACTCACCGTTGGCTGATCTCCGTGCATTAACTATCTTGTTCAATTCTCTTTTGACGCTTGAGCTGCAACATCTCCATTCTCCCACCGGAAGGAGACTCCATTTGTCACTCTCAACTGTATTCTGATTCTTCTTCCGTCCTCATCATCTATTATCGCTTGCTTCGTTTGTGTGGCCATAGCCCTCTGCAGCCACTGTCGCCCCGTCGACCAGAGTCCAGTGCCCGGTTTAGAGCTGGGTTCCGTACTTTGTGGAGCTACGTGGCTTTGCCAACAACCGCCACGCTGCTCTAATAGGTCTCCTGTAACCTGCGTCAAAATCTAATCCGATTGTGCCCATGTCGCGACAGTTGTTGCGCTCATAGCTACTAATTCCTTTTCTATGTTGGGGATCCCCATACAGCTATGCTTCGCAGGATACTCCGCCTTTTTCTTCGAGATCCACCCGCGGCGGCGGGCCCGCCGGCATCACCTCGGGCTTTGCAAATGTTGATTTTCAAACAAAATGACGGATTCGCTGATCTGCCTCTATTATTAATTCGTCGGTCGGCCAGGAGTGTTGCGCCAAGTACAGCAATTTTGGGATGATGATTGCTGCTGTACTAGTTGCCATCTGTTGGGCTGTATTCGTTTTTGCTTTGTGCCAGCGCCAGCCGTGTGGTGATGCTGCTAAAAGGCCTGGCCCATGCCTCCCGTACCGTGTCTCCTGTCCTGCCAAATGCCCAAGAATCGAGCTGATTCCACCTCATGCACCTCTTGTTTGTTGTGTGTGGCTCCCGCCTGGGCTGCTGTCTGAAGGTGCTCATCTTGCTGCTGTCCATTTACCCTTAGCCTTATCGCAACTGATTTGCGTACGTTCAACATAAGACCTGATACTTTGGAGAAAACGCTCTACTGCCGCAATGGCCGCCTTATGTTCGCAATGTAGATTGCTGAGTCATCAGCGTAGCCAGCCACCTGTAAATTACACCTCTTACAATCATGTGATAAATCGATTCCCTGTATCCACATCTCCATCTCCACCTCGTCATATAGAAGATCTACCGCAATAATGAAAAGTAGCGGGGCTTATGGACACCCCTGGCGGATCCCACTGGTCACTCCCACCCTCTGACAGTTCGCCATTGACAATGAATCGCACTGTGGTGTCCTTGTGTATGGCTTCCACCACTCTGCAGAATTCGTCTGGTAACCCCTTGGCTCTTAGAACTGCAAAGAGAAATTCACAATCTAAAGAGTCGTACACCTTAGCGAAGTCCAACATCAGATCTTGGGCTTCCGTCAGCTCGTTTCCTCTGCTACATGCTTGCTTGGATGCTTCGAATAATGCGATTGCCTCATGAATATTCTTTCCAGGGTGAACCCAAATTGTGCTCCATGTACGATATCTGCAATCGATTTCCTCAATCACTATGCTAGGATTCGAGTAAAAATCTTAAAATCGGAATTCAGAAGCGAAATTGGCCGGTAGTTGAGTGGATTACTGGTCCGCCTCTTCGGCGGAGTTCCCGGCCGTCCACCGCGGCGAACTCTGCTGCTTCCGACGGCCCAAGGTCATCGCTCTCCCACACTGTCTCCGGCGAAGGCTTCCCGGGCGCTCCACGCCTTGTTCTCGTCTTCGGAGTCGTCGGATAGCGTATCCGGTGTTCCTTCTCGTCGGACGAGACGTCGCCGGTTGTGTCGACGTGCTTCGCGGTCTGGCTCGGCTTCCCGATCCGACTCGGCGGGTTCGGGGAGGGGGATGCGTCTTCGGCTAGTGGGGGGTCGTCTTCGTCCTCTTCGGCTGCCGCGTCTTCTAGGGCGCCTTCTTCTTCCAACTCGTCGTCCAGTCCTCCTTCCTCGTCACCTTCGGGAGCCGCCGGCGGATCTCCAACCTACCGTACTTTGCCCCCGCGATTCCCCCGTACGTGATCCGGCTGAATGGCGTCATCGGCGGTACCCGCCGTGGCCGCGTTCTCTTCGCTCCGAGACGTTGACGTCTTTGCCGGTACCCTTGCTTCGGACGACTCTGCTTCCCCCTCCGGACTGGATCTTCCCGGCCACGGCTAGACCCCGTCCTGCTGTGTGGTGTTGGGTTTGGGGCGCTCGGTCGCCAGTCGGCAAGGCTGCCCTTGCTGAAGGAAAGTGACCGGCGTGTCCTGATTGGCGGATTACATTCCCCGCGCCACAGTGACCACGATAGTTTAGTGACCGAGGCCTCGGTCGGGTATATTAAATTCCCAGCCGAGGGTACGAACCCTCGTTTGTACCCATTTCAGTTTCGTACCCTCGGTATTATAGAGCCGGGTACAGGATCACATACTGGGATCGGTTCACACTGGATATTTGTATTTATATATAGGACTAGCTATAGGATTGACTACAGAGGCTCTCAGAGCCATAGATCAACAAAAAATAAATCAGCAGTCTTCCCCCAAGTCACCAAGGGTCAAGTCCGTCTTCGGTAAGTCTAGCCAGCTTATCTTAGGGTCTGGATACGCTCGGCTTGTGGGATGCTGGTCAGCGAGCCTAAGGTACATTGAACCGAGGGTTTGTTGCTGGTCAGTCCAAGAGATTAGAGTGGCCGAGTGTTGGGAGCGACGAGAAGCGTCGTTCACCATGTATTATCGTGGAACCGAGTGTTCCATACATATTTTACTACCCGCCGAGGTTTTACCTCGGCAAACCCATATTAGGCTTGAAAGCCGGTACCCTTCCTTCTGAAGCCGGGTTCTAACCACGAGCCACGCCTGCCATTTCGTGCCACCTCAAATTATATTGGTGGAGACATAGCGATGAATAGGTTTGCGCTGCGATGAAATGGCATGGCGTCGTGCCATGACAATCGGTCGTGTCATGTGCTTTCGGAGGTCAAAGGCACTATCGTGTAAACTTCTCTCCCTGCTAGCAAACGCCTGCTCCAGCATCCAAATCAAGCTCTCCTGGACAGAAATGGATACTAACACTGTGGTTGCCACGGACCCAGAAGGGCTTTGAGATAGTGTGGCACGCAGTATTTGTTTCCTAACCGTGGTGTCTTGCTTGACTTGAGTCGTAGCCCTGCATCAGGCATGGCGCCGTGGCACACGGTTAGAACTCGGCCTGAGGGACTGCGGGGTTCGCGCGAAAGCGCAATGTTGCATACTAGCCCTCGCTCGTGGCTAGTGGTGCAGGTTATTGGGTTGGCCTAATACAACCTAGGTGTACAGAGGGTTTACATCCAACCCGGCGTAAGGGATCGTTCCTGGTCTTCAGGTTTGATCCAACGCTCGTTGACCAGACAAGGGGAAGCGAGTGTTGTTGGTGGGACGCATACCATTTGGTAGTGAGGATTTCTGCGTGATTCTACACGACAACTGCTTGGAACGAAGCCGCGGGCCAACGTCGACGCCTTGTACGCATCTCGGCCATGGGCTTACCTGACCCAGCGCGCGGAGCCCTGACCTTCGCGGCGGGCGATCCGTCTTTCAGGGCCCTCCTGTCGCGGTACGACCTGCACTTGGAGCATTGGGCCCAAGCTAACTGAGAAACTTCCCATGAGTTGCCGGTTCCCCGTGGTTCAGAGTGGGTTACGTGGCGCCGGCGTCGGAATTCGCGTAAATCGCACGCGGGGACCACTTGGCAAGCGTCCTCCAGCTCATCGTCGGGCTCTTCCGGTCGGAGTCGGCGGATATGGACCTCCTGCTTGACCCGTTCTTCCTGCACTTCCCCAGTCGTTCTGCCGTCGGTCGGTGGTATCCGGGCCGTCAGCACGCGACGCTGCACGCCCCGTTGGCTGACATCGACTCGCAGGAGCCGTGGCGCCGTTTCTTCCGCTCGCTCCTGACTCTCGTCAGCTTTGTACGGTGATGCGTGCGCATCCCGCCTACTCCGTCTCCCGTCTGCGGGACAAGTTTGTTGGGGAGATTTAGGCGTAGGGTCGAACGTCCCTTTTTCATAGGCATAACCGTTGAATACTCCTTTCTGCCCTCCTTTCCCGCTTGTAAAATGGCCTTCGTTTTCTTTTGTGATCTTTTTAATGAGCCCTTCATCGTCCCATCTTCGGCCAACGGGCCGGTCCCCCAGACTTCCCCACCGTCACTTCTCAATCTGGCCTCTCCCAGACAAGTGTTCCTCCGTTCCTCCCATCGGCGGCCTCCCCACAGACTTCGCTTTCGTCTTCCCGACGCGCTCCGATCTGGTCCTGTGCAGACGTGGAGATCCCCTCCGTTCCTCCTGTCGACGCCTACCCCGTCTCATCGGGTTCTGCTGTGCCAGCTTCTGTTGCGCCCACGCTTTCATGCGATACCATGACGCCGAACCGGTTTCGACGCGTCCGTTGCCGCGGGAAATCGTACAGCAGCCCCCACAGTTGAGATCTTGTTCGTCGACCCAAGACGCGTCTGGGTATCCCATCCCCCTTCCACTCCACCTCGAATTCGCGTCGTGTCCGCCCATATCGTGTGGTACGTCCGTCGCGCATATCCAGTATGTGCTCCACCTCATGTACATCTTCCCCCAGGTCACGCATTCCCCAGCTGTCTTCCGGGAGGAATTCCTCGTCGAAATCGAATCGCTCGTCGGCAGGCACGGTCAGTAACAGCGCGGGCCGCGACGGGAATTGGCGGACGGGTTTCAACTTGGAGATGTGCACGTTCGGATACAACTGATAGGGCGTGCCTCTGATCTCGAGACGTGCGACGTATGTATTTATGAGCTAGACCACGCGGAATGGGCCGTGCCACATGTGTGCGAGTTTGCGCGCGTAGCCCGGTTTAACCCGATCCAGGTACAACTAGATCTGTGAGCCAGCCTCGATCAGATGTTCCGTCGCGACTTCGTTTTGGAGACGGGCTCGGGTGTTGACCGCGTCCTGGATCAATTCTAACGCTTGTGCTCGTGCTGCTTTGTAGTGTCGTTGGATCCGTAGCCTCCATCGTCTGGCGTCTGCGTCGTGACGTGACGTGTTGCTGACTGAGATCGACGCTTCTAATGTCCCAACCATGTACTAGGTAAAACGGGGTTCGTTACCCGTGCGGTCATGTGCCGTATTCAGCGCGAAGGTAAGTCGCTCGGCGTATTCATCCCAGTCTCGCTGGTCCACGTCCGTGATGTACATCTTAATCGCTCTTGTGATTGTTTGCACCATGCGTTCCGCAGCTCCATTGGCCTGTGGTCGATAAGCGAGGGTCGCTCGTTGCTTCTGGCCCATCAATTTATTGAACGCTCTGAAGAAGTCGGACATGAAGCTCGGTTCCCGATCATGCCGAATACGACGCGGGCAGTGATGGGATATGATCCATTGCGATAACTTGGAACGGATACCTTGCCAGGAGGTTACCCGCAGATTCGCCTTGGATAGTCGGTCTCTCTTTTCCAGTTTCGCAGTCGGTAAACTCGCCTACGTAGCGCTGCACGTTCCGGAATAGTCCCGGCCAGTGGAAATGACGCCGTAGCCGTTGGTAGGTCCGGCCATTTCCCTGGTGGGCCCCTTCCAGACTCGCGTGATAGTGGTGTAGCACATCCTCGCGGAGTGTCTCCGGGACCACCAACTTCATGATCATATCGCGTTCTTCGGCCGACTCATCGCCTTTTGCGTTTAGTAGAGCAAACCTCCCTCACCTTCTTCATATTGGTGTGCGATCTTACTGCAATTCTTCCCTTCTCGTCGCGAGAGCTCCCCAAGATTGCCGCTCAGATACTTCTTGAGATTCCCGATCCAGCGTTCCTCGTCTTGGGCGGTCCGCATCCGATCCAGTCGCAGACGCTGTACTACGTCCTGTAAAACTCCTGGGTTGTGTCTGTGGTGGGTGCGGTTTGGGCCACTGCCGACCTCGTGGTTATTGGCAACACCGGAACCGTCCCTGGTCTCTCATCGACACTTTCTCCTTCTGATCGGCCTAGATCGGGCGTCTCAGGTTCTGGATCGGAGGACTTAGGTCCTAGGACGAGGTTTACCCGGTCACGTTCCCTGGGTCGGATGACCTCCGTCAAGCGATTTAGGTATTCAAGTCCCGCAATTCCTCGGGCTACTGAGCGCTGATGCCTGCTTGACGTTGGAGAGCCTGTCCTACTAGAAGATCGGCACTGGCGTTCCAATCCCGTCGTACATGGTACAGGTCATGTCTCGGCCATTTTCGTAGAACGTCCCGGGCCCGTTGTCTCAGCAGCTTCAGACCTGACGATTTACAGTCCATCTCGCCCCTCATCTGTCGGATGACTAGGTTCGAGTCTCCGCAGACGATCAGGCGGGCGACTTTTACCTCGTCTAGAAGCGAGTACCCCAGCAACATGCAGTGATATTCAGCTTCGTTGACGGTAAGATCCGTGGTGTAGCCTGATGCCGCTTGCACTATCTCCCATCCGGGTAGTTTCCAAACAACGGCACTGAACGCGCCGCCTTCTCGTTTGGCCTTTGCCGAACCATCAATACTCATGATGTGTAGTTCTTCCCCGGCTGCTATAATCGGAGTCGGGATGTCGGTAGCCCTCGACGGGCGTTTTCGTGGGGCAATGTCTTCCAACGCCGCGTCGACGAATACCTGTGGCGTGATGCTCGCGGCCAGAGTACCTAGGATTTCCTCCTTCCAAGATCGGCAGATGTCCAGTTTCCATGGCGACAGGATCGCAGCCCATTGTGACAGGCGGCCCGGTAACCCCTGGATCGGAACAACCAAGCCATCGTCGTGTGTCGGGTTAAGACGCGGACCGTTTCCCCGGCTAACATGGTGAAACAGTCACTCAGGACGCACAGGAGTGCCAAAATTTCCTTTTCGACGATGTCGTAGTTCAACTCGTTTGGCTTCATCGAGCGACTTGTCAACTTCACCGGTATACATACACCGTCGTGGATCTGTGTCAGGACGGCCGAGATCGCCCATTCACTAGCATACACGATCACGATCGGGTCTCGCGCCTCGTCGAAATTCTTCAGCATCGCGGTCTGTGCGAACTTCGTTTTGAGCGTATGAAACGCGTTGAGGGCATGCGTCCACTTTGGTTGGGAGCGCACGTCCGGTTTGGAGGTGTAATCGTCGAAATACGCTTCCGAGAGAGAATATAACGTGGTCGCGTAGATCGCGAAATCTGTGATGAACGTGTGGTAATAGTTGAGGCTGTCCAAGAAAGATTGGAGTCCTTTCAACGTGCGTGGGAATGTCAGTGCTGTCAGCGACTTCAAATACTTCGGTTTCGCCTCCAGACCATGTTCCGACACACTGTGACCCAGATACGCGACTTTCGACATGCCCCACTCGCTCTTCTCCACGTTGATGGACAGGTGCCATTTCTCGCAAGCGTCAAGCAAACGTCCCACTTTCGCGCACAGATCGCTCCACGACGAACCACCGATCAGGATGTCGTCAATGTACGAACGTCGCCCGATACGGATGGGGTGCCCGGCACTGCTGGTCTTCCTCTGTCGAAAACGTCTTGAGTCTCGCGGTCAGGTGCGACGTTCCAAAACCGTTGTCGATCAGTCGTTGGTATATTTGTATTGCACAATCCAAACGGCATCCGCGTCCACTTGAACAACCCGAACGGGGTGATGAAAGCCGATACCAGCCGGGCTCGATCGGTCATGGGGATGACCCAGAATCCGCTCGCCATATCGAGTGACCAGTACCAAAGGTACTTGTCCAAATCTTTGAGCAAGTCGTTGATAAGGGGCATGGGGTATACCATCAACTGAGCCAACCCATTCACCAAGCGATAGTCGATGCAGAGTCGAATGTCGACTCCATTCTTCTTCACGATCACGACGATCGGTGACGCCCATGGGGATCTTGAGGGTCGGATCATCTTCGCGCTAAGAAGTCCCTTGAGTAGAGCCGAGACTGGCTATCTGAACTTGGGTGGTAGCTTGCGTACGCGTTGCGCCACGGGCTTCGCGTCGCCTACGTCGATATCGCAGACAACTCCGATGGCCGCTGGCGGCAAAGCGTTGCCCTTCCCGATCAGCCATTTCCGTCGCTTCCAGATGATTTGACGTAGCCGTTCTTCTTCCCTCGCCGCGATCTCCGGCGTCGCTCCAGTAGGTCGTCCGACCTTGAGGTCTTCGATCTTCACTTCTTCGGTTAAGGAGATTTCTGGGAGGACAGCTATCTCCGCTTGCAATTCTTCGGCGAAGAGCTCCAAACCTTCGTGGAAGATTACGGTGTCCTCAGCCTCAGCGTCTCCCGTTTTCTCGGCCACCTGATCGATCCTCACGGAGTCCCCACTTTTCACCGTGACCGGATGCATCTTCGCGCCATACAACGGTCTTCTCCCGATCATCTGGATCCTCACTTCGTCGGGTAGGCACGCTGTACCGTCCGCCGTGTGGATGCGGACCGCTGGTGGCACCATGAAGTTCATTCCCAAGATCGCGTCTTGACCGACAAGCTCTCCGACCCATATGTTCAAGAAGTACACCAGGTTTCCGCCTAAGGTCACTTTGATCCGCGTTCTTCCCACCATGTAATACGTCTCGTCCCGGATCCCGATGCAGTTCTGCGTCACGCCCGTGTCGATCTGACAGCCTACCTCACGAGCAAAGGTGGTGTCTATGATGGACACCTCGGCACCAGTATCGAGCAACAGTGTCGCACGGGGTTGTTTAGCTTCCCATTAATCTTGGCTTGTCGGTACCACTTGTCCGGCCCGTAATATTTCAGTATCCGCGCCGTTCTCCTGGCTGCAAGTCAATCACGTCCAACAGAGTTTCCCTCTCATAGTCGTCCGGGCGTCGAATATTTAACACCCGGGGAGCACGTTCATACGAGGTGGGTTCCCGGTTGGGTTCACATGTATTATCGGCCGGTGTAGTCAAGGTGATCTCTGGGCACATATTATGTGGCCCAGAGGCCACCGAGGATGCATATTATGCATAGACGGAAACGGATCGCTCGTCTCGCACTGGCTTTCCAACCAGCGAGCGATCTAGTTTAACATCTTTTCGGCGGCAGCATCCCAGCGTGTTTCTGCGGACTGTACCACTGACGACGTTGGTTGAAGAACTCTTCCAACGGGCATTTCCCCGCTTAATGGACTTCCCGCAAGCCTTGCAGGTCCGTAAGAAAAGATCAGACGGATGGTGTCCTCCACACTTCTGACAAGTCCGCAATGCCCAACAGTCTTCCTCTGTATGACGGCGTGAACCACATTGACGACATTCGGGTCGGTCCTGTCTTGGGTCGTCAACGACGGGGTTGCGACGCGCGTTTTCGCCTGAGGGCGTGTGACCGGTCGTCAGTAGTCGACCCCGTTCTTCGGCATCCCGATCTTGGTCGTACAACTGGTCGTCGCTATCTTGAGCATCGCGTCCCGAGTCACATTCGTCCGTCGCGGTCTGAATCGCGTGGACCGCGCGAGCCGGTGGTGGGGTGGGGGTGCTTTCTGACGGAACTTGTTGGATCCGAAGAGAGTCCGCGTTGTCGGGCGCGTAGTGACTTCTCCAACGTCTCGACATCGGGGATCTGCATCAAAGTGAGACAGGAAGCCAGATCTTGTTCTTGCGTGTCGAGCGTATGGATGAAGAGCTCGACATGTTCCCTCTTTTCTTCCACCGAGCCGTCGTCGTAGTGGACGTTGGCTCGCATACCAGCTACGTTCAACCGATATAGATATTCAAGCGGCGTTTCAACGGAGCGTTTGGCCGCGTGATAATATCTGCTCGCCATCGACACTCCTTTCCCGCAATACTGAATGCGGAACTGCTCCGTCACGTTCGTCCACGACTTCTTGACATTGCGACTCAGCTGCAAATACCATTGTCGTGCTGGGCCTGACATCAGATCTTGGAACATGGCACACACTTCGTCTCCTGTCATTCCATCCCGTCTTGACGCGGACTTGACACGATTCAGCCAGGCTCGAGCTTTCTCCTCGCTGGCATCGCGTCCGTGGAACTCTTTCAATTCCTAGAACGCGGATAAACGCACGCGTCACTCCTCCGTTGGCAGCTCCGGCCGTGGCCGAAGAGATTGCTGCGGTATTCCCCGTCGTACCATTATCTAGGTCGAACAAGTCATCTGGGTCTTCGTCACGGCCACGTGGAGTTACCTTGGCGTGAGTCGACCCGCGCGAGCTCACCGATTCCATGGTCACATCGACGTCCGCTTGAGGGTCGTCGTCGCAGGCTTCGGTTCGGCCGTACTCAGTGGGGCGGCCACCGTAGCGTCCTGTACCGGGGAAGCGGAGGTGCGCATCATC
Organism: Phytophthora hibernalis; assembly: GCA_012656075.1. NCBI lineage: Eukaryota > Oomycota > Peronosporomycetes > Peronosporales > Peronosporaceae > Phytophthora > Phytophthora hibernalis. Next base: position 492,434 of record JAAKBF010000247.1, read on the forward strand.
GTCGATTGCATCAGACGGATTAACGCGTCTTCGGGCGACTTGGGAATCGCACCTTCGTTCGCGGTCGGGGTCTCTTGTTGTGGTGGCGCTAATGCCTCTGTGGAGGTGGGCACCCTTGCGGGAAGTGGTAGGCTGGTAGGGCCTGCGCTCGCGTCACCCATGGCGTTGGCCTGGTGGCATCTGCATCCGTTTAGGCGACTCGATGCTACTGTCAGAGTTGCAGCCCGGTATGGATGCGGGTGGGTGTGGCTGCGTCGAGGTCGATCTGTCTTTGTGTGGGTTCTGCGACGGGGCTTTCACCGTCCCGACCAACACCGCCAGGGGGTCGATGAGTACGTGAATTGCGTCCGACAAGTCCCTGTCGTACACCTTCTCCATCTCGAACGCTCCCAACACGAAGCCTGAACAGCGCAGCATTGTGAAAAGCGCCGACGCCGCGAGGCGTACGCTCGTGAGGTCCTCCAGGACGTGGATAGGGCTGAATCCTCGGAGCTCTCCGATCAGCTTCGGCTTGAGGAAGTCCAAAACCGGATGGCGCTCAAGCTCTCTGAACAGCTCGACGAGACTCAGTCCGTAGACTAGTTCGTCGGCTGTATACTCTCGTCCCGCGTCCTTGTCGGCCGGCTTTAGCGCGATATCGTCCACCGAACCTGGCGCGCGTAGCTTCTTCTTCGGCTTCTTGATCTTGCGCCTGGGCTTGGCGGACGGGGTTTGTTGGTCTTCGGTCTTTACAGACTTCGGACCGAAGGGGTCTCGAGGTGAGTCAAGACCTTTGGAGGCTTTCAGGAAGCCACATCGGGAACGGCGAACTGTTCTTCGAACGCCTCCTCTTTATCGCTGGCACCATGGCCTGTCGTGAAGGTTCCCTCGGAGCTCCCGACGCGCCAGGTCTCTCTTCGAGTTCACTTGCCGTCGACGACCTTCTGAGCGACGGCGCTCCCGCTTCCGGTTCCTTCTTGATTGTTACCCCATCTTCCGGAGTAGTACTCCCGGGTCGCGGCACCATTGTGGAGTAGCGCCTTAGCATAAATCTGCAAAGTCGTCCTCGCACAAACCCTACGCGTAAACGTCGGGGAAATTGCCGGTTGTTTGATTAGCCTATATCAGGGTGGGGTGTGATCCAAGCTGGTTAGAAACCTTGAAGCGTGCTTTTCAGGCGCAGCGCGGGTTCTCCTTGCTCTGCGTCGCTCTTGCTCTGACGTCTCACTCGTGTGTGACGACGTCCTTTCCTCTTTGACCTTGGGCGTGCGGCGTTATCGGGCCGGCGTTTCCTCGGTTGTGCACGGCGCTATCGGACCAGTGCGTTCATCGTCTTCGGCGTCGGGTTATTAGCAACGCCTGGACGGTATTGTTTAACGTGTCCCTCCTATTTGGCACGGGATGTTGGGGTTGAGTACACCGATCCAGCAGCGGACGACGGGGCCGGTTATTTTGGTGCTCTTCTCGGTCGAGGCTGCTGGCTCTTGGAACGAAGGAAATCCACTTGCGTATCACAAAGAGAATTCGAGACTGAGCGTTATGTTATCCTTTCCTATCAGGGCCTCCCTCGCCACTCGTTGACTCTCTGGCTTTCTTCCTATCACTTCCCATCGTGCTTACCCATCATCGTTGTCCTGATTTACCCTGATCGCGTGACCCATTTGCCACATCACCCAAACGGAGTGTACACCCATTGAAGACTTGGTCTTGGAGAGTGACAAATAAGAAGATTAAGAGTTCGAGATCGTTGTCGGACCTTCGGGAAAGAGGGCAAGGATCCAGCGTCGCGGCATGTGGTCAAGGACGACGACGATCCGGATGTAGAAGATGGTGATATCAAACAGGCAGCCACCAAGGCAGCCATTCGGGAGATTTAACGTGGGATAGTCCGAGTAGTACATGTAGCAGCAAGTTCGTAATTTTCTATCAATTAGACGTTTTTCAGTTTTTGAAGTTCCAAAGAGCGTTACCTTCACGCCCCAATCCATAAGGAGACCAACACCGTAGATATCCATAAAAGTAGTAAATGTAAACATACAAGTTTCGAGTGTTCATCCCTCGAAGTTCCTGTAATAGATAGGCAAAGCGTGCCTCCTTCTAAAACAGCAATTCATCCTCGTCGACCGCAACATTAGCTTCCGCCATTCTACGGCAGCGACGCAGTTCAGACCACCCTTCTTCTGTTCGCTGTTTGTCATTGTAGGCGTCTATCAGCACTTCACAGTTAGGAAGCAGGGAGGTGGTCGACCTCCAGCAGGTCTCGTAGGACGCCGTCAACACCAGGTACTGTTCTTGTCGCCCTTTCACATTTTGGCCAAAACGTCCACGACCGGGTTCGAGACTCCGGAGAACGCCGTCTCCTCATTCCCAATCGTAATCTGCTCGACGAAGCTAGTCGCAGGAAGGTCTTCCACCGCGAGAGGGCCATCTCCATCGATTCCATCTATTTGCTCGATATTATCAGGAAGCGCCGTAAGGTAGGGCCGAGACCAACGCCCTTAAACTCCTTAAAACGATTCCCGTTGACGGAGACAATTTTGTTCGGGTTGGTCGGTATGGTGATTCGGTAAGTGTTCTCACTCAATCGACCGCCCACACGGTACGAGCCATGCCACGAAAAATCCAACTTCTTTGTTTTCTTCTCGCTACACCGTGCGCGGAAATATTGATAAACCCACACGCCGGCATGTGGGCGCGCTATTCATCACGCGCTACCAGGCCGTGCTGGAAATGAAAGTATTAAGCAGCTACGGGGCCTGCTAACGTGCACACTCTCTGGGGCGCGGTATTCATGGTGTCTATGGAAGTATTGGCTGAGAATACCCTCGAATACGGGCAGTTCGGACGGATGAGCAGGACGTGGTGGGCCGCTTTCCATGCGACCTTTTGTGTTTGTGTATACGTGCCTGATCTAGTGTTTCTTTCTGGCCGGCAGACTACCAAGTATGCTCGCGCCATGAAGGAGGCGATGGTGGCGACTTACGTCCGCCTTAGTGAAGGAGTCCGTTGCGTCGTTTGGAGCTTCTTATTGAATTTCTCGCTGGTGTTCCACCTCCCAATGTCCACCTATGACCTGATCGAGTTCGTGCTGTGCGGAGTCTCGGGCCTAGCTGTGATGATGTAAATACTCTACGGCCTGGACTGTTACTTCGGGTGGACAGCGTGGACCAGTATGCGATCGAGGCATTCAGCGTTGTATCGCCCTCCGACAGTCCGCTTCTCCGCACCTTACCACGCTTGGATTTGGAATTAGCCATACATCTCTCCTCCTCTGTAATCGGGTCGTCCAAAGCCGAGAGGTCTACTTTTGTCCATCTATCCTTCACTCTGCTGATGTATTCGGGCACTGTTTGTTGTTCCTCCGCAGCTCCGTTAAATATCGGGTCCCAACTCTCTGCAAGTATGTGTGCCTTTTGATGCTCAGTGAGACGGGGCCCTTTACCGAAGACTGTAAGTGAGGGATGGTATTGTCTCCGAACTTTGTGCAAATTCTTCGATAAAATTGCTTTGTTGTCGCCTTGAGACTCCATGCTGTGTTGGCAACAATGCATCTGCGTCTGGTAGTCCCTCTTTCACTTTGCACTTTGACTAGTTCCTCCAAGATTTGCTGTCTGCTTTCCTGTAGTTCAGGTGATGTATACCGTGCCTTGCTTAACTTGGCTTTGAGTCGGCGAATCCTCTGTCTGAATCGTTGCATGGTTCGGCGCCGCGCGTACTGTTTGAGTTGCCCCAGTTCCCGTTTGAGCTCAGTCTTAAAACGATTCCACATCATCCTCCATCTCTTTCGCCAGATCCCGCCACTTATGTTCCACTAAGTGTCCCGCACCACCGCTGACGCGCCGGGCCGAGTAGCCTCTGCCGTTCAGGTTTGGAGGACAGGTCAGGTGAAAAGTGGAGTAAAAAAGGTTTTCTTGTTTTTCTTGGGGTTTTCTGTTGTTTGTTGCCCGTCGGGTAAATGTAAGAAAGGAAAACGCAATGATCGGATCGATCGTCGACCTCGACTTGTAGAGATGACAGCCCTTTTAACTCCATCAGCAGGCGTCCTTAGTGGCGGCGGTCCTGAAAGACACACCCCGCCAACGTTGCACTGCTATCCGTAGTTTTGAAGGTCCTGCCACCCGTCCTTAGGTGTCGTCTTGCCGGGAACACTGCGCGTGTTACGCCTCGCCAGGCACGTCTTCTCGCCTGCAAGATACTTCGAAATGGTGACAGTGGACCTCCGAGGTCCATTGTCCTCGGAGGTCCACTGTTTCAGCAGATCCACTGCGTGGCTGGGGCACGGTCGCCCATCGCAGGGTCTGACACGCCAAGGGCTGGCACGCAACCCGTATGCCCCGCATCGGGACATTGTCCTCGACTGAAATTTCGTCGCCCTCGACGTCTCGCAGGGAGCCCTTCCAGTTCTTGGCGCAGACCTTGCACTTGTTGTTCAGCAGCACGCAGTTCCGCAGCAACAGCCGTAGGCGGGCGGATTTCCGTATCCACGAGAATAGGTTCCTCGTAATTGGCAACTTCGCAATAATCCCGTAGTTCATCTTCATCTTCCTTCCGTAGTCGTCGTAAACTGGCATGTTCGTAGCGTTCACGGGCTGCTGTACGTTTTCATATACTTAGAATGGTGTCCACGACAAGATTAGTAGGAGCGACAGCTACGAGCTGACTCGACGCGTTCCCGAACCGCCACATATGCGTCACGTAAAAGTTGAGGGCCGGAGAACGACGAAGTCTGGCTGACCGTTTGATGGATGTCGACCCGGAGCGACGGGAAACGGATTTTCTGCAGGAAAGACGGAGTCGGATCAGACAGCGGTCCTGCCCCGTTTATATACACCCGTAAAACGAGGCCTGCGACATGGGAACCGCGATCGGAGACAATGTTCACGCCCCGATCTACAACCCCGACCGACGGACCCCGATCTGGCAACTCGACGGACCCCGATCTGGCAACTCGACGGACCCCGATCTGGCAACTCGACAGACCCCGATGTAGCAGCTCGGAAGACCCCGATCTAGCAACTCGGACTTCGCGAGCACGGCTCCAGATCATCAGCTTCGCCATCGAGATATGGAGATGGTACAACCTGTTGCGGGAGGTTGAGCGTAAGGGTCACCACAACATTATGGGGTGAGGTGGCCAACCCGGAAAGAACTCGAGCGAAGGAAGGCATTCACCGGTGATCCCGTGGGAGATCTCAGCTGCATCATCGTTGCTACAAGACCCGAAATCCCGCTTACAAGAACAAGATCGCGAGCATCCTGACGCCTTTCAAGCTTAACGACGACGGCTTTGTTCATCTCCCTGCGCAATCGCCACCTGGCGCTGGCACTGATTCGGCGCGACATTTCTTCAACCCGAGATCATGAGCCGCACTGGAAAGGCGACGCCACCAAGGGAGTGTGGCGAGCTCTGTTCGAGAGCGACCATATTCGTCAAGCTCAGCAGGGATTACGCCCAAAGGATGCGCTTGAGCCGCCCATCTTGCGCTTGCGGCGTGCCATCTGGTCTTGCGACGTCTGCAAAGGTGCGTGTAGTGCCCATTCAAAGAATGCTCGACGGTGAGCGTTACAGAAACGCCAATGAATCATATGCACATCGGGGAATTGATTTGGGTCATACCAAAAGACTTGCCCCCAAGGGTAGGTCAATTGGCAAGGCGACGCTCCCAATTTCTCGGCCTGCTTGTAAACGCGAGCGAGGTCCTCCTTGACTTGCGCTGGAGCCCGGCTCGACAGCTCGAAGTCGAGCTCGGGCGTACACTTAATAATACTTGAAGGCTACGAACGGGGCTTCTTTGCAGCAGGCGTCACCTTACTTGGCAGTTCTGGACTGGGGATGGAGAGCGTGGACGTTTCGGCGTCGGAGGCGCGGAGGGCGCCGGGAGTGTTGAAAACAAGACATGATCCGGGGGCGAGTCGGATGTGTGCTGCTTGCCCAGCCGTGGCAAGACAATTACTTGATCCGAGAGCAGCTCCGCCGCCTGCGGGCCTTCTTCAATGACGGCGGCGGCAATCGCGTGCAACAAGTCGAAGTATTTTCGTGCCTTTATTGACAAACAGGGCCATCCACATCGCTGACCAGAACTTGATCATCGCGATCCTGCTCTGTGCCTCCGTGAAGGTGGCCTCTTTCAGCAGGCGGGCCTTTTCTTCGTCCTCGACTAGCACTTGGAGGCTCTGGATGGCTGCGCACTGCCCGGGGTTACGTCCGTCATGGGTGACGACAGGATGATGGTAGGGCTCGAACGCCTGAGCTGTCGGCGACTGGTCCGCGAGTGAGGAGCCATTGAACCTTCTCTGTTGACTGCAAGTCCTGCAATGACGACTCCTGACTACGATTGATGTGGAAACCGAGGCACGCGACGCGACGTTGGGTGCAGGGTCGTTAGGCGTGAGATGAACAGCAGCCATGTCATTCTGCTCGCCGATTGCCCAAATATTTTACGACCAATGAAATTCGCCGATTTTGGGAACGCCCGAGAAACGGCGCCCTTGAACCGCAGTAATTTGGGAAACGGCGCACTTGAACTGCAGTAAAGTGTTGGACTATCGGGTTGAACTGCAGTAGATCAAGAGACGGCGTCCTTGAACTGCAGTAAAATGTAGGACTACCCAATTGAACTGCAGTATGGTGACAATTTACGGTTCCCAAAACACCTACGGACAGTTACGGACCGACAAAAATTTGAAAACCGTGGCTTCGCGTACAGCACGGCGCCACAGGATCGCCTCAGAATGAGGGCTGTGGACTTACGAGGCAAAATGACTGCCTCGACACTGGGTGCTTGCCTAGAGGGATGTCTGCGGAACTGGCGAGACCTGGAAATAACTTGCGGACCATTCTAAGACGAGCGCGGAAGGGCAGAAGAAGACGAGCGCGCTGGGGTCTCTCTCCACAGCCATGCCCGAAGACGCCGACAAACGCCTTGCCTAGTGTGTTGCTGGATTTTCTGTGTAGTGACTTGGGTCCTGACTACGCCTCTCAGGAACGTCGTTTGGACATTTCTACGGGACGCGTGGGCCTTGACAAACCTGCACACGGGCTCGCCCACCTCGAAACCCACGCTTTCCTGCGGATCTAACCGGCGATCATGCCGGCTCTGAGCCTTGATCAGTTGCCGTTCCACCATTCACGCATCGACAAGTACAGTCTACGACGGTAAGTGGCTACTTCATCGCTCTTCCAGTCTTCGTTGGTGTTCAGGAACGCCAAATCTAAGGGTAGTACAGGGTCCCTCCCGTACAGACTGAAGAACGGTGAGTCCCCGAGGGCCTCACGATATGAGGTGCGATAAGCGAACAACACTCTCGGTAGATACAGGTCCCAGTCAGTCTGGGCCTCGATGACGTACATCCGTAGCATGTTAATTAGAGTTGCGTTGATCGCTCTACGAGGCCTTGGGTTTGAGGATGATACGCTGCCCCAAATAATTTCTTAATCACCAAGGTTTCATAGAACGACTGAGCGAGCTCGGATATGAAGTTCGAGCCGCGGTCCCTCAAAAGTCGTTCTGGCACGCCGTGACGCAAGATTACCTCTTCACCATGACATCCTAAAAGTAACCGTGTCCAAAGTAGCCACGGGGTGTTCAGGAACGCCAAATCTAAGGGTAGTACAGGGTCCCTCCCGTACAGACTGAAGAACGGTGAGTCCCCGAGGGCCTCACGATATGAGGTGCGATAAGCGAACAACACTCTCGGTAGATACAGGTCCCAGTCAGTCTGGGCCTCGATGACGTACATCCGTAGCATGTTAATTAGAGTTGCGTTGATCGCTCTACGAGGCCTTGGGTTTGAGGATGATACGCTGCCCCAAATAATTTCTTAATCACCAAGGTTTCATAGAACGACTGAGCGAGCTCGGATATGAAGTTCGAGCCGCGGTCCCTCAAAAGTCGTTCTGGCACGCCGTGACGCAAGATTACCTCTTCACCATGACATCCTAAAAGTAACCGTGTCCAAAGTAGCCACGGGGTCCACCGTGTAAAGTAGTCTGCAAACACTATAATGTACTTGTCCCCACGCCCAGTGGTGACAAAGGGACCGATTACATCAACGACTAGTAGCGAAAAGGGTTCCGACAATCCTTGAATCGGCATTCGTTGCATAAGCCGTTCTTGAACGGCATGTACCCTTCCCGCATCCACAAATCGTGCATGCCTTGACATATTCGATCACGTCCTTCTTCCGCCCCTGCCAGTATACGTGCTTCCTCACTTTATCCACGGTCTTTGACCCACGTGAGCTGCAAAAGGTCGGTATGGCTGTAGTGCACAACGGTCTCGATGAACCGTAGCGGTATTACAGGTACACTGATGGTTCGGTCCGGGCCCGCACGCGCTTTCAAGTGAACACGCCTCTTCAATATTCCATTGAGTACACAGTAGGGAGGAGTCATTTCGAGAACCTGGACTCGCAATTGTACATCGAGCGCCAGAGCCCCATCCCTCAGGAACGCGAGCATGACCTGGATCCAGGGAGTGCAAGTCTGTTCGTCACAAATAGTTCACGGTCTAGACCGAATAGATCCACAGGGGACACAGCCGTCTGGCCCGCGCCGTCTCCGTCGGACTGTTCTCGTTCCGCTACGGCGGAGGAGGAGTCGAGTAAAGGAGCAGCGTTCGCATTACCAGAAAGCGAACCGTGCTCCCCGACTGTAACATAACTCTGTGTTGGGAAAAGTTCAGGCTGTTCGTAGGCAGCAGTCTCCTGGTTACCTCCTCCTTCTAGGTCGGACTGATTTTCAACACGGGTAGCGCTCTCCCGACCTGAACGATACCTTGTTCGTTAGAGTCCAAGTCGTTCAATTAGTCACGCATCGTCACCGCGCTAATCTTAGCAGAGTGTAAACGCGATAGACCGTCCACATGACCCATGCTGGTTCCCAATTTGTGAAACACTTTGAAGCGTAATTGTGAAAGATCCAATGCCCATCGAGCCAATTTGGCGTTACTGCTCCGATTGCTCTCGCTGAACACCCCAAGTCAACGTTTTGTTATCAGTGTACAGATCAAATTCGCGCCGGTCTAGATAGCACCTAAACTTGCGCGCGGCCCAAATGATACCGCAACATTCAATTCCAGAGGTTCCGTCTTGTTTGTCAATCCAGTTTTTCTCGAACAACTTGCTGGCGTAAGCCACCACTCGCACCCGTTTGTCCACAGTCTTCATTAGACAAGTTCTTATGGCCAACTTAGAGGAGTCGACATTTAGTTTGAACCGCTATGAAAAGTCCGGGTACACCAAGATGGGAGGACCCACAAGCTTCCTCTGCAATTGTTTGAACGTCACCTCACAGTCAGCGTCCCATGAGAACACTATACCTTTCATCTTCAAGCGCTCAATCGGAGCGGAGATAGCAGCGTAGTCTGGTATGTACCGGCGGAACTAGTTGGTGAGACCCAGGAACGCCCTCACAGTGTGCAGATCGTGAGGTCTCCGCACGTTCATAACCGCCTTCACTTTCTCCGGTTTCGGCAAGATTCCCGATGGCGTGACAATGTGGCCTAAAAACGCGACCTGGTCCCGGCCACACTTGCACGTCTTCAGTTTTAGCTTGAAGACGGCAGCACGGAAACGTTCCAGTTCTTGCTTCAACCGCTCTAGGTGCGTCGCAAAGTCTGTGCTGAAGACGCCACAGTCGTCAAGATAAACTAGACACGTTCTCCACTACAAGTCTACTAGTACCTTTTCCATGAGCCGTTCAAATGCTGGTACGGCGTTGCAAAGACCGAATGACGAACCAGGGTCAACCTATGACTCCGGCAAGCCAGCCTGCTGTGTCTTCAGAACTGATGAAGATCGAACATGTCCTGCCAAATTCTGGCACGCCTGGTCAAGGGGCGTACGGAAACGCTACGCCTAGTCAAGGAGCATACGGCAATATTGCGTGTCGGAGCACTACGGCTTCACTTCAGTACTTCGGTGGTATGCCGTCGCACATCAAGAATGTGATTCATCACATTGTGAAGATGCTGCAACCGTTCTACTCCGACAAGTCCACGATTGAGAATACTCGGTCGTTCTGGATAGCATTTGAGCAAGCGACGTTCGGGTTGCCCGATTCATTGCGTACCACCGCTTTCCGCGAATACCTCAAGGGCAAGACTGGCGAGGAATTGTGGATGTACTCTCGCAACTTTGAAACTTTGCAAACTCGGTTTCATAACCAGTTTGTGTGTCAAACACCGCTTCAGACGATTGAACGGTTGAAAACGACGACGCGTCCTCGCGGTATGTCTGTAGAGGTCTGGGGGCTTGATTCCAAACCACTGTGACGCGGCTCAATGCTACGACTCCCAAATGAGTTACCAGTACTTCCTCTCTGGTTTGCGTAACCGAGAATGGAGGAACGCTCTGACGACGACCATGGTTAACTCGATCCTTCAGGCAGTAGCCGTGCTATTGTACAAGCATATGCACCTGTCAATGGATGGCGATGCTGACTTCGCGGCCGACAGTACCAATAAGTCTATAACGGACAATGCCTTGATGTCGCAAAAGATGTGTATGATGCAGCAGACTCAGAATCTGTTACTACAACAGCAGCAAATGCAACAACCACCTCAGATGGTTCAGTCTCCGAGATGTGATCAGCGTCAGAACTCGTTTGTGGCGGCCGCGTATGAGGATCAGCCGGATCCCAACCCTCCTCAACATGTGAGTGGAAACGGTGGCTCAGGCTCGGGTCAATTTTACGGAATTCGCCAAGGTCCGGACATGTACTCTCAAGAAGGCGTAAAAATTTGCGGTCGGTGTCATACTCTTGGGCACGGCCGTAACGACTGTAAACGCCAGTTCGCGTTTTGCCAAAATTGCAAATTAAAGGGTCACTTCCAGATTAAGTGTACGGCGCCGCGCCGGCAATATCAAGGACGGATCAGTGGGAGTGTCCCCCAGCAACCGAACTCTCCTAGACCAAGTCGGCAGGGTTCAGAGTGCTACCTGTGCCAGCGTTTAGAACACCACGCGAATCAGTGTCTACCGTGAAGAGCCTAATCGCGCAAGGAAAGCGGCGCTTCCTCTTGTCTAAGTGACGACACTGAGTGGAATCCGCCGCAGTTCGTGAACCAAGTGAGTAGCGAGAGCGTGTGGGTTCCAGAACCTGTTGGGATGGCGCATACCGTTCCGGCAGGAAATAAACGGCTGGAATTTGAAGTTATGAGGCGCCTGCGCCGATTGTTGGAGGTCCAATAGGACCTAATTTTGAATGGAGAGCTGCGTGGGGCAGTGAAACCCTTCGATGGCGCCAATAATTAAAGACCGAGTCGAGGTGTCGACGTCGGGTGTCGCGAGCCCTGTTGTGGATTCTGTATTTGGTTTTGACGCTGTTAGTGTGGCTTTTGAAGTTGCAGTTTGCAAAGTTGCTCGTGAAGCAGCTACATGTACGGAAACGCCTCCAGTACATTATATAGTACAGGGAGGTGAAGCCCGAGTCGAGGTGTCGACGCCGAAAGACGTGAACCCCAGCGTGGGTCCCGTATGAGAAAACGAAGCCGTCCGTGAGCCTTTTGAAGTGGACGTTTGCGCGGTTGTGAACAATACAACCGTTGGAGTGTCTTCGGTACCTGCTGTGGTATCTGGGGACTTAACCCAAAGCGATGAGTCGACACTAGACTGTGAAGTTGCGTGCCATGCAACCGTTGAAGAGGCTTCGGTACCTGCTATAGTACCAAAAGATGATGTCTATCCGAGCAACTCAGTGGAGTTGGCTCAAGAAGTATTGAAGGACCGAGCCCAGGGCGAGCTTGCTAGTCGCGAAACCGTATTTGCAGTTGTGAGCGTGGAAGTATAAACGGTGACCGAAGACAGTGTTACCTCGGACGAGTGTCCGATTGAGGTCGAGGAGGTGCTAGCTAGAGCACCCCAAGTCAAGTCCAAGGATGGAGGAGGACCCTTCGGGCTCATGAAAGGAGAAAGCCTCGCTCTCGAAACCCAGAGTGCCGATGTGGAGATGATAGCGGCGGAATGGTTCGTCGCCTCCACAAATGCGAAGGCGGTCAAAGCACCAACTCTCTCCGAGACGGGTACGGTCGAACCAGACGGCCCGGGGCCCGTCAAAGGGAAAGAAGTGCTTACTCACGCTCGAGGCTTCACGTCCGAAGAACTGGATGCGTTGGGGAACGCCTCGTCAACTACGGCAGTCGGTGAGAAAAGAATTAAAGAAAGAGCTCGAGGAGAGGCTCTTTCCTCTGGACGAAGTCGAGTTGAAGAAGCGAATGGTCGTGAACGCCATTAAACGGCGAGAGCCTTCTCTCGACGAACTCAGTGTGCTGTTGAAGATCCCTAAAGAGACGCAGGCTCGAAACAAGGAGTTGTCCCCTGGGAAGCTGTTGGCACCTGAGTACTGGCTGGGCTGGTACCACCGTACACTTTCGGCATCTGAAAAGCGAAGCGGGCCAACCGGGATTTCCGTGAGTCTTGACCCCGTAAGAACGCTTCTGCGAGAATGGGGGCTGTACTACCCAATGCCGCTGACCACCGTGATGTAGGAGGTGAGGGAGACTCCGTTATGGACGAGGTCTGCCGGATATGTACCCGGAAGGAGCCCCGGCCAACTGCGATGGTAGACGACGCGATCATCGAAGAGATCATTGGCGTGGCCCTGAGCCGCGTCGAGGTCACTGAAGAGCTCGAACTGCTGAAGGGGACCCATTCAGACCTGAAGCTGCTGCTACCGCTCTTGCGAACTCTGATGCGAAAAGTGGCCTACGAACTGATTCTATCAGATGAAGGAGGAAATATTTTCACTCCGACTCCGACCCCTGGCAATTCAGTACAGTTGGGCGAAGAGCCACTCCGATCACGAGCCCTGAAAATTGTAAACCGACTCGCTTGTCGGCTAACTGCGCGCCGACCGCGTCTTGTCGTGCTCAACGCTGTACGCGTATATCATCTTCTAGCTGAGGACGCGAAGTCCAAGAGGCGTTCCCGAGTTGCCGCCGATAGTCGACCGGACTCGGAACCTCATCGACCGAAACCTCGAAGCAAGCAGGTAACGTTCAACTGCACGTCGTTATCCTCGCCTCAGGCGGAAGTGTTCGGGGATAACCCGTCACGATCTGAGAACGAAGATGACGTAAGTCATTACGTGTTTGTAGTACGCGATCAGACTGTACGTCCTAGGAGGAAACCTGGACTACGCGAAATGTCTGGAACTACTGCTAAGAGTTCCGCGGGAGACTTTGACCCACTGGTACCTGAAGTCGTACGTGTAATCGGATCCGTAGGTAGATCCGAGGCTGTACAGGCGGGATACATCGACTGTGTGCTGTCCGAGATGCTTATTGATACGGGAGCGACTTCGAGTCTGGTGGACTCTCGTGCGCTACGCCGCATATGTCGTTCGGAGGAGCCACTACGCCCGTACCCTGGCAGTCTGAAGGGTGTATCGGGTCATGATATAAATATTCGAGGTATGATTGATTTACCCATGCACTTAGGACAGCAAGAGAAGTGGAGTTGGTCGATAGACTGCATGTTGACGCTATACTAGGTACTGACACTCTGAAGGATTACCGTGCTGTGCTCGACTTGGACGAAAATAAGATGACTCTCAAGGACACTGGTGAAGTGTTCCTTCTCGACCCACTCGTGTCGAAGAAATGCACTTCTCTCAACTTAGCGCTTCTATTCGACTGAGGCCAAGAGAACAAGTTCTTGTTAAGACTGATGTCGTCGGGTTGGTCGAGGGAATTCCAGAGCTGGACGCCACCGTCAAAGTGGCTCGCACCTTGTGCACCGTGAGTGGCCACTGCAGGCGAACGTCGCGACGTTTTTGCGAATAGAATGCGTCCCGTAATGGTTATACCGGAACGCCCAACCATTGGCTGTCTTAATGCTGTGCCAAACCGAGCCTTTGCTGGGACCCAAAAAAGAGGTCCAGGCTGCTGTGTGGGTCGGCAAGCAAAAGAAATTACCAGTGATGTTATCCAACATGTTGCAGGATTGAAAGGGTTTGCGTAGATGTGGCGTGGGTCTTTTGGTCCACTACCCTCTTGATTCGTCTTGGATTTGTGTATTACGCACCCAATGATGTCGTCATGTGCACTCAAGTGCTCGGTGCAAATGGTTTGAACAGATTCAAATCGAGACATGAGATTCCATTGCGTAGTCAAAAAAATGAGAGAAGCCCCCATCTTCCTGCAGCAAAGTTGATTTACAAAGATCCTGGTAGATAGAATATGGAGTGGATCTTTGCCAGACTCACGAGGAGCACCAGCTTGATGCTCCGAGGCTTCGAGCCATTTTAATCCGGAAAAGAACGTCGACGTACTCTGCTTGTATGACGCGGGGAGAGCTACCTCCTTGCGTCGGAAGAGGTCTTTAACTGCGCTCCGATATCCATTAAGAGTGCTGGTCCCGACAGTCTTCCGCTTCTCCACTAAATAATCTTCGAAGTCACGCACCGTAAAACGATCGAGATTAATTTGTCCACACCTATCAAAGTAGCTGGTCGCCTCATTGCTTTTAATTGATACAATCCAGCGAGATATGGCCCTGAGACTGCCTGCGCACGCATGCTGCGTTCTTGAGCTATGCACGCATCACGCACAGCTTGTGCAGTCACTTCATTTGAAGCAATCACTCTCTTCGCCACGGACGCTCCTGTCATCCTCATACCATCGGACAAGTCACCCATGTCAACCACCGTGGCCAAATGAGGCTCTCCCATTGCTGTGGACGCAGCAACGTCCACAGGGATGGAAATGTCTGCCCTAGACTGGATCCTCGATCGCGCATGAACATCTTCCACGCTGGAAGGACGCTGTGTTGTCATCTTGGGGGTGATGGCACCTATCGATACACGTTGGTCTTGAATGGGCTCCAATACACCGAGAGGGCTGGACCACTGTGCTTTGTCACCACTGGAGTAGTCTTAGCAGTATGCGCTCCGCGCCTTGATGTTCGCTCTGGAGAGGCTGAGAGCGTGGCAATAACGTTGTGTTGCACGATCTACGCTGTGACCAATCCGACGAAGCTGTTTTCGTGTAGGTTTTTAGCTACGAAATAAACACTATTAGCCTTCACACAACGTGCATACAAACATTAGGTCACTCTGCCCTTTACTATTTTGTATAACAGAAAAACTATCGGAGATTTTTCCTACGATTGCATACGAACTTGTAGATGCTGGTTACGAAACTACGATAATCAATTTTTGTGAAAAGTGTATTATCGGAAAGCTCTTGTTAAAAGCAATCGAAATAGAGTATTTTTACGCTTTGAAAGGGATAAAAGAGAACAACAATTTAAAATTTCGTCTAGGTACGAAAAATAGGGCATTATGCCACGTTTAACAAAAACATATTATTGTCATTTAGAATATAGTCACCGGAAAGTAATAGCAAAACGAGGCATTATGCATCATTTTGCAGATTCATCTTGATTGTAGGAGACAGCGGACACGAAGTTGCCTGGGTGTCATCCTTCGTAGTGCCGCTGCCAATATTCGACTCGGCAGAATCCTGTACACTTTGTACAATACAGTGAGGTCATTTCGTTCCATGATGCTGCTTCTTCTCAGAAGCAGCAACAAGAGCCTCCTGCGGCGATGCCACCGCGCTGCCGCTTTTGCCGCGGCCACCGCCTGCACGTCGATCCGCTCAACAAGAATCGTCAGAGCCAACACTTTGCTCAAGCTACCGGTATATTTGTGTGATATACGCGTAGCTTTCATTTCGGCGCACTTATTCAGACGCAAATGGAGGGCTAGGTGATCGCAATATTGCTCTCAATTTGCTCCAGGATCGGTCATTTTCTGAATGCCCCCAGTGACGTCTTTCATTGTACTGCGGCATATTGTAGATCCCGGCATCCACTACCGGTAGAACGTGAAGCTGTGTTACGTTCCTCAGCGTTCTTGCTCCAACATCCTCTTTGCTCTTGCTACTTCTTCGATCCATTTCCGAATTGAGTACACAGTTAAAGTCACCGCCCCAGATCATCGCTGTTCCTGTTGGAAAATCTATCCGGCGTAATGAATTGTAACAGTCAATCCTGGTGGGGTCCAAATATGGCGCGTAGATGTTGACGAAGAGAAAGGTTTGTCCTGCAATTTGACCTGTTGTCATCATTACGTGCTCGGTCCAATGCTCCACGCCCCACTCCGTCAACTCCTTCACCGCTCCATACCGGTTAGCCAAAATGGCTACACCTGCTCGTCGATCTTGGCCCGAGGCCCACCGCGAGTACTTGTGTGCTGCTGTGTGCTTGAAGCCCCACATCCATGCGTACTGTTGAGCAGCCGTCTTGTTCTCCTCCTCTTTCAAGTGAGTTTCTTGTAAAAATATGATGTGAGTTTGTCCTCTCAATCCTTGCTCCTTAAGGCTCTGCAATCGCGTTGCCACGTGCTTTATGTGCATTGCTACTCGCAATTTGCTACTATCAACATTTGAGACCCCGCCAAACAAAATGATACTAATATACATTTTGGTGTTTTTGAGATATCGGGCGTCAAAGTTGAACCACCCGTTTTCGTACTTAACATATTATGTTGTAAGAATTAATAGCGTCCTATCCAGCCTGTGCTGTGTATTAATAGGTTTCATCCTCTTCCATTAAATGGCGTAATCAGCGCTGCTGCCATAAAAATCGTCCATGTTGTCTAAAATCTCGTGTTAAGTTTGAGGTGTGCTGCTGTTGTTGAATGGAAGGCCTCCAAAACCTGCACATCAAAAGAACAGCAACGTTCACAACGATCACACAAATTAAGGGGCAGGCTTCGCATTGCTCTCACAACACATTGTCAAATCCAACTTATAAGGGGATTGTGAATCTCTTTACCCTAGTTTACGAGCAAAAACATATCTTGTGCCCTCCAAACTAACATAAATTGGACCAAAAACTGTATTTATTTTAGATAAATGTATAAATATTTGTGTCACCAATTATTCTGGTACAGAGTACAGTGATTAGGCAACCAGTCAAACCAAGAATGAACCTGTCGGTCGTGGTTGTCCTTGCGGCGTAGCGCCGCCGCCGGCGTCGTGTCCTCGCCCGGTTACTGATCCTTCTGCGGTTGCAAATACTGAACAGGGAAAGACATCGACTACAAGCGTTGCACTCGTGCCCCCACTTGAGTCTCCGTGGCACGTTCTCTACAGCAGCGGAAACGTTTCCAGCTTCATCGCGACCGTTTCAACCCCCAGACGCTTTTGAGGAACTTCTGCGCGTATTTGCGCAGCATTACGTCGTTAGGTCTGGTGTGGGTAACACAGGTCGGCCTCCAGCGTTTGTAGTAAAGCATGCCGTACTGGTATGCTTGCTACACTACTATACTGCCTCTGTCGAGCACAAAACGCTCTGCGAGTTGTTTGGCGTAGTGCCGTCAACGTTTTCACGCGTTATGGCACGCGCGGAGCATGCACTGGACACTGCCCTGAACGCGATGGCGGATGCAGCAGTACGTTTTCCAAGTATGGACGAGCAAGAGCGCTGGGCGGGTTTAGTGCAACAGAAGGAGCCACTACTAGAAGGTGTTTGGGGCTTTGTTGACGGTAAAAACTACCAGCAATTATATTCGGGTATGGATATCAATACAGCACTAGACATTTGAAAGGAGCCCCAGAAGAAACGGTTGGATTAATGTGAGCTTATCGACCTAGTTACATCCGAAGACGTTAGGAATCTGACTAATACCAGTTCTACGAACGCGGAAATTGTACAGGTGATATATGTTGCGGAGAGTAGAATCGTAAGTCAGCGAGAGAAGCAGGCGACGGTAGCATTTTTCAGTTGATCCCATACCCCATTCAGCTGTCTGACGGACAGAATTGATAGCGTTGTTAAGCGCGATAAGACCAAGCCTGTAGGAGGCATGCGCACGTTCCAGGTCACCGTCCTTTAGTGGTGCACGTATCTTGCCAAACAAGACAGGAAACGCGCTATCAGCCACAGCACCAGTGCCTACCACTATGACGGCGCGATCTGCCAACTTCGCTTGCAATTAACGGCTGGTCTCGCGGTCATTCCAGAACCCTGGACAGTTGTGACGACCCCATACAAGCGTTCCGTCGACCCCGTAACGTAGCGTACCCGTCACTAAGACTGAATGAAGCCAACCTATACAGCAAAAAGAAATAGAAAAAGTGAAAACGTGAGCTCTCGAATAAAACTATCTAGACACCGACCGTTGTAATGAGCATTTTGCAGATCGAGTTCACTAGGACTCCGTACACAGTAGTTTTTACCGTCAACAAAGCCCCAAACACCTTCTAGTAGTGGCTCCTTCTGTTGCACTAAACCCGCCCAGCGCTCTTGCTCGTCCATACTTGGAAAACGTACTGCTGCATCCGCCATCGCGTTCAGGGCAGTGTCCAGTGCATGTTCCGCGCGTGCCATAACGCGTGAAAGCGTTGACGGCACTACGCCAAACAACTCGCAGAGCGTTTTGTGCTCGACAGAGGCAGTATAGTAGTGTAGCAAGCATACCAGTACGGCATGCTTTACTACGAACGCTGGAGGCCGACCTGTGTTACCCACACCAGACCTAACGACGTAATGCTGCGCAAATACGCGCAGAAGTTCCTCAAAAGCGTCTGGGGTTGAAACGGTCGCGATGAAGCTGGAAACGTTTCCGCTGCTGTAGAGAACGTGCCACGGAGACTCAAGTGGGGGCACGAGTGCAACGCTTGTAGTCGATGTCTTTCCCTGTTCAGTATTTGCAACCGCAGAAGGATCAGTAACCGGGCGAGGACACGACGCCGGCGGCGGCGCTACGCCGCAAGGACAACCACGACCGACAGGTTCATTCTTGGTTTGACTGGTTGCCTAATCACTGTACTCTGTACCAGAATAATTGGTGACACAAATATTTATACATTTATCTAAAATAAATACAGTTATTTTGGTCCAATTTATGTTATTTTGGAGGGCACAAGAAACACTCCGGCCAAAAGTATACGAACACCCGTACGAGTTCCCGTTTCTTGGTCAATTTTTATCATTTTAAGGTGCGGTTTTGACACGCCTTCCTGAATGCGCTGAGATAGAGCTGGCATGCACTAACACTCGCGTTTTTGCACTTTATAGGCTCACATACAAAAACCACTTTCAGCAGATGGCTTTATATACGAACGCTGGCATCCCAATACAAATATCTAAATTAAATAAAAACCTGTTAAAAGTGATATAACTAGAGGTTTGTATGCAACGAGTTTCCGTTCGCCCGTAAATTGACAATAGCAATTGAAGAGCCAACAGCCCCAACATTTTATTGTTGTAGGTATCACTCCCCACATTGTGTAGCTGTAGCACCAGTGCTGGAGCGATATTGAGGTAGAAATGAACACCAAAGGACGGTCGCCTTTTAGCGCCATATTATCCGTGTGATTTGCTACACAAAAACAACTGGATTGAGATTTTGCCGATAGCTCCTCGTACATGGAAGACGGCACGTCGGCATCACCGCTCCGTTCGTATTAAGCTTGTCAAGTAGATCTACTTACCACTTAGCAAGTACCCATACATTTTTGGGTACAAACACGCGCCTTAGGTGCCATCGGAAACTCGCCTCATACAAATCCCTAGTAATATCACTTTGAGCCAGTTTCAATTAGTACAGGAATTTGTATGAGATTCCAGCGTTCGTATATTTTGGCCACCTGCCAAAAAATTTTTGTATGTGAGCTACCCCTCAATCGCTGAAATCCGCAGTGTTAACCCATAACGACTGATGATTACCGTGTTCCACACAAAATGTCTAAAGCACACTTCTCAACTCTATCTACAAGCTGAGTTATTAGCAAAAGTAGGGGTGTTCGTATACTTTTGGCCCGGAGTGTATGTTTTTGCTCGCAAACTAGGGTAAAGAGATTCACAATCCCCTTATAAGTTGGATTTTACAATGTGTTGTGAGACCATTTGATACTGCGGCGAACAAAGGATACTTATCCACCATTTAGAGTTACATGTATCGAGATAATCGAGTTAAAGTTGACCGATCGTTTTGGTCAATTTTCCGGTAGACATATCATTAGTCAATTTATGCTATTTAAAGACAAATAGCCGCGGATGGGTCGGTGGGGTCGGCGCGACTAGATAGATGGTACATCACAGCCACCGAGCAAAAGCTACTGTATTGCGCGGAGTCGAAGTCGCAGAATTCTTTTGTCAAGCGGACTGGTTTATGCAGACACCATGTCAACTTTGTGCCGATCCCGGCAGAAAAACTTGGCATTTGCAATGCGTTTTACAATAGGGGATGCCATTCAGTGGTGCCGGCTTTGTATGTCGTTGTCTGTACACTCTCGAAAAGGGCAAGTGCGGATTCGGAAAAGACCTCAGCTCTACCCACCACCTCATTACGCAGCGGCAGCGACTCACAGCTTATGTCCCGATGCGAGGCATACGGGTTGCGTGCACGCCCTTGGCCGCCAAGTTGGCGAGCCGGACCCTGCGATGGGCGACCGTGCCCCAGCCAAGCAGTGGATCTGCTGAATAAGTGGACCTCCGAGGTTCATTGTCACCCATTCCGAAGTATCTTGCAGGCGAGAAGACGTGCCTGGTGAGGCGTAACACGCGCAGTGTTCCCGGCAAGACGACACCTAAGGACGGGTGGCAGGACCTTCAAAACTTCGGATAGCAGTGCAACGTTGGCGGGGTGTGTCTTTCAGGTCAGCCGCCACTGAGGACGCCTGCTGATGGAGTTAGAAGGACTGTCACCTCTACAAGTCGAGGTCGACGATCGAGCCGATCATTGCGCTTGCTTGTTTTTTACATTAACCCGACGGGCAACAAACACAAGAAAAAAACAAAAAAACCTTTATATTACTCCAGAGACTTTACTTTTCCGCTGACCTGTCCTCCAAACCTGAACGGCAGAGGCTACTCAACCCGAATCATCAGCGGGGGTGCGGGACATTTGGTGGAGAAGCAGGGTAGCTTCTAACTGTAGAAGGAACAGTTTGGTACGAAAAGTGGAGTCTCGTCTGGTCGCTTAAGGAAGCGTTCGTGTTGGAGTAGTTGCTGTAACGCACAAGTGAGGTCTACACCGGCGTTCGTAGGTTCCAGGAACCGACGCTGTATTTCTTCTTCTGCCTTTTAGTTGCAGGATCACTTGGAGTTTGGGTGACGCTATAACACCTCGGAGGTGAATTGGACGACTGTGTCGAGTCATTGCGGATTGTATTAGGCGCGGTTTGGACACTCGAAGAAGTAGCCAGGCTACTAGATCAAGTGGAACGCACGAAGTTGGTGAATTGGAACGGTAGCATGAGTGTTGGAGTTTGAAGAGTTTCTAGATAGGGAACATGGCCTCGCCCGGACAAGGCGAGGAAAGGGAGGAGTTCGGCGACGCGTTCGGCTCCGACCAATCGGAGGCGGGTCAACCCCAGGTTCAAGTACGGTATCTGAGGCCTCCCCTCTACGGGTGCGACTCCTAGTACGCCACCTGCTACCTCTACGGATACGGCTACGGGTACAGGTACGGCAGTCGCTCCGAGTGCACCTTTGACAAACTCGTTGCGACCGGACCAGACGACGATGGCGGGATTGAAAACGGTGAGGAACGTGGTGCAACAAGCGGTGACGGCTCGAAGCGGGAGCGGAACTGGTGCTGCGCTACCTGCTCAGACCGCGACAGTGGCAACGACGAGTACGGTCCCTACGAATACAGGAGCCCCTTCGCAGCAGGCGAACGCTCTATAAGAACCAAGTGTACCGGTGGGTACAATACCTGGAATGGTGGCTCAACATCAAGTGCAAGGAGGGGAATGACATTTACAAACTGGGGCTCCGACTGAGCCTCAGCCGCCTTCTATGAATGTTTCATTCGAGAACAGTGGCTATGGAACGCAGCAAGCGGTAATACCACAAGGGGCACCTATGCAACAAGCTGGTGACTGCAATCAGCCTAGAACGCAACCATCGGTACCTGGATATAATCATAGTGGCGGGTACCAGACGCCGATGACCTACAGGTCAACTACTCCGGTTTTCGCGCGGAGACCGATGAAAGCCATCGCCTCATACGGAGGCTACGTGATTGCGGACGTACCTAACAGCAAGAACTTGATTCCCGAACGTATTCTACCAAGCCACGCCTCGACCGCGTAGCGCTGGGTTTGAGTACTTGCCTACCGGTGCGAACTATCAGGCGAACTGGATCGCCTCTGCGACCCAGCCACTTATATAATCCGTACTTGCATGTGAATGCTGTTTTCTCCACACTGTCTTCCGCCATGGGTACGTTCCAATAGCCCGAAGCAATGTCCATGGTCGAGAACAGTTTAGCGTTTCCGAGAACGTCCAGGATGTCGTCAATGAGAGGTATTGGATAACAGTCACCGCATTCAGTCGACGGTAGTCGATACAGAAGCGGATTCCACCGTCGGGTTTTCGTATCATTAAAACAGGGTTGCCCAGGGACCAGACGACGGACGGATGATTCCAAGCTTCAAATACTGTTGTAGTTCCGCTTCCATCTCGTCACCTTCCGCCTTTGAAACCCGGTATGGCCTCTGTTTGATGGGCGTTTGCGTCTCAGTATCAATAATAGGTCCGTTCTCCCTGGTGTCATCGACGTCTCTACAATCAAGTCATTGAAAGAGTTCAGCAAACCTCGGAACAGTCCTCGCTATTCTTCACTCAGCTTCGATCGGCAAAATCAACGTCTAATTCTTCCTTTATGACTTTTTCGGGTTCAAGCATAAGTTCACTCGGTGTCCGTTCGGCACGAGCGGCGGTGTTCCATAAACAACTCGTCGCTGTCGCTTGAGTCCGAGTCCAAGAACGCAGAATCCGGCACGACCGTAGCAGCAGTCAGCATAGTGCCCTTCTTGATGACAATGTCGTCCGTCGAGGTATTGCAGACCTCCACTACTAACTTGCCTCACAACCGGTGGGCCATCTATCGCGAGTGTGTGTCTGAGAGTTGGTTGGTCTTTAGGAGGGGTGCAGGATCGATACATACGATATGAATCAGCGGGTGACCAGTATCTTGGACGGGTTGTTGCAGGTCTTCCGCTGAATTCTGCAGATTTTGCGGTTCTTCCACCTCATTTTGAGAACAATCAAGACTGTACCCTGTGCAAATGTGTGGCTGAGATGTTTCCTGCTTTGAAAAACGATAGTCCGCTTCAAGACATTATCAAACTCTGTATTGGCTCTCTGGTATTTCACGCCAATTATCTTGAGCTACGTTGCCTATTTCCCACCCTCTTCTTTCGACGTTTTTATTCCGACACGATGATCATTTGGAGCAACTCATGTCCAAACTTGTAGTGGATACATCGTCTTGGATGATATCGACAGGCATTCCTCCGCATGTTGAGCTTTACAAGCAACTAAAGTCAATGAAATCCGCCATTGACAACTTGCCGCCGGTTCTTTTGGAAGGGATTGGCCACCTGATAGAAGAAAAGGCGTCGCGGCTGGAAGCATCTCCAAAGACCAGCTAGAAGCAACGATAGAAAGGCTACTAGTGAGGGCTGGAATGGCGCGATCACAAGCACTAACAGATTGCCCTGATGAAAGTACGAGCACCGCACAACCTGTACACTATTATGACGGAAAATTCCATTTGCTTCCGAAGTTTTTTGAATTTCCGAAAACTGGACCGTTTGGAGCTTGGAAGCTCTGGTGGTTTGGAGACAACCACACGAAATACCCGCCATTCAGAAGCATTCGGTCCCATGATCTCCCCAGCAAACGCCTGCACAAAATGTTCTCAGACTGGGGTGTACTAATACGACACATCAAAGTAGCAGCAGAGGCGACTGAGTCAGCAGTACGGAGCGAAATGTCAGAGCAAGAGGCGGCAGAGATTTTTCGCGTTGGGATGGCCAGCTTACACCGTACCGCTACATAAAAAACGTCGGGTTGCAGAGCTATCAGTCACAACTGTTCTTCGGCTACTGCGAGAGGCACAACAATGCCAAGAGCAGACCACTTCAACGCAAGCAACCAAACGGCAGCAACTAGCGTAATTTCATCCAATCATATTGCGTAGCATCATTTTCCTACAAATTTGCTAGATAAGTGACCAGACAACAAAATGTTTCGCCATTTTGGGGGTATGAAAATGGAGATAGTTTGTTTTCAGAGCGTACCACTTCACCAATTCTTAACATTTTAAAGTGGACAAGGGCTCAAAATGAGCGTAAGCCGTCCCTCGTGCGAGTGGTGTGCCTAAATCGCGCTTCCAATGGTAGTGTATTATTGGTGCAGATTTGTTTGCACTCCTGTTCTCATATTAATACACCATCCTGCCTGCTGCCGCACTTCTGCCTACTGCTGCTTTCCATCACCACCATGACTGTCTACGACTGCCTCTTCCGTCGTTCTCGCATCTGTTGTGACCACGGTGTTCGTCACCGACTTCATTTCCGCTTAAGTAGCTTCCTTAGTCCGCTCTTGACATTCGTAGATGCCATCTACTAGATGGTATGACCTGGCATTGTCAGCACTTGTTCTTCTTTGATGGGATTACGAAGAGGACGACGAGCTTTTGACGGGGTCGAATGCGACGAAAGTTGTAGTGGGCGCCGAGTATTCAGCTTGGTTGCCGCTGCAGTAGTTGCCTCTGAGTGAGGCGAAGGATATTCGGCTCTGGCGACTGGCGAGTGGTTAGTCGCCAACTGATGTCTCTGTGTCGATCACAGGTGGACCCAGATGTGTCTGACGGCTACAAGACGTGGACAATGGGTGCAGCAGCTGTATATCTTGGGACGGCAAGTGCCTGACCAAGCTGTATGAGGAGTTAGTGGTCTACTACATGTCCAGGACTTGGAGTGAGCAGGTGGCTTCTGCCTCACGCCAGTCCGAGCCTCTGGGAGCACGTCTTGGTGAGAACGAGCTGGTGACCACCAGACTCATGATCTCTCCACGTCTCACACTTTCTATTTGGCCAAGTGACCAACACATCAATAAACTTGACCCTACTTCCGTGCGGGTTGGTCCCCGCATCGACTGTCTTACAAGTTTACGGACTTCAGCCCGGGACTCACTACAAAGAATGCTTTAGTAGAATCACCCACTGCTGCGACGCTGTCAACCTTTGACCGCGTCCCACAGTGGAACTGAAGCCATTCTACTCATCGATGACCGAGTCGCAGACCGGATCTGCGTAATCGTTGGTGGACCCTCAAGGACCAATCTAGCCGTGCAGAATGGTGCGCGTTGCTGGCATGGATGGACCGACTGGTACCGTCCCACTCTTCACGCCGATACTGCCGCCCATGATCGAGTCGGTTTCGCACGAAGCGCTCGTAAAGCGGAAGCGCGACCGGCGTGACTACGAAGCCAAGATGAAAGCTCGCTGCCGCGTGACGGGAGAGAACTACGACGCGGTAGTGCAGACAATTCAGGATTCGTTCGAGCCACGTCTCCTCGACGTATTCTGCGAGCTTCAGCCCAACGTGGAGTCGGCCGACGCCACTGAAGGCATGCTGACCGCGGAGATCGAGCATATCGTGAGCAGCATGACAAACGCTGCGCTGCCGGACATCAAGGAGTTGTTCTGGAAGGAGCTACGCATGAAGAAGGAGGAGAGTGATGTGAACGCAAGATTGATGGAATACTTCCAGTGTTTTCGCACCATCGTCGAGGACCATGGTTTGACGGAGTGTTTCAGTGGCCCATCAGGCACGAAGGAGAAGGGCAAGAGGCTAGTCGCAAGCCTCTGGCCCAAGTCATTGAAGGAGGAGGTGAAGCAGTGCCTCCACTTCACGCACCTGGACGCCGCGAACGACCCAAGGGCGTTGTTCAGGCTCATTCTGGAGAAAGCGACGGAATTGGAGCGACAACATCAGCGCCTACGGCTGCAGAAGAAGGACGCGACTGGACCAGGCGACAAGAAGCCCGAGACCCATCAACCGGCAAAGCAAAAGAGGCGTTGGGAAGAGAAGACGCCTGCCGCGCCGACGACAACGACGACGACGACGACAGCAAGTTCTGCGGCGACTGCGAACGGGACGACGAGCAAGAACTTGAAGGCTCCCCGTTCGTCGAAGCCTCCGCCAGGACCCTGTCGGAAGTGCCAAGGGCTGCACTGGTTGCGCGACTGCCCGACTGCTTCTCAAAACGATAAGGAAGAGTTTTGGACGAAGATTAAGGAGACGCGCAACAAGAAGGCCAAGTTGAAACTACTTGGAGAACTTCTACCATCTACTGATCGGGTAGTTACGCTAAATGGCAAGCTGGAGCTGCCATATTGCCCTGACAGTGGATCGGATTACACCGTGATTGGGAACTCGCACTGGAACGAGTTGAAGGCCCTGGACCCCAGTGTGGTTGCGGTGGAGCTGGATAACTCAATCCAGAACCAGACCTTTGGTTCTGTGATGGTGACGGCGAAGTACAAGGCCAAGATTCACGTGATGATCCACACGGCTGTGGGACCGGTGGAACCGATGAAGGCGGTGGACGTACTCGTGATGGACGTCGACGATGGCGAGTTCATCGTGGGCAATGACTTACTCACGTCACTGGGGATTGACGTGGATCGTCAGTTGCAACAGCTAGCCACTTGGAGTAAAGACGAAACTAGTGGTGACCCGATCGACTTGGAGGTGGATGAGATGCCTGCCAAGATCGACGGATCGAAACCAAGTGGTGATGATGACATTTTTGCTGCGGTGGAGCGACTGATTGATCGGGCGGTGGAGAATGGATTTCCTTTGGAGCATGTGGAGACTTTGCGCACGATTTCGCACGCGCATGATGTGTGGCGTCTGGAATTGCGTGATGACCCTCCGGCCAACGTGCCGCCACTCGAAGTGCGTTTGAAGGATGGGGCTCGCCCAACAAAGTGTAAGGCCCGCAAGTATCCTCCGCATGTTCGAAAATTTCTATGCGAATTTAACGATCGTCTTGTGGACTTAGGACTGGTCTATGAGAATCCCAAGAGTCGATGGTCGAGCCCCGTTGTTCCTGTCAAGAAGTCTGCGGACCTAATGGATTTGCGGCAAGCGACAGACTGCAGACCGGAACGAGCAGACTGAGATCATGGCTGCAGTGATGCCGATTCTTTCGCTAGTACTGGAAAATGCACGTGGAATGAAACACTTTGGACTTTTTGATTTTCTTAAGGGCTTCTGGCAGCTACCTTTGGCTGAGCTCTGTCAGGAATTCATGTCCTACATGACCGACGAGAAGATTTTCACTCCTCGACGTGTACCGCAAGGTTGTGCTGACGCGGCCATACACTTCCAGAAGACGATTGAAGAGTGTTTCGCAAGTCTCCTGTACGAACACGTGTTGATCTGGATAGACGACTTGCTCTTGTACGCCGAAGGCATCAAGGTGTACCTGCAGCAGCTCGCTGGGCTGTTCGCACTGCTCAACCAGTTTGGGTTGAAGCTGAGTGTGAAGAAGTCGAGTCTCTACCAGACTGAGGTAAAGTGGTGTGGACGACTGATTGACGAATATGGAATCCGTCACGATCCTAAGCGGATTGACGCACTACGATCACTACCTTATCCTATGACTGCTGGGGAGCTACAGCAGTTCGTATGTGCGATCAACTGGATGCGTGACAGCATCGTTGATTTCGCACGCCAAGTTGCAC
Source organism: Phytophthora hibernalis (assembly GCA_012656075.1). NCBI lineage: Eukaryota > Oomycota > Peronosporomycetes > Peronosporales > Peronosporaceae > Phytophthora > Phytophthora hibernalis. The sequence goes on from JAAKBF010000247.1 coordinate 519,918, forward strand.
CCTTGCAACATCGACTTGATGAAGCTTTGGTTAGTACCAAGCGCACTCGACGTGTTACGCTCGAGGAATTGACGGCGGTCCAAGGACAGTTTCCAGCACCGGCGGGTGCTGAAATCACTACAGATGGAACGATCAAGCTGCGAGGACGGATTTGGGTGCCAGTTGAAGCAATCGAGTTGATTCAGAGGCTGTGCATTGTGGCGCACTGCGGCGGCCAAGGTCGCCGTGGGCAGCAATCCATGATCGCTCATCTCCAATGTCTTTACGTGATCGACTGTCTGAAGACGACAGTGACGAAATTTGTGAATGATTGTTTGCTGTGTTTGCATGGTCGAGGGGGATTATCCCCAGGCCCTGGGGCGAAGTGATCGACTGCAACACACGCAATGAAGTTCTACACTTTGACTTTCTCTATATGGGAGCGAGTTACGGTGAGAGTAAGTATCTACTGGTCCTAAAGGATCATGCTACACACTACTGTGAACTGGTGGTAGCGGACACGGCGGACAGCAGAGTGACGACTGAAGCTCTGTTGGCTTGGCACTCGCGGTTTGGGATACCACCGGATTGGGTGTCGGATAATGGTACACACTTCAAGAATGAAGTGGTGGCCGAGCTGATCCGACGGTTGCGTACACAGCAGAAGTTCACGCCGGTCTCCAGTCCGTGGATAAATGGATCAGTGGAGCGAGTGAATCGTGATATATGACAGGTGATTAGAGCGATGATTCTGGCCTACAAGGTGAGCTACAAGGATTAGATGTACTTGGTCCCGATGGTGCAAGCGAGTTTGAATCATACGGCGGTGCCGTCGCTGGGACACCATTCACCGACCGAGCTGTTCACTGGGTTACAGAACCCGACGCCGCTTCGCGAATTTTACCTGCCCGAGATGCAGAAGCTGCAAACGATTCCGGAGTCAGCGGAGATTGAAGGGTACCTCGCACAACTACGTGAAAGCATCCGTGCCATGCACGGTGCCGTCGAAGACCAACGGTTGAAGCAGCGCCTGCTCAACAAGAAGCGTGAGCGTGGCAAGAACCTGGTTAATTTCACGGTGGGCGACTACGTGCTCCGCTCTCGAGTTGATGAGAAGCGGGGCAACAAGCTACCAGTGACGTGGATTGGGCCGTACCGTGTGAAACGATCGGATGCTCATTCATTTCGAGTGGAACACTTGGTGTCTGGGGACGAACAGAACGTGCACGCTTCGAGACTCAAGATGTACGCGGACGACAGCTTGGAAGTGACCGACGAGCTACTCGAGCACGTGTCTGCTCAAGGAATCGTGTTGGCGGGCGACCAGCTGAAGAATCATCGGTGGAACGCCGAGATTAGAGACTATGAGATTGAAGTCGGATGGAAAGGTTTACAATCCATTGAAGACTCGTATGAGCCTCTGACCGACCTCGCGAAAGAGATTCGCGTTCTCGTGGACAAGTATGTCAAAGAAGCAGGGGACCAGGAGCTCGAAGGGCCTGGAACAAGCTGCCATCAAGTGGAGGATCGAGTGGGGAACCAGCGGGTATCAACTACTAGGCCAAGGGGCGAGTCAAACAACTCGTCGAGACCGGCACGGCGCCGGCAGTCTAGGAAACAAAGACACCAGACTGCGAGTGAGCCTGAAGGACAGCGGAGTGTCGGAAAACGCCGACGCAGATGTGCGCGAGAGCCTGAAGGGCAGCAGGGTGTTAGGACCAATGAAGGTCAGCAAGAAAGTTTGGGGCAGTCTGCGACTGAACCGGCTGGGTCTGTAGGACGCCAAACGCGGTCAAAGGCTGCAGCAGCGAAAGTCGCGGAGACTCCTCGTGAAAACCAGAACCGTTCCTCTCGTTATCGCAAGGACCAGCGCCGTTAGTGGTGTTGGAAGAACGGACTGATGGTGTGGAGACCGAGCGAAGGAGCGGCGAACCAAGCTTGGAGGGATGTGTAGTGGGCGCTGAATATTCAGCTTGGTTGCCGCTGCAGCAGTTTCCTCTGAGTGAGGCGAGAGATATTCGGCTCTGGCGACTGGCGAGTGGTTAGTCGCCAACTGATGTCTCTGTGTCGATCACAGGTGGACCCAGATGTGTCTGACGGCTACAAGACGTGGACAATGGGTGCAGCAGCTGTATATCTTGGGTCGGCAAGTGCCTGACCAAGCTGTATGAGGAGTTAGTGGTCTACTACATGTCCAGGACTTGGAGTGAGCAGGTGGCTTCTGCCTCACGCCAGTCCGAGCCTCTGGGAGCACGTCTTGGTGAGAACGAGCTGGTGACCACCAGACTCATGATCTCTCCACGTCTCACACTTTCTATTTGGCCAAGTGACCAACACATCAATAAACTTGACCCTACTTCCGTGCGGGTTGGTCCCCGCATCGACTGTCTTACAAGTTTACGGACTTCAGCCCGGGACTCACTACACAAGTCAAGAAGCACTTCCGTGTCCCGAGAGACTGGATCTTCCTCTACGCATGTGCAAGTTGGAGCTGTTTGAGGTCATGTGTCCGGCGCAGTCGGCGCCGTACTTGATGTTTATCTTCGGAAACAAATTCCTAACACCGGAGCTGTGGGAGCAGGGCTGTGGAAAAATGATTGTGATTGTAATATTGCCGCGATTGTCAATCACAATAATTGATTGTGGAGAGATGTCAATCGACAATCACAATCAGAATATTGTGCTTTCAGGCTCTAAGAGCCTTGGGAGCTAATTGCTGTGTGTTAATAGGCTCTTCATGAACTCCGCCAATTACCGCGTCTTCAAGGTGCGCATCGCTGCTGAGTTCTATGGTGTTGACATCGAGCTTCCGGCCTTTGCCATGGCCAAGGACCTCAAGTCTTTCCATCTTCTTCAAGGCCAAGACTCCGCCACCATTGTCTAGGCGACCACCGCCGAGTTTACCCCCTGCACCACCAAAGCCTTGAAATTGGCCACCTATCAATGCGTCAAGATTCCGTTTGCTCCGCCAGCAAAAGCGCCGGCTCATGTTCCTTCTCCACCGCTCCAGGGGTTCCTCCATCCCCACCAGCCGTCCCATTATCATTGATAGAAGTTGGTTCACTGCCCGGTCTCGTCGGTGCGGGGATCACCGGTTTGCCGTTACCCAGACCGGCGTTGCCAGCGCCATTACCAGGGACGCCTCCCATTCCCGCCGTCGAAGTTCCAACGCTACCGGGACCACCCATGAATCCATTTCGTGGTCGTGCCGGTTTGACGCCGTTGCGGACAGCTCCGAAACCCAGGTGATTGCTGGCTCCGCCCGCTTGTCCAAATCCACCAGCACCGTTGCCAAACTTGTCGAAGCGCGGACATCAGCGCCTATATAATGTAAATAGCATGCAATATAATATTATTATACTTCGATGTATATATTATAACTACGCCTTACTAAAGTGTAGTATAAGACAATAGATTGCAATCACTAGCACTAAGATTGTTCAGATTGCAATTATTGATTGCTCCAGCATGAAGGTCTACAATCAATATACCATCTATATTTCCACAGCCCTGCTGTGGAGTACATGTAAAGTGAGTTCTATTACTTGGGTGGGTGGAAAGCGTATGATGTGAGCTAAAGTTTGTCTCGCGCTACTTGAAATATGTCATACGACTGTGAACTGGAGAAAACTGCCTGTACAACTGGCGTCCACCGAACCCAGGCTTCTTCCACTTTATCCAAGTCTGCGAAGAGTTCGGTGGCACCATTGGATACTTCTTGCAGAAGAATGTCGTACGCTGAAGGTTGATATCCGAGTTCCCATGCAACCGCTTTTCGAGCATGCCCCGTTGTGTTCTGGTCGGCTTGCGTCGGGGTTATGACTCGATGATCATCCGTATGTAGGAGCTCCCAACCGTTCGGGAGTTTGAGGTTTCCCAGTGCTTCACTACCGTCACAAGACCATTCGATTCTGTGACTTTGGCGAGTGTGCATTGAGAGCGTGCTGGATGATAACGGTGAAGCTGCATGGTTGACCTCCCTGGTCTACAAAAACCGTCTCTGAAGGTTACAGTGATCGCCAATAATTTCGCCCCGGTGGTCTTAGTTGCTGCAAGGCAAAATGTGGTGTTTCTCCATTCATCCGACGAGCTTGTGAGCTCTATCATCGCTGCAGTCGGTGTAAAGTGGTCACTTGTATCTAGACCTTGGCCGAACTCGTCATTGAAATGCGTACTGCGCTATCAACATTGATCGTTGCTGACGATGTTGTAAGTGGGGTCTTGAGTGCTTCAACAAATTTAGCTGAGCATCGTGAAGACCACGAGTGAATTCAGCAGGCGACGTCGAGCTGGAGAAGATTGCCGTGTCGAAGGATGGTGTCACCGCAAGGTTCTGAAGAAGTTGTAAATGGTTTATCATGACGTCGCGGATAATGCCGGCGCTGTAGCAGAGTTAGAGGATTAGTGAAGAGGTGCTGAGTTAGCTCATGGCGCCATGTTTACCTGTCAAAGTAGTGTACCCGATTTTGCAGCGTTGCTGTTTCAGTCGTCTCAACCTGCAGTTGCACTAGTTAATTCCTCCAAAACGATTTTGATTACATCGTTGAGCGTGGCACTTACGTGGATATTGTCGATGTGTTTTGCGTTCCAGATCGGATGCAAAGAGCCCGCATTAAGCGTGAAGTAGCTCCGAAGCGCATGCACTACAGGTTTGCTGGCATAGTGGTCAGGGTTTCCTAAAAATATATGGCAATATCAATAATTGTACCTATTTTACCATACAATAATGTATTTCTAGGTGTCAGCGAAACCCGCTCAATAACTTATTTCAGTGGTGCAGGTGGGTGTCTAGAGTCATGATACTTCAGTACTTTAAGTATAGAACTATATTGTACTTCGAAATATGCATTATGTATTTCAGGCCTCTGATGCATGCAATAATGTATTTCTTCTTCGTTTGAGCGCCTCACAATTATTTATTTCATCGACTGCCTTTAATATTATTGTAATAGTATTTTAGGAAACCCTGATAGTGGTCCTGGACCACTTTCAGGACCACTGGTCCATGACATACAGCTCGATGTTCTGTAATTCGTGCGAAATCCAACACAATCGAGGCATTCGATAGAACCATGTTTTGATCTGCTCATACCTTACACTGAAAATCACTCGCAACTGCGTAGCAAGGTCAGGATAATTATCACCACCGGCCTCAAATACATCAATATTTTCGCAACCGGCCCACATTTAAGTCGACTCAGAGATTTCATTGGCCAATTTTCTTGTTATAGCTTTTACTCGAATTTATCTTCACATGTCAACAGTGCTGTGCTGCTCCAGCACTTGACTGCACACCTTGTTGCAAGAATGCCGTTCAAAAAGCGAGAATGAGAAGATCGTGTCCTAAGCACCAGCACATATGGCGACAACTCTCTTATCCACACCTGAACCTGAACGCCAGGTAAGTTTTCGTGGTCAATCGCCGACTGGAGAAATACTTCGAGCTACGCTTCAGCTCTTGTGTACCGGTAGATATGCACTGGCATGAATCGGGACTGATGTTGGAGAATGGAGCATTCCCTTTCTCCCCATTTGCACGCCTAACGCGCAGCGGGCTTCTCAATGAGAGATCCTTAGTCCTGTATAACCTTAGTAACTCAAATGTGGGCCGGTTGGGAAAATGTTGATGTATTTGTGGTCGGTGGTGATAATTATTCGCAAGGTCATGTGCAGACTTGAGATCCCGTCCAAATGGCTTCTCCACTACAACTCGTAGGAATGGAGCAGTTCGCGACTCTGACGACGGATGTCGCAAGTAGCGATGGATACAACTCTAGTAGTTCATGAACGGCTTCAACATCAGTACGCAATACTGCCAACTGCAAGCATCCAGTCCCTACCAACCTGCAGAAAAACCTGTGGTGGGGTGGCAAGATACACCATTCGTCCCTTTTCACTGTCTTCACTAGGTAGCAGCGCGTTCAGTTCATCTCATTTAGCTTTTCCCCCAGCTCTTGGTAATGAATCTTTTCCCGCAACGGTATGTAGCTGATACTAGGTATAAATTAAATTCCTCTGCCAGAAACTCTCGACATTCCTTCTGCGCAGTCGAAAGCTGCTCCTGACCCTCTATTGCCCCAAACACGCGCTGAACGAACACATCGTCAAAAACGTATCATGCCACGCCCGACCTCTCTCTTATGTGTCTGAAGCTCCAGCAAAGAAACTAAAGGCCCGTCCAGTGGTCGACGCAGCCTCCAACGCCAAACGGAACAGCGCCACCCACAAATATTTAGTAGCCAAGTCTCCAGTAGCCCCCGCCACGATGACGTTCACCACTTGGCGCTTGCTGGAAGGTGGGGCAGGTGATTGCAAGACGGTTGCAGAGCGAGAGAGCAAAGCGACAGGCCAAGAGATGCACAGGAACACGAGCAGCACAAGCCCCAGGGGCCATTTGGAGACGCATACCCGATGGTTATCAAAAAATGTCAATAGAAAGGGAAATTACGACAGATAAAGTAAAATGATTGCGCTGCGTTATCACGCTAACGCTTGTAGTCATCACCCTGCCACCTGCAACCAATTCAAACGAAGCAGTTGAGCAGCATCTGGGCTTTAACATGGCCTCAAGCGACGACTACATCGAAAACTGCTGATGGAAATTCCATTGGAATCGACCTCCTCTGCGACTGCAATTATATGTACATGTATCTCGAAAATGTAATATCGGCTTGCAGAAATGTTACCATGCACTTGGATTTACTCTTACCCGGGACCACAGATAGTGATCACCAATGTCGACGCTTTCAAAGGTGCTACCAGCCAAGCATCATCATCGCAGCAGCCCGACCGACACCGACAGTGCCGGCACGCTAGGACCCCATCCTTCGTATGTTCTTTCTGTGGCGCCAAATGCTTTTGTGAACGGTGTTCAGTTCTCAATTTCGTTGTCACCTGCCAAGCACCACCAGCCGGACCAAATGCGACTACTTTTAGTCGCCTTAACAGCAGCATTCGTGCTTTTCGGTACCAGTGGCACCTTCTCCACTACTGGCGCAGCGGCCGATACCAAGATCCTCCCAGACGCTCCTTCCGATTTGAGTCGGAACCTCCGCGTCGCAGAAAGCAGCAGCGTCAAGCGTATGGACATAGCAGCGAGAAAACTTAAAGCGTTCGGAGACTCTTTTGTCGTCAAGGCCTTCTATAAGCTGTTCCCCAATGCCAGACTGCCGCCGGTACCGAAGCGAGGGAAGGATCCCACACTACGGATAGTGCCTACGAAGAACGGAGAGGAGCTTGCGGTTCTCCCAAAATTCAACCCTTGATATATTCGAGCTTGCAATTTCTTCATACTCCAATACATGTCCTCTTCAATTGTTTTTCGCTTCAGAAAGCAACAACGCGGATGTGGTTGAAAGCTGATGCTCGCTATTACTTCTAAAGTACTACTATTTTTAATATACCGGTAATACATAGATTTATCCTGGCTGTTTTGAAAAGGTCTGTGTCTGATTATCGGCATGGAAGGATAATCAATCAGGATATCAGCTGATTGGATAAAAGTTAATTAACCCTTTCGCGAATAAAGGGTGCATTTGACCCCCTTGATACTGGGGTCAAAACCTGCGAGGAAAGTGGCCATGAAGGGGGTCATTTTGTCCCCCTTGACAGAACTTCAACCAAGCTTCCACCTATTTTTGTTACTACAGCGTGTCAGGCATGACGGTCTCCCCGAACCCTTGAAAAGTTTGCATTATGTGGCAAACATCACTGCAAAATATGCAAGTCCGAATTTGGGCGAGCCAAAGTCAGCATAAGTGCGATTTTTTCGTGACACAACCTAGTGTCGTTGCAGCTCGCACAAAAATCCTTCCTCCTCATCTTCCTCACCCGGCTACCTTCACCATGCATCAGTCAGCATCTTTCAATTCAATTTGGATAGTGAACTGAAGTCATTTGCTATCGCTTGGCACATCTTTCATTTCGGCGCATTATGCGCACAAACTTCAGCTTTGAAGACAAGGAATTGGTACAACGCGCGTTCTTTTGTTGATGGAGGGGCCTCGCATTTAATGGCAAGATGTGGCGCATCGCATGCGCCGCACTGGGCACACTGCCCCAGCGCTCAAGCACCGGTAGAGAACTCTAACGCGAACTTGGGGGATGGTCTACGTAGATTTCCACCCAGCTTCTCCACTCCTGTTCGCCGGCCACGTGGACGACCGCCTGTTGTAATGCGTCAGCTTTGGGAGCAAGCTGCTGGAAAGATTCAAATCCTACGACTATAAGTATTACCCCAAGAACGCTTGCGATATTGGCCTCTGCTGCGATCACCACACCATCTCCAGACCGCAAAACACCGCCGGAGCCTCCCGTACAACCTGTTTTTCCGCAACTTCCAAGAAGCCCTCCTACTGCATCTGTAACAGTCCGTTCTTCACGTTGGTCATTTCCGGTCTTGTGGCAGTCCACCGCGGCTAGAGCAACACCAGCTGTTAGTATCCTGGCACTTTCGTCGTTATCTTCGTCAGGGCTTGGCTTCGTACTCATGCCACACCGTGCTTCGTTCTCACGGAAAATCTGCTTGTGAGAGGCAGACCAGAACGCGTGGCGTCTTTCCATCCGATATCAATTGAACACGGATCAAATACGATAATGTAGCAGTAAGGTGCTAGAATTGATGAAATCTGCATTGAGATGGTATCTGTCATAAAGTTTTCCCTTTTCTTTAGTGAATACAAGTAATACCACCACATTAGTTTCAATACAAAATCAAAGATAAACTGACTCGCGTCGTTGATGCTACACTGCGTTGAGTGTGCGAATGGAGGGCTTCGCACAGTGGAGCCTGCCATCATGCTTCCGCCTCTAACACAGACACACACGCATAAGAACTTTGTATGAATATCCATATCAATTGTGACTAGTGGCGTCAACGGCCCCACCGACCTGGAGAGCGCGCGGGTGCTAACGAATTCGCGCCATTATCTAATATAGGAAGTAAGATGAATTCGCGCCATTATCTAATGTAAGAAGTAAGATGATAATGGCGCGAATTCGTCAGCACCCGCGCGCTCTCCAGGTCGGTAAGGTCGTCCCGAGCGTGGTTGAACTTAGCGCCGTAAAATTGCAAGTGGGACGTTGTAATTTACTAGATTTATTACAGGATCTGCGTGTGTTACGTGAACATGGTGCTTCCGATAGCCACCAATCAACGCACAGGGTTGCCAGTTTGCGCATTTTTGCCGAGCGAGAAATTTGTTTAAGTCAATGAAAAAATGCTCCAGAATAATCAGGCGAGTACCGTGGTCTATGATTCATAGTATGAAGGGGGTCAAAATGACTCCTTTCACCATCTCCGTACCACTGTATGGAAAGGACACCAGCCGAGGCGAGTACAGTGATTTATGAAAGGGGTCGTTTTGACCCCGTTCATGTCTTAACATCTTGGCTTGTATGGTATACTTTATTTAAGTTAAAACATCGCGTTCGCAAAAGGGTTAATATGTGCTAATTGGTAGATATTAGTCCCGGACACCGGACACTTTACAATGATTAAGTCATCAGCGTTCACAAGCTGCGCTAGCCAGTCGTGGTACGAACATAACGTTGAAGGGAAATATCCTTCAATCCACCGGATGAAGAGGTTGGAGGTGCACTTCTTAATTAGAGCCCCACATTTGACGGTTTTTTACAAACGGACACTGTACGTACCTCAACATTTCGGATACTGCAGCGGGGCTACTAGAAGAGTGACCGAGTCACTCTTCCGAGATGGATACACATCGACTCCGCGTCACAAATGGGGGCACGCCATGGCCACGTCACCGACGTGTCACAGCCAACAGTTCAAATTACATATAGGATAAACTATAGGCTACTTAGAAATTGTATTACAGGCCAATTTAAGGTACAATAATAAATACACTCAGTCTTTAAACTCCGCTATTCTAGCCACTCAGCTCCCGCAGACCAGGAACTCGTGAACTGCCGTTCACTAAGAGTTTATATACTCTTGAAGCTACGCTTCCTCAAGCAAGGTGCTTGTGTGACCCCCGCCACACTTGGTAGAACTTGTAGTCAATCCTGCACCTACACGGGTAGATTGAACTACCTGGTCCTCTGTGGTCTCAAGAAGTGTGTCAACATGGATCGCAGTGAGTTTCCCACTTGACCAACTCGCAGTTCGAGTCGGTCTGGAAGATGCCAGACATCTTTGGAAGAGATGCCTTGCAGATCTTGGTAATGTCAACACTTGCCGAGTAGGTCGAACACGTGAGTGCGTTCGACGCCTTTGAACAAGGGCTCATCCCCCATGTGCAGGGAAACCTGCAGGCCCGGCCTTCGGAGCCAAGGCCGATGCAGTCCAAGCCGTTGAGGTTGAAGGTTCAGGCATATGACGGGAAGGAAGGAGAAAGCTTCACTTCTGGACTCTAGAAGTCGAGCTTGCGATGGACGCAGCTCTTCTCTCGTCCGAGCAACTTCGAGGCGCTTTCGCGCTCTCCAATCTCGGTGGTCGAACCAAGACTTGGGCGTATACGCGCGAAGCGACAACCCCTGAATGTTTCACATCTTGGGCCCAGCTGTGTGAACAGCTTCGAGCCGCGTTTATACCGGCGAACTATGAGTATCGCCAGCGCTCGCGCTTCCTCATCTGTAAGCAAGGGAAGCGTGAGCTGCACGAGTACATCCAGAAGATGCGAGTACTCGTGGCATCTCTGGTGGGGAACCCCTATCAAGGTGACTGTGTCATGGACGGCCTGAGAGTTGGTCCCGCACGCACACAACTATTCTGCACGCCAACACCATGGAAGCGGCCGTCCAGGTCGCTCTCCAAGATGACAGCTACAAACAGGCTCGTACTCCTGTGTCTGCTTGGCACTCTTCATCTACGGGCACTACCGTAGGGAGTGCCGGCCAAGGAACTGGCGGAGGTCCAGTCCCTATGAACTTGGGCCTGGCCGAGCAGAACGACATCCGCTGCTTCGGCTGCGGCAAGGTCGGGCACATGAAATGTGCCTGTCCTGCGGGCGGACAAAGAAGGCGTTTCCCTCCTCGCACTTCTGGTCCCAATGGTCGTTGGCAGAAGCCGCGATCCCAAGGCCAGGGGACCACAGGCAACCAGTAGGGGCGGGGCGCCCTGCTCGGGAAAGACTAAACTTTCATTAGAGGTGCGCGGATGGCACGCACCATGGAGGCTTAGCTCCTGAGAGTCTCTGTACTCTCGAAGCGAAGAAGGGCAGCGGAGGGCTGTTTGTAGTACACGCAAGTGTACGGGGATACAATCTTCCCTTAAGTATTCTGATTGATTCTGGGGCGTCCAAGAACTTTGCAAGCCGCCAGTCGGTCGCCCGAAATGGGGGCAAGTACGCCGGTATTCTGCGAGAATGCAAATGCAACGGGCAAGTCTCAGTCAGACTTGCCAACGGATTTGTGGTTGAAGTACCGAAGATCTTTATGGATCTTGCAGTCAAGTTCGAAGCCTTCGACTCGGCTGAACGATTCCTCGTTCTTGATATGGACAAGTATGATTTGATCCTGGACATGCCATGGCTCGAAAAGCATGAGCCCTGGATTGACTGGCGCGGCAAAGCTATATGAGCTAGCCGGTCTGCGGCGTCTAACAGAGCCTTGGTGAGTAATGTTCCCACCTCAGGCCGACTCCGAGGCTCCCATGGACGCCGGTGGAATACCGCGGAGGCCTCTGCTGCTAACGAGCCTGCAGCAAACCCACGGGTTTTGGGTACATCCAGACCCGCGAGGGAAGATGCAACGCCAGCATCTTCTAGCGCACCAAGTCGTTGCACCGTACCGTCATCGACGAAGTCCGCGAAGGACGAAGCCCGTCTACAAGAAAGCACAATTCCACACGGGCCAGTACAGGCCTTAGACGCAATACCGAGACAAGATAAGGCAGTGGATAACGACGAACCACGCCAGACGACGGATGTGAGTAACAGAGTATCACACCAAGTGTCTCGACAAGATGTCAGAACCGAAGCTTCGGGACGAAGCTCGAAATCGGTGAAGACTCCCTCGGCGCCGCCGCCAGAAGAATGATATCATATCTTCGACAGCGAGACTGACCGGAAGGTCAAGTCCGGGTCGGTCCAACTAGAGACCCTACCAGAGATGTCAGAGCTTCTGAATCTCGAAGAAATGTCGATGAGCGATTTTCTGGCCGATCTGAAGACCGGTGGGATCTCGGAGATGGTACTCCTACGACCGGAGTCCAATCCTGAAGAGCGAACTCTTCCTCTGTCATGGACGAGGGCGTCCTGGAGGAGTTCAGGGAGCAGCGCGCAGCGCGCTTGGGTTCTGAGATTATGAACCCGAATGACCCGGCTTACGCCTTGGTCCAGGAATTCTCGGATGTGGTGTCTAAGAACCCATCATCTCAACTCCCTCCCGATCATAGGCAGGCGGCCCGACCAAGTGCCCGGAAAGTCCGCACAGACACTCCGAAGCGTGTCTTCGAGGACGCGGTTAACCCGCTCCATCTGACCAGCCGTCTGGGAATGGTCCACGGTGGACATCCGAAGTCTGGTTCCGAGTAATTGAAACAGGGTCTTCCAGAAACCGGTCGTGAAGCGCGGGTCTCGATCGGAGACAATGGTCTCTGGGAGACCGTGATAGCGGAACCCGCCATCGAGGAACAGCTTTGCAGTATGTTCCCCTGTCACCGTATCGGAGACTGGAGCGAGATGTACCATCTTTCTCAGACGACAGACAAAGACCAAGATGCCGGTGTTGCCTTGGGCGTCAGCCGGTAGTCCGAAGTCGAAGTCAAGACTCATTGACATCCAGCAGTCCGCCGGGACAGGCAGGCTCTGAAGAGGAGCCGAAGCGTGGCCCGCGGACTTCACTGCTGACATGTTTCGCATGTCTTGACGTACGTGGTGACCCACTTGTACATGTGGGCCCACCAGAAGTGCGTCGACACGGAGAGGAACATTTTCTCCAGGCCAAGGTGGCCTCCTGATGGCGTGTCGTGCTCCTCAAGAAGTATGTCATACTTCAGATCTTCGTCGTTTGCAACGGGCACTCATAGCGGTGTAGGCGCGAACACTTAGCCATGTTATATTGGCCTCTTTGCCTGCAGAGAGGTAGCGAACGATAGGCGCAAGCGTCTCGTCGTCCCGATACGCCACGCGTATCCGATCGTAAATATCACTCGTGACTCTTGTAATGTGAACTAGTTCGTAGTCAGGACGGCGTGACAGTTCGTCGGCAAGCACGTTCAGCTTGCCTGGTTTGCATTCAACGCGGAAGTTGTATTCCACGAAGAACGACAGCCACCGGGTCATTTGCTGCGACAGATGTGGCGAGTTAGTCACCGTCCGCAAGGACGCGTGATCGGTGTAGATCACAAAGGGTGTTGAGCCCAGACGATGCACCCGGAACTTCACCAGGGCGTACTGCATTGCGAGTAGATCCTTGTCGTACACCGGTTAGTTCCTCTCGGCTGCTTTTAGCTGCCTGGACTGGAACGAGATAACTCGCTCGTGTCCGTCCTCGTCGTTTTGCAGCAGCGCACAACCGATTGCATAGTCGGATGCGTCGCAGACGACACTGAACGGCCTTGTCTCGTCCGGCAGAGCCAGAACCGGCGTGCACTGAAAGCTCGCCTTGATGATGTTAAACGCACCCTGGCGATGGCTTTCCCAGCACCACTCAATGTCCTTTTTAACTAAGCGACAAAGGGCTTTGCCAACCCGGCGTAGCCCGCACTGTACAGTTGGCCAAGCCCAGCCACCTACGCAGATTCTTTTGGGATCTTGGCGTCGGCCAGGCTGAGATGGCTCGGACCTTCTCGGCCAGCCCGAACGCCGACGATGCTGACAAAACAGCCGAGAACCTTGATTTCTCCGGCGGCAAAGACGCACTTGTTGATGTTGGCATATAGTTTGTTGGCTCTCATGACGTCGAACACTCGGCGGAGGTGCTTAAGATGCACCTCAATAGCCGTTTTGCCCTCCTCGAAACGGCTATGGACGAAGATATCGTCGAAGTACGTCTGCGTGAAGGCACGTAAGGGTCGGAACAGCTGCGTGACCAAGCGATTGAAAGTCGCTGAGGCCTTGGGCAGGCCCTGCGGCACCACTAGCCATTCCCAAAGCATCTCGCTAGGGGTGCTGACCGCGGTGAGCGGTATGTCGCTTTGAGGCATCAGGATCTGGTGATATCCGTCTACCAGACCCAGTGCGCTATATAGCTCACAACAGGACATGTTGTTTAACAACACATCCTTTCGAGGGATGGGTGTCTGGACCGGCACCGTCGCGCTGTTCAGATTCTTATAAGCGTGAACCAGACGCCACTTCCCGTTCGGCTTGCGAACGCAGAACGTGGCGTCGAGTGCGGGGACTTTGACTCCCGCACCATGCCTGCATTCGCCTTGGTGGCAAAGAAGGCATCAATGACCTCGCACTGCTCCCGAGGCAGTGGCCACTGCCTGGTGACACAGTACTTCGTGCCAGCCACGAGGTCAATCTCATGCCGAACCCCTCGATTGAGTTTGAGCTCAACAACGCGGTCCACGCGTCGACCGGGTTTACCCCGTTGTACCTGAACGGGCTGCGGCAGCCCCAAGTGTACACTTTGCGGAGTCACTGCTTAGCCCAGTAGACTATAAAAACTCGTTAAAAATCTTAACTGCGGCGACTTCTTCGCCCAGCGTTCCCGGTGGAGTGTCGAGACCACGAAGAGCTCTCCTCATCGTGCTTCCTGGAAAGCTTAAATAACTTGACGCAACGACGTGATCTCTCGGATGTAACCACTTCGACAAAAGTTATTTCCGAGCAGACCGTGTTTATCCTGTAACATCGCATTTGTCTTGGATCCACTATGGTGTTTTATTTTCACATTCCAAGGGTGCCGGACAAATCCGGAAATAAGTTGGAATGGTGATCCCCTACCCTAATAAGGCATGATTGGCTAAATATGAGACTCCAACACTGTAGATGCCTGTTCATTGGATACCGTTGGGATACAGCTTATAATAGGGCTGTGGTATCTGTACCGAATACACTTATCCTACAGTAATAAGTTGACTTTGCCGTTGAGCGTGTGTAGCCAGATGATCACGAGTCTGATGTGCGTGGTAGACTACCAGTAAGCACACCCTTCTTTGAAAAACAAGGCGATCATGTGTGGAGGAGGTCGAACGCGGAATTTCATAACTTGTGAGCAGGGATTGATATTCATTTGATTTTGGATGATTGAATATTCATATTGCTTTCAGAATCGAATATGAATACGAATACTCATATTCATTCGTTTCAATGAATATTAATATTTGAACGTATTAATACCCGCATTCAATCGTGCTTAGGGGATATGTTAAGATGGCTACATCGAAGTACTAGTACTAGTACGCTGTTTGGCTGTAAGAATTTCTTACGCGAAGGCTTCATCGAGAGCCGAGGCCTTGGCTTGGACTTCGACCGAGAGGTCTTATTCTTGGAAGGCGCGTTCGCGCCGTGGAGTGTCTTCTTTGAGGACATGCTGCACGGGCCGATGTGGAGGCCAGGGAGTACTTGTGGAAATGCCAATACCCGAAAGACCAGCCAACCGTAGTGCAGCACCAACTTGTTGTCACCAGTTGAGCACCAGTGGTGCTCAACTGTCGATTGAATTCGACCGCGGGGAATGATGGGAAACATCTTCTCGCTCGCGATTGACTGGTAAAGTCTTAGCCTAAGTGGGGAGGATGTAGCGGAGTTACTAGAAGAGTGACCGAGTCATTTCAGATACTGTGGCGGGGTTACTAGAAGAGTGACCGAGTCACTCTTCCGAGATGGATACACATCGACTCCGCGTCACAAATGGGGCCCACCATGGCCACGTCACCGACGTGCCACAGCCAACAGTTCATATTACATATAGGATAAACTATAGGTTACTTAGAAATTGTATTACAGGCCAATTTAAGGTACAATAATAAATACACTCAGTCTTTAAACTACGCTATTCTAACCACTCAGCTCCCGCAGACCAGGAACTCGTGAACTGCCGTTCACTAAGAGTTTATATACTCTTGAAGCTACGCTTCCTCAAGCAAGGTGCTTGTGTGACCCCCGTCACATACAGAATTTAGGCTAGAGCAGACTAATCCTATGATTTTTAAAACACTAGAATACATTGTCTTTCCGGCCACCGCCGAAGTATGAATAAATGGTGGGTTCTTAGTAAGAACCTCAACTCGGGCTCT
Organism: Phytophthora hibernalis; assembly: GCA_012656075.1. NCBI lineage: Eukaryota > Oomycota > Peronosporomycetes > Peronosporales > Peronosporaceae > Phytophthora > Phytophthora hibernalis. The sequence continues at coordinate 536,050 of JAAKBF010000247.1, forward strand.
GGGTTCGCCACTGCGAAGTCGGTCGCAATCGATGTCGCCTGACAACAGGCCGAATCTTCGGTTTTTCTACAGGGACCACAGTCCTGGTGGCTCCATCGATGCCGAGCTTAATGCTCTAGTCAGTTACTCAGGCGATGAGGCTGACCTGGACGACAATCCGTCGTCGCACAAGGGCAGTGAGCGTGGCCAGGACGACAAGTTCAAACCTGCTGCTGCTGTTGGTGCTGAAGCACAGGCTAAAGGCGCTGCGGACGACGCAGGTGATGGCGATGTCGAAGAGGCTTCGCCTCCCAAGAACCTGACGCTGTCGGAGTGTCATGATCGCGCGTGTCATTCTGGACGAGCTCGCCGCGGCCATAAAGCGTGATGCTTCTCAGTCACCTCTCCAAGAGGTGACAACAGCGGAGAAAGAACCGCCGTTGTTCGATTCTTCGTCCAATTCCGAAGAAGAGGACGGGCAGGTTCACGTGCCTGAGGTTGTTGTCAACACTCTTGATGAGCAACAGGAGCACCTTGCGGCAGCTCACCTTGCGGTCCGAGTCTCCGCATTTGAAGGGCTATTTCCCGCCCGACGAGAACACTGGATCTCCGTTGTTCCTGGAGCAGCTTGTGGCACCGCGCGGCCTGATCGGAGGGCGAACTTCCCAGGGAGCTTTTGAACGGACCTTGGTGGAGGTCCACCCGTTGTTTCAGAACAACTTAGATGCTGCCAGATGTGTGCTGTTGGCACCACACCGAACCCCGCTCAAGGAGTTCACAAGCTTTCGCAAGAAGGCTGAGAACAAGGGAGGACTTGCGCCTGTCTGGGGTTATCCCTGGGTCCAACCCGTAAACACTCCGACGAGTGATCGGGCGGAGGACCTCTTCTGGAAGCTGCTCTTCCTTCGGGGTTTCACCCCTCAGGAGATCGACCGCCTCAAGGGCGAACAGAGTTTGTCCGCCATTCTCGATGAGCGTGACTTTCGCATTGAGTTCGCTCATCTGATCAGTAAGCGTCAGCTTGCAGGTCAAATGGAGGAGCTCCGGTGTAAGCCAGGATCGGCGCTCATGACGAACGCGCGTATAGCGTTGCGGCTGCTGTCGCTATACCATCGCATTCGGCCAAGAAGGCCAGGACTACTGTCGGGTCTGTTCCCAGACATCGACAGCCTTCGGGCAGCCAACCTAGAGCCGTTCAATCGGCTCCCATGAGTTATGTGATGAGGGTAACATTGCCGAGCTCTGACGCGAGTTGAACTCGCGTCTTCCTCGGGAGACTCATTCTCGAGATCCGGCTCAGCCCCAGCCTCAACCACAGGCTAATGCGTACGCGCAGTCTTTCCAATACGGCCCGTACGCGTGCGGCCTTTCGTTCGGTGGGAGCCCGTCGTACCCGCAGCCGATGTACGACCGGGCCTCTTTTCAGCGGCCGTGTTCTTCCTCGCTGGCCCCGCAAAATTGCGACCTCGTCTCGCTTCGTGGAGGTGAATCGCCCTTGCAGGGACCGCCTCCTCTTCCGTATGAGGGCCATCGCCTTGAGGATCGTGATACCTCTTCAGACGACCACATAGAACGTCGGGTGCGTCGTCATCGACTTAGGCAAGTCGATCGTGTAGGCCGCACCATACCTGGCCAGGACCGCGAAAGGTCCAATGAAGCGGTGCTTCAGTTTGTTGCTACCAACGGAGCTTACGAGATTTAGTGGTAAGTTCCTAGTGTCAAGTAGGACTATGTCACCCACATTAAACACGTTAATGTTTCCGCTTCCATGTTTGTCAGAGTACTCCTTTTGTTCATCTTGGGCGGTAGCCATAGCATCCCTAACCCGGCTTTTAATATTGAGCCTATCATCGACAAAGGTTTTTGATTGCTTTCGCAATGAGACCGGTGTTTAGACAGGATGCAATGTTCTATCTCTCCGCATAGTAGCTTGCCAATGCAGAACTTCTATTCACTGTCAACAGCTTCTTCTATTTTCGTTCAAACAAAGAAAAGTGGCAAGGCTCGTGCTGCTGATGGCTTTCTAGCTAAAGCAACTGCACTCGGATACATTTCCCAGATAATTAACTTGTTCCGTGAGCGCTACCAAGACGATCTGTCCGACTTAAAGCGTATTGCCAAGATTCAGCCAATCGCTGTCGTTGATGCCACATTTGCTGCCTTGCTGATGAATTTGAAGATTGTTCTTGAGTCCTGCCGTGCCAACGCCCTACCTACCCCTCTTTACGAGTACCAGCTCCATCGTGCGATTGCCACCACGAACTCATCTCTTGAATGTCACATCAGTACGACGACATGCTTCAGCTGGGGTGACCACCTCACGGCACGCTAGCAAACCGCAAACCATGCACAAGTTAGCATTGCTGCCTGTTGTTGTCTTGGCCGTTGTGGTGTGTTTATTAACCGTCAGACGGGGCGGCTAATTCAAAAGTGAGTGCCGTCCCCAGCTCTTCATCCGGTTGGGCTCTCTTTTCCTAAGTTGGCCTTGGCTGCGACTCAATAGCATCTCTTAAGCCCAGTATACTTATACTAATATCAAGTTCTAACCATTTGCATCTGTTTCAAATTGGATTAGAAATATGATCTGTTTACCAAAAGTTGGTACTTACCCTAAACTACAACACTCTCACAAAAGAGACGCTCAACCGATACTTGCTTCAAATTAGCAAAATCTACTTTGTAGGATCTCTTTGCATCCGTCTTGTGAAGTTGTAGGTGTCTTATATTAGTATAATTATGTATGGCCTTGTGAGGGTCTTATAAACCCAATGACATCCATTTGACCTTAATGAACCCACTTAATGACACTCTTGCCAACTGAAGATAACTTTTCCACAAAGTAGCTTGACATATTACCTTATTCATGTGTTCTAAACTAAATCCCAGAACCTTGTGCTCTCGTTTGCAGAACTGAGATGAGGGTCCCAAATCTGAATTCCTGTCTGACGGACTTACCTAAAAACTTATCTCATGATGTGTAACAAATAAAAGTCTTATCTTATGATGTGCATGACATGCCAACACACAATGTGCTACATCAATATAATAGCAAAAGTGGCTTGACAGTTCTTTATATCCATATCATATAAACTCATTCCATGAAACTTATAGCTTAATTTAATTTGCAAAACTGAGATGGGGGTCCCAAATCTTAACTCTTGTCTGACGACCTTACCTGAAACTTTATCTTATGATAGGCAGGTCAAACAAATCATAGGAAGGTGTTAATTGAATTTATTAACATGATTTGCAGTGCCTAGTTAACGACGTCGCCAGCGCAACAGAGGGACTGTGTCGCTTAGTTTGCCTGCACATTTTGCTACTGTTCTCGGCTTCAAGGTTTTTCACACCCATAAGCTCTCGTAGCTTGCAGAATTGTTCTTGAGGTAGCGCCTTTGTCAACGCATCTGCTACCATATCTTTGGTATTACAGTATGTTATATCTATACGCTCTCTTTCATACGCTTCACGAGCATACAAGTATCTCGTCTCAATATGTTTAGTCGACGAATGACTAGCTGGATTCTTTACTATACTTATGGCTGCTGTATTGTCGCACCAACAAAAAATTGGATGTTTCTGTTGCCACCCTAGTTCCTTTAGAAGTAGCCATAACCATTCGCTTTCCTTTACGCCCCCACTTACGGCAACTAGTTCAGCCTGAGCTGTGTGCAAACTGATCATATCTTGTCTACAACTCTTCCAAGTGCCACATGCATCAGAGAGTATTGACACGTAACCTGTAACTGATTTACGGTCCTCATTAGCATTTGCGAAGCTCGCATCTGTGTATAGTTCATAAACTACCTCTTTGTTAGTTCCTTCATATAATAACCCATACATTGATGTTCCTTTCAGATACTTAAGCACTCTCTGCGCAGCTCTCCAATAAGACTTGTTATAACAAGATAGGAATTTACTTAATTCCCTTACAGCATTTGCAACATCAGGCCTAGTTCCTCTAACCAGATACATGAGAGAGCTTACCAGTCCACGGTAGTCATACGGCTGTGCTGCAATAGCTTCAGCGCTGAGGTTTGTCTCTTTTTCCAATGTAATACTTGCTGGCTGAGGTGTGGCTACAATTGTACAGTCCATCATATCAAACTTTTCTAGCAAGTCCAGAATGTACTTATGTTGTGATAGACTGAGTTGCTTACGTGATCTATCCCTTCTGATCTCCCTTTTCAACAAATAATGGATCTCACCAAGGTCCTTCATTTTAAAGCATTCTGACAGCTTTGCCTTAATTTCATTTACAGCTGAAAGCCTAGAGCCAGCAATGGTTAAGTCATCCACATATACACATATTAAGACGACGTCGGTTACTTCATTAACCTCCCACTTTTTCTTGTACAAACAGTATTCCTTTTTGCATCGAGAAAAAGCTGATGGCTCCAAAAAGGTGTGCAACACCCTGTACCAAATTCGGGGCGCCTGCTTCAGTCCATATAGGCTCTTAATTAGCTTACAGACTTTACCATTATGACGTTGCCTAAATCCGAGAGGTGGAACCATGTATATTTCCTCTAACAGTTCCCCATTTAGAAACGCAGTTGATACATCCATTTGTTGGATGTGAAAATTCTCTATTGCCGCAATTGCGAGCACTAATCTCAAAGACTCATATCGGGCTACCGGTGAGAATATCTCTCCGTAGTCAATTCCAAATCGTTGGGTATTCCCCATAACCACTAGTCGCGCTTTAAATCGCTCAACAGACCCATCTGCATGATATTTTACATCTTAAAACCCAGTGACAGCCTAAAGCCTTGCATCCTTTGGGTAGATCAACCATTATCCAATTCTTATTTTCTAAGAGCGCCTGATACTCAATTTCTAATGCACCAAGCCATGATTCACGGTATGGTCCTGCTAATGCCGCCTTTAGTGATTTCGGTATTGGTATACGAGCTCTGCTTACTTTCACCCCTAAAATCAGTTTTATTGTTACCTCATATCCTTTAAGTCTTGGGCTTCGTCGCCTCTTGCGCAATCCACGTGGCTTATCGTGGTGTTCCACACAGTTCATATCATTTTGTGTGTCTATTACCATTTCGGTACATATTGACCTTTCTACGACATGAGAAGACGGCTCGTCACTATGACTAACATTCGACTTCTCATCCTCGTCACACTGAGTGACATTAGCTCCCACGGCCCCCACACTTGGAGTTGGCGGGTCTTTAGACGGGATATCTTTGCCACTTGTGAACGCTCTAATATCTTCCTTCTCTTTAGAGGTTAGCGCATGGTTCCTGTTTGGAAACGACCTGGCTATCACAGCCGACTGACCAACTGTATCAAACTTAACACTTCGAGCTACCAATAATACATTGTTGACAGTATCTAGCAATCTGTAGCCCTTTTAATCGTTTGAAAGACCGAGGAACTTGCACTCTAAACCTCTTGAGCTCAATTTCTTGTCCTTTCTCTTAGTATTTGGGATATGAGCATAACATACACTTCCCCATATTTGAAGTATATTGCCATCCGGCTTTTTACCATGTAATGCTTCGTAGGGCGAAGTGTTTCCAAGTCTAGAAGTTGGAATTCTATTCGACACTTCAACGGCGTATTTTAAAGCCTCTGGCCACCAGTGTGCTGGCATAGCCGCTGTAGAAGTGAACTCCTTACTTGCCTCATTAATGTCTGATGACAGTGCTCCGCGCTCCCATTCTCTTCTTGACATTCTACATTTGGTTCTCCAAACTGATACCATTTGACTGTAGAAATGTCCTCATTTTCTGATTGACAAATTCTGTACCGCCATCACTTCTAATCCGTTTTATTTCATAGTGATGCTGTTTTTGTAGTAACAGTGTGAGATTAACCACATGACTGTAAACTTCTTTTGTAGACCTCATCACAAATATCCAATTATAAGAAGTTGCACCGTCCACAATTTCTAACGTGTACTGATAACCGTATCCGCCATAGTTACCATTAGCTTTCATTTTTCCCATTGTGTCCATGTGCAAAGTGTGCAATGGCTGCTTAGATCGGGTCCCTATTTTATTTCTATAAGACATGCGTGTAGAGTTAGCAACTTCGCAAGTCGCACAGAAGAAAGGAATATCTTTAAGCTCATTCTGTGGTATATGAGGAATTCCTTCAACTAACTTATGACCAAATGTTGCTATTAGCCTGGCCCTGTGGACGTGACCAAGTCTAAGATGCCATTTTTGCATCAACGCAACTTTTGTGCCTCTGTAAATCTCTTACTTACGGTTTGCACCTTATCTGCCTGGAAGAGGGCAGATAATATACTGCCCTTTTGCACCGCAGCAAATAATAGATTCCTTTCTTATTGAAGAAATATAAAAACTCCCCATCCTGAGATTGAATGTGATTATACCTTGTTTAGCAAGATGGCAAGCACTAATTAAATTACTCCCACATTCCTTGTCAAACGCAATGCTATTAATCCTTAGACCGGTAGACGTCTTGAAAGGACTTGCAACATGCATTTGTATTGAGCCAGTTAGAGCGGTTTTTGATGTGCTACCGTTACCATACTCAAACATATGACTCGAACCTTTGTGTAGCGACTTGAACCAGCCTTTGTTTGGGCTTATTCCAAATCCAGTTCCTGTATCAACAATCCACAGATCATCCGTAACTGTAAGTCGACGTAACCAACTCAAATATGTACCATATCTTTTACGTACCGAGGTGTCGATTTCACCAAAGCTATTCAAACAGCCTCCGTCGCCATCTTCCGACTCCTCTTTCTCCGAACCAGAAAGGCTGAATTCCTCCTCCATCTCGACATCAGTTGGCGGTTCACGCGTCCTTTGTTTCTTGGTAGTGGCTGCACCGTAGCAATTTTCTTGGTGTTGCTAGGCGCTCGCTTGGATGGTTGGGCATCCATGTTCGTACGGAAGAGCGGCCCACCGTCACGGTTTGGGTCGCGGTCAGCCTTCATGCGCTCGCACTGAACCTTCTGGTGCCCTTTCTTGAAGCAGTAGAAGCACCCTTGGTCCTGAACTCCGCTGCTTCCGTCTTGATTGCGCTTCTTAGAGTCGTAACCGCGCGCCGCACGGTCACTTTTGACGTTGTTGATGCGCGTCACCGACGTCGCATCACCAGATCCGGTGATCATCTTCTTGGACCTGTCACCGAATAGCTTGTTCAGCGCGATCTCCACCTTTTCTGCGCTGAAAGCATCCTCCGAAAGCTCAATCGACGACGCCCAGATTTCACTTGGAAGCTGCGCCAAAACTTGCACGCACATCATCGTCTCCGTCATCATCTCCTTTCCGAGGAGCTTCTTCGACTTCCGATTCATCTCCTTCCGCGCTTGGTTGAGCAGCGAGAACAGAGTCATGGTGTATTTCCAATTCGAGCTTAGAATCCGATTCCAGCGGGTTGTCAGGGACACCAATCCTCCAGCATCACCGAGTGCAAACTTGCGCTCGAGATGATGCCAAATAACCCACACCTCCAGGTTCCTCACTTCGTCTGGCAAGGACGACAGGAAGGGGTTTGGGAGGGTCGAAGTGAGGACGTGACGCATTGCTGCATCCGCATTGCGCCATACCATGATCTCCTGCGCAATCCCAATTGCTCATCAGGAGGAGCTGCCATCACGTCTACATCCGTCAGACGTGGCGGCGTTGACTCCAGGAAGTCACGCATGCCATCCTTCGGCGCCGGTTGACCGGTTTCGAGAAGCCGATTCTCTACGTCCAGGTCCAACTGGGCCATGTGCGTGAGCAGCTTGCCTTTCCAAGTAGCATACTCAATTTGTCGGCCTGAGAACTTTTCAAGGCCGACGTGCTTGGTCTTCTCTTGCTTGGTCAAGACACTCATCCGAAGTATCTGAAATTTTGTTGTCTTGGCCGTTATGGTGTGTTTATTAACCGTCAGACGGGGCGGCTAATTCAAAAGTGAGTGCCGTCCCCAGCTCTTCGTCCGGTTGGGTTCTCTTTTCCTAAGTTGGACCTGGCTGCCACTCAATAGCATCTCTTAAGCCCAGTATACTTATACTAATATCAAGTTCTAACCATTTGCATCTGTTTCGAATTGGATTAGAAATAGGATCTGTTTACCAAAAGTTGGTACTTACCCTAAACTACAACACGCCGGTGGTGATTTACTTCTTGCATCAACACTTAAAAACATACTCACACAGTTAGCTCGGATCAATGACAGACTGGCTCGGCAAGAAGATGCACACAAGTCACCTGCTGTCGTAACAGAGGCATTCACGGCTGCTGCACCAGAAGCTCCTCCACTTTCGCTGGCCCCTGACCAACTTCCCGCCCCAGTAACGGCTTCGACCCTAGCAGGCTGTGTCCTGAACTGGTTCACAAACAGAACCTGGGAAACAGTTAAGGGTAAGCGAGAGCAAAACAAGCTAGCCGAGGCGAAGCTGCCATCAATATTATGATGGTACTGTACCAGACACCGTGTAAAATCACCGAGTCGCTGCGTGCTGACGCTGCCGCATACCAAGTCTGGAAGAAGACGCTCTGGGACCTTGCACTCGCGCTTGACCACACGGCAACCGAACGCCTGCATTCGATCGACGGTAGGAAGTCTTCAACAAAGGCTTCTTCACTTCGGAAGCGCTGGGGAGATCTACGAGCTTCGCACCCAGCGACATACCAATCGCTTGGAGCCAAGTACCTTGCGTTGAAGTGAAACGGCGCCATCGTCGACTCGTGCACTCCTCCGTCGCACCAGTGGCCGTCAGCGAGCTAGCTTAGCTGTCTAACCCCCTCCTCTGCATAACCACCACTAGATACAGCAATACATGCAAACACATAGTCAATAGCACAGCTGGTAAAGCAGCACTTACAGGAGCAGGTGTAGCAGTCATATCTGGTTCAACAAAGCACCACATCACACAGAAGAAGCACAAACACCAACAGCAACACACACTGATTACGGCAATATAACTGCATTCATATTACAGCAACACAACCACACACAGGTTACAGCGACATGATGCTGGCGGCCGGATTTGAACCGACGACCAGGGAGCGAAACTTCCCGCTCTACCACCGAGCTACACCAGCGTGTACATATAGGAAGACAGCACCCATCGTACCTCCATGATATCTGATGCCTTCTCCTTGCAGTGGGGCCGTCCAATGAGCCGTTGCCGGACGCTCTAACGCCCGTCCTGGCGTGGTCCATCCGTCGCCTTCCATCTCCCCCTTCACCATCCTTGCCTCCTCGCTCAACACCCCGTCCCGCTGCTGGATCCTGCCTGCCATTGTCCAGCTTCGGGGGCAGGGCGGACCGCCATACAAGTTGGGGGGCGCGTGCCCCCTCCCCAACTTTTCAGCCCCCAATGTTTTTAGTATCTTCCCAGCGTGTCCTGTTTGGCATGTTACTGAACCCAGAACAGACACACACACCAAAATCACTGCTGTTGCTTCATTCTAGTTCTTCCAATCATCAACACGGGGGCAAGCGACTGAAGCCGACCGCAATAACTGCCTTTTTCGAGAAGAGACCTCGAGCGTTGGAGGATTCTGCAGCTGTTTTATCGCCTGTGTCTGCTCCTGTTACCGTACTAGAAACATACAAGGAAGCGAATTTGCTGTGGTGCACTGAGAATGGTGTACCAGAAAATGCTGAGGAGAGTGTTGTCGCTGACTTTTTCCGAGGTGATCCAGCCGATCGACCACCGAATTTATTCCGTTTAAGACAGTTGTCAGACCGCCCAGGGCTTCTACGACAGGTTATTCTCGCGTACGTCCATGAAGGAGCCTTTCAGCCTCGACTGAAATCGTATCCGCCTCGTCAATTTGGACAGAGCTCAAGGTCGTTTCAATATGATTGGTTTGATCGCAATTCATGGCTCGAGTATTCTCCCAAGACCAATGCTTCCTATTGTTTTTGCTGCTACTTCTCTAAAGAGGTAATGCTTGCAGAAGGTGGTCCGTTGTAAATGCACAACCGGCTAAATGCTTCGCTAACTGGAAGAAGGCAACGGCGAGTAGTGGATTTGTAAGGCATGTTGGTGATCGGTGTCCAAACCCCCACGGAGCTGAAGTTTCCCCAGACAGTTGGTTCGCAACAGATCAAGATGTGGGACTAAACAAGCTAGTAGTGAACGACTGCAGAACCGTCAACGACTCACAATTCTATTGAATATCTGCTTGTTTCTCGCCAGTCAAGGCTTGCCTTTCCGTGGGCATAACGAGAAGGAACACGCGTCAAATAGGGGAAACTTCCTCGAGTTGATGAATTGTACGGCTGCTCACGTACCAGCGTTTGCGCAAAGGATGACCTTGGCTGGCAATTACGCCAAGTAAACTTCACCAAAAGCACAAAGGCGACTCGTGCAATGTGCGGCAGACGTTTTGCGAAAGCACATTCTACTTAACGAGTTAGGCCATGGGATGTTTTCTCTGTTGATTGACGAAGCAACGTCTAAAGGGAAGACAGAGCAAATGTCTATTGCCATTCGTTTTGTGGATCAAACGACTGGAAGAATTAAGAAGCCATTTTTGGGGACAATACACGTCAAAGACACTTGCTCTAGAACTTTGCTGGATTGCCTGGTCTCTCAACTTTCGCTGTAGGGTCTAATGCTAGATCGTTGCCGAGGCCAAGGCTACGAACATGGCCGGCGATTTGAACGGTCTCCAGCAAAGGATTCGTTCTATCAGTCCACACGCACACTTTATTCACTGTTTTGCACTTAGGTTACATCTAGTTTTCGTTGCAATGGCGAAAAGTATAGTGTCAGTAGTGGAATGTCTTGACACTGCCCAGGGTATACATACTACGTGCAGCGCTTCTTGCAAACGTAAGGACCAATTACTTGCCGCAGCCAAAGATGAAAAATAGCAGCTATTAAAAGCTGCTATTTTTCATCTTTAACAGCATTCATTTTTAATGCTTGGAAACAGGCCGAGGTTTGAACCAGCCGCTTTGAACCGAGTCTCAGTAAAACGCGATGGAATTGTCGGGTAAGGGTTCTCCTTAGAGTGCGTTGGCTATGGTTCCCTATCTCTAACGTTTTGAGCGACATTACATCAAGTGGTGTTGATTCGGAGAAAAGGGCTCACGCCGCAGGTATTCTCGACAAAAATGTGGAGTTTCAATTTCATCATCCACATGAAAATACTGATTGTAATTCTCGAGAAAGTCAACACGCTCTCCATGTACTTACAAAAGAAGGATTGTGACATAGCGTCAGCTGCAAAACTTGTTGAACAAGTACTGACAGAGCTCATACAGGTGAGGCATAGTGCCTGTGATGAGGACGATGAGTCGAGTTTCGAAGCGATTTGGGATCGCTCGGTACGATTCTGTGAGGATATTGCGTCAGAAGAAGACGAGCCCATTGCCCCAAAGAGAACAGATCTGTGGAGACGACGTGGTCGACGGAGCAGAGGGAAGGCAGGCAGGAGATACCTGGAGCCGATACGTCTCATAACACACCAGGGGTAACGCAAGAAGAACACTACCGCGACGAAGTGTATTTTGCAATCCTTGACGACATCATCAAGGAATTTCACTCTAGATTTGGTGGTGATATGATACGACTAATGGAATTATGTGGCAGTGTGAGCCCCGGTCGAAATTTTCATCGGTGGAATGCAAATGATATCAAGACTATAGCTACTGAGTACTACTCAGGTGACTTCGATGGCAAGCTGAAAAATTTGCGAAACGAGGCCAGACGCTTCGGGCATCTCGCCAAAAGAGACAATCGTTTTACGAAGCTCAGGACGACCGAGGATCTGAGTGTTGCAATAATCGAACATGACATGAGCACGATTTTCCCGCATTGTACAGTTTGGTGTGCTGCGTTCTACCTGTCTCGAGCGCTGGAACGGAACGTTCCTTCTCCGCCATGAAGCGGATCAAAACACGCTTGTGAACAACGCTGAGTGGCGAATGACTCTCGAATTTACTCATGCTTGCGTTGGAGAAAGACCTGACGAATTCTCTTGACAAAAATGCTACATGATGGTCGAGCGACGCGTTGCGTTGTAGATAGCAAAAAAATTGTGGTCAAGTTGCTCTGCCCCCTGAGATTTAGGGTCGAATTCCCCTGCTCGCGCGCCCACCTTGCCATCCGCCGTGCCGTCGCCGTCCGCCTTCGCCTCGATTTGAATTCGATAAAGTACGATTTGTTTGTTTAAAGTACGATTCGATAAGTTGTGGTTGATTGGAGGGAGTTTTTTGTTCTCTGAAATTTATTTCAGAGAATATCAGTACATGTATTGTGCTTTGCATCCCTTTTGGCAAAACAGGCTAGTTTCAATCTTTTTGAAGTCTGTTTTAATCTGTAAATCTCTTAGTTAACAACGTGTTGGCCGGCCCAACGTGTAAGATGGCGCTCTGAAAGTGCGAATTAGACTAAGGTTTGTGACAGACTGCAAGGTTTTAGCATAGAAAACTCAGAATTGCACCAATAAAAGTGCATTTCAGAGTTCTCATCCGCAGTTCAGACACTTTCGATTCACATCTCAATACGATCCCCCCGCCCCCCTCCTTCGTCCCAAAAACAAAATGATGTACTCCCTGACTTCCGTTGGCGTGCCGTGTCTCTGCTTCACGTGTATGGCATTGATGCTGGCTTTATCAGTGACATTTTTGGGCCCAAGCGCCGCACAATTTTTCGCTGGTACAGCCTATTCCTGCAGAAAGGAGTTGTGGACGAGGAGGATGTGCCTTTACGCAGCTCAAGATGGCCTGACGATGTCGCTCAGGACGTTTGCAACTACGTAAAGAGGCATCCGACATTTTATTTAGAAGAACTACAGGCCTACTTGCTCGAAGAGCACCCTTCAGTGAAGAACGTATCCGTGTCGACTATTTGCCGCGCACTGCACTTTGACTTGGGGCTTACACGAAAAGTTCTCACCCGTGCTGCCAGAGAGTGTGTGCCAGCAGAGGTTTGTAGCTTTCATACTTGTATTTTATTTTATTTACTAACCTTCTGCCGGTTTCTCTAGGTCGCGAACTACAAGGCCAAGTTGCACGCCATATATTCATTCCCCGAGCAGCTGATATTTATCGATGAAACATCAAAAGACGGTCGACATGCCTACCGTCGATATGGGTGGTCGCCTCGCATAAGTAAGTGCGTTGTTAAAATTCCCTTTTCACGAGAGCAACGGCGCTCAATATTTGCGGCCATCGACCACAGCGGCTTCGTTGCGTGGGAGACGACACCAGGCACATTCACGCGGTCATCATTTCAATGTGCGTTTGTCAAGAATGTGGTCCCTCTACTTAATCCGTGGTCCCTACCAAGGTCTATTGTCATTTTAGACAATGCAAAAATCCACTTATACAGCGAGTTGGAACAAGTCGTGCACCAGACAGGGGCAAGACTCCTGTTCCTACCTCCTTACTGTCCAGAATTGAATCCAATCGAAATTGGTTTCGGGTCTCTGAAAAAGTGGATTCAGCGAAATGCAAATTTGGTATTTCCTCTTTATCCTGATCTCGTGTTAGAGGTGGCGATGAAGGCGTGCGTTGGGCGGACTGAAAATGAAGCCTTAGGAATCTATGGATACTGCGGATATGACGTCAATTGTCTCCGCGATAGGCCTTTTAAAACTTTGTCTAAACCAAAAGAATAACAATTCAGTGTGTTGTCATGTTCATCTGTTATTGAAATGATATGCCTAATTAAAAGACTCGGCTGGTTTCATAATTATCATTGTCATCATCACGATGATCAACGTCCTCCATGTCATGGCCCGGTGGCTCGACAGGAACAGCTAGCGCGGCCTTGTATTATGAGAGGAATCAGACCAAAAGCAAAAATTGACATGTAATTTTGTCAGTTCTTGAGGGTTTATTAGATTTGGTGATGAGCTGTTGAGCTGGTACGTGTTGTTGATTTTTGTGATTTTTGGCAAGCATGCTTTTTGAGCGGAAAATCGGATCACTGATATACTCTGAAATAAATTTCAGAGAACAACTTCAACTTGCTAACTTTAGAGATCCTGGTGAGCCAAAGAAGCTGGCTCCATCGAAAGGGCGGTCCTATTGCAGGTTCCGGATTCCGGTCCGGAATCTGCCAATTACTGTACCGGTTTTATAAGATGCAATCACTTATTTATGGATGTTCCCTTTTCGTTACGGGAGCTCCCATTTTATTTACGGATTCTTCCAAATTATTTACGGATCTCATCTATAGTCCCATTTTTTTCGGTTTTTACTCTTTTTATTTACGGAAACTCCGTAATTAGGTCACGTACGTCAGATGGATACATCTTTGTGAGGTCAAAACGAGCTAGGCGCGGATGGCGCTGCGTGCTTGCTCCCATAGCTGTTTGAGTTTGTCTACACCCGCTTCGCCTTCTGCAAGCGCTTCTTTCACCTGTTGTGCGAGTCGGAGGGTTTCCAGCTCGGTGTGCGAGTTCGCCTGCAGGGAGCGCTCGAACTGCTCCGACTTCTTGGCTGCGCACTCGATCACTTCGTCCGGGAGCTTGGCCAACATGGCGACGTTGATACCGTAGCTCTTGGGGCACATTCCGTCCTCCAACTTGTACAGGAACGTGACCTTGCGCTCGTTCTCCTGGTCCACGATGCACCCCATGTGGCCCAGCGAAACCTTGTCGTTGTCCACGTACTCTTCGACTAGCGAATGGTAGTGAGTAGCAAACATCGCTCGGCACTGGATATCGCTCAGCAGGTGCTCAACCACCGAGTACGCGATGGCAGTGCCATCGAACGTGGATGTGCCACGACCCAACTCGTCCAAAATGACAAGCGAGTGGCTAGTAGCGTGATTCAGGATCGTCGCCGTCTCGGCCAGCTCAACGTAAAGAGTACTCTGGCCAGTCAGGATACGATCTGAGGCGCCGATGCAGTGAAGATTCGGTCAACAGGGCTGAGACGGCATTTCGCAGCGGGGACGAAGCTGCCGATCTGGGCCATAAGGGTGAGAACGCACGTCTGGCGCAGCAGCGTCGACTTACCACCCATGTTTGGTCCACTGAGGAGAACCATTTGACCCTTTCCTTCGATTCCGAGGCGAGCGTCGTTCGGGATGAAATCACCGCTGCCATACGTTGCGGCAACACAGGGGTGTACGCCCTCTTCAATATCAACGAAAGGGGTTCCTCCGTTCGCAGTGCTAGCCGCCACAACTTCGGGTTTCGTGTAGCCTTCACTTTGGCTGCTAAGAAGCGCGAGACTGACCAAGCAGTCAATCACGGCCAAGCACTGCACCGCCTTCATCCAGTACTTATAGTCTTCATCAAACTTGTGGAAAATGCGGCGCGTTTGGTCCTTGAGTGCGTCATCCTTGTGGTCCTCGGCAGTAGCCAAACGTTTCAACAGACCGCGAATTATGGGCGTGTGAAAACGTTTAAAACCCTTCTTGCGAGACTTGAGCTCGAACTCTTTCGGCTGTTTCGATAATGCGCTCTCAGGTACTTCCAATTGGTAGCGATCCTCCTTCTTCTTCGTGATCCAGTAGGAAATTTGACGGCATCGCAACGCCTTTTGCTGCTCTAGTAAATACTCGTCTAGCTCGGCTTCAACCTGGGTGATTTCAGCACAAGCATCGTCAAATTCTGGGTCCACACCATCTTGGGGTACGATTACACCGCTTTTCTGTGCCGTAGCTTGGTCGAAGCTGCGCTTGAAGAACTCAAGTTTCTCTGTGAGGTCGGGAAATGCCCGTGCTCGACATCCGGTTTAACACCGTCCTCGACTTGGTATCTCTTCAGTAGTGACTGAAGAATCGGAGAAGTGGACTGAGAGGCGAGGCCCTAATTCGAGAGTTAGGTTCATCGCCGCATCAAAACCTTCTAGTACGGCAAGGAAGTCTCGGATCTTTCGGATGTTGTACGTCTGAGACTCGTACATGATCGCACGGCTATCCGGGTGCTCCTTCGAACGATGCGAAGATCCAAGCGCGTGAATTCTAGATAGCAGTCGCTCCAAGTCCGGCAATTTGCGGAGAAATTCGCGAATCTCCATCATCAAGTCGCCACTATTACCGAGCTCTTCAACGGCATCGAGACGCTCTTGAATATCGCCAATCTTGCACAGCGGCTTTAAAACCCACTCCTGGAACATTCGGCGGCCAAAACTCGTTACCGTCTTGTCCATGATATCGATGAGTGAACCCGACCGCGTGCCGTTAAAGCTGTTGGTTAGCACCTCCAGGTTCTGGATGGTCTGCGAATCCAGAACAACATATTGCTGGTTCAGTTCGGCCGTCGCAGTGGAAAGCGATTTGTTAGCACGAGCATCTCGAGTCTCCTCGTCAGAAGGCTTGTATCGCCTGAAGTTGCAGAGAGATAGCAGTTCTTGGTCGATGATACTGCGTCGTAAGTGCCAAATGCAACCACCTAGAGCACTGATCGCGAGTTGACCATCGGATTTCACGACCTTGTCCATTTCTAAGAAATAGAGTACATCTTCTGGCCACCCATGCTCCTTGAAATACCCTGCACGCTCGATTTCATCAATCGTTTTCGATGCATCCCAGAACTCCTTTCCGACACGCAGTGACGAACGAATCGCAGCAGGTGCTGCGTGCTTGAGCACCATCTTCGTATCGTCAGAGATATTAAACCGCTCGGTAATTATTTCGACGACGTGAAATTGAGCAAACAGCGTCTTCAGACGGTCTCGCTGCTCGGTGTCATCAAACTCGGACAGCTGGAAGGCACCAGTAGCGGCATCTGCCAAACAAACGCCAAAACGCACGGTTTTCCTGGAAGGATCGAACGCCTCCTTAAGCGTGAGGAGGTAATTTGAGACTCGATTCTGCGACGAAATGGGGGCGTCCAAAAGCTGATTGTGTTGGTTCCGATGGACAGGAGCGAACACACTTCACGGCGAACAACCTTGGACTTTTTGCTTGGTTGTTATTTCGAATCTTGAGCATGTCAGGTGTTTCGGTTTGTTCAACTCGGGCAACGCGATAGCCCTTTTCAACCAATTGAGCCGACATTTTCGAGTATGCGATCTCTGGGAAACCCGAGTGCGCTTTATCGCCTTTCATGTAAATGAGATTGAGCTCCTTGAAGCCAACGTCAGCGTCCATGTGGAACAACTCGTAGAACTTGCCAACCTTGAAAAATAGCACCGTGTCCATGTTGTGTGCTTTGACTTCCCACCACTGCACCATCGCCGGGGTCTCCTTCTTTATGAATTCTTGTGGCACCTTCACTGTACGTGGATCATAGTCCAGGGAGTCCGGTGTGTTGCCATTGATGTCGCGCCGCTTTTCATGCAGCCACGGTAGCGAATCGTGAATGTGACCGCCAGCACCCGCCACTGAGCTCGGCAGGACCGGACCATCAGCCGGTGGTGCAGCCTTCTTGCTGCTAGATGTCGGAGTGCCGTTCCATTTCTTCTTGGCTGCAGGCGGAGGTGATAGGAAGGACTTGGTCGGCACTTTATTCCCCTTGGCCGCAGCAGGAGCACTCTTGCGACGCTTCTTGGGAGGCGGGGCTTCTTCCTCCGACTCCTCGTCCACCAGATCGTTCACATCATCGTCTGACGGCTCTTCCTCCGCGCCACTAAACTCTGACTCCTCTCCATCGCCTCCTTCTTCCGGACTGTCCTCCTCTTCGCTGCTCATCAAGACGTTCCGAGTGGCTGTTTTCCCCTTGCGACGACGAGAGGAAGGCGGTGCCACAGCTTCCTCCTCCGAGTCGCTGTCGTCTTGAATAATCACCTTCCCAGGACGCACCTGCGTCCGGTTCTTGGCTTCCTCCTGCGTCTCCTTCGTCGTCTTCACGGGTTCCTCCTCCTCCTCTGAGCTTGTGCCTAAGAACTCCTCGTATGACTTGCGTTTGCCACCCACCGCCTCCGTCTTGTCCGCGTCTTCCATGTCCACATCATCGATCGGTTTCTGCTTCACTTTGGGCGAAAACTCGATCTTTTTGCGCGTGGTGCCCAGCGACTCGCGCTTGCTCTGCGGTTTGGCAGGTACCTTCTTCTTGCTGCTGCTGCTAGTGTCCGCAGCTGCAGACGCACCCTTCTTCTTAGCCGACGCGCCCTCGGACGACGGAGGGCTGAAGAAACTCAGCAGAGAGCTCTGCGTCTTCCCCTTCATCTTGACCAGTGCGCTTCCCGCCAAAATTAAAGTTAAGCGCCCAAAAACTGGTCCTGAATGGTCCGGGATCAAAAATTAGTGCACTTTTCATCAAAAGGTCTATTTTTGGTAAATGACCAGCATTGCAAGCTTCTTATGACTATCAAAGTTGCAGGCTGAATTTGGCAAGATGCACGCAGCGCAGTTGCATGTTTTCTTTTGACTACACGGAGCAGTGAAAAGTGATGCTTGGCACCAACGCGATATGGCGGCGCTTTCCGGCTGCGCTGTGCCCATCAAAGTATAAGTCGAAACGTGACGCCGACACTTGCGAAGAGGACAGCGTCATCAGTGAAGACGAAGGCCCAGCCACCGGAAGTGAGTGGCTCTACATTGAAGAGCCTGTGGGCTTCTTCATGCCAAAGATGCAAAGGCGAATACAGCACCTGCAACTCGACCAGACTCAACACCTCCTGCACTACGGCAACTTCAAGCACGTAATGCGTCTCCACAACATCAGCCTCGTCACATGTGTGGAGGAGACTGACACTCGCGGTGTCCGGAAGTGGTGGATGACTGTCCAAGACCCGTGCACGTTACAGGTGTGGGTAGTTCACTTTCCAACAAGGCATCGACTGCAAGCGTGGCTCCACTTGCTCTCTTCGGTTTTCAACGCTACCGGAAGCCACGCCGTTGTCAGTGATCTTGTCTTCATCAGTGCACAGTAACTCGCACCATCAGCTATCCCAGCTTCCAACGACCTCATAGTGACGGTACCATGCCTTCCCCTGTCATCCCCAACGACACGCTGCACAATAGCCCAAGTTCCGTCCCGCCGCTGTCAAAACCCTGTTCCTGTACGCAAAGCACAACTACCCACGCAGACACACCACGAAGACGAACGGGAAACGCGCTTGCTCTCTTGGCAACAGACACTGCATCAGTAGAACCCATTTCTCGGCAAGGCTGTATTAAAAGTTTTACCCAACTTTTCGCCACGTCCTCGCGTCTCCAGTCGACTGACCGTTCGTGTTTCAGGCAAGAGGCTATCCCGTGCGAAAGAAACACACTTAGTTGGCCGGGACGCCGCCGCCCGACTTGAGGCGCAGCTGAGCCTGACGCTTGCGCGACACCTTGGTGGCCTTGACCTCCTCCACGGCCTTGGCAACGTTCGCGCGCTTCTCCGTCAGGATGAGCTCGATGTGGGCCGGGTTCGACATGTAGGGCCCAATGCGACCGTGCGCACGGTACGTGCGTCGGCGCTGCTTGATGGCGGCGTTGGCCTGCGCGTGCGAGATGTACAGCAGGTCCGTGTCCAGGCCCTTGACCTCGGCGTTGGCCTCGGCGTTCTTCACCAGGTCCAGGATGATCTTGGTGGCTTTCTGGGGCCACTTGCACTTGTCGCCAGCGGCTCCGCGGAGCTTGCCCTGAGCGTGACGGCCGCAGCCGCCCGTGAACTTGGTGAAGGGCACCGCCTGCTTGTACTCGAGCACGGCCTGCAGGAAGAGCTTGGCCTTGTTCAGGGGCATGCCCTTGATGGCGTGGCTGACCTCACGGCAGTGCTTGAAGTGCACGCGCAGGTGCGAGCCGCGAGCCTTGGCGGCGCGCTGGGCGTCTTCAGGTTCCTGGCTGTAGGACGGCATGATTCTTGCTTCACGTTCGGGTTCTGGAAACTGGAGCGGCAAATGCTGCGTCGCCCCCGACCAAACAGACCACGCGCTCCCACCACCAATCACCTGGACTCGCAATTACCGGCGATTTTCGGCCAATCCCATATGGCTGTCAATTCAATTTTATCCAATCGTATGCTTTTGTGCTGACCCATTACAAAACGCATATGAAATTCGGAATTTACTTGCTTTATGGGACAGAAGCCCGATTTGAGCCCTTCACAAATACATCAGAGCCTAGATTCAACAGTCGATGGACAAATTCAGTCCCACAAAACCTGCGCGAATCACAAAATTGAAAGGCAACTTGCAAAGGCCAACAACATGATCTGTGCATTTGGAGATGATAAAAGCAATTCTCTATTCGCGGTAGACCCACCTACTACTGCATATGCATTCGCGTCGCCACTACGCAAAAGTAACATTAAATCGACGCCTCCGACGAGTCCGAGTCGCTCCCACCAAAATCCTGGTCGTCGTCGTCATCCTCCTCTTCTGCGCCACTGATCGGCTCTTCCTTGTAGGAAATGTGCTCCGAGACGCCTCGACGAGATCTTCCGCCCGAAATAATCAGGTTCATGTCCATGCCCTCCAGCTCCTTCTCTTTGTCGTGTTTTCTCTTCGCGGCGCTGATATCGCGGCTTGACGGATACGCGCCGGTGAAGTCAACGCCAGCATCTTCTAATCGCTCGCGCAGGATCTCCTCTGCGTCTTCATCGGATGTAGCCCCTTTCAGAAGTCTGTACAGGCGTGGGCTGAAAAAAATCGAGCTGATTAGCATGTCACCTCCTTACAATTTGATACCAAACAGAACCCGACACGTACTTCATTACACCAGCTGCACGACCAAGTTCCTTCAACGAGGCAAGACCAGGGGGTCTTGTTGTTTTGCAGTCTTGGCTTTCTTCACCGGGGAATCATCGCTATAACTTGTCTTCTTCGAGTGGCCGTTGGCGGACTGCAAAAAGAAACAAGAAAAAGAAAGCAACAAACAATCAATGTCAGTAAATAGCACCATGAAGGATGTAACAAAAAGGAGAAAAGTCAGCTCCAGCAAAAGCAAGGTCCATACCGATTTCCGCCTCTTTTGGGTGGAGCGATATCGTCTTCTTCCTCTTCTTCGTCGTCTTCTTCAGGCTTCACTTCTTCAACTTCACTCGCATCGTTTTCGTTAGCATCGTCCTCCTCCTCTTCGTCGCTTGCATCCACAACTGCATTGCGCTTTCTAGTGCGTTGCGTGGGCTTCCGGCTTGGTCGCAGATCAACTTCCTCCTCCTCCTCTTCAGCCCCGCTTGTATCTTTTTCACCCTCCGCTTCAGACGTTTCTCCTCCCATACACTGATTCAGCATCTCCGGCAGCACCGCCTTGAGATGAGTTCTCCACTGCGCTTTTAAGTCCTGGAACTCCATACCGAAGCGAATCGCCAGCTTCTGCATCACCAACTTCAGAGTCGTCGTCTCTGCGTCCATGATCGGAAGCAACTCTTGCAGCACCTTCACGATCGACTCCTCTGTAACCAGCGACTGCACCGATACTGTCTGCGTATCGCCCAACGCCTCCATCATGTTGCTGAAGTTCTGCTACTTGTTCTGTTTTCCCACTGGTTGTCAAAACGCTCCCGCCAAAACTTGACCTGCATATTGGCATATGCTATGACGTTGTAGAGGTCATGTTGAAGATGCAACATTTTGGTGATGAATATTTGAACACCGCACACTTTCTTTCATTACTCTTCTGATCAAGTTGCTGTCTTCTTTCACATTCTAGTCCTTCCACGCCAACAATGCACTTGTTTTCTAGTCGTCTTTGTTCTCGTTGTCCGAGTCGGATGACGTACCTTCATACTCCTCCTTGGCCGTGTCGTGGGTACCCTTGGTCACCACGCCAACCAGCACCCGCACCAACAGCAGACCCCACCAAATGTGCAGACAGTACAGCGTCGTCAGCAGCACGTTGAAGAGCAGCCATGACGGAGGGCCTGGGTGCGGGAAGAGCTGCGTGAAGTCGTGTGCGTCGGCCATTGTCATGCTGGCCTCACGGTTCTCCACCACCGTCGTATAGAGCAACTTGACAGGGTACTGGTAGATGCGGTAGTAGAACCAATTCAAGATCGTGATTACGAACAGGATTTCGCTCGTGAACAGACCCGGGACGCCTTCCATCTTGAGGTAGTTGGCCATCTTGAGCATGTCGAGGGGGATATCAGTCATGTCATGCAGAAGCAGCACAACCACACCCACAGGCAAAAAGCCAACGGCGTACGACCACGTGACAAGCGCAATCGTGACGACGTGGTGAGTCATCATTACCAAGTAGTCCTTGCGGATCTCCTCAAGGAACTTGCACGAGAACGCAGTGAAAATCCAGATGGCCTACGCAGTGCAAAAAACGCTAGTCAGCTTTCGATAATTCCTGCCGGCACACGTCAGTTCCTCACCAGCTGTGTGATGTAAAGCAGCTTGGTGCTAAACTTCTGCGTCGGGAACACGCCCGTGTCCGTTCCCTGGTTCCAACCTGGTGCCAATCATCAAACGAAAGGACCATAGGCGGTTGTCAGATATCTCGTCCTCCCACCACACAATTATCACGTCTCCCATTCCTTACAGGTCTTCGTTTCTTGCCACCACGTCTCATCGCGCAGCACGTACAGCTCGAAGATCGTCATGGACACGTGGATGACGAGCTGCCACGACTGGTCGCACCACTTCTTCATCGTCACCGCCTTCTTGAGCGGGTCACCGAGGTGCTGCAGGAACGTGCGCGAGAACCAGCCGCCCCCGACGGCGAACGAGGTCTGGGTGACCTTGACGGCCAGCGCCACCACAAAGACCATGGCCACGAGGATGCAGAGCATCTGCTTGTCATCCCACAGCGTGTGCGTGATGACGCCCAGCTCGCACACGAGCAGACTCACGAGCAGAGTGTCCAGGATCGGGTTGGGCTTGGGGATCGAGCGCGCCATGTCCGCTCTTCTTCGCGCCCGAGATGTGCTCCTGCTCCCTCTCGGTTCTTCGTTTTATGCCACAGAGGACGAGCAGGCGGGCACAGCAGGCACCAATGAGTACCGTAATCCGTTTACAACATTATATCAGCCAAATGGTCGGACCTTTACATGCAGGTGAACGTATTATTAAAGGTTTATTGAAACGGAATTGTCAGAGAATTCAACAACACTATATATTAAATTCTAAAGTATAATAAGATATGACGATACAGTACTAGTCGGTTGCATTAGAACCGAGTCAAAGTTTCACCTCCTGCCAGGAAATGCACAGCCCCCAGTCAGTGCGCTTTTTGCAGTTCAATCAATGGCGCAGCTTGACTCCGTAGGGTACACAGCGTGGCGCCTATGCCTGCCGACCGACACAATTGCATGTACATGTACCGGCATCGTAATCGTTTACAGCTGCCTTATTATAATCGACGGGGACAAGCTCATTGAAGCTACCGCAGCCACGGCTGGTTGTTCATGCAAACCTTCATTGCAGAAACTGAAGGTCCTTCTCACCGAAGCTGTCGAGGACGCTCAAGCACGCGCGGTGATTCACCTCTCGGAAATGCGCATCCAGCTCCACGCGCATCTTTTCGGTCTTGGCATTCGCTGCGAGACTTTTGCTGAGGCTGTCGTACACGACCAGGATCACGAACTGGTTCAACACGCACATCTTGTACTGTTGATGCAGCTCGTTCAGTGGCAGATGTGCAGCCTTCAGTTCTGTTGCTAGTGCCTTGTGGTACATCCCCAAGCACTGCGCCTCTTGTTGTCGACGGTGCACTGCTTGGACACTGACGATAAAGAAAAAGGCAAGATCTCGCAGTGGGTTGCCCTTACCGCAGGTTGCCCAGTCGAGAAGCCACGTTACTTCATCAGCGGGGTCCGTCGATAGAAGCATATTTGCGATGTGAAAGTCGCCGTGGATCAACGAAGACGGGCCATTGTCAACCTTGTCGTGCACCACTTTCAGCTTGTCAGGCTCCTCGCTCAATTGCTGGCATATCGCTGTCAAACGCGTCTTGTCAGTGCCTTCCAGTGGCACGTCGTCCAAGTAAGCAGCCCAGCAGTCAGGGAATTGCAGGCGCTTCTCGTCGCCAGTAAGCTGGCTACCAATTCCCGCTGGTACGGCGAGGCCATCGCCGTCGTGGTTCCAGAAGCGCGCGTGCATCTGCGCGAGTTTGGTCACCAGCTTTGGAATGTGCTGAGGCGGGCTTCCATCTATACAAGTGAAGGTCTTCGTCGAGTGGACAAATTCCAGCACGATCAGCACGTTAGACGTGAAGACTGCAGTTGGGGTGGCGAACGGGAACCCCACAATTGCCGAGTTTCTCATGGCTGTGTCGCCTGCCTTGGTCGTGAACTCGTTGTAGAACTTGGACTCCACCGCGAACATCGACTCGAACGGGAATTCCGGACGAAGAAACTTTCCCACGAACTTGTGCTGCGTCCTCTCGGTATTGCCATTGAGTTCAAACTCCACTGTGATGATCACCACCTCTGCGATCACGCCGATGTTCATGGGGGTCCACTGGAAGTCGACCACGCGCTGCGAAGGGTACGAAGGTCGCAGAATCTGCTGCAGGAAGGCGGTCGTTATCTGGTCCGGACGCGCCGGCACCTCCGAGGTGTCCACCATTCTCGTAGCTCCTCGGCCTAGAAGGCAAGTGACCTGGTAAATGCTTCGTTGGCTTCGAGGGAGGATATGATTGGCTGAATAAATCCTTAGTGTTGATTGGACAATTCACTTCAACTTGGATCCATCGAAAAATGATGGCCTCAACTTGGTCTTGATGATCTTAGCACGTCAATGCTCTGGCAAGGCTCATACACTTTTGACAAGAATTGATGAAAATGAGCTAGAAGTTTGATATTAGCGGTGACTTGAGAAAGGAAACTACGCCACGACGCCCTGCACCTCGAACGTCATGACCGATGCGGCGGGGATCGACGCACTGAATGACGTGCCCGACAATGCCACCATCGTGGACTCGTGTAGCGCGCCTCTGCCATTCGTCTCCGTTGTCCAGGCACCAATCGGACCCGCTACTGTCGTGAAGCTGGACAAATCGAAAGTGACAGCAGACGCTGAGTCACCCGAGTTCACCGTCACGAGCACAAGAAGCTTGGATGAAGCGTCAAAAGCCATGACGGTATTCGGGTTGTCATCTGTTGAAAGGATGGCCATACCAGGTCGAATGTGTCGCGAGTACTGGGTCAACACATAGTACTTTGGATTGGGTGTGCCGATCCAGCTATCGCCCGGGTTGGATTGAACGAGACCCCAAGCTCCACTGTCCAGTGCCTGCCAGTACAAAAAGCCGACACACCCATCTCGTTAATGTCGAGTGCGATCGACACAGCCAGACTTAGCCCCGTCGCGTCGTTCTCGCCGTATTCCGAGTCCCAAAACTTTTTGTTCGACTGGGTTACCAGCGTTTTCAAGGAGCCACGGTCGTCTCCTCGGTACGGGCTCTGACCGTCGTAGCCGTGAGTGTTAACTTTTCCGATGGTAGTCATCACACCTGTGTCCGTCGATAAGGAGGTGAGTGTGGACAGTGTCTGCGTCGGCGAGTTTTCATCGGATGATGAAATCGCTACGTCCTGCAGGTCAAAGGTGTCCAACTGAGCTCGCAGTTTAACCAACACATCCTTTTGTGTGTCCACTTCGAAGTGACATCCTTCTTGACCACCTGGGTATTCCCACCACGTACTCATGGGCTCATTGAAGGCCTCGACATACGTAAAGTTAATGTCCCAGCTAGTCTTGGCATGACTAACGACAGTGGCCAGGTACAGTGCGAACTGATCATGATTCCAATCGGACAAGTTGTCGTTGTCGCCATCATCTCCACCTGCAGTGGCATGGTTGTCCGTCATCCACCACGGCGGCGAATTTGAGAAGGCTTCAACAATGTCGACATCGCGTTGAGTGGCCAGGCCAACCATTGTACGTTGTTTCACATCTGCGTTCCAGTTCCAACTCGTGCTTGTTGGGTCCTTGCTCATCCAATCCAGCCAAAAGGTTTCCATGCACTTGAATGCCGGCATTTGGTCCGAAGTCTGCATCGAAACCTCCGTGCCGCTGTCATCAACGACGTTACTGGCAGACCCTCCGATGTTGTAGCGCACGATGGTGAGTCCCAAAGCCGGAAGACCGGTAGTCGAGCCGTTCAACGTCACGGCATCCCTTAAAGTGAAAAGTAGGTCGGCAATATCGACGCGATCGCCAAAAACGTTGGCCCACCAACAAAGCGAAGTTCCCCATCCATCCCACGAGCTTGTAAGCGTCGTGGCAGCATCAGCCTTAACCGTGTAGTCCGCATTAACGGGCGGAGGCTGGACAGCGAACACACAGGCCAAAACTGCGAGCGACAGAATGGATAGCATCGTTGCGGAAGCTTGAGATGTTTTATATGTGCGGAGCAAAAATGAAAGTGTGAATCGAAAAGGAGCTACGAGCTGCTGTCAGACTCTGACTCAGAGGATGCAGGACTCCTGCCAGGAGCCTGAAGGATAACTTGCCCCGAGTCGTGAGCCAGGCACCCTTCGTTAGTTCGGTACTAACAGATGAAGAGGTGAAAGAGGCGATTTGAGATTCTGAAGCGAGAGTGCACTGGTACCTGCGAGCCGCAGTGCGGCAGTGGCATGCATTCCTCAAGTTGGTGATCATCGAGGCAGTAGCTGATCGTAGTTTCCATGTGGAGGCACCTGAGCACAGTGCCATAATATTCATGTCTTGTTTCGTCTGGTTATCAAAATTCAGGAAAAACTTGAGAACGGAGCAGTGATCATCATGATTGACGTGTGAATTGTTGATTGTGGGACGAATGATCACGCATGAAGCCAACACATGATTAATTGATCCATTGCAATTTTTGTTAGACAACCCGATAAACTTGTGATTTCAACACGAAGCTAAAGGTAAAGTTAAACAGCAACTCCCTCGATCTCGAAAGTCATCACCGCCGCAGGCGGGATCGATGTACTGAAAGATGTGCCAGATAGCTCAACCTTCGATGATTTATAAAGAGCAGCCCCGCTCGTTTCCGTCGTCCATGCACTAATCGGGCCTGCCACTTTCGAAAAACTCGCAAGGTCAAAAGTGACCTTGGAAACCGTGTCGCCCGAGTTTACCGTTGCCAGTACAAGGAGTTTGGACGCGGTATCGTAAGCCATGACGGTGTTTGTGTCATCCGTAGAAAGGATCGCCATGCCAGGTCGAATGTGGCGCGAGTACTGAGCAAACGCATAGTACTTGGGGTTGGGCGTGTCGATCGTCAAATTACCTGGAGCAGAATTGATGAGCCCCCAGCCTCCACCGTCAAACGGCTGCCAGTAGATGAACGCCGACACGCCCATTTCGTTGATGTTATTTGCAACAGCCTCAGCCAAGCTGAGTCCCGTCGCGTCCTTCTCGCCGTACTCGGAGTCCCAAAACGTTTTCTTTACCTGCCCCACGAGTTTCTTCAATGGTGCCCGATCTGACTCGCGGTTACCATAGCCGTGCGTGTTAATTTTTCCGATGGCAGACATCACTTTGGCATCCGACGACATGGAGGTGAGCGTCGATAGTGTCTGCGTGTTTGAGTTTTCATCCGACGTTGAAATGGCTACGTCCTGTAGCCCGAAGTAGTCCAACTTCGAGCGCAGCTTCAATATGACATCCTTTTGGGTGTCCACCTCAAAATGGCAGCCTTCCTGACCGCCAGGATACTGCCACCACGAACTCATAGGCTCGTTGAACGGCTCAACGTAGGTGAAGTTGATACCCCAACTTTCCTTGGCCTGCTTCACCACAGTAGCCATGTACAACGCAAATTGTCCACGATTCCAGGATTGCAAGTTATCCTTCGTTCCGCTCTCCCCACCCGCAGTAGCGTGATTGCTGTTCATCCACCATGGCGGTGAGTTGGAGAACGCCTCCGTGATGTCGACGTCACGTTGAATCGCCAAGTCGAGCATTTTGCGCTGCTTCGCATCAGCTTCCCAATTCCAGCTCTTGCTGGTCGTGTCGTTGCTCGACCAGTCGAGCCAAAAGGTCTCGATGAACTTGAAGGCTGGCATGTTCTCGGACTCCTTCATCGCGATCTCCGTGCCGCTGTCGTCAATGACGTTTTTGCCAGACCCACCGATGTTGTAACGTGCGATGTTGAAGCCTAGCGCTGGAAGACCGGATGATGCACCGTCGAGCGTCACAGTATCTTTCATGGTGAAGAGTAGATCAGCGATGTCTTCACGGTCTCCGAAGGCGTTGGCCCACCAGCAGAGCGACGTGCCCCACCCTTCCCAGGCACTGATAAGTGTCGTAGCGGGGTCAGCCTTGACCGTATAGTCCTCCGAGTTGACTTGCGAAAAAGGAGAGTGTTCGCCAGGGCCGACGCTGCTAACAGGCGAATGCCCAGCATAGTTGAATTTCCAACGACTGTCAGCTCACGAAACGAAAAGCGAAAGTGGCAAGAGGGACACTCGCGCACATGAACATGTAAAGTCGGTGAGCCAGGCACACAAAATTGCAGGAGTTCGGTACGAACATATGAGGATTGAAGATAGCGATTGGAGATGCGGGGAGCCCCCGCCCGGTGACTTGGTCTGATGAGAGCCGATGCGTTTCGATAAGGCAACGGCATGACTTGCGGCATCAGGGATGTTTTAACATTTTTCAGAAGGCTTTCTTTTTAAAAGAAAGCCTTCTGAAAAATGTAAAAGAAGATAAAAGAAGAAATCAAGCGGTCTTCTTTTAATGAAAACATGGATCTGCCAGTACTCTGTCAGCTCCATCCGATTGCCAGTATCTAGTTCAAAATACTCGTCTTGACTTTGAAAACAGATCCCTTCTGATCAAATTCAGCGAAAATCGCTCCACCCCAGTGTTCTAATGAACTCTTTCAAAAATATGATTCTTAGCAAAGTCCTAAAATAGTGACTTTAATACTTACTACATGTACAGTATGTAGTATGATTAAAAGAAGAAAAGAAGCGCCTGACCGATCTTCTTTTGCATTATAAGAAGATAAAAAACTTGATTATTAATAAAAGAAAGCTTAACATCCCTGATATGGGTTGACAGGGTGTATAAGGAGTGCGTAAAGAGCAAAGACGAGCAACCTAACGTTTAGTACCTCGCCTCGCTGTTGCTGGCATTATACAAAATTTTGAAGGATATAAGCTGTACACCCGTTGCCTATTCACGCTGTACATTTATTTGAGTAGTTTGCAAAAGATTTCGATCCGAGTGTCCGTTGCAATACAATAATGAAGTCGCTGGTAGAGCTGTCGGTGGCGGCAGCGGCGTTGTTTACGCCCGTGGAGGAGCTCCTGGACTATGTGGAGCTGCTGCCCATTGCCATCCGCCACCAGCTCTTCCGAGAGCTGTCCAACTTCCGACTGCGTGAGATGGAGGTGGCGTGGGAGACCTCCGCCAAGCTGGAGGAGACTCCGGAACCTCGTGATGGCTTCGATCCTCAGACAGGAGACAAGTTCCTGTTCGACCGAGAGACGCAGAAAGTGTGGGAGCTCCGCATGAAGACAGGGAGACTGGGCTACGAGCCGTTCCCCATCGAGAACACGGCGGCGGCCCAGGGACGCAGACGCAACCACCGCCACATCTTCTGGGAGCATCAGTTCCGCACACTACTCAAGCTACGCACGCCTCTGAATCTTGCTGGGCCTGTAGACGTGCTCTCAGAATGTCAGAAGCTCTTTGTGGACGTCGTGGAGGTGCTGAAAGTGCACGGCCGAGAGGTCTGCGAGGATAATGTGGAGTTGGTCTTCGCACTTCGACGGCTACGACGACTGGAAGTGCACCATCCGGAACAGCAACATACTTCCTGGGAGTCTATGGGAAAATTGATCCAGAACCAGTCACATCTTTCTGAACTGGGGTTCTTCCACGGTAAGTTGAGTGATAACCAGATCGTGCAGACCCGCAATACGCTGGTGAATCCAACCCCGACGGTGGAGAAGAGTCTGAACTGCAGCAAAATCACGACGCTGGAGTTTGTCTCGGTGAAAATTCGCTCTGAAGGGTTTCGTCAATTGGTGGCCCTGGTGACTGACATGACGCAGCTAACCCAGCTTCGATTGAGCAATACCATCACGGATTTCGATGCAAAGCTGCTTGTCGACGCAGCACTGCGTGCCCCTAAACTGGAACGACTGTTTCTGGAGCACAACGAGCTGGAAGATAATGCATTCTTGGGGCTTGCAAAAATACTAAAACCGCTGGCACTGCGCCACCTACGATTAAGCGATAATGACGTGTCACCTTTAACGCTGGGGGCAATTTGCAGCGCCAGTATGGATGGGGTACTGAATCTGGAGAGACTTGAACTTACCAACAACGTGCAGATTGGCGATCCGGGCATACACGCTCTAACACCGATGCTGGCTTCCCCAAGCGCTGGACCAGTAGCGGTATTTACGCATCTAGACGTCCGCGGCTGCAATTTTGGCCTCGAGGGTGTTACCGCTTTGCTGCTAGCGCTGGGACACAACAAGACGGTCAAACACTTGAATCTCGCACAAAACTTTTTCGACATTGGCTTCGGCGACGTACTCGCCGATTTTCTGTTCACCAACGCCTCGGTCACAAATCTGCAAGCGAATGGCGTTGGATTGGGTTTGGCAGGTGTGTCTGCTCGGCTGTTGACAGCACTAGAGACCAATACCACACTCACGTCACTATCGTTAGGAGCGAATCGACTTCGAAATGATGGTGCGTCTGCTCTGCTCCGAGCACTCATAAAGCGTGCTGAAACGAAGCCTTTTACGCTGGTCGACTTGAGTGGGAATCTTCTCACTTTGGGTGGACTGGCGGCGATCACTGACATTTTGGAGATACGTGCTGGTGCAAATGCTACTCACTCGGGTTACGCTAGAAGGGATTGCATTGACGGGGAAGTTCTGGCAGATCGTAAGCGCCGGCGTACCGGTAGCTTCGACAACCGCCACAACGCGCTGTATCCGCTTAACGCTATTACCAAGCCAATCGAAGAGCTGTGCTTGCTGAATAATGATTTCATCGGAATCGACGACGAGTACGCGGGTGATGACAGCTCGATACTAACTGCATCCATCCGTCGCCGCGTAGGCCACCTAAAAAGCAACGAATGGGCAATACAACACCAAGTCTACGACGACGAAGTGTAAATCAAATAGATATGTAAAATTCCTGAGGCGCTTTCCCACACCACTCAACGAAATGGTGTGCTCCTCATTGCATCAAAAATTTGGATAACTACACAAAGCAGGATAGGAGAAGCCAATGATTTTTCCTCCTCGACAGCATTGACGTCGACCGTGCAGCACGCAGCACCAAAATTCACACCCACTGGGACTTAAAAATGTCGCCCTATCTCTCGAAGGCTAACGGCTGCATACTCGGATAGATTCCGAATTCGCGGTCAGTGTAGTGGCACTCGCGCCATTGGCGATTTTCCTTTCGCTCGATGAGTTGGCGCTGTTTCTCTCGTAGCTCCACGATCTGCGAATTGTAAGAGTCCAGTATACTTGGCAGTGGATGAGGAGGTTCATCTTGTTCTCCGTCTGAGCTGGCGCTATCAATATCGTCCGGCACCTCAACGTCTTCGCTCAAGTCATCATCATCGTCCTCATCGTTGTCGTCGTCATCATCCTCTCCTTCGTCGTAACCTTCATCTTCTTCTATGTCGTCTTCATCCTTGGCCACTGGGGGATTCTTCTCATCCAGGCGGCGTTTCTTGGCCAAATCAAAACTCTTTCCATACTGTTCGTCCTTGCCCCGCTTGGATGGTTTCTTCGAGTCACCAGACGTAAATTGCTGTGCAAGCGGACAGGAATTGTCTTTGGAATGGTGACCACCCTTCGCATCAGAAACATTGCTTGACCCCGACCCTGGGAAAACGCACAGGATTCGTGAGATACTCCAACGAGAAAGATTAAACAGAAGGATCCGACGGTATCTACTTACATGTACATGCGTTATCGGACGAGCCGACAGAATGGTTATCCAGACCATCATCATCCTCCTCATCGAGATCAGCATCGGCATCGATTCCATCGCCCCAAGCATCCTCTTTTGCGTACCAACAACGTATAATGAGTACAACTCGTGAGAATAAGCAGCGAGGGAGAGCAACGTACCCGGACTAGATTGTTTTCCAGCTGTGGTCGAACTGTGCTCGTCTGCGGCATCTTCGTTGCCTGTCTGAGGCGTCTGAGCTGGGGACCCGACAAGGGAGATCGCTCATGATCGTATTCATCTCCATCAGTGGCAGCGTCCTCGTTGGCCGTTTGGAGTGTCAGAGGCGTCTGAGTTGGGGACCCGATAAGGGGTGATTGCTCATGATCGTATTCATCTCCGTCAATGGCAGCGTCCTCGTTTGCTGTTTGAATTGTCTGAGCTGGGGATTCGAGAGGTGAAGATTGTTCATGGCTACCTTTATCATGACGGTCATCGATATCACCTTCGTCAGAGTTGACATGCGGATTAGCAGTCTCTGAAAGCGCATTAATATGCGAAGCTGGCGCTTCGCATTCAATCGCATTATCTTGCTGCTTCGACTCTTGTTCATCGGTCACCACCATGAACGCCCCCAATTCCAGTGTCGGAGCAGATCCAGCGTTATCAGAAACCGCACTGTCCTCCTGTTTCGTTTCTTGCTCGGGGGTCAGCACCATATACGGTTTAATATCCGGTGCTATCAGAACGAGATTCTCGAAGCCATCCAGCGTGCCGAAGCCTGCCCCATTACAAATATGACACACAATGATCAGAGAGATGAGAGATTGGCAAGACAGCTCAAACATCACGAGCTGCTTACGTTTCTCAAACTGAGTAATAATATACTGGGCATCCGCGAACAAGTCTTGAAAAATGACACCTGCATGGATATACCATGGTTAGCTCCGCACTAGCCACATAATTCAAGGTCCCCGTTGATTTTCGAACCTGGTGTTAGGCTTGCGATCTTGGTGAAGAACGCAACCAAATTGTTGGTCCGGTACAATTCGATAGAATGTTGCATGCACCGAAGCACGTTGTGTACCACCTCCTCAGTCCATTGACACTGATCTGCCACGACCTGGACAAATGCTGCATAGTCGACTGCAGACAATGTGGTACCCGGTGCTCGTTCAGAAATTGGTTGCGACGAAATACCAACCGCCCGCTCGCTTCGTAAGTTGTTTGGATGATCCCTGAAAGTAGGCTTGGCTGCTGCGGCGGAGGTACCATTTTGTGGAGGCACACTCACCCTACGAGCTGCTACAGTTGCTGAACGAAGCTTGGGCCGTGGTGCCCAGATACTTTTGCCTCTTCGTTTTTTATTGCGCACAGACATAATACGGTGGCCTGTATAACATGAGCCAAAGGTTTTCGTCAGTGGAAATATGAGCTCACTTCGAGGCGATTCTATAACGTACACCGTGACTTGATCGCAAAATATCCAAGCGCGTAGGGGTCGTTGTTATCATTCCAATCTAACCCCAACACAGACATTTACACCAAGAGTCAAACTGACTGCTTCGTCAAGTAACGAAGAATCCGAGATTTTTACCTGCGCTAAATATCTTGTACGCTTCTGACGTCGGGTCAAAAACGATGTCCGGCAAATCTAAGATTTTGCAAGGAACACAAGTCAGATCACTCCATCAAAATCAAAAGCAGACCACAGAAAACACAATATGCGTACGAGCTGCGCGAACCGATGTTGACTTTTTCCAAAACTTCTCCCGCATGTCAGCTAGCTTATTCATGCAGGACCCGTCCGTCCGGTCTGAGGCAAGGAAAAGTATACAAAGTCAGCGGCTAACAGCAGGAGGAGATAGCACTGATGCACTTACGCAGCGATTCGGCGACTTGATTTACGAGGTCCGAGCTCCCAGTCCTCTGGATCTCACTCGTGATCCGAACGAGAAAGTCAACAAGCCTCTCCATTTCTTCGGATGACCACAGTTTAGGAGCCTTACTGGGTCCCACTAGCTTTTCCTCTCGGCGGGTGGCGGTACCTCTGAAAAATATCTCTCAAGAGTTCAAGACGTGTCATCTCCACCCTCGTTCGCTCTGCAAGCATGACTACATGTACAGTTAGTTATCAGTCACGGCGGCATCAAATGAGGTATCGCGCTTACGACGTGAACGACGCTTCTCCCTGATGTATAATTCACGCAGCGTATAGAACTTGTTCTTTGAGTCTGCAACCGATTTGCCTGTTCCAGAACGAGTCCATTTTTAAATTCCGTCTGTAGTCCACGACACGCATTGAACTACCCACCCCACAATTGGATCCGCTTGAAATACACCTCGTGGGCACTGGAAAACAGTTTTCGATACTGTTTGGCCTTCTGAAGGAAGCGACTGAGCTCGTCGGGCAGCCACACACCGCCAGCCCGGTTTTCCGGCAGTTGACTGATCGTCTCGTAGATGTTCTCGTACACGTACACCTCGTGCCCGTTCGTCATGATAACTGCCCCACACACATACAGTTACACAACCAATAAACCGCAGTTCTCACTGTTCCTCGTCACCGCCGTACCCTCCGTCCGGAAGTTCTTGGTGCTCAGCACGAGGCCGAACTGCAGCATGAGCGACCGCACCATCTCCTGGATGTCGACTGCCGTTTTACCTGCTCATTATAAGCCACAAATATGTCCAAAGTCAGCCCCAAGCCCTATAATTGACGCTACCAGTACACGGTCTCCGATATGTTCGTTAATCGCTCGTTCTTGACGCACCGGGCAGCTCTGCGCGCACAACCTCCGCGAACTCGGCGTCGGACGCGTACACGTAGTGCAGCAGATGCTTGCGGAAGAGCGCCAGCAGCGCCAGGACGTCGCCGTCGCCCCATCCAGGCAGCCGCATCCTCTGCTCAAGCTTGAAAGTCCCGTTAACGTTAGCTGAAGTTGATGGAAGTTGACCAGGATAGGGGTCGAGTCCAATAGATGTTGCACGAGTGTTATCATTTATGTACGCACACACCAAGGAGGGGGATGCAATTTTAGTGTTGAAAATTGGTCCAGAGCAAGCCATGTCGGACGCTGAAGAGGAGCCGAGCAACCAGCGCGCTGCTGATCCCCGTCAAGAACTCGGAGCAGGCGGTGGAGGTGTACGTAGACGAGCTTCCGGATGACGTCAACGACATCATCGACATCCTGCGCGCCGAGGTGGCGCCGCTCGACGTCTGGCTGCAGTTCGCCGTACGTCCACATGCAATTTGGACCAAAACGCGGGATCAACTTTTGACAATTTGTGATTTGTGACAGGTGGAGTACTATAATCAGGGCCATGTGGCGCAATTTCAGGAGATCCTGGCTGTGGCATCCGAGCCGGGCATCGAGGAGATCTACAAGGACAACGCGTCACGCCTGTGCCGCATCAAGTTCTTCGTGGCGCTGGCCAGCCACGCGGTCAACGCCATGTGGAACGAGGAGGACGAGAAGAAGCGCGAAGCTATTTCCCAGCGTGCTGTTGGATACTTCCAGCGCGCTGATCGTCTGGACCACCAGCATCCTATGACGCTCGTGGGCAAGGCGCTCATGTTCATGGCCAAGAACGAGGACGACCGTGCAGACCGTTTCGTGAAAAGTGTGCTCATCTCCAACAAGACCAACTTGCCGGCCATTCTGGGCAAGGCGCTGCTGCTGTACCGCAAGAAGCAGTACAAGGAGGCCAAGAAGCTTTATCTGGACGCGATCAAGCTGCACCCGCGCAGCCCCCAGGCAGCAAACATGCGCATGTGCTTCGCGTACTGCTGCTATCATTTGGGAGCGGTGGAGAAGGCGCGTGGGGTGATGCGTTTCACGGCATCGCTCGATGAGACCAACGTGGACGCAGTGATTGCGAGTGCGTTGTGGCAACTTGCGAGTCAGAGCCGCGAGGAGCGTGCCGTCAGCATCCGTGATGAAAGCTCGCGTTTCATGATGATGATCCATCACGCTCACGCTATCGACAAGACCAACCCGACAGTTCTGAACCACCTGGCTAACCATTATTTCTCGCAGTGGATCCCGCTTCCGTGCACGGTGAGCGTGGTACGTGGATCGGCAGTTGTGGCGACATCCAAGGATATTTCCAGCGAAGTCTCGCCAGGTCAGATTATTTGCCTCGGTGATAGGTACGTTGCCTACATTAGCCGCGACGAAGATGCCGTGTCGTCTTCTGGATTGAAGCTGGATGGCCCGTATCGCGAAGAGTCCGCGAGCGCTACAAATATCGCACGAAAGGATTACGATAAAATGTTCACGCTTGCAGGAAATGCTTTCCACAGCACTAAGATCCCGGAGATCCGCTCTGAAAGCTGCTACCTCATGGGACGTGGTTGCCACGCTCAAGGCAAGTACAAGGACGCATACAGCTACTACTTCAACGCTGGACGACTTTGGCCCAAGTTTGTACTCCCATGGTTTGGCCTGGCTCAAATGTACTATGAGCGGAAGGAATTCACGAAGGCTGCGTCTTACTTGGAAAAGGCAAACAAAGCGTATCCTGAAAACGTGGAGATCCTGTCACTTCTTGGCGATGTGTACGGCAAGCTTGGCAAGAAGGATGAGGCCGTCGTTCTTCTTCGCCGTGTCGTAGAGCTCGAGCCAGGCAATGTGGAGGCACTGATTGGCACGGCTGAGCTTCTACACGGTTCTCCTGAACGAAAAGACCAGATTATTGCGATTTCATCGTATATTGCTGCGGAGAAAGTCATGAACAATGCCTCGGAGTGCATACCTATGGAAGTTTATGTCAACCTGGGTGTACTACAGCAGCGCGTAGGAAAAACGGCCGATGCCATTGATTGCTTTAAGAAGGCACTCAAACAACTGGGTGATGACAGTACTGCCGACGAAGAGAGCAAATCAGAGGAGGCCGATGCCATTGTCGAGGAAGCCTCAATCCCCAAGCCAACGGAGGCTAATGTCACAATCCTGTATAATATGGGACGCGTCTACGAGGAAATGGGCAACCGTGACCGTGCCAAGAAACTGTATGATGGGATCCTAGAGGTATTTCCCCGCTACACCGACTGCTTGCTGCGCCTAGGCTGTATGCTGCGTGATCGTGGCCAGGAGGTTGATGCGACGAAAATGTTTGATAAGGTACTGGAGGTGGACCCAACGTGTGCCGAGGCCTGTCTGCTGCAGGGCAACATTCACTTGAAAAACGAGAGTGGGTGCTTGCACAGAAGAAGTTCGAAAAGGTGATGGGAATGCCCGGACTGAAGAATGACCCGTACGCATTCTTATCCATGGGAAATATCTTCATGAGCAACCTCGGAGAAAAGAATCGCTACACCAAGAATATGTCGCTGAGTGAAGTGTACTACAAGAAAACTTTGTCGTCACACCCACACAACATCTACGCTGCCAACGGTCTCGGTATTATGATTGCCGAAAAGGGCAACTTCGAGCTAGCAAAACAGATTTTTCCCAAGTGCGCGAGGCCAGTCCGGATATGCCAGACGCTTGGATTAATCTCGCACACATTTTCGTAGCCGAAGAGCGTTACCAAGAGGCTATTCAGCTCTACACCGTGTGTCTTACCAAGTGCTACAAGGGCCAGGACCTTGAAGTACTGCTGTACCTTGCGAAGGCCTTTTACGAGTCTAAGGACTTCCTGAGCTGTATTTCGACGCTGTCACGTTCACTGCACATGTACCCGAATGATTTGCGTCTTTGGTACAACACGGGTCTCGCACAGGAAGACTACGCTGTGACGACACTTGGACAGGAGACGACTACCACGCGGTCAGGCAGTGGCAATGCCGTACCCCAACAGCGTACAATGGGTGACGTGCAGCGTGCAATCTTGGATTTGAAGCGAGCGCAGCGTATCTTCCGCTTCCTGCTTCAACAAGCTGAGGTTACCGGTAATAGTGGCTCTGGTGAGAAGAAAAAGCACCACAATAGTCTGCCTTTCGATAAGGAGAAGGTGTCGGAACACGAGAAGTTCTGTGGCGACACGTTGACAAAGGCTAGCTATCACTTGGAATTCGAGCGGCAAAAAGAAGAGAAGCGTCGGCTGGAGATCGAGGCTCAACGGAAGCTGCTACGCGAGTATGAGGAGCGTGTGGCACGCGAGCAGGAGGAAACCCGCGTAAAGGAGGATGATCTGCGCAAGCGCCACGAAGGCATCCGTCTCAAGCAGGACGAACGTTTGAAGAAGCTGCATGAGGGTTGGAGTGTGCGTGAGCGCGAGGAGGAAGAGAAGGAGAAGAAGGTTGTCAAGAAGAAAGGAGGCAAGAAGCGCAAGAAAACGGAGGACGAGGACGGCGGCTTCATTGATGACGGAGAGGACGAGGTGGATGAGGACGGCGATACCAGCATGTCGATCGAGGACATGAAGAACCGCAACGCGACCATGAAGAAGCTGGTGGAGAAGCGCAACAAGCGTGCGCGTGTGGAGTCTGGCTCGGAAGACGAGAACGACCCCTCCGGTCTCTTTGGCTCCGACTCGAGTGGCGATGAACAGGAGGAGTCCAAACCAAGCGACACAGTCAAGGATGAGGGCAAGCCTGCTGCTGTAGAAGAAGATGGTGCGGCGGAGGATAGTCGTGAGGCCGAGAAGAACGAACTGTTCGGCTCTTCCTCTGATGAGGAGTAAGTTGTCGTATTCAGGAAGGAGGACAGCCCCAGTATCGACTGCGGGCCGTGCACTGCTAACAGTTCTTCATAATGCTTTGATTGGCCTTGTTAGCTGTGACGCGTTGAAACATTTGTTGACCAGACCGCAAAATTCCTTTTTGACACTTGATCTTTGTGCGATTTTTCGGGATCGAGTTGGCGCCAAAACAAATTGCCCATCTAATTTCTCGCGTTCTCATTGGCTGGGAGCGGACGTCGAGGATGAATGATGATCGAAATCGGCTGGTCAACGGGACAGTCTCCCGCGCTTTTTTCCGCCTGCGTGGCTCGTTGGCGCGCGGCGAGCAAGTCGAGCTCTTCTGCTTGTCATTTCGGATTTGGCGCTCTACTCCTCAAGCGACTTCTCCAGCTCCAGCTCGCATCCGCTCACCAAGCAGCAAGCAGCTACCAACCTATTCTGTCAGAATGGTCGCCACGTCATCAGAACGCACTGCCGCAAACAAGTCATCGGTTCAGCCGGAGCAGGAACTGAGCCCGGAGTTCGTGGAGGGTTTGCCAAGGTAGACATGAAGGACGAGAAGAAGGAGGAGGAGCTCGTCATGTCCGAGTACAAGCTGAAGGAGGTGAACGGCGAGCTGCAGCCGGAGCCGTTCCTGGTGGAGAACCCGAACCGGTTCGTGCTGTTCCCGATCCAGCACCACGACGTGTGGCAGATGTACAAGAAGGCGGAGGCGTCGTTCTGGACGGCCGAGGAGTTGGACCTGGTGCACGACCTGAAGGACTGGGCGAACCTGACGGACAACGAGCGGTTCTTCGTCAAGCACGTGTTGGCTTTCTTCGCTGCCAGTGACGGCATCGTGAACGAGAACCTGGCGATGAACTTCAGCAATGAGGTGCAGGTGCCGGAAGCTCGCTGCTTCTACGGCTTCCAGATCGCCATCGAGAACATCCACTCGGAGGTGTACTCGCTGCTGATCGACACGTACATCAAGGACGCTGTGGAGAAGGACCACCTGCTGCGTGCCATCGAGACGATCCCGTGTGTGGAGAAGAAGGCGCGCTGGGCGCTCAAGTGGTGCGACCCTCGTGTGTCGTCCTACCCGGAGCGTCTGCTGGCGTTCGCCTCTGTGGAAGGCATTTTCTTCTCGGGCTCCTTTTGCTCCATCTTCTGGCTCAAGAAGCGCGGGCTCATGCCTGGCTTGAGCTTCTCGAACGAACTCATCAGCCGTGACGAGGGAATGCACACGGACTTCGCGTGCCTCATGTACTCGAAGCTGGTGAACAAGCTGCCGGAGAGCCGCGTGCACGCGATCGTGCGTGACGCTGTGGCGATTGAGCACGAGTTTGTGCGCGACTCGCTCCCGGTCGAACTGATCGGCATGAACTCTGGGCTCATGTGCCAGTACATCGAGTTCGTGGCCGACCGCCTGCTTTACTCGCTGGGCGCGTCCAAGATCTACAACGTCAAGAACCCGTTCGACTGGATGGACATGATCTCGCTGCAGGGCAAGACCAACTTCTTCGAGAAGCGCGTGGGCGAGTACTCCAAGGCCGGCGTGGGTGTCGCGGCCGAGGATCAGGTATTCACTCTGGACGCCGACTTCTAAGTCGAAGTTGAAAGTGTGGGTCGCCCATGTCGTCCCTCGAAGCGCACCATGCAGCTCCTCACCTCGCGTGGTTCGGAAGTCTTAAGATCGCAGCGGCAGTGTATATAGCCAGCTTCGTTGCATATTTAAAAAAATCAACGTTGAGTCTCCAACCTCTCCGCTTTTTGTCCAGCAGCCTAATCGTGGAGCACTTTACCTAATTTGGTTGATGTAGCTTGCTCAACGGCGTTGGCGTTGTTTTGCAAGCAAAGTGGCTCAGGAAAACCGTTGCTTACATTAAGATAAAGCTGTAAAATGTGCATCCACAGTGTTCTACATGTAACAAGCGCCCGAGTTATAATACAGGCTGCAACTTCCATCCAGTATCTCTTGTGATAGATTCTTCAACAACATGTGTTAAATATCCAACATGAAATTCGAAATAAGTAAGAGCAATTTTTTTTTTAGAATCTTGGAATAGGCAAGACGATCGTTAAAACCAAATAGTGTCTTGAAGATGTGTACAACGAATGCATCAATTGATGCATCTAAGCGGCACGCGAACGGAATCACTGAGCATCTACATGTAGTAGTCCATCCCCATCTTCAGCGACAAGCACTTCCGTCCC
This sequence comes from Phytophthora hibernalis, assembly GCA_012656075.1. Classification (NCBI taxonomy): domain Eukaryota; phylum Oomycota; class Peronosporomycetes; order Peronosporales; family Peronosporaceae; genus Phytophthora; species Phytophthora hibernalis. Next base: position 576,451 of record JAAKBF010000247.1, read on the forward strand.
TGTTCGTCTTCCGTTTGCCCCCGATCAGACGCACTCACTGCCGATGCATGAAGCTGCTCCGGTGCTATCCATTCAGTTCTATCAAGAATTGATGCGAATGCCATGGCAGTTGTTGACTTTCCAGCAGGAGGGCCGATAATCGCTGACGTTTGTTCAACACAGGCACCTCTCTGCAGTAGAACTTCAGGCGAACGGGTGGAAGTCCGGAAATTTCATCAAATTTGAAGTTTTGTTGGTCTCCTGGTCTTCTTGATCATAATTATTTTCTATTGATGTTGCTCCTATGGCAAACACTTTGCCAGCAGCCACCCTTGAGCTGGATACATGCTCGAGAAGAGCGTCACAAAAACTCGTCTTGGTCCGCGAGGCTTCGACGTGCATCTCGAGCCAAGTTCACCAACGCGTCAGCGCGCCTCCCCAGTTGAAAGGCGTCCTTGCTCTGCAGCATGGTCTCTAGCGCCCGAAGGTGTTTTCCGTAGTGCGGGTCATCTTGAAAGGGATACGCTCGTCCACTCGCAGCGGCGCACCGTTCCGTGTCTGCAGTCGCAGGAAAATACCAGCAGCCAGGCACGACACGTGGAACTCGATGCCGTACTGCAGCGAGCCCCAGCCCAATGGCCTTCATAATGCCGTTGTTGCGACGTGCGTGGCCCAGCTCGAGAAGGAGATCACACAGCTGACGCAGCATCTGCTTCTTCAGCGTCGACGGCAACACCTCCGCGAGCGGTTTGCACACAAAGTTGGTCATCTCAGCAACGAGGAACAGTAATTTCATCTGCACCAGCGAGCTGCTGCCCACCCGAGCGCGTTCCATCCAACCCATGAGTTTTGTCAGCAACGCAAGACTCAGGGATTCAGTCAGCACAGGTGCACGACGCAACTGCTGCAGAAAGAGAACCTGTAATGTCATCAGCTTGCCTTGCACCAAGCAAGCCGCCTCGAACTCTTCGCCACTCAGCTCCGGCACCTGTAACCGCAACGCCAATGCGTCCCACATCCCTCGACGTTCCTCGATGACCCACTTCTCAATGCTCTTCTCCGCCACCTGGCTCATTACGTGCACCGATGCAAGCGCTCGTCCACATGCAGCCAGACAAGCCAGCTCTCCACCCCTGAAAGCTAGGAAACTCCACAGCACCTTCCCAAGTGGTGTACCAATGGCCTCGGCTGGAGACTGTATCGCAGAAATCACTGTACCGCTTGCATCCTCTTCCTTGCTGGGGAGCGGTCGGAAGAAATTTGATGACCCCGATAACTTCGTTGTTGCAATGCCTTGTGGCTGGACGCGAAGTCGCGCACAAGAGCATCAATCTCCACGAATACCACATTGCCGCATTTGTTCCAGTTAAGAGAACTGCTCCCTGACGCGGATGAAGAGGAATCTACGCTACCCCCGCTGCCAGCCTTTGACTGTTTTGCAACTGCTTGAAGAATACTTCCGCCACTGACAAATTACAAAATCGCAGCACCTCTGATACCGCGGTAGTCAGGTCTTCTTCAGTGACACCTTCCTTGGACTCATCAATGCACTTGGCACCTTCGCCACTTTCTTTGCTGGCATCTTGCTTGTAAAAATGCACAATCTCGTCTAGCTTCTCGTACAGCGCTGTACAACTAGATCCGTATAGGACCATCAGCCACGCGGCGTACGTAGAGTTGTAGCAATTACCATCCAGACCGCCGCGGTCGTTTACTTCAAACACACCGAAAAGGAGCTTCAGGAAAAGGCTCACCCGCTGCAAACTTTCACGCTTCGAATCTTGCCGTGGTGCAAAGTTGTGATCTGTCCGAACAACCGAAGTACCAATTGCAGCCTTGTAAATGCGTCTTGCATCATCGCTGCACTTGGCGCCGCCTCTGCAAAACGAGTGAGACGTCAGGTTGCTCGTCGCACCTGCCACGTCAGCCACGCGCTTCAGCAACCGGTTCACATACACTTGTACTCCGTCTTCACGCCTGTCTTGGCGGCGCAAGTGAGGATGGCGTCCCAGGCGAGGGGGTAGTCTGCCGCACAGGAGCTTATGCCGGCGAAGCAATGGATTGCAGCAAATCGAGCAGCGGTACCCCATCGTCCAGCTTCACTGCAGCGGGCGAGGACAGCGTAGAAAGCTGGCTTAGCAAGGAAGAGCATGGTGCCTCCTGCATCATCAGGGCCACGGCTAGGGTGAAGATGGGGCAGGTCAGGAAGTCGTCGCGATCAGGTACGAGCGTCAGGCCTTGTTCTTCAGATGTTTTCACTCGGAGCATGCGGATGTAGAAGACGTCGTCCGCTGACATGGTCACGTGCTGCTTTCTCATGTAGGTGAGGACCGAGAAGCGTCCAAAGCAGTGCCACATAAGGCATGCTAGCGCTGCATCCTCGTAGACCGTCACGACTGCCGCTGCTGAGTAGAGATAGCGCGTCAAGGACCGTAGGTCGGACTTCGTGCAGGGTGGAGTCTTGTTAATAAAACCTCCTTTTTCACGTTTTATGGAGAGGTTTTCTAACGTTTTACCCTTTTTAAGAGGTCAGCTTCGCTGGGCTGTCTAAGATGAGGGTATTCCTCAAATAGCCACAGCTTCACATTTCTAAAGTAAGAGATAGCAGAGTTTCAAGAAAGCTTACGTCTCTTACCTTCGTTCGTAGCTAGATAGTAGCCAAACCGGTCCATAAGTGCCGCGACGCTTTTACCTGCATTTTCACTGAGAATGCACGCTTGGACAATGTCCATACTCACATTTTCAGCTTGCAACATCCGGTTAAACGCACATATTGCGGTGGTGCGACCTTTCTGCGTGTTGACCGGGACAAAAGAGGCGATAAACATGCTGGTTGAGTGTCTCTTCTGCTTTTTGTCGGGTAATGGTGAATGGCTGACAGCTACAGTGTCCACCACAACAATCCGTCCTCAGCCTAGACTAGGATTACACCTAGCTATTGGAACCGCGATAATATTTGAAATAATTCTTTTGAACTTGTATTTTTGTATTCCGACAAATATTTGTCGGGATGTGTCGGAACGGAAACCTACACATAATGCACCGTATTGGCTAAATTTAGCGAAATGAAGCACTGCTATTGGATAATACTCTTAATTCAGTGACCGGACCACCATCTCACACGTCTATCTGTCGGAAAGACGTGTATATTCATCCGTATCGTTTCAAATCGAAGAGGGGTGTCTTCCTGGCATGCTTGCCAGCTTTCAACCGCAAAAATAGCGAGGAGTACGGATTGGCGGGACGAGTCGAGTGGTGAGGGCCAACATGACACCTTGTGTCTGGTACAGAATCGACACCATTGGCTCCACGTGTGCATGTAGCGTTTCCGAGAGGAGTCGGCGAGGTATCTCCCTGCAGTTGGGTGATCTGGGAGTGTAGATCTTGCGGAATTCGGATGGATTTCCTGTTAAGACCACAAACGCACAGAGTTACTCCACTCGTTCAGTCATCCTACATTCCATGCCCTCGAGCCCAGATCAGCTAGGTAATTTGACGATCCCGGTAGATGAGAGGTCGACACGTGTAAGTTGTACCCCATCTCCACGCATGACATCACTCGTGTGAGTTCCTGGTCAGATTTATTGTTCGAAGCCTGGTGGCCGATCCATGCAACCGCCGACGTGTTGTCGATCCAGCAGCGAACATGGAGCGGGTAAATCGATTCTTTGTTGATATGACACCATCGGGGACCCTAAACCAGCGTTGCGAACACCGCACTCAAGCTCTCGCGAACATTGATACTGAAGGAGGTTGAACTGGTGCATTTTGACGACTTTATGGCCTCCTGTTCTTTTTGATCGAATTGAACTCAAATGTATTCTCGTTCTGCAGGGTACAGGATACAGAGGCCAGTATCGCTGGCATCTATGAACACGTGGACAGCCGGTTTGAGCGTATCTGCAAGAATGCTGGTCGAGACGCCGTTCGTTCCGCCATGGCGCAGTAGTGAAGCGATCCACTGTAAGACTTGGATCGTATCATGTGGTGTAGGGAAATCCAGATTTTGGAAAACCCTACACTACGGATGCCCAAGCTAGACCAGTGGGTACATGGCAACTCAAGAGGATCAAGAGGGTACACCACCAAGTGGGTATGGATACATCGCACTCAACAGGGAACGGATTTAAACGGGGATCGCACTTAGCTGGACTCAGCGAAGGACACTCAGTGATGGACGGACTCGGCGAAAGTCGACTTGGCGAGATTATGCCTCGAGGGAGATATACCAACTGGGGGATAAATTAGGATTTGGGCGAAGAGTCGCCGAGAGGTAGGAAAACAGCTCGACACCAAGGGACGGAGCTGAGCGAAGAGTCGCAGGGAGATCTGTAACGACTCCATTTCATTAGATATTTGTAAAGGACTGAAAGAAGAACATAGGAAAGAGCCTGATAGAGCTCTCCAAAGACATAGAGATAACAATCAGAGCAGAATCTTCTAAGTCCAAGAACAGCGTACAGTTTCCCGGTAAGCCCCTGCATGGGCTGGATTATGTCTGCCGTCGTTCCCCGAGAGGCATATCTTGAAGGGGAGCCGTCTGGTAGCGCCAAGAGATCAAGGTCGGCCCGGGGTTGGCACTTCTCGCTACAAAGCGACGACAAGCCTCGTCGATTCGACGCGCCGGTGGTCTGCACAACCCAGCACACCGTAACCTCCTAGCTGGGCGTAATCTGCGCCTGGTGACCTGTAAAAGCTCTCGCGCGCTGCCGTCCATCCTTTGGTGGAGGGCACAGGGTTTAGCACGGAGACTGCCCCGCTCAGGCGAGTCTCTGGAGAGTTTGGAGCCTGGTACTTGTTGGTAACAACACTCGACTGAACCCCGGCTGGGGAGAACCGCAAAGGGAACAGACAGGAACCCTGCGCAAGCCCAACATCGCCGACCTGACTCGGCGAATTGTTGTGCTGTTGCGTGGAAGCCGAACAATCGACGTTTTCTGTGAATCACAAGACCACAATCAGCTGTGAGGTGAACTGCTCGAAGGCGCGAACTGCTACGCCAGAGCAGGTGTAGTTGTTGAATAAAATCTCGTGTTGCTCGACAGCACAAGCCCATGTATCGTAAAGACCCCAGCAATTTCTCCAGTTGCTTACGCGATGCAGCTCGACTAGTCAAAACTGCTGCAATTCGGGCAAGCGCTTTTTCCACCTTGTCTGATGGGATTGATACTGTACGACGGACCGTATCCCACAGCAGACCGAGCGATTCGATGCGTGTCTCCCAGCTCGAGAACTTCTTATCATTCATCGCCTCAGGGCCAAGTACAGTGAGCATTCTCAGTCGTAGAGCCGTTTCCGGCAATACGAGGCGATTGCCCTGATCGACCTCGAGTAATATATGATCGTCGACCCAGACGAAGGAGAAAAACGGAGTTGCGTCAGCATCGTCGGGGCCGTGGGCTTTCTCTCTTGACCAAAAATGAGATCGCACCAACGAATGTGCCGTAATGAGCGAGGGGCCCAGTCCATCCGAACGGGAGGGCTGTGTCTATGATCGCGAAGCTCTTACACGAACCCGAGAAATAAGCCGCGAGTGTAGCTGATACTGGAATTATGCGGAACGCACTTTTCACATCGCCTTGAAGCAATTTGACGATTTGACCGGGATACTTCGAGTGCAGCTTCTCGATCCGGATTGCGATGCGTCGGACCGGTTCGTAGTCCAGCGATGGTAGATCTCGTTTTGTAGAGCTTTCGTTGATTGAAAATTCACCGGGATGGGAGAGATCATGAATGAGGCGTGCTTCTTCTGCCAGGTCAACGTCCTTCTTAGCCACTAGTCCGAATGGGCTGAACCGTGGCTGTGTCCAATGAGTGGCAACAGGTAGATCGAGAACGAGGTAGGCTCCTGTGGCCTGACCTTCAGCTATACTGCGCTCCAGCGACGTAGCAAATTCGCGCGCGCTGGCATGATTGCGGACGGCTTGCGTCGGGCGAACGAGGAGATGTGGAACGGTGTTCGACACCACGAGTTGCCACGTCAATCTCCAACTTGTGGTGTTGGTACCCATGTAGCAGAATGCCCAGCCACACCGGGTCCAGAGCCTTGTTAGGTCGTGGGTCACGCTTGGTTTCGTTACGCCAGAGCGAAATTGTGTCAGTCAGAGATAGCGACGTGCGAGCCACCAATCGCGACAGCGAAGCCAACAGGTTGTAGTCGATTGACAGACTTGCTGGTCCAGTGCGCAGTCGCAGTAGTAAACTATCTGGTGGCGGAATATTTGCTTGGTTGAACGCATGGATAATCCGATCGCGACGGAGGCGTTATTGTTTCTGCATTCGGATTCGAAGAGCGGTCTGGGATCGATTTACGACGCCTGCAGTGACCCGGAAAGGTTGGTCACGCGAGCGCAAGCGACAAAACCCATGTCGGTTTGCCATTGTTTCGGTGGTATGGACACAGGCGAGACCTCAGGCGATGCAGCAGCAATTGGTGATGTTTGGGACTGGACAAGTCACCTCGGAGACGTGAGACGGGAAGACACATAGATTGACGCAGTACATTCAAGCCGCCAGCTTCACGGCCGAAACCCCGCTCACCGACCCCTAAATTGTTAGCGATGTGGGATTTGACCACTTGAGGGAGATCCATGGGCAGGAAATGAGCGTGATTCGGGAACGCGCAGCGATCATCGCTTTTCGATACACATCCACCGGTAGAGAGGTACTTCATACCAACTGATAAGCGACCTTGACGTGGCAATGCCTCAATAAATTCACGTGGCGTCTTTCGGGATGGACGTATCGGGTCTGATCGCCGTACATACTCCCCGGCACCTCCGTTACCTATAGTCCGACTGGACATGCTGCTGAGACTTGATAGACGCTCTGACTGAATAATGTACGGCACGATCTGAAGATCGGCGTCTCAAAGCGAGAGTTTGCTTCGGTCTGACGTGCGGGAGCTTGAGCCGTGTCTACTGTCATGTTCGGCTGTCGTGCGGTAGTCTTTGAATAGGCAAGGTGCCGACATCTTGCGGACCTCACTGACAAAAGCTCCGAAGCTCTTCAACGAACGCGCGAGCCGAGCTGACTAGGCGGCACGTGTGGTTGTCCAAAAATTCTTCAGCGAACACGTGTACAACGGTGAGCGCGTTTGCCACATCGTTTAGAGACTGGGGCTTCGGTGGCTTGGGAAATGGTACGGAGGCAGAGAAGTTGTTGATATTGACCGTGCCGTCTGCGTAACAGGATCTACGCGCAGCAAAATCGAAACGACGAAAGTGCATGACGGATAAACCTCGTGCACCAAACTGGACATCGTATACCCGTGTGATGATGGTCGGATGGGGTTGGAACTTAGTAGCACACGACGACACCCTCGTATCGACCAGATCAGTTGGGTCCTTACCTGCATATTCATCAGCAGCGATGAGCTCATGAAAATGTTGCCGCGTTCTTGTCGGGCTGAACGCATGCTTTGAGCGCCGAGTGCCGGTCTCGGACGCGTCCTACAGGTCGAATGGGGATTCCAGTCGACGACGCTGGGTCTCCCGCGGCATCAGTAGTGGCGCCGCACGCTTGTGTGTCTCTACTTGACACATTTCAAGATAAAATCGAATGAGAATTGGATCATCAGCGATTACAGCTAGGACCTTTGCGTGGCTTTCGGCATCGGAAGATGGGCCTGTGCCCCCAAGGAAGTCTCGATGATCATCCTGGCCGGTGGTAGAGGGAGGTCATCGCCCTCCGGATCGAGAGAGTTCAGAATTCCGTCCAGCTCTCGCTGAGATTGGGTTTCACGCTCAGCAGTCTGCTCAGGTTTCTGGTTGGCAAATCGAGGGTCATCATCGAAACTGCTACCGATTTTTCCTCGCAGTCTCGGTGGCACACGACGATTCCCGTCGGTATAGTAGACGTAGTCCAGTGCGTGATACACACTGACGGTCGAGTCTGCGCCGGTCGACGCATTGGTCCCTCTGAGGGTGTCGCTTGTTTTTGGCTGCAAGCGCGCCGGGACGAGTCCGGCCAGCAGGCGTTGGACTGAGTGGCTGTCTGATCACGCACCCCAAGAGGCAATCCAGAATTGTTTGGAAGTGCTCCATCACTTCGTCAGGGGCCAGGTCGAGAGTCGGCAAACTGGCTGACCCTACAAGGAAGCACATTACCGGCTCAACCTCGAGTAAGTCGGAAACTTGGGATGTCAGGCTGTCGTTGCAGGTGCGGATCGTGACCGAGTCGGTTTCGTACGCGGTGACTTGGCCCACTACATACGTGGCGTTACAGACGCCGATTACTGACTTGCGGAGCCACTCCCTGGAGCCCCATTGACATGTTCCAACGGGTCGACCCGACGTGTGCGCGCGAGCGAGGTGCGTACTTCAACAGTCGCATGAGGTGGCGATAGGAGCCCGACGGTCGCAATATTCCCCGACACAGATGTCACGTTTCCATACGTAGGAGCTGTTATCACCTCGGTTCCTGGAACGTCTTCTGGCATGAGGGGAACGTGGAATGATGGCGGAGACATGGTCGGTCGACACGGAGCGGTGGTTGGTAGAGTAGCTTGTTATCGTCGAGGAAAGTTGGACAATGACTAGTTCTAAACGCTAAGCTACTCCTGTTGCGCGGCGGTTGGTCTTGAGCTCTTGTGTTTGTGGGGTTCGGAGTGTAGCACCTCGATCACAATCGGGTGATTGGTCAACATGTTGAAGACCCATTCCTTGAGCTCAGAAAACCTGCTCTTTGGTGGCTATCAATAGAGACTCAGGAAGAGGCCAACGGTGACGATTAAGTGCGATGCGGATATGCTGGAGCGAAGAAAAACGATAGATGGCTGACGAAAAAGGAGGTCGGAGGAGGTGAGGACGACACCTCTGTCATGAAACATCTACGTTACAACCGACCAAAACTCGAGTGGGTTGGCTTATCGGAGCATGACGTGCAAGCTAACAACGAGGTTGCAGCTGGAGAGAGGCCTGTGCATGTGCTGGTGGAGGTGCCAGGACTTGTCTCCAGAGAACGGCGTAAGTCTTTGTTGCTTCTCATTATTTCCGTTTGGCGTTGCTACCGCTAATCTCGTTGCTGTCGAACTAGATCTAGATAATGGATCGGATACATCATTTTGGGGTCGCTTGAAAAATATGTTGGGCGATCCCCAGCGACGAAAAAGGTGGTGTAGTCGAACACGCCAGTTCAAGTTTCGTGTCAGGTGAAACACGCAAACGGGAAATTCGACATAAGAAACTTTTTCCCAACTTTTGTATATGTTGTTTTAACATAAAAATCGCGTAACGTCACACTCGAACTGGTATGGTTCAAAGCCTCAAAATGGTCGGCTTGCCACGGCTATTCTCCGTGACGTTATTATATCAAAAGTTGCAGTTTGCAAGTTTTGCTGTTATTTTTTCGGAACTACCTAAGTTAAAACGATCCAAGAAAACCTTTGGTGGTGTTGAGGGTTTTGCATCGTTTTGTAACCCTACAGATAAAATGGATCTATCTTGAAAAGCGCTGTTTCGAGAAAAAGAGTAATTGAGCATTATCTCATCAACCACATATGTAATACTACTACTAGTATTAATTTCGAGTGGTATGATTTCATATCAATTTTGTTGGCAAGTTGTTTGCCTCGAGCGCAACACGTACCACTCCATTTTCTCTCGTGACCGCCTCCTCTTTTCCTCCTTCGAATTTCCATTACTTCCATAGTACTGGGGTTGTTGAGGTTGAACAACTTTTCTAGCTAATATCCTACATCGCGTCTCTCATGGGGTTCTTGTTGAGCAGCAGAAGAAGAAAAACCAGGCTAAAATGTTCGCCGAGAACGCGTTAGACAGGTACCGTGTGAGATAGACCCGGTATCTGCTTCTTCAAAGTCGTCCTATGTTTTGTGTCGTTGAAACCGAGTTTTCGTGCCTCCTTTCCTGGTATTATCCCTAGTCAAAGTGTGCGATTGTAAAAGGTTCGCCGTTTTCAGCACCCGATATTTGTGTTTAAAAAACGTGACGCCATCTCGAACTGCATAAATTTCAGGTGTGTGTACCGGTATCATTTTTCTTAGTTAAACAAGTTTATTACTACTGTAGTATTAACTTTACATAGGCCGGTTAACATCTCGCGATAGCACTTTAACGAGATACACAATTTCATTCTCAAAATTCTCATACCAGCATCTTCGTCGTCTTCCCCAGACTACTCTAGCCCTCCATATATGGCAGTCATCGACCTCGTCGAGACTGTCTTCCTGTTTCCATTCCTCTCGTCCCTAAAATGATAAATTCCTACCTGGATAATTATTCGGCGTCTGGAGCTTTCGTATCCGGTTGTGAACGTGGAGCTTCGGTCCAAACTTTAAAATATTTGTTGGGTCGCGAATCTTCCGTTGGTTGGGCTCAGGCTGTAAAAAAATGCTGCAATGAATGGGCATTTGGTAATCTTGCAGTGGATGCAGCAGCTTCAGCAAGTTAGTCAAGGACCCTGGAGAGAAGATTGGCAAGGAGCCGCAGTTTATGCCTCGAAAAACGGACATTTGGATGTTGTGAAGTAGTTGCACGAGCAGAATTTGGATCCAAAATATACGGTGCTAGCGATGGATGGAGCAGCTGAAAATGGGTATCTTGAGACCGTGCAATGGTTGCACGAGCACGGAGCAAGTTGCACAACTGAAGCTATGAATTTATCTGCAACTAACGGACATTTTGAGGTGGTGAAGTGGCTACAGAACAATCGAAATGAAGGTTGTACTACCGAAGCGATGGTTGGCGCTGCTGGACACGGACACTTGGAGTTGGTCAAATGGCTATGTGAGTATCAAGGTGAAGTGTGTACGCTGCAGTGTTTGGAAATTTCAGTCAGAAATGGACATTTGACGGTTGTACAGTGGCTATGGGAGCAATTGGAAGAAGACATTCCTGCAGAAATTGTAGTCGTTGCAGCTCAGCGCGGCCACCTGGATGTAGTGAAATGGTTGCTCAAAAGTGGGGTGGAATGTACGAGTGCTGTCATGGATGAAGCTGCGAGTCACGGCCAATTGGATATTGTGAAATGGCTGCATGATAATAGTGGGGCAGGATGCACCAAGAATGCGATGGATGAAGCGGCTGAAGCTGGACATCTCGAAGTTGTGCAATGGTTGCATGAACATAGGCAGGAAGGGTGCACAAAACTCGCTATGGATCTTGCTGCCGAGTATGGCCACTTAGATGTGGTCAAATGGCTACACGAAAAGCGAAATGAGGGATGCACCATCAATGCCATGAATGCTGCAGCCGGAAATGGGCATCTTGACGTGGTCATGTGGCTACACGCAAACCGCCGAGAGGGATGTACCACAACTGCGATGAATTTAGCGTGCTGAAACGGCGATGAGCATGTTGCTCAGTGGCTGCACTGGAATCGGAAAGAGGGATGCGGGCCTGCGGTTGTCGATATGGCAGCTCAAAACGGTCATCCTGGTGTGGTTCGGTGGTTGTGTGAACAAGGGATAAGTGTCCTGCCGGAAAACGTAGTGGGGTTACTTGGTCCGCACCTCGATCTCGATTTTGTGCAGTGGGCTGTCGAATTTGGAACGAACGCAGTTGAATTTATCGAGGCGGCTGTCACCTATGGCAAGTTAAATATTGCTAAGTGGTACACGGAATCGGTTTAGATGTTTGCACTCCTGAAATGACTGAGATCGCAATCACAGCAGGTCATCTCGAGCTGATACAGTGGCTGGTTGAGAATAGAGCACCACCAGATCCTGAAGTTTGCGTCCGTCTACTTCAGCGCGATGAGAGAATGGTGCTGAAGCGCTGGCTTGCAGAAAACATTGAACTCGACCTTAATCTGGCGCGACATTTGGTTTTGGTTTGTGGTCACGTCGAGGTTATGCGGCTCGTGGACGACGAAATTCGTATGCAACTGCATCAGGAGCTTCAAGATCAGGAAAGTGAGTGTGCAAATGACTGATCAATTTCAAAGACCTCCAACGCATACAAAGGCAAGAGTCTAACTGAGGGTAGTACAAACTGTTTAAGTTTAAGTTGGTTGGGAGCATCAGTTTGACTCGTTTCTTGTCTTAACCCCTCCAAACCGGGAGCCACAAGTAAAACTTAAACTGCATATGCAGCTTGATTTGACTTGACGTTTATATATAACGGGATAGGGTAAAACCAAGTGTACGGTTCCAAGATTTGCTCAGTGGTACAGAGCGGTGCTAAAACTGCCTTAACCTGCATGATGAAGACGATTCTCTCAGAAATATACTGCATACTGCAGTATAGGACGGAAAAGGACGAGACAGTCACCAAAGCCCCCGAACAGAAACAGCACCTTAGCTGTTTCTCATTTTCCAATTCGAAATTCAAAACTCCCCATACAAATTCCAAATATCCAAGATGGGGTGTCACCTTTACAGTGTAACACAAGCAGCGTATCCACATTGACAGACTTCTATGTTCTTTACAAAAGTCAAGTAGTGTGTTTACAGCCGGCGGTGTAATCATCTGAAACAGGAAACTGGGGCAGAATCCATGCGCCGATGATGCATTTCAGGATGAGATATGGGTGAAGACAGGCACTGATGCAGAAGTTTAACGTACATTGTACGGTACAACCTGAATCCAGCAGATGACACATTCAAAGAAGCAACAACATAGAATGTATGCAGCTTAAAGACAGGATAATATGCATCTTAGTGACTACGATGTCGTGCGGCGCCTGCGTCGCTGGTGTTCCAGGCGTCGATGAGTACCAGGCACGTCTGCCGCCTTGCGACGCATTCGAATGACCTTTGCATTGTCGACCGGGATCAGCTTTCCATTCATCCATTCCTTGTGCCACACATCCCAGCAGGTCATGGCAACCCCGCGCACTTGGCGACGAGGCCTCATGCAAAGGAAGACAGGCCCCTTTCCGTTGCAGTCGCCACAGAAATAGGTCGTTGTCAAGGCGCGTTGAGTGTCTGTACGAAGCACGGAGCACACCTTGCACGTGCGCTGCCGTCGCTTGGCTGGCGTGCCTTCATTGCGCCATTAATCCACCTGACGAGCGGCGTGGGCGGTTGTCGGACTGAATCCGGTCTGGATAGGCTCGTACGCGGGTGTAACAGAGGGCCGCTGCGTGCCGAATGTGTTGGCCTCATACATGTCCGTCGCCTGCAGCCGACAGAGCTATAAATGTAACTTCTTCATGAACTTCACGTGAGTCAAAGGGCGAGATTCCTTGTTCTTGTGGTATGCCTTGTGAACTATGTATCCATTCACTATCTCCAAGTCAATCAGACCCAGCGCCAGCGACTTGTAGTACTTTTTGAACCTCAGCGCGCGCTGGAGTGAGTATCTCTGGAGCCGCAACTGATCGTGGACGTCCACGCCCCCATGAACGCGTGATAGTCTTTCACGACTCGAGGATATGGGATCTCCGCTTGTGTCGCACCATCTTGTCGTGTCACTCGATCCAAATCCAGGCCACCTCCAGTGCAGAGGAAATTAACAGGGCGCAAATCCCACCAGCTAATAGCCTTCATCCTCGGTACAAGCTTAGATATAGCCATCTTGAATGACTCACGCTCGATTTCAGCGGGACGAGTTTTCTTCTTCTCAATTACGCGTTTGCAATATCCCAACCGGTTCGTCATGATCGTCCTCACACAGTAAAACCCCATGAGCAGTAGTTGGGTAACTAAAGCCACCGATGTGTAGAAGCGATCAATGACGACCAGTCTCATGCCCTCCCTCTTAGCGTCTGGCCCAAAGGCAGCGAGTAGGTTTCGGACAACGGCAGCGGGCCCCAGTTTCATATCAGGGTTATGTGCATCACTGGTGTGTTGCTTCTTGCCACAATATACCTCAAACCTGACGATATACAGCATAAGAAAAACAAAACGTCATCCAAAACTGCATAATGCATTTTAATTCAAAGTCAAGTCCCAAAAAAGCTTACCGGATGCAGTACGCGGTTACTGCACTGCACAACATGAAGAGCTTGGTGCCCCATCTGTGGGGCTTGTCCTTCATGTACACGCGCATTTTGTTGAAGGACGAGCGGCTCGGTAAGACAGCTTCGTCAAAATCCAGGTGTGGTGGTGCAACATATTCACGCGCAAACGTGCGTTGAAGCACCTCTACCAACTCGCGGATCTTCCAGACGCGGTCGGTCCATGCTCTAGGGTCGCTGTTTGGGTTGAAGTGAAGGTTGCGTGATATCTCCATGAATCGATCATGTGCGAGCACTGAGCCAAAGCACCCGCGCGAGATCGCACCCTCGTCAGTAGTCTTCCAGTGATTAGCAAGTTTTTCACGATTGGGGGCGATTGTCCGTGCTATCAGCAACCCAACAAATTGACACAACTCGTGTGGTAGGACCGGTTTCATTCCTTCCATTTCTTGCTGGATGTCGCGCCTCGTCTATCTTGGAAGCTCCGAATTCAATCGCTGCTTTCTTCGATACCGTCGATACGATTCATCAATTCGCAGTGGCAGCATCTCCCGGTGATATTCATTCGAACATGCAGCGATATGCTGCCACAGCGCGACAGGCATAAAGTAGAAACACAGCGCAATCGGCGAGTCTCCTTTTCGCAACACATCAGCGGTAGGTCCCGAGTAGCCTTGGCGAAGCCCTGGATAGCTGGAGGTGTAGTCCACCGGCTCGTATGGGGTCATCATGTAGGCATAAGTATCTGGCTCAATGACGTCTTCCCATCCGGACTCCGACATTTCACGCAAGACCTCGTTCTTGATATTGCCAGCGAGGACTTGATCTTCACCATCAAAGCTACCCAGAAATTTCTCCGCAAAGAGAACTTCTGCTGCGATCTCCTGCTCGGTCTCTTCAGGATCGTCAAAGACATCTTCTGGAACAGAGTAAATCTCGAGGTCCGCGTCCGTGCCGTACTCGCCAGTCTCGATGTCGTCCTTCTCCGCTTCGTCACCCGAATCCATTGCGCCAAATTGAGGCGCGCCATCTCCATCTTCCACGAGATTCAAATCGTCATCGTTGTCGGCTAGCAGCTCGTTGGTAAACGTACTAGCTTCACCGACATCGTCGCCATCATCTACAAACGAACCAGCACGCTAAGTCAGTATTCAGGATAAATACAACATAAGATTCAGTATATGATGCAGCAGTATGCAGCATATTATGCTGAATAATATGCAGCACACCATGCAGCATAATATTCAGTGTAGCATTCAGCTTACCGTTTTCTCGATCACTTAGTGATTCTGCCGAATGTATGGAGCCTTCATCGTTCATCGAGGGAGAATCATGCTCGGAAGAAAGCGGTGTTCCATCTTGAACGTGTGGAGATGTGGGAATCAGGGAAGCGATTGAGCTGATGCGACGAGTACGACGGGGCAGCGAGCTAGCCATCGGACTCGCCGTACTCATCAATGAACGACGAGTCGGTCGTGAAGCGCAAGGTCTTCGTTGTGCAGGCCTTGGAGCGGGTGGTGAGGCTGGAGGTCGTTGTGATGTTGCCACCTTCGTATGCGGGCCACGCGGTGCTGCTTCCACTTGCCCGGGCAGCGGGCGTTCAGGTACGGCAGTAACAACCGGCTGGCGTATCGCGGCAGCTTGAGCTCGAGCTTCAGTAGCATCAATATCTGCAGCGTAGTTTTCGCGAACAATCTGGGCAGCTGCAGCTAACTGTGCATCTCCTGGAGCGCCGATTTGAGCTGGAGCACGACTTCGAAGAACTACATATAGCATACACACAGATGTTAGATAATGATGTACCATGTAAGAATTCAAAACAAACGAACTGTTCGCGTAGTATTCGAGCACGGCTTCCTCGCCACGGAAGTAGTCGACGCCTTCTGCACCCTTTGCATCCCCACCAGACCGGATGTAAAAGTAACGGTCGTCCAAGCTTCGTCATTGCGGTGGTTTGCACGTCCATCCGTCCTGCTTCAGCTCCCTCCAGATGGACTTGAAGGATAAGTCGCGCGACGTAACCTCGCTGTCACGCAACACTTTGCCTTGAGGCTGCATCATCCTTGTCCGCGACTTGTGCTCTGGCGCGCGAAATTCTCGAATGACGAAAGTTTGGAAAAGGCTGTAAAGGTGGTGTGGCTGTGAGCCACCCAATCTGTGACGTCCCCGTTACTTATATAAACTAATGCACAGCCCAAAGATTTCAGAAACCTCCCAAAAGCCATCAGAAGCTTTTAGACAAAATACCTGCCCTATTCTCTTTGGTATCAAAAGTCGCGAACAGAAAAAGTCACTTCGTTATCTTAGTTTGTAAACGCCTCGACGAGGGAAAATACAACCCATACAAACTCCAAGTCTAAATTTGCTTAAACTGCATATATGCAGTTTAAGAAAATTGGATATCCTGCATTATGCAGCACCCGGTTTGGAGGGGTTAAAATGTCATTTTCATAGCAACACCTAAAAGGCGACAAAGTGGCGCTCGTTCTTCATTTTATCTTTTATGGCGTTGCAGTTGTTAACAACAGGACGCAAACTATGAATCCGTGTGGGGTCTATCGTTGTGGTCGTCCTTGAAGATGTTTTTGGATTTCGGAGGTCATACAAAAATTTGTCTGGTAGGGTCGTACAAAACCCATATCGCATTGCGTCACAGTTCTAAAACGAGCAGATCTAGCTGAACGTGCCAGTCTAATGATGTGAGGAACCCGAGCACGTTGAGCCAGTAATAAAGTGAGTTGCGCAACGCGCCTTTTAATTTCCGGGGCGTTTTGGCCGGAGTAGAATTTCGAGCGAGGTAAACAGCTACAGACATGTATGTATCTGCACGACATTTCCTTTCGCGCACGATGAAACAGCGATGGCGTCGTCTGCTAGTGCGCCTTACTATATGTAACGTTAGTCTAACCTTACTCTTTGAGACTGCGTCATGGGCTGCACGCCACGAAGCAAACATAAGCGATCGGTTGGTAGCTATCTAGAACCCTTACTTGTGCAGCTTGGTGGGGGTCGTAATTCTCAAGTATGCACGTGTACAGTTTTCTGTTCTTCTTCTTCGCCCAATCAGGAGCAGGAGATGACGACTTGGTCATTTACTAAATGACATATAGGTCGAGTGCACTCTGTATAAAATCTACTACATGTACATGCATAATACTTCGAAGTAACTGTAAGCGGCCGTTGTTAGGCTGTGATTGTAAGCAAGCACTGGCAACTTTCCAGAGGCACTTCAATTCTTTAAACCCAGAAAAACATAAATTTCTGAGCTTCTTCGTGCGCAGAGCGAATTTGTTCACGAAAATGTTGCATGTTCGCAGGATTGCCGTGATTTACAGTATCGTGAGCCTTTTCGAGCTGTCTGACGAAATGAGGGTCCCAGTGAGAAGTGCGACCCACCGACGAGCATGTAGGTGAATTGTGTGTCGTTTCGGACGAAGGTGGCGAATCCGTCGTAGCGTATGTTGGTTCCGTCGGCCGACGCAATGGGATTCGCGAATACATCGAAGACGGACTGTCCGTGGATGCGCATGTTCTTGACATTAAGCACGATGCGGAGCTTGACAGAGGAGCATCTGCAAGGGTCGTAACGGGGCCTTGTGTTCCCTCGTTGAGAACTGCCGAAGCTCGGATGATAGTAGCGGACACTACGGCGACAAAAAGAGTGAGCCAAGGTGATTACTGCATTCTGCCTTAACTTGTTACGTCGCTGTCACGATTTACCAATACCGGTCAGCAAACAAAGTATATCTCGCACGGGTATGCCTCCTGTGCCTGTAATCATTACCGCACGTGATCATGTTGTTCACACAATACAGCGTTTTCATCGGCTGATATAAGAATAAGTTTCAGTCCTAATTGATTTAAAATGTCTGCACCGATCCTTATTTTCCTATTATAAGGATCGGTGCCTTATATTATAAGGATCGGTGCAGACATTTTTATCAATTAGGACTGAAACTTATTCTAATATCAGCCAATGAAAACGCTGTTTAGAATATTATTCTCTAAAACGGTGGAGTTGACGTTTGGCTGCGACTGTATTCATCTATACAGTTGCCGACATTAGTTAACGTACTCATAAAGACAAAAGTCAAAGCCACAAGTTTAACTGGTCATGTGTGGTATCGGGCTGGAGATTACCTCTCCATCCGCCCCATGCTACTGCAGCGATTCTCGATCTATTTCACAACCCCACCTCAAGCGTCTATTTTCTCTGATGGCAATGAGGATCCACACACAAGCAGCCAATTGTAGCGAAGAAATTCGACCATGAACTGCAGCGGAGACTGTGTCAACGAGGTCCCGACCACTACCAGCGAATAATTCGTCGAATTGCACCAGATTCCAATGGAGGATTGGCTCCAAATGAGTGGGAAATTGCAATGCATAGCGCAGTTTTGCACCTTCGAGGTGATCAACTGGTCCCCCAACCAGTTCAAGATTCAGCCGACAACGTCCTTTGCTGGAACGGAGAAGTGTTCAGACTGAGTGGAGATATTTCAATGGATGAAGAGCATGATGGACACAAGTTGATGAGTGACAGTGATACGATGCTGCTTTCCGAGAAGTTGCAATTGGCAGGAGAAAAGTTGGGAGAAATGACGTTTGAGGAACCTGTGGTGAAAGTGCTTCGTTGTGTCAAAGGCCCGTTTGCGGCGGCGTGGCTGCATGCGAGAACCAAGAGAGTGTACTTTGCGCATGATCGGTTTGGACGCAGAAGTCTGCTGTATAGGAGGTGGGGACATGAGGGTGTGGATATGGTCGCTGGTCTGGCAGAAAAGAGGGTCTGAAGATGAGGTCGGTGACGTTTTCGCAAACGGACTTGATGCGTTTCGTGTTGAGTTCTGTGGCGATTGGGCATGACGAAGACTTATCGTTATATCAAGAGCTGCCTGCGTCAGGTATCTACGTGCTGGATTTGCGAGCACGGCGATCTGCGATTGATGGCGAAGTGCCGTCATACAACATGGAGTTTCACCCGTACGCGCCGATAGTTCCGACCGCATTGTTGTCATTATCAATATTGCCGACGCAAAAGACATTATCGTACGTCTTAGATCGCTTCGGGAGTAAGCTTCCTTGTCCAGTATCGACTATGGAGGCGACTCAGAGTGCCGAGAGTGCTCAGGTGAACGCAGTCATTTTAGAATCCTCTGCGGGTGCGCTGCTAGTCGCTCTCAGCAATGCTGTTGGAGTTCGAGTACGCTCCATTCCACGACGTCCTTCTTCAGATGGCTCTCTCATAACCCGCGTAGCTGTACTTTTCGGGAGGATTGGATTCGGTGGTGATCGCAGCTCTCACATTTTCACGTTCCTGTTGGCGACCCCGTCGATTTGTTAACTGTCTGCTTCGACGAGAACTCAAGCTTCACGTCGCCTGATCGTCGTGCTGCTGAGCTGGCACACACTGAGCTGTGTGAATTATTCCCAGAGCGGCAGTGGAATCTCGTCAAGGTCAATGTGCCAAAACCTGAACTCGCAAGTATACAGCAAGAGGTCCGAACACTTATGGCACCCTGCAATACACACATGGATTTTAATATCGGAGCTGCCTTCTGGTTTCTTTCGCGCGGAAGTGGAAATTTACAGAACTCAGTTCAATTGTCAGAAAATTCGTCGCTGGAGGAATTGAATGCGTTCTTGAAGCCCCAACGAGCCGATCTCCGCATGCTAGAGACGGAAGTTGCCGCACTTGCACTCTTTGATGGCCAGACTGTGAATGGAAACAAAATAGTGTGTCCAGTGCATCGGTGTGGGCGTAAACGGAAGCGGGGCTGTGTGCTGGGGGTCTGCAAAAGCTGTTGCTTCAGAATGCAGCGAGCAGTGAAGAAAATCATTCCTCATGAAAATGGTGATGAAAAGCAGAGCGCTAACTCGCGCGTTGTGCAGGGTTGTAGGACTATGCTGATTTCCATGGGCGTCCAATCCGAAACTCATCTTGATCTCCTCTTGGGGCTCCTCAAGTCAAAACACCAAGAAGAGGACAATGGAGATTCGAAGCCTACGCTTGAACTTTGTTGCCGTGTCCATCGTGTAAAGCAGTCACCGGCAGACACGCCAACAAAACCGACTTCAATTTCGTCGACAAATACAACGGGCGGTAAGCCTTCGACATCGTGCAATTATCAGACTAGTGCACGAGTGGTGCTCGTGGGTATTGGTGCTGACGAGCAGCTTGCGGGTTACGGACGTCACCGCACAGCGCTGATCAATGGAGGAGAAGAGGCGTTGCGAGCTGAGCTACAAGTTGATCTGGGTCGAATCTGGAAGCGAAATCTTGGACGCGATGACCGATGCATTGCTTCACACGGACGAGAAGCTCGCTTCCCGTACCTCGACGAAGAGGTAGTGTCTACTATCGCAACATTTCCAGTCTCTAGTTTGTGTGACGCCGAACTGCCGCGTGGTGTTGGCGATAAGCGAGCGTTGCGAATAGTGGCCAAAACCCTCGGGCTGCGCAGTTGCGCGGGACTCGCCAAGCGGGCAATTCAGTTTGGATCAAGGATTGCGAAGGTCTCTAACACTGGAAGCAACCGCCAAACGCAAGGAATGAACAAGTTTTCCAGTGTCGACTGAGAATGCATTTCAGAGGTAGACGTGTATGCAAGAAATGACTAACCGAAAGCCTAATCTAACCTTCCGAAGGCGTTCCATCCAGGAAATTATACATGTCCGTCATGCTCACAGACATTGATCTGCCGTCCAATCCTCCTTGGGCCTTATGGGAATTCCTGAAATTTGATGAAGCAGCTCCAGCACAAGACTACTCGAGTTGTAGCTCTTCTCGCACAGTCAAACTTACGGAGGAAATTTGGGATCCATGTTCCGATAATACGGTAATAAAGCAGTACCTTTCACGACAGGACCACACACTCTACAGTACTGTATAAACACTCGACAAGCAGCACAGTTTGCAAAAGTCCTCGTCCGATAGTAAAACAACGCGCTCGAGAGAATCCAAAATTCACCCTTGTTCAACCCTCTCGATCACTTATATTAGAGATTTTCCCTCGACTGCTTCCTGTCGAGTTCACTTGTGCTCTGCCATTTGATCTGAAAATGCTGATGCTGAAGCCGATCCAGTAAAAACTAAAAATCTTCTGCCATCACCTACGCCTCAGCCTTGGCTCCATTTCCCGATCCACCTCCCCCAGATCCTGACGCGTCTCCAGCATCCAAAGCCTCCACCTTGGTCACACTCAACTCCTCCCACTGGTCCGAATCTGCAAAAAATCAAATACAAAAATAAAAACTAATACAACTTTACAATAAAACAAATACCCAACGCACTCTCTTTCTTCCAGCACATGTAGACCACCGCGTCGTTCTGCAACTCATGATCAGCCAGTGTGGCTGCGTCCGCAAATTCCTTGTTCTCTTTCTATAACATAACAAAAAAGAATAAAAAAGGTTAGTAAATAATCCAAAATATCTTATCCGGACAGATATTATCCATCTCCCGACCTGGTTAAGCCCCTGCCAGAGCTGAATACTCGTAGGCGGCAGGAGGAACAGCACGCCCAGCTTCTCCTTGACACTCAGGAACGATTCGGCCAGCTGCACGTCCAGGAACACGGTCTGGCTCCTTCGCTTCACGCGGATATACGGGCCCATAGTAAAAACACTCGTCTCCAAAATAATATCCGTCCAGACCTGCGAATTTAACCTTAACCCGCATATCATTAACTGTTAATTAAACAATTAACCAACTAACCTACAAGTAACGTTATCGCGTAGTCAAAACGGTCTTATCGGTTAATTCGCTACCAAAATAGTTTTTCGGTGATGCCCATCAAGCGTCACTTTCTGATGCGCTCGGTACTTCACACGCTGCTGCTCTCTGGTTTCTTGACTTCTCGTGAATGTGATGCGGTGATGTTGGTGTGCAGCTCATGGCGTACAATTGTAGCGGCAATTTTGCACGGTTCGCGCTCTCTGCTGCTCAGTAGCGACGTTTGTCTACTGCACCGTGTTCCCAGAAGACTGGAGCGACCCGAACGTTTGCAGGTTGTGCTCCAACGTCTACGTGACAAGTTCCCCAAGCTGCAAAGGAGTCGAATTTACCACCTGCAACGGACGAGCAATTGCAGCGCGTGCATGGCGACGTGTACGTGCAAATGGTGACGAGCATGAGCAGCAAAGTAGAACGCAGTATGGCGGCGCTGGACGCACTGAGTCGTTGCGAACTGCTAAGTGCAGACGGTGAAGCTTTTGCAGCCTTTGTGGTGACCAGTCCTCGAGCCAAGAAGATCCCTACGATTCAGGGCAAGAAGGAGTACTATCAACAGTTCGAGTTCGTGGACTTGGGCGAGGACATGACGCTCATGCGACGTACGTTGGCGGCGGCGCGAGTTGCAGCGGGGGAGCGTGTCTGGCGGTGGACAGGGTGTTGTCTAATGAGGTTTCCAATGCCTTTTGTGCGGTGCGACCGCCTGGACACCACGCGGAGAGGTGCAAGGCCATGGGTTTTGTGTCTTTAACAACGTGGCGGTGGCGGCGATGCACGCGTTGGAGACGCATGGGTTGACGAGAGTAGCCATTGTGGACGTGGATGTGCACCATGGTAACGGGACGCAGGATGTTGCAGACAGAGACAAGAGACTGCTGTATGTGTCGATGCATCAAGCGGCGCCGTGCTTCCCGAGCTCAGGGTTTGTGTGTGAGAAAGGCAAGCATGGGAATTTACTGAACGTGCCCCTACGCGCAAGATGTACGGCCAAGAAGTACAGGGAAGCGTTTGCCGCGACCGTGATACCCCGTGTACGGGAGTTTTGCCCCCAACTGGTGATCATATCCATGGGCTTTGATGGTTCGTCGCGCGATCCGCTTGGTGATTTTCGACTGGAGGCTGGTGATTTCTACTGGGTTACGAAAGAGTTGTGCAAGCTGGCGTGGGAGTGCTGCGAGGGCAGAGTCGTGTCGGTCATGGAAGGCGGATATCACCTTGGAGCACTCGCGGACGGTGCAGAGCAGCACATGCTAGCGCTGCTCCATGGATCCTGTCGTCCCGATGGCCTCATTCCAATTGAGGTCCCGCTCTCGGGAGGTTGCCAAACTAATTCAAAGCGAAGTTGTTGAACAGCATAGATGCGATACTGATAGAGAAGGTTTTGAAGGAGTGTAGAATCCTTGATGAAATGCATGAATAGACAAAGATAACCCCTACAGCGCAGCTTACTTTGGGGCAGCTAGCATGCTCTCGAGACTGGCCTTGAGTTGATCGTTGTTTTTGCGCAGTAGCTCCACCTCTTCTTGATGTTTCTTTTCATCCTGCGCCTTCTTCTCTTCTTCACGTCGTGCAACAGCTTCACACCGCGTACTCAACTCCTCGATCTGAGACGTCAAATCGCGCAGCTCGCCTTCAACGGTGCGAATCTGCTGCTCCGCCTCCATCTTCTTTTGCTCGGCCATGAGCGCCTTGCGCATCCCGAACGCAATGCTGGACTCGTACAACGTCTGATAAGCTGCAATGGTCATGCGAGCCTCATCACGTACACGAAGCAGCAGAAGTCCTCGCTCCGAGCAGTTGATCGTGATCTGTCGGATCAGTTCATCTAACCAGCCAAAAGTTAGACCACCAAGTACAAATACCCAACACAAACTACAGCTACTCACCAAAGCACTGAGCGTAGAGCTCCTCACGCACAGGACAGATACCGGTCTCTCGAGCTTGTCGTTGCTGGAGTCGCAGATCCAGTAGCTCCTGCAGGTTCACAACATCGAGTCGAGTCGCCGGAGTACTCGACACATACTGCACCCAAAGCTGTCCGTCTTCAGTCCACTCTTTAGGTGGCAGGATAGAGTTCAAGATATCTTCCGTCGGGTTGCCACTTTGCGTGTTGCTGCCCGTGAACACCGTCGGCTTGACACAAGACCCGTTCACCTCATGTGGAACCTGGTTTCCTGCAACTTTGACCTTCTTACCCTTCAACAAGGCCTTATCCTTGCTCGAACTCACAAGAATCGGGTTGTTATACTTAACCAGCGAGCTCTGCGGAGGAATCATCTCAAAATGGTAACTACAACCGACGTCCTTTCACGACATGGCTACACATTTAGTCTCATAGCTACATAATTTAATCACATGGCTACATAATTTAATCGTTTAGTATCATGGCTACATCTTGTAGTCATTGGTCTCAGTTAGCCATAATCAAGTTTTGAACAGCTAACTGTCATGACTCCTGTGCTACGTTCGCAGTCGTTCGCCAACCTGGATGAAGTGCTCTTCCGTCACTTGCACTGGACGTTATCCATTGACTTCGACCGTCAGCAGCTTCGTGGATGGGCGGAGTACACTTTCGCCTACATGGGGACGTCCAAGACGCCTGTCTTAGTGGTTGACACGCACCATTTACTGGTTGAGAGCGTGTCTGTAGACGGTCGTTCCGTGGACTTTTCCCTCTCCAGTCCAGATTCAACCTTCGGTTCTGCTCTAATTGTCCCCATTCTGAGTCTCTCCACCACTGTACGAGTGACGTACACGACGTCAGCAGCTTCCAGTGGTCTACAGTGGCTCTCCCCATTGCTCACAGCTGGAAAGGAGCACCCGTTCCTCTTCACCCAATGCCAAGCTATTCACGCTCGCAGTGTGGTGCCATGTCCCGACTCTCCAGCTGCCAAGTTCACGTACTCGGCCACTGTGACGGTACCTCAATGGTGCACGGTACTCATGAGCGCCATCGCTCATGGCCACGTCAAGAACGACGACCAAGAACGCACCAAAAGTGGAGTTTCCGACAAGATGTGCCTGTGCCGTCTTATTTGCTGGCTATTGCTGCTGGAGAGATGGAGAGTGTCGAGTTGAGTGCTAGGAGCAGAGTGTGGGCCGAGCCCAGAGTTGTGACACGAGCGGCTCATGAGTTCGCTCAGACGGAGGCTTTCTTGAAAGCTGCTGAGGAGATCACTGGACAGGAGTACTTGTGGAAGAGATATGATCTTGTGTGTCTTCCGCCGTCCTTCCCGTATGGGGGTATGGAGAACCCGTGCTTGACGTTCGTGACGCCCACACTGTTGGCTGGAGACCGCTCGCTCGCTGATGTCGTCGCGCACGAGATTGCTCATTCGTGGACGGGCAACTTGGTGACTAATGCTACGTGGAGGGATTTCTGGCTCAATGAAGGCTGGACAGTGTGGCTCGAGCGCAAGATCGTGGCCAAGATCCAGAACGACCCCAAAACGTACGACCTCAAGGCGGCGCTGGGGATGAGGGGCTTGGTAGAAGCGATCGAGGCATTTGGACCTTCGCATCCGTACACGGCGCTGGTGCCGGAATCGGACGACGTCGACCCGGATGATGTTTTCTCGCGAGTGCCGTACGAGAAGGGCTTCAACTTCTTGCACTACCTGTCCACGGTTGTGGGCACGCAGGAGTTTGACCTGTTCGCCCAAGCCTACATCCAGAAGTTCAAGTTCCAGACGGTCACGTCCAACGATTTCCGCACGTTCTTTAAGAAACACTTTGCGGCACAGCCCGAATCGCTGAGCCAGATCGATTGGGATGGCTGGTTCTACTCGACGGGTATGCCTTTGGTCATCAACAAGTTTGACACGACGGTGATCACTCAAGTTCGAACGTTGGGCGAAAAGATGATGACAACTACGAACGTGAAGAAGTGGACGGTGGTTGTGGAGTCACGCCTGTTCCGGAAGTGGCCAGCCCCTCTGTGGATTTTGCTGCTTGACACCCTGCTCCTGATGCAGACTGGCAGTCACGCCCAACTTTCGGTGGGTCATTTGGACGCTATTGACGCATTCGCGCACCACCATCTGAGCACGACACACAATTCGGAACTGCGCTTCCGTTGGTTCACGCTGTCGCTCCGCTCCTGTGATCTGCGCGTGCTCGACCGCACCATCGATTTCCTGAAGGAGCAGGGCCGCATGAAGTTTGTCCGACCCCTTTTCCGCGATTTGTGTGCGGCTTTGGGCGTAGCCAGGGTGCCACGGTTTTCGAGGAATGCAAGTCTCGATATCACCCGATTGCTGCCAAAATGATCCAGCGTGATATTGAGAGCATGCAAGCATCCAAAAAACATGTCAAGCCGATGTACTCAAACGATTTCAATGGCATCTTTGCGCACTGGCTGGGTCTGCCACAAGATTACTCGAGCTACTCACCGTGGGTAGCAGTGCTACTCGGCGGACTCACCGTAGCTACGGCTGTAGCTCTGTCCAAGCGACGCTAAGGAGTCATGAACAGATAGTGTGAAGATGACAACAATTGTCTAGTGATGAGCAATGTCTGTGCCACTAAGGGAGCCTCAACTCAACAAACCGGTATATGTATACACTTTCAGTGACTGAATGGTTTGTTCTCGTTGAACATGCAGTATGAATGGGTGTTGTGTAATTAAGCCTTAAAAACAACGCACAAAACACCGAATATTGTGTCCAGCAAAGGAGGCTTGTCGAGGATGCTTAGAATGACGTAGTTAGCTACACCAATATTCACGAAGTCAACACTCGAATTCAAAAAGTGCGCCAAAATCAAAAACCTGTGAGATATATTACCTTTGCAAATGATACATGTACTAACTCTCTGATTTGACCGGCAACCTCCGACCCGAGCCAAATATCAAAAGTTGTGTGGACAAAGTTGTGTGGACACACCAATATATGACTTTGTAAAAAGTCGTAAAAGGTAATTACGTAATATGGCAGCGCACAACGCGCAAGCGTTCCTGCCAACCAGTGCCAAAGTGACCACTCTCCTGGGCAGGAGGGTGAATTGAGGGAGCCGTTCCGAGCATCGGTGCGGCTTGAGGTGTTGTCGCTTCCACGAAGAACTGTGTGGAGTTAATCCCCCTTTGGCACTCCAATGAGTATACCTGCTATTGAGTTGTGCTAACCCCCACCAAAGTAGCTCAGTAGAAGGTCAGATCAGTATACATTTTCATAGGGTATTGGTTGGTGACAATACACTTCGCGATGGCGAGAAACTTGAGCGGAGCATGCGACCGCGTAAATTGACAGGTTCATTTCCATTCCGGCATCATATCATCTACCAAGTACATGGAGAACCCAATCCAGGTGCGCGGGGTAGTCCAGTGTGTCGAGAAGGAGGCTTGCGCGAATGGGGGACCGTTTGCAGGTATGGATGAATATCATCAATTCTCCGACTATACTGGTGCTGACTATATATAATATTGGCCAATAGGATGGCGATCTGAAGAAGAGTACAAATATCGACCAATTAGAAAACGTAGTTCGTATATTTTGTCCAATCAGAGAGATTTGGCTGAATGAATGTGTCTATCGACAGCTCCGACATATCATGTCGGAGGGAACAGCAAAGTTATTGATATACCCCTACAAATCCCCAGTCATTCGAATATTTCCTGAATATCCCGCAAGCTCCGACATCTCCGACCCCAAGATGAGTCTGAACGACCTAGCACCTGCCAACACGAAGCGAGCTCGCGAAAGCGCATCGCGCTCGTTTCTCAAGTACCTCGGCGAAGAAAACGTTAGCTGGGCGTACCTGGAGTCGTGCATGCTGCGTGAGAGCGCTCCACTCATTCTGGCAGCTGGGGTCGACAAATTCGGCATGCACCTCGCGTTCAAGGAAGGTCGCAAAGGACAGCTTCTTGCTCGGCACTCGGTCATGCAGTACTACCGACAGGCCAAGAACTGGCTGCTGGACCAATTTCCCCAGCATCGAGGGGCGGTTGAAAGGGAGTTGCTGAAGAAAGGACAAGTGCTGGAGCGCTACTGCATGAAGCGCGAGTCTGGAGTGTTTGTTAACAAGGCCCCGCATGTACGAAGAAGGCACTCAAGCAAATGATGTCGCATCTGTATTCGACTGCTGGTACTACTGCCGATTATCTAGACGCAGCACTGGTGTGCTTACTCTGGTTCCTCTTCGGTCGTGCGTCGGACCTCACCATGCTTCAGAAGGCAAACTTGTCCATCGGGTCTGGAAATATTTTCTTCGTGCGTTTTATCCGGATGAAGACTTCTGAAGAGCAAGGCCTATCGCTTTTTCCGGACGAAGATTTCGCCACGTGCCCGCTCCTTGCAATTGCGCTTGCCTTGGCTTCGCAGTCATCACCGACAATGTCGCTGTTGAGCCAGCTACCTGAACAGCAGTCAACTTCTCCGGCCGTCCTGACGCCGACAACTCCGCTCATCGACTTGATTGACCACCCGGATGACATGGCCGCGCTGCAAGGCGGTCGCTCTGACCAAGACAAGATCAACGAGACGGGTCCAGGGATTTTCAGCTACGTCAACCGCGTTCTTGATCGAATCACCAAGCCAGCCGGCGTGTTGGAGCGGTTGACATCTCACTCATTCCGTCGAGGTGGCGCGCAGCACGCCAATGGGGCTGGTATGTGTGTTCAGTGGATCTTCGACCGAGGAGCTTGGAACATGACAGCAACAAACAAGGCGTTTGCCTACGTCTTCAATACGCCATCCGAAGACCACAAGGTAGCCCGTGTTTTGAGTAGTCGCCATCCCGACAAAGAAGTCTTCCTCCAATCCCTGGATAGCTTTGACTCCGACACACAGATGAAGATTCGCACCGTCTCCGCGGCCCTGTTCTCAGCTTCCACCGGTCTAGAAGCTGCACAATTCAACGTCAACGGGCCCGTACTGGACACACTGATGGCATACCTGTTGCGGCACTACCCATGCGTAAAGGGTGTCAATCCAAGCGGCTTGGCAATCCAGCGACTCGAATCTTGCGCCGTTGAAAATGGCTTCACCGCTAACACTTTGCTTGCGCGGTCGTTGCACCTGACATTCGATCGGAAGGCCAGCGACACTGAAGAACCAACAAAATCCCAATCCGCAACAACGGACATCACGAAGCACCCAGTGGTTGTTCATCAAACTGCGTTGATTGAGCAATTAATCCAAGTCAACCAAAAACTTGACGCCCGGATGGCTATAATGGAGGCTAAGGTCTACAACACACCGCAACAAACAACACTAACAAAGGTTAGAAGAGAGATACCAAGCACCAGCGAGCCCCCAGTCAAGAGAAGACGTACCGCTTCAGCGCCAACAAACCTAAGAGACGTCTGGTTCACGTGGTACGTCCAGGTACCACGCATGTGGAGCTCTGTCGACGGTGCTACCAAGCACATGAGGTCCACCGCCAAACTCGTAGTCGCCTTCATTAAGTTGTTTCTTGCGGACGGGTTCCAGCTAGATGAAACGTCTCCACGCTACCGAGACGACGTCCTAGAGGCCGGCACGAAGGCTGAGAACGAGCTTCTTTCCTTTCTTCGGCAGCGCAACATCACAGCCCGCGGAAGTCAGAACGTACTCAAGAAGCTGCGGAAGCTGCACAAGACCGGCCTCATGAACACCCATGTCCGACTCTATCATCAGCTTCAGGCTTGTGGCCGCATCGTCGACCCTGCACCTCGACACACAACCGACATCATCACTTTAGAAACTGTCACTTAACATTAATGCATATTACCTTCCATTGAGAACCAGTCATTGATTCACAAGATCATTGACAGATTTCTGTTCGCTCATTCTGACATTCACACCCGGGAGCAACAGCCACAACACCATGGCAGCACCCAAGCCGACGAAGAACCCTGTCAGTTCCGCGAAAGAGTTTCGGCTGCTCTGTGTTGCTGCGCTCAAGACGTACAAGTTCCGCGTTAGTGACAAGGCCATCCGACACCTGCGACTTACCATGAACACGACCGTCGCTACTTCAAGTCATCTGCCAGAAGCCATCCATGTAATACTTGCGTCCCTCGCAGAGAGAAGCAAGCGCCGCATCGACCTTGAGGACATCTGCGAGTGGATCGCCGCTCCGATCCCTGCTGCTGAAACCGACTCTGCTTCTGACGTCGAAGCCGAGTGGAGCGCTGACGCAGATCAAGCGGCTGAGGTGCTGCACTCCGTCCGCAAGGTTCTTGACCGCAAGCGCATAGACCGCATGACGTATTACCTTGTGGACTGGGAGCCGACGTGGGAACCGCGCAAGCACGTGGGTCAGACGATCATCGCCAAATTCGAGAGGGAGCGTCGGGCGCTCGTGCGCAAGACCTACATCGAGTACGAGGCTGTGGAAGACAACTCGCTCAACAAAACCGAACGCTAAAGCAATAAGAGCTAATACAGGGTGTATTACAGGCTTAGATAATAACATGTTGCAAGCTATGAATTGGTAGCACCGTTCAGAACACCAAGCTTAGCCTCCTTTCGGAACAGCAAGGTTAACCTCGTTACAGAGTACGCTTTTAAGCAGACACAGAGCAAGCACGCCTTGCACAGATAGCAAAGGCTGCAGCCGATAAGCATACACACAAACATGAACACTAGGCCTGGCAAGAGCCGCTGGCACTCGGTCAGCAAGAAAGGGAGCGAGGACTTGTTCGGGAGAAGAAGAAAAAGAGAGACTGGCGTGGAATATAAAGCAGCGGGGCTGAGAGCCACTAGTTCACAATTAACCTCGTTTTTGAGGTTGTATCCACTTCCGTCTCGCTAACCAACCGCTCCTTAAGGTAATTACGCGTAAAAGTCTGTAAAAAGCCGATTTTGGGTCAGTGGTCTCACTTGCCAATCTGCTACGGCAAGTGAGCATGTCTCCGTAGCGTTTTTATGTAGAAAAACATGCATTTTAGTAAAACGCCATTTTCTCGGTCCACAGGCCGTTTCAGGCCCTCATACTCCGCCTACAAATTGTAGTATAAACGGCCCTCTGGCAGACAAACACATCTTACTTTAGATCCTTCGCATGTTTTTACATATCTGTGTGTCGAACACAAATTTCTGTACAATCTATGTCAGCGTCGGAGCGAGTAGGCGGTCGGAGGTTTTACGATATGGATGAATATGATCACTTATCCGACCTAACTTAGATTTTGTATTGTGTATGGTGGCACTTTAATGGCCAATCACTGAGTCTAAAATTTAAATAGCCAATCAGAAACACACTATCATGTAATATCGACCAATGGTTGCGCATAGGATTAGGTAGGTCCTCTATACCAGCCATTCCAACGTATCGGGTCGGAGGGAGCCAAAAATATGTGTATCTCAATACAAATTCATAGTGTTGAGCGAAACACATGCATATTTTCAACATATCCGACCAATCCGACCAGCATTCAGGTAGATGCAGAAGTGTGTAGATACTAAAGTGTGTAGGTGCAGAAGTGTGACACTTCTGGAGTTTGTTTGGGACATTAAAATTTACCTACTAGTACATATAAACACTTACAGATTAGATCACTTCAGCAGCATGCGGTACCACCGTGGATTCTGGGCTTTCGCAGCCGACAAAGGTCAAGCGATCGTGTCAACAACCGCTGCCAACTTCGCCCGTGTGCGTGTAGACCAAGATAATCCCGGCACGGACCGCGCAAGCATCAAGTGGCTCCGGGACCGAGCGGGTAAGAAGGTCCGCTGTCATTGGGCTGCTCTGAACGCAGCGACCCGCGCCAGCTACATCCAGCGCAACGTGGACATCACATTCCCGCTCGACGATGCTCCTGGTGGCATCCAGGACGGTAGGGTCGACCCTCGCAACTATCAAAACCGCAGGGTCGTGCAGGTGGAGACACCTGAGGTGATCCAAGACGCAGTCACGGTACCCCGGACCACCTCAGCTCCTACCCGACCAGCGTCAGCTTTGATGTGGGACGCCCGGACGACGGCTGCGGTGAACGAGGCTGAGTTAAACCGCGGCATACTGGTTCAAATGGCCCTCACAGCCGAATTGACCGCGGTCGGATGGGCGGTGAAGGAGAACAATGCAGCGGCGGCGTGGAACACCGCCGCCGGCGCTGTCGCCGAGTGCATGGGCTGCGCAGCGGCTACGGTGGTTTCTCCGCACTCTCGCGACGCCATCGTTAATCTGACCGTCGAGGTAGTGCGGCAACTCAAGGCCGCCACCACGATGATGCTCATGTACGACGCACAGGAGAGTGACGACGCCGCCCAGCAGATGGAGTCGAGGGTGAAAGCTGCGGATGACAAGGTTTGTACAAACATGGTGAAAGTATGTCGAGATAACCCCGTCATGAAGGAGATGTACGACCGCAGGACAATCCCCCCGCACACTGCGTGCAAATACTTGCGGCACGTCGTTTGGCTGGATGAAGCTGTTGACCGCGGTGGTCGCAACAGCGCACCGAGTTCTCCGAGTCCTCAGTGTCACATCAATTCTTCGAGTGGACTGACCGCGGCAAGCGTACCGGATGTAGCGACCACGAATGCGCTCAGTCTTGCAAATTGAAGCGTAAATCCCAAGAAACGTATGCGTTGACGCCCGCGCAGGCGCTGAAGAAGCGTCGCCGCCCTGCGGCGGTGCAGTGTGTGAACGATATGCAAAACATCGAGTAGCATGTTGGCACAGCTGAGTACTTGGTTGGTGTCCAACGAAATGTTGATTTACGCGTGCATGACGTTGAAGATTCACCGAAGCGTAGCACTTCCGCATTTGCAGAAGTGTATGTCACAGTTTCAGAACAGATTCCCGCTCAGTGTCAGTATACACGAAAACACTTGTCGAGAATAGCCGAAACCCCCTTTTGACGAGTTTGTCCAAAAACAATTGTCGAGAATAGCCGAAAAATAACCTTATTGTCGAGTTTACCGGAAAACATTTGTCGTGAATAGCCGAAAAACAATCTTATTGTCGTGTTTACCCGAAAACACTTGTCGAGAATAGCCGAAAAATCGTCTTAGTGACGAGTTTACCCGAAAAATATGTCAAGAATAGCCGAAAGATCACCTTCGTGTCGTGGTTACACGAACACATTTGTGTGTATAGCCGAAAAATCACGCTCAGTGTCGAAAAGCTAGCCTAGACTGCTTGAACATTTTGGCAGTGTCTAGAACTAATACAACGATGCATATAATACCAAAATACATTCACTAGCCCACGTATCCACTACTCTCTCTGTACGTTACCCCGATTTCAGCCTGCTCCCAAAACCAGCAGATCACGACAACGATCAAACTTTGTTTTGCGGACTCGTTAATGCGCAAAACCTAGTGGATACCAAAGGTGGAAATCGAACCCACACCCACCCCTTTCTGGAGCTCTATAAATTTATACATTGCATTTTGATTTTGAGTGCGCACTTTTTGAATTCGAGTGTTGACTTTGTGAATAACGCCGTGCATTTGGTGTAGAAACTCGCTCCTTAATTACCAGTGGTTTATGGGCTGGGTGCAACATACTAGTTACCTGTTTGAAGACGTCAGGAGCAAGCACTACTGTAAAAATTTAGAAACGAAATGAGTTTTGTTGGTGATTTTACGTATTTTATGGCGCTGCGAACTCATAGAAGCTTTCATTAGATTGTTTCTGTGGCTGCTTCGCGTGCTGTTTCCGCATGCAAACTTCTCTACATATATCATTCGTACATGTAAAGCCGAAGCTACACAACTGGATGACTGTGGGTTGACAAGTTGATGTAATAAACTGGTACTACATGTACCGACCGATGCCCACCAGCTCCACAGTGGCCTCGGCAATTCTGGGGTGAAATCAGCTATGATGAAGTTAGCTGTGAGGAGTGAGGAGTGAGGAGAGATCGACACGAGACATCACGATAGAACGCGATTGACAGTGAATCCTAGCTAGGGGCGCCTTTGTTGCCTTGGTTCCTTGGGCCCTTTTGAGAATAAGACAAATCTTCTTTTTCTTCTTAAAGCCTTGAAAGATTTTGATATGGGTCATACCCTTCTTGTATTCATCCCTGACTACGAAGTACATGTGACTGATCTTCAACGATCCTCTCGTCGCTCGATCAATTCAATCACGCCGTTAAAGTGCGATTTCAACTATACTTGAAAATTGAGAACTACGACCTCCCCCAAGCTGCACAAGTAAGCATGAGCACAACAGCTAAATAGCTACAGATATTTCCCACCGATCGCTTATGTTTGCTTCCTGGCGTGCAGCTCATGGCGGCGTCTCAAAGAGTAAGGTTAGACTAACGTTACATGTAGTAAGGCGCACTAGCAGACGACGCCATCGCTGCTTCATCGTGCGCGAAAGGTCTGTAGCTGTCGAAATTGTACTCCGGCCAAAACGCGCGTTGCGCAACTCACTTTATTACTAGGTCAACGTTGATTTGCTTGGGTTCCTCACATCATTAGACTGGCACGTTCAGCTAGATCTGCTCGTTTTTAGGACTGTGACGCAACTTGCGATATGGGTTTTGTACGACTGAGACTAGCCCTACCAGACAAAAATGTTGTAATGACCTCCGAAATGCAAAAACATCTTCAAGGACGACCACAACGATAGACACCACACGGATTCATAGTTTGCGTCCTGTTGTTAGCAACTGCAACGCCATAAAAGATAAAACGAAGAACAAGCGCCACTTTGATGCCTTTTTAGGTGTTGCAATGAAAATGACATTTTAAGACAAGAAACGAGTCAAACTGATGCTCCCAACCAACTGATACAGTTTGTACTGCCCTCAATTAGAATCTTGCCTTTGTATGAGTTGGAGGTCTTTGAAATTGATCAGTCATGTGCCGTCCGCCGCACACTCACTTTCCTGATCTTGAAGCTCCTGATGCAGTTGCATACGAATTTCGTCGTCCACGAGCCGCATAACGTCGACGTGACCACAAACCAAAACCAAATGTCGCGCCAGATTAAGGTCGAGTTCAATGTTTTCTGCAAGCCAGCGCTTCAGCACCATTCTCTCATCGCGCTGAAGAAGACGGACGCAAATTTCAGGATCTGGTGGTGCTCCGTTCTCAACCAACCACTGTATCAGCTCGTATGCGCACCCCAATCAAAGTTTCCCGTCACATCTTCCGGAATTGTTCCGCCACTCAGGTGTAGGCGATACGCGTTTTCAATCTCCATGTAGAATGAGGTGTTCAGAAGGTAAACTATCGTGTCAGCTCTCACCATGTGTGTGTAGATAAGACTATCGATAACGCGAGTCGTGATCCACTGAAGTGGCAAAAGACTGTCGAAATCCTCTTGGTAGAGAGGGATCCTTAAAATTTTGCCGCCGAGCTGGAGAACCACTGTCAGGAGTGGCTAATCACGGGTCTTTCTCTTGCGAAGTCTTGACCCCACACCATCAGATGGTTCCGCAGTGATTTTGTTTTGCGATTTCCTTTAGCTTTTGGCACTTTTTATCCACACGATTGGTGATTTCTCCATCGGCTTCTTGGACATTATTGGAAGTTATCGCTTCCGACCGATGGGGACTTGCTGTTGGTTTGGCTTGGTCTTGTGATGAAATGTCGGTGACATGGTCCGTGTTAGAATCACCGCTACTACTTGCCGTATGTGTTGTGTCGCAATCTTGTTCTCTTGGAGCCCTTTCATAACGGTTTGTGCTCCCGACTGGAGAATCTTGATACCGCTGGATAAATCGCGTAATCCATGATTCTCGACTGCCATATTTTATAAGCGCAAAATCTGGAATATTATTGCTGGCATATTGTAGCCGTTCCGAGCGCGTGCATGATCCATCATCGGCATGACAGGAATCGTAAAACTCAAGAACCCTAAGCTCAAACGGTTTGAACTTCTTCTTCCGCCTGGCTCCTTTAGCACGGTAACGGTTGCCGAAGGTCTCCAATGCAGCAGGGTCATCACGTAAGATCCATAGTGCTTTCTTCCAACCAAGTAGAGTTCCCTTGACCACCTCCAACTTGTTAGCAGCCACTCGCACACTCCACTCCGGGTGTTCCCTCCAGATCTTCAGCTTGGAGACCTTCGTGGCCATCGAGACCTGCGCTAGCTGCCGCTTGGATTCGGTCATTCAACGCGAACTGGGGTGTGTACTGCTGAGGGGGAGGAAACGATAATGAGAGGAGTTGAACGCACTGCTCTTTATGGGGTCAAGTAAAAACGACAGGCGTAATTACGCACGGAAGTCGAGTAATTACGAAAGCGTAATTACGCATAAAGATAGAATATTTACGAGGTCGTAATTACGCACGGCGTCCGATTTATTACGCCAGGCGGACGAGATAATATGCAAGACGGTCGAGTTATTAGGAAGGTGGTCGAGTAATTGGGGAAAGTAGTCGAGATAATATGCAAGACGGTCGAGTTATAATTCGGCGGCCAAGTAACTTAGGTTAGAGAATGCTATTGGCCGGCTTATAATTTTGGACAATACTACGTACGTGTTTTCCAAACGTGTTGAGCGATTGTCCAACCGCTGTACGTTGTTTCTCTAATTTTTCGGCGGCCGCAGCTTCGGATATCTCACATTTCGCAGCGAATGTCTTAATAGCATCATAAAACACCTTGTGTCGAGAGAAGAATCGATTTTCTGTAGGATCTTTTCGCCACTTGCTGCCAACTCGCTTTTCGGCTTCTTGGACAGACATCTTCCCCGATATCCCGCGAGTATACTCCAACCAGAGCTCATCCACGATCTGCAGCGAGCGGCTCAAACGTAGCTCTTGGTTGAAAGTCCAGGTGGTTGTGATGCCACTAATCCACGAGGTCTGGCAACACTACTGTGTTGCTGATCTTCTTCATCATTCTCAAGAAAAATCACTAGCCTCTTGCCCACATTAAGCAAGCTGTGCTCTTTGATCTGATGAACCTCACTTGCAAGACTATCAATTTTTCCGTGAAAGGCCTCAAAACCGGCTTTCAGTGATGATGCGACTAAAGGTATCGCAGATTCAAGACGCGTATCCTGAGGTTGATTTGCTGAGTGCAATGATGCCATCAACTCAGCATTAAACGTTGTGTACTGCTCCGAACTGAATATTGATCTTTCCAAAGGCGGTGATCCGGGAACTTCCGGCGTAGCAGTACCGAGTCCTGCAAAAACACCGTTCGCAACACGTAATAAATCCACCTGCCGCTATCTCTCGATTTCCAGAATTGCGGAGCTCACCCTCCACGTCATCTAATGAAGGGAAAATCATTTTCTGAAGATCAGAAGAAGGTGTTATGAAGGCTCGATTTATCCAATAATCACCACCTTTCGTTGAGAAACCGGCTAAAGCACGCATCGCTTTACGAGGAAGTGTAGTCAAGTAGCACGCTTCCATCCGCGCACCATTCCACCTACCAGCTCGCCTAATCTGGTTTTCATCGGCAACCTTGTAATTCTGCCAACTTAGCTCCAGAACCGCGATTGGCGTGAGTCCAAACAGATGAATCAATACTGCAAGCCGCAAAAGCTGATTTCACACATTCCAGTTGTGTGTTGTAAGCTATATCGCGTGTAGCAGTTTTACCTTTCAGCAAACGAATATCATACCACTTTTTCGGTCCGTGAAATTGGGAAAAGGCTCCAAATACACATGCCATCGCCAAAACGAATACATAGCCACAGCGTTCCGTGGACACAACAGGACCTCTTTGCACCGCATTGCCGCTCCGTATTCTACCCGACCAACTTGGTTAGATTTCCTTTTCTCATAATAACAACGAGAGGGCTGCATAACTGGGGACCCTCATCGGTTAATGATAGTGACAGCATATCTGGGAGCTGGATGAACCTCCTGGACTCTCCACGGGCTAGAAGAGCATGACCGACTAAAAGTCCACTCGACTCCGTAATGCGACCCCAGTAGACAGTTTCAACCAGAATTTACTTAGAGCTTCATGTCATCCAAGTTATAACCATCAAGCACCGTTCCCAATCCTCGATCCGCGTACGTTTCCACCTTGCGCTTGTTCTCGCCTCGCTCAGCACGTCCATCAACCCTTTTAGGGCCTTGCCGCGTGGATGGGAGTGTTGGTTCATCTTTATAGACTTCTGAAACTGGTACAGATCGATGATAGCCTTTACGTACGCATCGACTGCTTCATATCCCAGCTCCACCGCACTTCCGTCTGCATTCTTCTTACGTTTGTTTCCACGAGGAATGACAAAATTATCGAGATAATCCACAAGCTTGGATTCATACACAAGGGACCCATAAAAAACGTTTTACCGGCACACCAATCGCTAAAATCATCCTGTTTCCTCTTGTATTGCTTGATCGTGTTTTCTGGTCGTGTGGCAGCGTGACGTGTCATCACATTACCACAGCCTGCTGAAGCTCGTTAGCATTTGACGCATCTATTGAGAGATCCTCCGCCATAGTACATGAAGCACTGTAAGGTGTGGAGCTGGTTGGAGGAAAATGGCGTTGTGGCAAAACGAGGGGGCGCCTTTTGCCAGACGATTTCAACAACTGGCTCTCCCTCTGCAATGTATTTCAAAAGAACATGGCTTATTGCAGGAACGACGCGGCTGGAGATACTTTTGAGATACCTTGAAATACGTGCGCGTTTTTGCACTAGCGTCATCGGACGCGGTCCAGATCTGGTAGTAGATACTGCAGTATCTACTACAGATTCCGCTGAGAAACTGAAAATTGCCTTCAGCTAATACCTCTGCGATGCCGATAGGATCTGTTGAAACATTTTCAAGAGGGAAGTGCCCATCATCGATAGATACCACCCTTTGTGGTCCACGTTGGAGGTCAAGATTTGAATTCGAATCGTCCCGCCAAAAGCATGCCGACTTCAATTATCAATCCCGATATTTTCCTGTAGTGCACCGGGGGCACCATGATATGTACTACCAAGCGAGCTGACAAGCGAACGAAGGGTCTATGGATCACTTTCAATCAGAAGTGCGACATAACTGACCAGCATGAACGCTGACAGGCCCTAACGGTATCTCATCTCCTATGACAACATTCAAGCTGTCGGACCTCCTGCGGATGCTACCATTTTCCGCATTCTGCGAGACGCAGCCTCCATCAAGGACAAGCGCCGCTCGTCCGTCACTTCCAAAGGCCGCCCCTACGTGTACGATTGGGAGACATCTTGAATTGAAGTGAGTGGGACCTACTTACTGTAATAAACAATACCTGTAAGCATATTATAACCTTTGAGAGGTTGGAAGGTCCACCCTTTTCAGTTTCTCAGCGGAATCTGTAGTAGATACTGTACAGTATCTACTACCAGATCTGGACCGCGTCCGATGACGCTAGTGCAAAAACGCGCACGTATTTCAAGGTATCTCAAAAGTATCTCCAGCCGCGTCGTTCCTGCAATAAGCCATGTTCTTTTGAAATACATTGCAGAGGGAGAGCCAGTTGTTGAAATCGTCTGGCAAAAGGCGCCCCTCGTTTTGCCACAACGCCATTTTCCTCCAACCAGCTCCACACCTTACAGTGCTTCATGTACTATGGCGGAGGATCTCTCAATAGATGCGTCAAATGCTAACGAGCTTCAGCAGGCTGTGGTAATGTGATGACACGTCACGCTGCCACACGACCAGAAAACACGATCAAGCAATACAAGAGGAAACAGGATGATTTTAGCGATTGGTGTGCCGGTAAAACGTTTTTATGGGTCCCTTGTGTATGAATCCAAGCTTGTGGATTATCTCGATAATTTTGTCATTCCTCGTGGAAACAAACGTAAGAAGAATGCAGACGGAAGTGCGGTGGAGCTGGGATATGAAGCAGTCGATGCGTACGTAAAGGCTATCATCGATCTGTACCAGTTTCAGAAGTCTATAAAGATGAACCAACACTCCCATCCACGCGGCAAGGCCCTAAAAGGGTTGATGGACGTGCTGAGGCGAGGCGAGAACAAGCGCAAGGTGGAAACGTACGCGGATCGAGGATTGGGAACGGTGCTTGATGGTTATAACTTGGATGACATGAAGCTCTAAGTAAATTCTGGTTGAAACTGTCTACTGGGGTCGCATTACGGAGTCGAGTGGACTTTTTAGTCGGTCATGCTCTTCTAGCCCGTGGAGAGTCCAGGAGGTTCATCCAGCTCCCAGATATGCTGTCACTATCATTAACCGATGAGGGTCCCCAGTTATGCAGCCCTCTCGTTGTTATTATGAGAAAAGGGAAATCTAACCAAGTTGGTCGGGTAGAATACGGAGCGGCAATGCGGTGCAAAGAGGTCCTGTTGTGTCCACGGAACGCTGTGGCTATGTATTCGTTTTGGCGATGGCATGTGTATTTGGAGCCTTTTCCCAATTTCACGGACCGAAAAAGTGGTATGATATTCGTTTGCTGAAAGGTAAAACTGCTACACGCGATATAGCTTACAACACACAACTGGAATGTGTGAAATCAGCTTTTGCGGCTTGCAGTATTGATTCATCTGTTTGGACTCACGCCAATCGCGGTTCTGGAGCTAAGTTGGCAGAATTACAAGGTTGCCGATGAAAACCAGATTAGGCGAGCTGGTAGGTGGAATGGTGCGCGGATGGAAGCGTGCTACTTGACTACACTTCCTCGTAAAGCGATGCGTGCTTTAGCCGGTTTCTCAACGAAAGGTGGTGATTATTGGATAAATCGAGCCTTCATAACACCTTCTTCTGATCTTCAGAAAATGATTTTCCCTTCATTAGATGACGTGGAGGGTGAGCTCCGCAATTCTGGAAATCGAGAGATAGCGGCAGGTGGATTTATTACGTGTTGCGAACGGTGTTTTTGCAGGACTCGGTACTGCTACGCCGGAAGTTCCCGGATCACCGCCTTTGGAAAGATCCAATATTCAGTTCGGAGCAGTACACAACGTTTAATGCTGAGTTGATGGCATCATTGCACTCAGCAAATCAACCTCAGGATACGCGTCTTGAATCTGCGATACCTTTAGTCGCATCATCACTGAAAGCCGGTTTTGAGGCCTTTCACGGAAAAATTGATAGTCTTGCAAGTGAGGTTCATCAGATCAAAGAGCACAGCTTGCTTAATGTGGGCAAGAGGCTAGTGATTTTTCTTGAGAATGATGAAGAAGATCAGCAACACAGTAGTGTTGCCAGACCTCGTGGATTAGTGGCATCACAACCACCTGGACTTTCAACCAAGAGCTACGTTTGAGCCGCTCGCTGCAGATCGTGGATGAGCTCTGGTTGGAGTATACTCGCGGGATATCGGGGAAGATGTCTGTCCAAGAAGCCGAAAAGCGAGTTGGCAGCAAGTGGCGAAAAGATCCTACAGAAAATCGATTCTTCTCTCGACACAAGGTGTTTTATGATGCTATTAAGACATTCGCTGCGAAATGTGAGATATCCGAAGCTGCGGCCGCCGAAAAATTAGAGAAACAACGTACAGCGGTTGGACAATCGCTCAACACGTTTGGAAAACACGTACGTAGTATTGTCCAAAATTATAAGCCGGCCAATAGCATTCTCTAACCTAAGTTACTTGGCCGCCGAATTATAACTCGACCGTCTTGCATATTATCTCGACTACTTTCCCCAATTACTCGACCATCTTCCTAATAACTCGACCGTCTTGCATATTATCTCGTCCGCCTGGCGTAATAAATCGGACGCCGTGCGTAATTACGACCTCGTAAATATTCTATCTTTATGCGTAATTACGCTTTCGTAATTACTCGACTTCCGTGCGTAATTACGCCTGTCGTTTTTACTTGACCCCATAAAGAGCAGTGCGTTCAACTCCTCTCATTATCGTTTCCTCCCTCAGCAGTACACACCCCAGTTCGCGTTGAATGACCGAATCCAAGCGGCAGCTAGCGCAGGTCTCGATGCCACGAAGGTCTCCAAGCTGAAGATCTGGAGGGAACACCCGGAGTGGAGTGTGCGAGTGGCTGCTAACAAGTTGGAGGTGGTCAAGGGAACTCTACTTGGTTGGAAGAAAGCACTATGGATCTTACTTGATGACCCTGCTGCATTGGAGACCTTCGGCAACCGTTACCGTGCTAAAGGAGCCGGGCGGAAGAAGAAGTTCAAACCGTTTGAGCTTAGGGTTCTTGAGTTTTACGATTCCTGTCATGCCGATGATGGATCATGCACGCGCTCGGAACGGCTACAATATGCCAGCAATAATATTCCAGATTTTGCGCTTATAAAATATGGCAGTCGAGAATCATGGATTACGCGATTTATCCAGCGGTATCAAGATTCTCCAGTCGGGAGCACAAACCGTTATGAAAGGGCTCCAAGAGAACAAGATTGCGACACAACACATACGGCAAGTAGTAGCGGTGATTCTAACACGGACCATGTCACCGACATTTCATCACAAGACCAAGCCAAACCAACAGCAAGTCCCCATCGGTCGGAAGCGATAACTTCCAATAATGTCCAAGAAGCCGATGGAGAAATCACCAATCGTGTGGATAAAAAGTGCCAAAAGCTAAAGGAAATCGCAAAACAAAATCACTGCGGAACCATCTGATGGTGTGGGGTCAAGACTTCGCAAGAGAAAGACCCGTGATTAGCCACTCCTGACAGTGGTTCTCCAGCTCGGCGGCAAAATTTTAAGGATCCCTCTCTACCAAGAGGATTTCGACAGTCTTTTGCCACTTCAGTGGATCACGACTCGCGTTATCGATAGTCTTATCTACACACACATGGTGAGAGCTGACACGATAGTTTACCTTCTGAACACCTCATTCTACATGGAGATTGAAAACGCGTATCGCCTACACCTGAGTGGCGGAACAATTCCGGAAGATGTGACGGGAAACTTTGATTGGGGTGCGCATAGATTTGTACTGCTTCCTATCATCGGCGCTGACCACTACAGCTTCACTGTGATCGAGAAACCGTTGCAGCCGACGCAAACAATTTGCTACCACATCAATTCTCTGCGCGGTTTGCATGATTCCGCATTTATTTTTTCTACTTTGAAGGGGTTTTTAGCTCGCGAGTGGAAAAACAAGGAAGAAAATCACTGTACGGAGCCGAAGTCATTTGCGTTTGGAACGAGGCCTCAACAACAAACTTCGGCGGACTGCGGAGTCTACATGCTCCACTTTATGCACAAGGTAGCCCGCTACATCTCGGAGAAAAGGCCTACTTCAATAGCGGAGAATATGGACGAGCTCACAAGCGGTAGTTTTACTGCGACCAAGGCAGCGCGATCGCGTACAGCGCTACTAGAAGGACTCGAAAAGATATACAGAAGGTGCACTCTGTTGAATAACATTAATGACGCTCCCTTAGCATCCTTAACATTGAAGTAGTTGTGGTCGAGTTGATCCGAAAGGTGGTGGTTGAGTTAGTCCGGTAGGATGTGGTCGAGTTCATTTACAAGGAGTTGGTCGAGTTAATCCGTAAGGAGGAGGTCGAGTTAATTTGCAAGAAGGAGGTCTAGTTAATTTGCAAGAAGGTGGTCTAGTTAATTTGCAAGGAGGTGGTCTAGTTAATT
This sequence comes from Phytophthora hibernalis, assembly GCA_012656075.1. NCBI lineage: Eukaryota > Oomycota > Peronosporomycetes > Peronosporales > Peronosporaceae > Phytophthora > Phytophthora hibernalis. Next base: position 619,372 of record JAAKBF010000247.1, read on the forward strand.
TGCAAGTGGTGGTCGAGTTAATCAGATTGACGGCGATCGAGTCACCTGGCAAGCCGTCGCTCCCTCGTATTTCAAATGTGCCCTAGAGTCCGAGCCTTTACAAAGGTTAGTATTAGACCGGGTCCGGATCCGGATCCCCACCCAGATACGGCACAGTACCTGTGTATGTTACGCTAAGTGCGACATTTTTCTCGCGTTCGCGCTTAAACAAGAAGCACAGCCCCACTCGAAAATTTCTGTTGGGAGCATTTTCGTCGTCTTCCCCAGACTTCTCTAGCCCTCCATGCATGGCAGTCATCGACCTCGTCGAGACTGTCTTCCTGTTTCCATTCCTCTCGTCCCTAAAATGATAAATTCCTACCAGGATAATTATTCGGCGTCTGGAGCTTTCGTATCCGGTTGTGAACGTGGAGCTTCGGTCCAAACTTTAAAATATTTGTTGGGTCGCGAATCTTCCGTTGGTTGGGCTCAGGCTGTAAAAAATGCTGCAATGAATGGGCATTTGGTAATCTTGCAGTGGATGCAGCAGCTTCAGCAAGTTAGTCAAGGACCCTGGAGAGAAGATTGGCAAGGAGCCGCAGTTTATGCCTCGAAAAACGGACATTTGGATGTTGTGAAGTAGTTGCACGAGCAGAATTTGGATCCAAAATATACGGTGCTAGCGATGGATGGAGCAGCTGAAAATGGGTATCTTGAGACCGTGCAATGGTTGCACGAGCACGGAGCAAGTTGCACAACTGAAGCTATGAATTTATCTGCAACTAACGGACATTTTGAGGTGGTGAAGTGGCTACAGAACAATCGAAATGAAGGTTGTACTACCGAAGCGATGGTTGGCGCTGCTGGACACGGACACTTGGAGTTGGTCAAATGGCTATGTGAGTATCAAGGTGAAGTGTGTACGCTGCAGTGTTTGGAAATTTCAGTCAGAAATGGACATTTGACGGTTGTACAGTGGCTATGGGAGCAATTGGAAGAAGACATTCCTGCAGAAATTGTAGTCGTTGCAGCTCAGCGCGGCCACCTGGATGTAGTGAAATGGTTGCTCAAAAGTGGGGTGGAATGTACGAGTGCTGTCATGGATGAAGCTGCGAGTCACGGCCAATTGGATATTGTGAAATGGCTGCATGATAATAGTGGGGCAGGATGCACCAAGAATGCGATGGATGAAGCGGCTGAAGCTGGACATTTCGAAGTTGTGCAATGGTTGCATGAACATAGGCAGGAAGGGTGCACAAAACTCGCTATGGATCTTGCTGCCGAGTATGGCCACTTAGATGTGGTCAAATGGCTACACGAAAAGCGAAATGAGGGATGCACCATCAATGCCATGAATGCTGCAGCCGGAAATGGGCATCTTGACGTGGTCATGTGGCTACACGCAAACCGCCGAGAGGGATGTACCACAACTGCGATGAATTTAGCGTGCTGAAACGGCGATGAGCATGTTGCTCAGTGGCTGCCCCTCCACCTGTATAGAAGCATCCCACATCCACCACGAAGAAGCCAAGGCTGACGGGCGCGAGCGCGGACGAATCAAACGCCTCTACCTACGCTAGGGTCAGTGGTCGTAATATTGCCCTCTAATGCATCAGATCTAAACCCGATAGGGAATTGTGGTCCATTATGAGTAGGAGAGTTTCAGTTATTGGAACACAGTTCGATAGCATGCCTCCATTAAAGGCTGCACTGTTTTGAGGCTTGAGAAGCTATTCATATTGCCTTGCTAATGTCTCTCATTGAATCAATGCGCCGCTGGTGGTTTGATGTCATAGTCAAGAAAGGTAACAAGACGTACTACCAATTTCACCATCCTAAAGATATACTTGATTTTTGTAAATACATACATGGCTGATTTAATCTGGCGCAGTGCCAAAATGGCCACTTGTATGGGAGCCATGCCAAGGATTGCTAAAACCAGCGCGTTAACACAAGTAGCGTATTTCTACCAATCATAGATCGAACATATCCAAATAGCGAGCGTCAACTCGAAATATTGACAGAGTTACAGTAGCAAATAGGGGTTGGCTGATTTAACCTGGCGCGGACTGTAGTAGTACAACAGTTACATGACATGACAAATAATCGTGGTGCAATACAATGCAATACATTGTATTGCACCACGATTATTCAGCGCACGCGAAGGGGCGACGCCTGACATCACCATGTTCAAGGACTACAAGTCGTTCCACCAGGCCAAGATGGCTAAGCTGCCTGGTGAGGAAACGCTGCACGACGACGGCCCGCTCAAGAAAACGTTTCCGAACGAGTGGGCAATATTGGCAGACAAAGGATACCAGGGGTTAGCCAACTACCTACGCTGCATCCACCCCAAGAAAGGGAGGTCACTGAGCCTCGCAGAACAGACCTACAACGACCAGATATCCAGTGATCGCGTCATTGTTGAGAGCTACTTTGGACGCCTGAACATGCTGTGTAGCACCACGGCCGACAAGTATCGGTGGAATGAGAGCCTATACGATGACGTCTTTCGACTGTCTGTTGCACTGACCAACTTTCACGTATCGATAAACCCGCTGCGCGAGCAGAACGGTGACTGGTACCGCCAGTCGGAGCACAACCTGATACAACTGGGCTTGAAGATCAAGGAAAAACGACGGCTTGCACAAGAGAAGTATCGTGCGAAAAAGCGCAGATGTCGCTCGACTGAGATAGGGGAGCTGGGGGCTGAAAAAGACGCGAGCGAGGACGCTTTGATGCAGCTTAGCGAGGAATTCTATAGAAGCTGCTGGGTTTACCCACAGTCATGGAGCGGCTACAGAAATTGCATGCGCGACGGCCTGTATACAAGGAAGCTGTTGCCGAACGCCGACCGCAACTAGCAGAGGTGCCGTGGCCTAAGGGGGTTAAGTACATCGAGGAGTGCATTATCCCTGGCGGCATCAGCTTCGCGGACATCGGTGATTTTGGCAAGTGCATGTGCGAAGGAGATTGCTTCATGGACACATGCCTTAACGTCGGATGCGCTATCTACTGTACGCCGGAGTGCTGCAACCTGGGGCTGCTTGCAGCAACAGATCGAGTGTGAAGGGGCTCGTGAGGATGATTAAGGACGTTAAGGCGGGCGCCAAGATCACGGTGGACTACGGCAATGAAAGATGGTTCAAGTGCGCCTGCGACGATTGCTGGAAGACTAATTAGGACTTATGCTCGCGCCAATAGTGTAGTGCTCGGTCAGGAGTGGGTAGTGCAACATCTACAACGACCACTAAATGTATGCTGTGAGTGCTGGATCCCTCGACGTTGTTCAGCTTCTGGAACATGAATTGCGTGAACTCCTCGGGTAAACGTCGTAGCCTGTTTGTATTTGAACCCGCTCCTTTGATCTTACCTCTTACAAACGAAGATGCGTGCGCTGGAGGCTCTCGCAAATATGAACGTAAGAATGCAATCTGCTTAAAACGCTCGGGTGTATCTTATTGCTGACCACCATACGTTGCTATCCCAGGCTAAGCCATCCCTCTCCGCTCCGTTCTCGAAGCTCTGGGGCGTCACAATGTCAAGGCTGGACCAACAAGCCGAGAACGGCCGACCAGAGAATCCGGCGCGGCTTCCCATTCGCCTTCTTCTTCTTCCGTCTCACTAGGAGCTCTCTCCCATGAGTGTCAACGCGAGTGGCCATCCGTACTGCGTAGATGACGTGAACACACGTCCCAAATGCGAAGCAGAACTTGCAGGGGCACCAGTGAGCTCGCAAATCGACGTGCCATCCCGCCAGAGGCTGGTTAAGAACCTCCATCCGCGCGTAGTTGGACCTCATCTGAGCAGCCACAGCTATCCCGATCTCGCTAAGCTTGGTAGGATTAACTTGGACACGGCGAGCTGCCCATGATAGCACGAACACGATCATCTGACCGCCAGGAGCCACAACAACGCCATTTCCTTCCCAATAAATGCCATACGTTTCCGCGGGTCATCTCATTGGCACGTCGGACGAGAGAGGACGACGGGATTATGTTGTAGCGAAACCGGCGTGTGTTGCCAGCGCTATGATGGCAGCACTCGCTCAGCTCCTGCAGTAGCGCCCCATGGTCAGTCGTCGGCGCAGGGTGCAATCTCTTTCAAGACGTTGTTAAACGTCTTGACGGGATTATTAGTCGTCGCATAGCCGCTTGTTGTCCAGAACGGCTGCCAGTTGCTGAAAGGTCCAAACAGCCACTGGTCTCTCATGTATGTCCCGAACCGGTGGAGTGCCGGTTCCGCCAACCAGTTCTGCAAAACTTGGTCCCGCATCGCCAAAAATTCGTACTCGTTGCTCGCGAAGTGCATGTCGTATATGTCGGCCACTATACTAGCACATACACCCGAGGAAAATCCGCTCAGAGTCTTGTGGACGTTTTCATAACGTGAATAAAACACATTAGACATTTGTACTGGGGTGGCTTCCGAACACTGAGCGCAACGCGTTGTTTTGCGCTTTGTCGGCGTCTCCCATTGTGAATTGCACGGATAGCGGCTGTCCCGTAATGCACGTAAACAGACGATCCAGCGCACACAGCGCAGACTTGTAGATCTCTTCGACCTCTCGAGACACCACAAATAGAGCAACCACGTGAAACCCACGCGAGCGATCTGACATCCCGACAACGACGACTGGGTATTCGAGCCTATTCAACTTGTACGTTGCATCAACGTGCAAGATGAAACTCTCCGGCGGGATGGCGAGTCGCAACATCATCGCCTTGGTCGACAGCCCCACAACAAAGGGCTTATCATCCGATCCATTGCCAACCACGGGGCATCCATGCATATACATAGCCCTCGTGAACGTGAAAGGCTGGGTCATGGGCTCAGATCCTTTGAAAGCCCGCTCGCCTACCCAGCTCCTGATGTCGTCAACCCCGGTCATGATTCTCCAGCTTGGTGCGCGCTTAGTGGTTCACGTAGTTCTGAACTGTACCCAGACTAGGTAAATCTTCCAGTTCGAGGCCAAACTTCCTGAAGGGAGCGTGGCAGATGCGCATGGGCTTCAGCCGCTCCTGCGTTAGCTCGCGGAAAAATGTCTTCTGAGCACCGGAACGCTTAAGGCGCTTAGGTGACGAGGCCAGGGTGAAGTGTTCACCATGCTTGTATAGAGAAGATCGCCCAGTCTTCAGGCAAACCAGTAACTTGCCCCGCCAAGAGCATGGATAGGTAGCCGAGATGCAGCACTCAGAGGTGCACTTGAGGAGTCGATAGCGCATTTGATATAGCGCGTCGTAGGCGCACATCGTGCACGTCACGGGGTCACTCTTGTGCACGTGGTGCGATTTTAGTCTCTCCAACGCTGTGTCGGCTTCATCTTCCGTCAGGTCGGCGGCAACCTCCTCCAGGGCACGCGCGGCGGCATCCTTCCCAAACTGGGGTGCCGGGCCCGGACTGTTTTCAAACTTTGAAGTGGTGCACTTCGTGGTCGACTTAAGGCGCACATCACATACGACTTAAGGCGCACATCACATACGACTTAAGGCGCACATCACGACCGACTTAAGGTATACATCACGAACGACTTAAGGTATACATCACGCGCAGCAAAGCCTCAGAGGTGGCCTGTTTGCGCGAATTGCGATACGCACCACCCTTTTCGTGCACGTGTGCAGAAAGCAAACGGCGGGCCAGAACACCCACATCGAATGGTGGGAATCTCACACAGTTCGGTGTTTTCCCGATCCTGTGGTGCTGACGCGGATTTACGGTGGCGATACCGTACTGTTCGGTGAACTTCACTGGTTCTCGTCTTTTTCTCGAATTGGGAGACCGTGCACAGATCGAAGATCTGTCGTCGCATGACATAGGACAGCGCATCAGAGTACATGTACTTACTTGTATTAATCACTCTTTGGCATTAATACATGTACTGAGTGCCAGAGTTATGTTCTTTGCCAGAAGATGGGAAGCGTTACGACCAGCCATGTTTCAGTAAAAACTTGTCAACCCGTATCTCCGTCTTGTCCTACTTGAAGGGCCACGCAATCTGGTAAAATCCCCATTGGCCCAATAATATTTGGGCCAATATGCATGTACACTTGATGTTTGACATGAACGAGTCTGGAAGAAGGGGCGTGAAGCACACAAGATTTGGACTACAGAAACGTAAATGTGGACATCACCACCGTAAAGGACATAAAACCGTGATTTTAGACGTCATCACCGTGGCAATCGGAGGCACCACCATAGTACACGTAATGGACAGCAACGCCGTTGCAATGGTTGGTTATTAGAGTTTAGATTTGCGAATCAAAATGGTAACACAATATACCTCACTAACTTATTATTAAAAAAACACCGTTGCAATGGACGACACCACCTAAACGAGGCCACGACAGATGCGAGATCTGCCGAGTTGGTGAAAGCAAAAAGTAAGCAAAAGTGTCTATAAGTGGTCGCTTTATGTCTTTTATATACGAAATCAATGCGATGAGTCCTGCGGACAGTATCAAACAGCCTTGCATCCATAGGTATAATGCTACGCAGTACTCCTTCCAGAAGGCATCGGAATCCCTCCCTAGTGTAGGGTTTTTAATTTTACATGTTAGCGAAATACGTTCATGCTCAACGATACATTTCGTAGAATAAAAGTATTCAAGCCAGATGATAATGTGTTTTCGTGCTCGAGAATGCTATTTCCCGTGTTTTCACCGCTGCTTTCGCGAGCATTTATCGCCCTCGACGGCTACGAGCTCTGATCGATATCTTCAGCTTTCTTGAGTAGTCTGACGACCCCCAGCCGGTGTGCTCAGATTTTCGAGTTCTCAGACGAGATGATGGTCCCAGTAAGAAATGCGAGTGCTCTTGGCGTCACCGACGTAGGCGTTGACACGACCACACATGAAGTATCGCCGTCGCTTAGCTTTGGAGCTGATATCTTGCGGATCGGGTCGTCTAAGTACTCCACCAACATAGTGATCTGGCCTCCGTGCGCGATAAACCCGGTCGGACCCGTCGCACAGACATTGAAGTCTTCGTCGCCAAACGGTGTCACCGTCTTGAACAGCGTCCCTATCCGCACAATCGATAAAATCGTCGTCTGTATCCGATATAATTGGGACAACCTTCAAAGTGTTGAGCGCGGATACGATAGAGTCGAACGGCGTGATCGACGAGAGACAGTGAACCGTTTGAGAGGCTACAGATGTAGTGTCGTTACCCAAGCTCTCCATGACGTACGCCGCCCCGTCGACGAGCATGTAGGTGAAGCGCGTGTCGCCTTGGATGAAGGTAGCGAATCCGTCGTAGCGTATGCTGGTTCCGTCGGCTGACACGATGGGATTCGCTAATACGTCGAAGACGGATTGCCCGTGAACGTTTTGGTCATAAAGAATAATAGCGAACCAAGCTGATAGCTGTATTCTGCCTGTGTTCGATGCGTCGTTGCGGTAGGTAACTTAGAATGAGGTGCTGGCGGGGATCACACACACTTGAAGATTGAAAGGTGATACCGTGACACCCAGTTTTATGAATCACATCCGGCTTGCGATGATACCTATTGGGCAAATGTATAGTGAATACGCCATACGGTATCGCGCTAATCCCTACAAACTGAGGCAGAAGGCGTTGCTCCGGTCAATTCTGGTAGCGCTTCCGGTACAGTACTGTACTATACAAGGTAAAAGTGAGTGACGCTTGTACAGGGGGAATACGGTATTTAATTCCACGCCGTCCTTACTTTTACACATGATTTTATCGCCTCAAAAAAATAAAATCCAGAGCTGTTCCGTGCGAAGTCGCGGCTTTGTTAAAACGGTGTTTTCCGAAAAGACGAAACGCGAGCTCTCCAGCAAAAACAAAAATTCATATCAATTGAACTGTTACATGAAAAGTTGTGTATCGTTAAAAGATTAAATGACCATCTCTCCACTCGTGTGGGCTATGGTCTTTATCAATGAACCATCCGCGCTACAGCCCAATACAGCAGAATATCATAAGGCACAAACTGTAAGTTTGTTCGTGAAAGTTGGTGTGAGATTATGGAGGCCGCTACAGTGGTTTACGTGGTTGCAGGCTGAAACCACGTCAACTCGTTAGCCTGCAACTTGTAGGATGATGCGGTTGCCGGTCTTGCTGGTGCCGTCTGTTGTGTTGTCGGCTTCGCAGGCAGCTTGGCTGATAGAACTCACTTATTAGGGGATATGAACAACTAATTTTTTTGAAGTGCACACACATCTTAGCATGCGCTTGGCCAGCATTATATTGTTCCTCACTAGCATTTTGGCGTCTTTAGGACGACACCACACCCAGAATCTCGTAAATACGAACTAGCTTTTCGATTCTATTACTTTTATCCACTGTGCATGTTCTCGGTCCCCTCATTGCCAAGACGACATACTGGTATCGGTAAGGCAAGGATCAGCGCGCTAAGTCGTCGATGATTGCGATCGGACAGGCTTCATCATCAGTGATGATTCAGAGATACTGTTGTGATGAAAAATTTCGTGATGGTATTATACAGTAACACACACCAATGCTTGCTCGGGTCGGAACTGTATCGTTTGCTTTCTCTCTTGCCATTTTGCAATCGGATCGCGCACTCTCAATAAAATGGGTCTGCGCCACGCTCCCTGGGACTTGTACACCCTCAGCCCGCCTAATAATGGTGTTGCGTTGAGCGACAACGTGATAGGAAATGTCGTGCAACGCGCCGGGGCGTCTCGTAGTAGGCTGACGGGTGGTGCTCTAAACCGGAAAGAAGACGTCGAAGAAGTATCGCCGTATAAACACCGACCACAACGCAAGACAAACCGCCAAACACCCTACAAGAAAGCCACGGCAAAAGCTTACATTAACTTCCCCGAGGAGGAGCAAACGCACGTGGCGAAGAATCTCCAGCCAACACACCGCTCATATCAATGGCCAGTTTCGAGGAGCTCGCCGATGCGCAAACGAGTCGTAGGTATCAGACTTTTCGGCCATCGGACCTAGAGACGGCGAACCGACTCATTAAATCCATTCAAGCAGCGGAACATCCGATCACTGCCAAGATGCAAGTTGTGATCGTCGCTGAAGCATTGAAACAAAAATAAAAAAACGAGAAAGCTGTCGTGCGAGCCAGGCGCGCTACAGGAACAAACAGCGCGTCCAAACCAAGATCACCGAGTTGCAATTCGAGATTAAAGAGCTGGAATTACGTCGTTTGGAACCCTCTCGCCCTCCGACAGTAAACCAGCGAACAAGTGTGCCATCCATTTGGGGTTTTGCGCAAATGTACTTCCGACACCTCCATCACTTCGTGGCGTCTCCGACACACCAGCAAACGGCAGCGACAAACTTCCTTCGAGAAATTCTGGCTCCAGCTGTGGCTGACGGTGTATATTTCGGTGCGGAAGCACACATGGAGAACTGGAGGCTCTTTGCCCTTTACTTTGACCATATCGACTTGACATTGAAGGGTCTGAATATGCCATCTCCGGATGCACTGGTCGCGGGTATCAGCATTACCGTCACTATCAACAACAACACTCTTCGGTACGCATTTCCACACCTGGACAGCGACAGAAGTTACGAAGCAGATGGAGATGTAAGGTCGCCCCTAGCTGCCAGGCTTCTCGGTCAGAGGCTTGTCATGCACGGATCGGTAGTTTTCGGGTGGGACAACTCAAGCGAACAAGTGGCGAGGCTGCAAACACGATTCGACTTGTTGACCCCCTTGCTTAAACTACTAGGTAACAGTCTAGAAGATGTGTCGTGTGTCTTTGACAAGGCGATGGTCACACCCGAGTGCCAGTTTGTCAGAAGATAATGAAATTGTATGTTTGTAAAATGTTAAACGATGCAGTCAAACTGCTTATATGTACAGAACAGTAGCGCAGGTGTGAATTAATTTATATTTTTATTGTTGCGACACATAGGACTGTAGCACAAAAGCCATTAATATATATATTTATGTTGCGTGAAACCAGGAGACATAGGACTGTAGCACAAAAGCACCTGCGGGCAGACTTCGATTATTCGGCTGTAGACTACGAGGCCAAGATGCTTGTGACGTTGCCAACGACCCGTTGGCGTCTCGAAGGCTTCTTATTTTCGAGTCCTCCTTAGCTATCGGCTCGTTAATCTCACTTTCTTTTTGTGTGCCTCGAGCGGGTTTTGCGTAAGCAGCGCATGCAATCCTCTAGTTCAGCATGGTGAGGAACCTCATGGAGCTTGCCAGTGACAAGCGCTCGACATTGACATGTGAATATACTCATTAAGATTGTATTCCCTAGCTCTCACATAATACATGTTACTACTTCAAACTCAAAAACTCAAAAATTTCAAAGCTTCTTCGTGCGCAGCGCGACTTTGTAGTAGCATGTACTTCAGGTTCTGGTTTCCTCTCTTTCTTGGTACATTTCGATCGCTGGTTGTTTCTCGTTCCAACAACAATATAAAGCTAGCTATCCCAGCCTTCGCAGAGCTCGTTACGAGAATGTTTCATGTTCGCCGTGCGTTACATTTTTGATTTTGAAGTGAGGTGAGGTGCATTAATATCAATTAACCTAGGCTAACGCCCGTGCGGCGTGAGAGCAGGCGTCTCTCACCCGAAGCTCTTGATGGTGGGCACTGTGTCTGGAACACTGAACGATGCCACGTACACGTCTACCGCAATCAGGTGCTCCGTGTTCGGATCGAGTCCGTCTTTCGGCTTCAGAGGTTTGTTGTACCACCGAGACCAAACTTGAGCTGTTCACCTTGTGAGCTGAGACACCTCGCGTGTGAGGAGCCTTGAAGAGAATCGTTGCGCTACTGTTCTGTACATATAAGCAGTTTGACTGCATCGTTTAACATTTTACAAACATACAATTTCATTATCTTCTGACAAACTGGCACTCGGGTGTGACCATCGCCTTGTCAAAGACACACGACACATCTTCTAGACTGTTACCTAGTAGTTTAAGCAAGGGGTCAACAAGTCGAATCGTGTTTGCAGCCTCGCCACTTGTTCGCTTGAGTTGTCCCACCCGAAAACTACCGATCCGTGCATGACAAGCCTCTGACCGAGAAGCCTGGCAGCTAGGGGCGACCTTACATCTCCATCTGCTTCGTAACTTCTGTCGCTGTCCAGGTGTGGAAATGCGTACCGAAGAGTGTTGTTGTTGATAGTGACGGTAATGCTGATACCCGCGACCAGTGCATCCGGAGATGGCATATTCAGACCCTTCAATGTCAAGTCGATATGGTCAAAGTAAAGGGCAAAGAGCCTCCAGTTCTCCATGTGTGCTTCCGCACCGAAATATACACCGTCAGCCACAGCTGGAGCCAGAATTTCTCGAAGGAAGTTTGTCGCTGCCGTTTGCTGGTGTGTCGGAGACGCCACGAAGTGATGGAGGTGTCGGAAGTACATTTGCGCAAAACCCCAAATGGATGGCACACTTGTTCGCTGGTTTACTGTCGGAGGGCGAGAGGGTTCCAAACGACGTAATTCCAGCTCTTTAATCTCGAATTGCAACTCGGTGATCTTGGTTTGGACGCGCTGTTTGTTCCTGTAGCGCGCCTGGCTCGCACGACAGCTTTCTCGTTTTTTTATTTTTGTTTCAATGCTTCAGCGACGATCACAACTTGCATCTTGGCAGTGATCGGATGTTCCGCTGCTTGAATGGATTTAATGAGTCGGTTCGCCGTCTCTAGGTCCGATGGCCGAAAAGTCTGATACCTACGACTCGTTTGCGCATCGGCGAGCTCCTCGAAACTGGCCATTGATATGAGCGGTGTGTTGGCTGGAGATTCTTCGCCACGTGCGTTTGCTCCCTCCTCGGGGAAGTTAATGTAGCTTTGCCGTGGCTTTCTTGTAGGGTGTTTGGCGGTTTGTCTTGCGTTGTGGTCGGTGTTTATACGGCGATACTTCTTCGACGTCTTCTTTCCGGTTTAGAGCACCACCCGTCAGCCTACTACGAGACGCCCCGGCGCGTTGCACGACATTTCCTATCACGTTGTCGCTCAACGCAACACCATTATTAGGCGGGCTGAGGGTGTACAAGTCCCAGGGAGCGTGGCGCAGACCCATTTTATTGAGAGTGCGCGATCCGATTGCAAAATGGCAAGAGAGAAAGCAAACGATACAGTTCCGACCCGAGCAAGCATTGGTGTGTGTTACTGTATAATACCATCACGAAATTTTCATCACAACAGTATCTCTGAATCATCACTGATGATGAAGCCTGTCCGATCGCAATCATCGACGACTTAGCGCGCTGATCCTTGCCTTACCGATACCAGTATGTCGTCTTGGCAATGAGGGGACCGAGAACATGCACAGTGGATAAAAGTAATAGAATCGAAAAGCTAGTTCGTATTTACGAGATTCTGGGTGTGGTGTCGTCCTAAAGACGCCAAAATGCTAGTGAGGAACAATATAATGCTGGCCAAGCGCATGCTAAGATGTGTGTGCACTTCAAAAAATTAGTTGTTCATATCCCCTAATAAGTGAGTTCTATCAGCCAAGCTGCCTGCGAAGCCGACAACACAGCAGACAGCACCACAAAACAGGCAACCGCATCACCCTACAAGTTGCAGGCTAATGATTTGACCTGGTTTCAGCCTGCAACTACGTAAACCACTGTAGCGGCCTACACCAAGAGAGCTGTGCGGCAAGTACATGAACTATAATAAACGGATGCCTGTACTATTAGTACAGTATGGTGCACTCAATTTTTGTTGTCAAATTCCCGAGTAGACTTTCACTTACGGTTCGCACCTTATGATATTCTGCTGTGCTGGGCTATCGCGCCGATGGTTCGTTATCCCGATTCATCGATTGATGACGAAGCCTGTCCTAATCCTTGCCGATGTGTCACCTTGGTACAGTACAGTACTGCACCGGATGCGCTACCAGAATTGACCGGAGCAACGCCTTCTGCCTCAGTTTGTAGGGCTACTCATTTGCCCAATAGGAACTGTATAGATCAACGTAATTAATTTAGACCAATGGTCTTCCCTGTGAGAACTGCATTCTTCCGAATTATGATGAGAAATTGTATCTGGTTAAGCCAGTGGTTTGGACTTGAAACTGATCGATCCAGAACCCATCCAAACGGATTCATCAGACGGTACATTTCGATCGATCGGATCGGGTCGATTTCCCCAAGCACAGCTCCTTTTTGAGAATGCCTGACGGTCCAAATCGCTTCGAATACATTTAATGATAAACTTAGCCCTAGCAAACCTAATAAGGCTTGCTAAAAGATTTGCTTCCCATCGTAATGCCAATCATGTGGGCGAGAGACCAATTCGACGGACTGACATAATCTCGATGTCGACAGTGTGTCTTTTTAATTATCCAGTTTGATACACGTATCGGCAAACCAAGATGCCTAACTATCGCGGAAGCGCTACACTTCTCCTCGTCTTCGGCAGCATCATGGCAGTAGCGCCGACTCCTTTGGCGGCCTTTTCGTTCTCGTCTTTGCTTAACGGCGACGATGATGGCTCCAGCTCTCTAGAAACAAACCAGAGCGAAAGTGGTGAGGACGACCTCTCCGACGGATCAGACATCACACCACAGCAGCCTATCCTGGATGCCGAGAAATGGTTCCTCACTGAGCAGGAAATCACCGACTCCCGAGGTGGCGTTCCGCGGACAGATTTGTCGGTTTACACGACCGGCAACGCGGTGACGGTGACGAATGAGTTCTACAACGCAGTCGTCGACGACCTCAGCAAAACCAAGGAAGGCGACCGCGTCATGCTGGCTACTTGGCTGGCTGCCCTGACCCCGCTCAAGCCCGATGTGGACCCTACGGGGCGACTACCGGTTTCAAGGAAGTGTTCGCTGGCGTTGTGGAGCGAGGTGGGAACGTAGACATTCTGGGCTGGGCGAGCATTGCTGGTGCCTATATGTCATACAACATCAAGGCTCGGGACGCTATCAACAGTATCCCGCCGTCGTCCATCAACGGAGCCCGAGCGACGTATATTTTCGACGACCGTATCAATCTTATAGCGTCTCACCACCAGAAGACGATGGTCATGACTACAAACAGCTCCGCGAGTGACTACCAGCCTGTGGCGAACGTGGGTGGCATCGAACTCGCCATTGATCGATGGGATACAATCTATCATAACAACACTGCCATTCGCGACGCAGGACACATCACCTACGTGAATAAAGGTTGGGTGGATGGTCACCTTCGAATCCATGGACCAGCAGCAAAGGATGTCGAGAACAATTTCGTTGCTCGATGGAACTCGGACTATTTGCCCTGTCAAGGCCTCGACGATGATCTGCTTGACTTCGAAAACCCGTCGTACAAGGATATACCCTCGCTGGACTATGCTAGCAGCAACACCACAGCGAGCCTCGGCCACCAGAGTATCCAGATCACGCGAACCTACAGCTGTACGTACAAGCATTACAAGGAGTTCGCGCCAAAGGCGAGAACTCGCTGTTCCAGGCACGTATCAAGGCCATCAAGAACGCGAAGAACTTCATTTATATTGAGGACCAGTATTTCGTGTACGTGCCCGAGCTGCTTGATGCTCTGATGGAGGTGATGCCGAGGATCCAACGCCTTATCGTCATCACGAAAGAGCAGACAAACGGGTTCACAAATGCAGGCTACATCAAATATCTGTACCAAAACGTCCATCCGCTCCGATCGAAGTACCCGAACAAGTTCAAGATCTACACAACCAAGGCAGACCTGAAGCTTCTCATTCACACGAAACTCGTGGTCATTGATGATGTGTACTTGTCCATGGGTTCGGCCAACTGGAATCGTCGCAGCATGACGACCGACCCAGAGCTGAACGCAGACGTCGTCGATGGTGACACCGTGAAGTCCCCTGAGGGTTTGACCGTGGGCAAGTTGCCCCGAGATTTACGGATTCGCAAGTTCAAGGAGATGACGGGGCTTAGCTACGAAAAGCTCAACGGCATGACATTCATCGAGGCCGCAGACCAGTTCAAATTGGCTGCTATGGATGAATCGACGATACTGGCCAACCTAAATATCGAGTACCATACCTACTTCTTGGCTATCACTGACGCCATTCGCAAGGTTTCGGATCCGCACTTCACGTGTGACACTAACAGTGATTAAGAGCGGTACCGTAGATCTAAGTAAATTTAACTTCATGTGACGCAATGCAGAAGATGAATGAGCGGAGAGTACTTTCATTTCTGTCAGAGATCTACCAGGTGGCAACGTTACATGAAACACCCTCCTTCTGAGCTACTGTAGTATCCACCCTTGGCAACGGGTAGGACATTTAATAGAAATGGCGGCAAAAGCGTACATTTGCTTTCGCCAACTCGACAGATCTCGCAAACCCTACCATCCGACAGATTTATAGGTTGCCTTTGAAAGGTGTCTAAAAGCTAATACAATGTGGTGTCTGCGATCTAGCCCAAATTTTTACGTACACACAAACAACAGCGAGTTTTTTATGGAAAATCAGTCGGAAAAATGATACGAGAGTTTGTCCACTGATAAAGATGTTTAGTCACACATGTAGCAACGTTGGTTACACTAGATGATCACGTATCCCTGATTGATCGATTGATGACGAAGCCTGTTCGATTGTAATCAACGAACTTAGCAGCGCTGATCCTAGCCGATGTGTCACTAGCCAATGAAACAATAGGTATAATACCGGTATATTCGATATGATCGTCATATCTCCCTGGTCATACGGCAGACCAAGGCAAGTAAATCGATCGCCGTTTGCGCTTCCGCTACAAAAATTCGTGAGCAAGGTCCTACATGTATGGTGAACAGGTATATATCGTTGGTAGGTACTTTATTAGTATTAGTGAGCAATTAAACTAGCGTAGCAGAGATATGACCAAATACGTTGAGTTAAGTACGAGCCCTACCCCCGCCTGCAGATTGGTCACGCCTGTAACAGGGGGAATACGGTAGATCGACATCGATTTGCGTTCCTAAAAGGGATCGATTTGGGCTAGATCGACCGTGAAATCGATCACGACGCTGGATTTGTTTGTCATATTAATAGGCAACGACTCGTAGCCCGACCTATTAGCTGAGCTAAATCGATCGATATGTCCTTTTATTCACCTCGATTTATTAAATCGACCTCGAGTTAATAAATCGAGCAACCGGCCAAGTGAAAAGGCAAAAGCATTGTAAAGCACAATACATGTATCTCTAGCTACAATGTTTGCTTTTCCGCAATTCACTCTCAAGTCTTGTGCGTGGGGCAAGGCAATCCGTTCATTTTTATCGAAGGCAAGCCTCGGCTTGGCTCACGGAGAGAGTCAAGTCGAGGCGGCCCAAGGAGAGGTGTGGTGGGTGTCGCGAATCGCTGCGTGTCCGCCGTGCGTAGCTGGAACGCGTGTCCGTCGGTGTTGCTCGCCGTGTCCGGGGCGAGGAAAAACCACAAATGGAGCGGATTGCCTATAAACTATTAATACTTCTACCACCAGATTCGTGGCTACGGACAAAACCTCATGAGACCTCGGACTTAGGGCGGAAACCGCTGTCTTGAATGACCTGCCTACCCTACAAGTGACCACGAAGTCGCTGGTGATCTTGACGCACGAAGTCTTTACCGTTCCGCGGAAAAATCAGAGTGGAAGGTTTTGCACCAATAATCAGTGTAAGGAATGTACCAAGAAGGGGTTGTACCACCCACGGTTTTGTGTATCTATCCACTCTAAAAATGGGAGCCACCACCAAAAATAAAAGGGAGCCCACCTTTCAAAATAGATAACCACCGGCGGTGGTTCACCGCTAGTGTTTGTGCACGCCTGAGAAAATTCATACCATTTCCTCAGTGCGCTAGTATCGATGGAGGCAACATGAAAACTACTCAGATGCATCTGTGACGCAGGCCGAGGTCGGCTCCGATGACGATGGAGACAGCCAGGCTCGTAGGCGCTTATCGTGGACCAAGATTTGGAAGTCGACTAATTCAGACGCCATGAAGGTCTTTCGCGACTCACTACCAAGGGATCAGATACGTCGCAGTTTGGGCGTGTCAACCAACGCCGGAAATACACAATTGAAAGTGATGATACTCGCGGAGCCTCACGGCGGTCCAAACGACCTCGTAAACTGACAAGAAGAGCTTCGGAATCAAGCCTGCAAAATCGGAAGCGTTCGAGGAAATATAAGGAGGTTTTTGCGGGTTTATATAGCGGTGGCTGCAGTACATGCAAAAACTAATTACGTTGATATATCTTCGAGTGCATTTCGTGATAGTAAACGCTACTTGAATGCCGCGGACGGTACGTTTTAGCGCTTCGTAAAGGTGTATTGCAGATATGGGCTGCGCGACGTATCTACTGGGCAACAAACTCGCCTCCAGGTCTTGTCTGAAGATCTTCCGATTCAGGTCGTTGCTTGTAGCGATCACAGAGCCTTGAAGCGAGATACCGGTGTACAGGCCCTTTGAAGATCGTCACGCTCGCCCAGCCGAGTGCGTTTTCAAGCATCGAGATGGGGATCGTGCCTGACTCGCCGCCCCGGAAGGAGTTGCCAATGATATCGGCTGCGTTCGTTCGCTACTTTTTCAGCGAGGGCGAGAACGGCACGTGCAGCCGCGACTTGGCGTAGTGCAGCGCCGTCTCGGAATGGCCTTGAGTATCGAGCCACCAGATCCTCCATCAGAGGCCGTAACTAAAGCAAGCACGCTCGCTTGCTGGCTGGGGTGGTGGACGGATCGTAGCCCCTGTAGCCCTCGATCTGGTCTCCGTCCAGGATCAGCAGCAGTAACGTCGAGAAGGTAACAAACACGACGCGACCACTAGCACGACTGCATCAATACACACACAGACGTTAGTACCCACTGGAAGCACTCGTCTTAGATATAGATCGAACCATTGGTGACGACGTTTAGTGATGTCGAAGGTCAAGCTGCAGATATCGCAGTTGGGGTTGTCCGAGTATCGGCCCTTGAGGATGTCCGAGCCTCTGGAGGACGGTACACGTCCGTCGTTGCTGGTATCCAGTTCACGGAAGATTAATTACAACAGATTGCCGTCGTTGGGTCTGTCCGCACCGTGTTCGTCCATGTACACGACGGAAACGGCGGAGCTGCTGGACTGCTGCTGGTACAGGAGTGACGCTCGTCGAAGGTCAATTGGTACTGGAAACGAGACGGGGCCCGCTGCTGCTGCTGGTCGGATCGCGTACTGCACGGTTGAAATGCAGCCTTTGGTTTGGATAATCTCACTTACTTTAAGAGTGCTGTATGACCAACATTGGGTGGAACGTGGATGTATTTTGGGTGGACATCCCATTTCGATTCCAAGAGTGGTCATTCCACAATTAAAGGTGTTACCTCCAAAATTATGGGTGGTCATACACCCTCGAAAAATCACCGTTATTGCGCATGATATAAACCTAGTGCAAGTCTCAAGAGTGGTGGGAAAGCATTCCTCTTCGTCAAACAGTGTACTGATTGCAGCTGACATTTTGGCCACGATGTGAAAAAGAAGTACCATAGACTGATAGAAAATGATATACATACATCCGCGCTGTTCCATTTTGTGATGAAGGTGCTGGCGTCGTTGCTCTTGGTAGCGTTTCGTGTTTTTTTGTTGCGAACGCTGATGAGTTGCTGCTAGGAGGATGGTCCTATACAGTCATCAGGCCAGATAGTCGTCGAGTTTTGGCGAGGGCGTTGTCGTCAACGAATGTCTGCGTCAATTTGATTGTTTCGCGATAAACTCAAGTGGTCGCAGGAATGGACTACGAATTCCAGATCAATGGGTGTCGTGTTGCGCGAGGTGGCAACTGTGCTAGGATATCATGCAAGTCGCCGCATCGGTTCGTAGTGCGAGTGATTGATCAGCCGTCGACACACACAACAGACGTGTCAGTCGAGGAAGCCTGGCAAGGAGTCGAAGTCGCTTGTATGATCGTATGGTAACAACGGATGAACGACTCTTTTTAGTTGTTTTCAAGATTGTTTCTCCTTCTCAAAGCGAATAAATGCAATTGGCCGTACACAGGTGTGTGTCGTGCTTCACAGGTTCAGATGAAATTGACTCGATGCGGCGCCTCCATGTTGGAAAAGGCACTCGTCATCTTGTCCTTCACGTCGTGCACCGCCTCCTTGACGCGCGCCACAGTCGAAGGCGATAGAGACTTCTCGGCAGACGAAATGTGTTGGTCCCTGAAGTTGTCACGGAGGGTCTTCTTCACCAGGGCCTCGACAGTCTTCGTGCTCTTCACGCCGTTGTTGTCGTCATCGCCGAGAAAACTGTTATTGTAGTCATCCTTCTAGAGAGTTTAGATGACAGAGAACGTTATACCGGTAGAGGTAAATGTATTTGTTTCGAAAACGAAATACTTGTTGGATTGCTGTTTTCTTAATAATAAGGTGAGGTATATTGTGTCACTGCTCCCTGAACTCTAATAACCATTCCACGTAGGTGTGTGCACCCTACGCAGTAATGTGCGTCGGCCCCTCTCCTCCAACCCTACCGCCATCTCGCCTCTCCTTGTGGCGTCTCCTCGTTCGTGCCGCTGTTTCTCCTTCGTCCGGCGTTGCCCGCCTTTAAAATTCTTCTAACCATCGATGCACGTCTCCCGTAAGACGTTGCTCAACTCCCGTCCCCACGTCTGTTTGTTCCTCTTAACCAGCAACGCAGCTTAGGGTCGCCGGGTATGCGGACGACACAGCAATTTACATTGCTAACAAACAAATGCAGGCGGCTGCGATTGCCGCGGTGGGGCGCTTTTCGGCAGTTTCCGGATTGAAACTGAACGTGGCCAAATTATCGGCAATCAGACTAGGGCGGTCATGCACAGCAACAGCAGTAACAGACGGGGGTGGAGGACGCGAGGCTGGCGCCACAAGATTGCGCAAAGAAACCATTAGTGGAAGAAACAAGTGAAGTTCGATACTTAGGGCATATAGCGGGATCTGGAAGCACCACGGAGACGGCGTGAAGGAAAACATTCGCGGCGCTGACTGTACGACTGGCGCTAAAACGAACACCGTGGCACAAAGAGCGCTGATTGCCTCGGCCATCATCGTGCCTAACCTTCTCTACGTGGCACGGCATGCATGGCCGGCAGAAGAGCAGGTCAAAGAAGCAGACTGGTGAATCAGGAACTTTGTCTGGAAGGCGAATTTTGCGCTGCCAGCGACTCCTCCAAGCGGGTGGATCAAGCAAGTATTAGCAGAGCAGAAGACAAAGGACGGCGGGATAGATATGCCAAACATTACCACGGAACTGATGGCCATGAGTGCTGCGATGGTCGCTGATTGGGGGTTCACGGAGAATGCGCAGAAGCGCCGAGTGGGCGACATCTTGCAACAGGCACCAGCTACACACCTCACGGCGACGTGCGGAGCGCCAAAGTACGGCGTCGGATCGACAGCATGGACGACTGGACACCCATGGGCGCAGGCCTGGCTCGCACAGTGAGCGCCGGACGCGAAAACGGCACGACAAGGAGCACAAGCCATCAGAGAGCTCATGAGGCCACGGCATGGGATCGACACGAAGTGAACCAAGCACAGACTGGTGATCAGGTGCACAGGAAAGCTACGAGATAAAATAAGGGCCATCGCAGAAGAGAGGAGAGCAACGTATGGGGCGTTCATCCCGGAAGCAGGTGGCGTGATACCTTTGCGGACGATGGTGCTGTGGAATGATGCAGGAACACCTACGAAGTGGAAGGACTACAAGAAGGTGATCAAGTGCGAAGCGACTTCGACTTGATGACAGTGATAATTGACAAGGAGGAGAGCGTAGTATGCAAACCGACCCGCTCGGTGCGAACGGGGTAGGCAAGGAGGCAGCTGCCTTCAGGGAACTGTGTCTCATCGTGCTTGCGTCCTATCCGGAGCTCGCACGACACAAGGCGGACCCAGCGGTAGTTGCGGTCCACCACCAGCTGGAGGATCCGCATCACGTTTTCGACCTGAACTTGTCTAGAGGAAGGACGCTCACCCACACGTGGGCATCGCAGACGAACAGCGTGGACCTGCGCAAGGATGACGAAGGAGTCACACAGGCGGCAGCTAAGTTGCTCGGCGTGAATCAGCACTCAGTTTGGGTGGTTCCACACCCTGGATCACGCAATGGCGACCGGTGTGGGCTGGAAATCGACGATGGGCGGTCTCACGAAGGAGTCTTAAACGGCTGATGATGATGGCCACAGCGGCACAGGCAGAGTTGACGAAGAAGAGCACGGTGACAAAATGGAAGCAGGGCCACCCGGACATCGCACAGGCGTTAGGCCGACTTGCATGCGGAGCCATAGCGCGAATGAAGGGGGTCACACCATATCACATGTAGAACGTGCAGAGGCTGAAGGCGCACAGATTGCGACTTTGGACCGGCAAGGAAGTCGGGTACAATTGTCGAAGGCCCGAATGCAGGCAGCGCCAGTCGATCGGGGTGGCGCACCTCATTTGGCAATGCCCAGATGCGCAATGGATATGGATGGCTATGTTGGGACCTTGGGGACCAATATCAAGCCGACAGCGAGGCCAGGATGTGCTAGGGAAGAAGGAGCTTGACCAGATTTTCGCTTTCAAGCTTACAAAGGTGCCCAACTGGCTGAGTCAGTGGGGCATGGTGAATAACTTCGTGTGGTGGGAGGTGATCGACGAAGTGGTTGGAGAGATGTGGACTATCAGCTGTGCGGTGACGATTACCACCGTGTGGAGATGGAACGTAGACCGGTACTACGGGGCGCAAACTGTAGTGGGCACCGTGGACAATGTGGTAGCAGGAGTGTGTGGTCGGGTCAAGGACGCGATGGAGCGCTATAGGTTGAGCATGTATCCTCTGACGACTGAGTCCAAGCGGAAGTTGGACGTGACAGGGGCAATCATCGCAAGGTGGGTGCAGCACAAGGCAGCAAAGGCGCCTGCACGAACCCAGTTGATGGAGCGAGTGGGCTTCTTTGATGGAGGTTCTCGCGGCAATCCGGGTGCGGGTGGCAGCGGCAGCGTGGAGCTAGAGTGAAGACAGCACGAACAACTGTACGCAAGTATATGGGCGAGGGCGACGGAGCTGGGGCGGCAGGACACAACGAACAATGTCGCCGAGTTCATCGGGTTGCACCAACTACTGGCCAGGGCAGTGGAAAAAGGATGGAACGGGTTGCACGTTGTTGGCGACAGTGCTTTGATACTGGGAATGATGCGCCAACGAAAGCCACCGAAAGCAAGGAAATTACAACATTGGTACAGGGTGACGAGACGGCGTGCGAGGTCAGTACTTGGAGCCACCACTACCGCAACAACAACAAGATGGCGGATTGTCTGGCCAACATGGCCATGGATTCAAAGAGAAGCACGGAGTGGGCAGAGAAAGTATCTGCACCGGAGAGGACCATCTACAAGGAAGTGAGGCAGCTTATGGATGGAGACATACAGAGATGGACGGAGGACACACAGTCCAGGGCAGACGATGGCGGCATGTCTTGGAGGTAGGAGATGCCTGGACAGGCAAACCAACGAGATTGAAGGAGTGAAGAGGGTGGGGCTGCAGGGATACAGCTCCACGAAACCTGTCTGTATGTGAATGATAGATAGGAATGGTTATTAGAGTTAGAAGCCGTCAGGTGGAAGTAACACAATATACCTCACCCAATAGTAGTACGTCTGTTTGTTCCTCTTCCTCAGTCCACATCTGGGTCGTACTCATTCCTCTGTCCATCACGTAGTTTGCGAGCCAGTCGGCCGCCTGGTTGTATATTCGATAGTGGTGCTTCCAGCTATGAACTTTGCACTGGTCTGCTATCCTTCTTGATAGCCTGTAACAGTGTTGTAGTTTCCGTGCCTTCGGTATTTTCTTCGTCTGCCTCACGGTAAGAATGAGGGCGCTGTCCCCAACCACCTGAATTCTGTTCTAATTCTGATCGACCGCTTTCGCCAATAATCTGTGAAGGCCCACAACTCGGCCGCATTGTTGGTTGTCTCCCGATTAATCAGTGATGTTGCCGCAGCCCACACCACGTTTGGTACACCGTCCTCTATCTCCACCACGATGCTGCCGCTGCCTCCCGGTCTTGGATTCCCCCTGGATCCTCCGTCAAATATCCCCACTCGCTGCACGCTTCCGCATCCACCCCGAGTGCCGAATGGTGCTGATTCTTTCCATCGTTCTGCCCCTTGCACTGCTATAGCTATCTTATGTCTTGTCCTTGCTGTTAGGGGTAATGCCCCCGTCGACATCTGCATCATGCCTCCCTGATCTGACTGTCGAGGCTCCTTCAGTTGTCTCGGTTCCTTCCATCTGGATAACGTTGTTCAACCCTCCACCTCCAGATCGCCGTCACCGTTGTTGCACATGCAATCGCCCATATTTCCTCCGTCACGTCATGTAGGTCGTCCCAGTATTCTATGCCGCTCCTAGAACCCCAATCTATCATCCACTGGGTTGTTGCTGGAGTTGTAGACTGAAGATGTCCTGCACCAGCCTTTCAATGTATGCATCCCCACGCCAGGTCTGATCGTTTAGTCCCCATGTTGCGAGCATTTTCAACCAAAAAAAATGTGCCTCCCGACAGGTCCAAAGCAAGTGAGTTTGTCCCCTCGTAGTACTCGCTTCGCATCCCACCGCCGGGCAACGATATCCCTGTTCCTTTCCTCTCCACAGTCGCAATCTGTTGAGTTTCAATTTGCTATGTTCTGTGTCTCGTAGGCCACCACCCCTTCCATCCGGTACACCCATTTCCATGACAAACTTTCCAGCGCCGCTGCGAAGTCCGGATGACTATGTTTGAGTCCCCCTCGATCCTGATCTGTGCTGCTGCCGCCCCTTTGTCCCGTTGCCGTCTAATCGCGTGTTTGTAATCTTTCTGCCGTTGGGATCATCGACGCTTACCTGCCCAGAGCGGCTGCATCCGCGTCACTTGTGAGTGTGACATGCACCAAACTGTTTTATCTCGTACTTCTAAGAACTATGCGATTTTAATGTTGACCGCAATAGGGCTAATGGTATGGAAATGTTTCAAAAGAACCTGTGGTAACGACGATGAAGCAGTTCAAGTCTTTCAAACCCAAGTCCAATCCACCTCCGTGACGTCGGCCCCCACATGTGACGAATGTGTGCCTCTTCTCCTTCCACTACCTCGAATGTGTGATGCTTGTCGTCGAGCTGGTGATACACTGGTATCTACTCTTTTTATCTCCATCGCGTAATTAATTCTGGATAGTTGGCTATGATTTTCAGACAGCAA
This sequence comes from Phytophthora hibernalis, assembly GCA_012656075.1. Classification (NCBI taxonomy): domain Eukaryota; phylum Oomycota; class Peronosporomycetes; order Peronosporales; family Peronosporaceae; genus Phytophthora; species Phytophthora hibernalis. The sequence continues at coordinate 643,461 of JAAKBF010000247.1, forward strand.
TTCCGGAATACATGCGCCGTCTTGCTGGTGAGCGGAATGTCGAGCTGAGTTGGCTTGAAGCGTAAGGTTTCTTAGCCTGCATACTCCATCTTGATAATATCTGCCAGCCGGTCTGCCTTACAGTCCCCTCCGATGCTGGTATACTCCTTCCACTTTCGTTTTGTTCCGCTGTCGTCCCACCACCGAATTGTCTTGAGGAACATTTGACCCATGGCTGAGTGCATAAACTCCCCCTTTGAGCCTTTCGTTTCTCCGCGCCCTGTATCAACAGCACCCGTATATGTCCTTGGCACGTGACCTCCAATCCTCCTTTCCCCACTTTGTCGTCAGTCTATGCCTGACCCGTAACATATTTCAGCTTGTTGCCCTCTCGCTTACCTCCATGGTATCCGCTGTAGTCCCCGCGGCAAAGTGATACTCCGCCCAGGGCCTCCCAGTTTGGTGCAATGTCTGTCGGGTCGCGTAGGTCGGTCGCACGCCTGTGTGTCTGAGATGTCCGTCTCCTTCTCCATCTCGCTTCTGGAGGATGTCACATGCGTTCCTCGCTATCGTCTTAGTCGTTCGGGCCCATTCTCCTACCACCATGGCACTCATTGCCATCAGCTCTAGTTCGATGTTGGGCAGGCCTATACCGCCGTCCACCGCCTTCCGTTCTGCTAGTTCTGCCTTTATCCATCCTTGGGATGGTCGGTGTGGTTCTGCAAACTGTCCCCTCTATACAAAGTTTATGATGCCTCAATCCGCTCTTTTGATGATGTTCGGCGTTGGCCAGGCATGCCGCCACATACAGCATCTTGGGAACGATGGCAGCCGCTGCGATCGCCGTCCTCTGTTGGGCCGTATTCGTTTTGTTTCCGCTAATGCTAATCTCACTCTGAGCGCCCCCATTCCTTTCGCCAGGCTTCCTCAGTAGTGTTCCCCGTCCCGCGATGCGACCGAGATAGCGTGTGCAAGCGTCTGGCTCCACCACCGCTCTCTTTCGGCCTGTGTCTCTCCCTCATTCTTCCTCAAATCGATCGCTGTGGACTTTTCCACATTGAGCATTGGCACCGATGCGTGTGAGAAGCGCTCCACCGCCTGTACCGCCACCGTTGCACGTTTCTATGCTTTATGTAAATGGCTGTGTCGTCAGCATACCCTGCAACTCGTAAGTGTGTACCATTGGGCCCACCAAGCAAGACGCCTTGTAATTGTTTGTCACCTTCCATCTCATCATATAAGAGGCCCACCGCGATGATAAAGAGCAGCGGCGCCAAAGGGCACCCCTGTCGAATCCCTCTTGTTACATGCACTGACCGGGACAGTCGGCCGTTGGCCATAAATTTGACCGCTGTGTTGTTGTGGATTAAGGCAACCATCCCACAAAACATCGGTGGCAATCCCTTTCGTTTTAGGACTTCGAGCAAGAATGTCCGATTCAACGAGTCGTACGCTTTAGCAGAGTCCAATAAAAGGACTTGGTCCTTGCTTTACTCCCCGCCGCCTGTACACGTCACCTTCGCTGCTTCCATCAGGTCAATAGCTTCGTGTATTTGTCGCCCTGCAACAAAGCCGAATTGGGTGCTGTGTCCTATCTTAGTAATGTGCCGTCGCACTCGCCATGCCAGGACCCTCGTAAAAATCGTATAGTCCGTATTGAGCAACGCTACCGATCGATAGTTGACTGGATTGCCCTTGTCTCCTCCTTTGCTAATGCTGATTAAATATGCTGCTGCAAATATCGCCGGTGTGGCGCCTTCCTGCATGCAATCATTGTAGAGTCTCGTTAAAATCGGCGCCAACAGGTCTATGTCGTCCTGATACCATTCGTTTCCTAGGTAATCAGGACCACATGACTTTCCTCGCTTGCATTTTGCTATGGCTGCTGCCACTTCCTCCACTGTGAAGTCCTCATCAATGTCTGCGAGATCGTACTTTCCACAGTTCTGGCTAATCCTGTCCACGTACTGCTCTATATTCTCTGGAGCGTCTGCGGCCCCGTAAATACTTTCTCCCAGGTGTCAGCCAAGATATTGGCCTTATCGTGGATGTTCCGTGAATTTCCCCCACCTGCTTCAATGTCGGGATAACGTTGTCGCCAAATTTCGTACATATTCATTTAAAGAATTTCTTCGTTGTTGCTTGAGCTCCACGCATTGTTTGCAATGATTTTCCTCCTACGCAGCACCCGCCGCGCGTCTTGCGTCTGGTGTAGTTTTCCAAGAATCTTCTGTCGTATACCGCTTGTGTCCGCCTCCTCGTATCCATAGCTGGCGAGTTGCCTCTTTAATCGCTTGATCTTTTGTCTGTACCCATTCGTCATTCGAGTTTCGCCTCCTTTTGAGATCCTGCATTTCTGCCTTCACCTCCATCTTGAACCCATCCCATGCTGTCCTTCGCCAATCCGTCTATTCTCATCGCCAAATACCGTATATTTTGTGTGAGCAAGCTGGTTGTTGCTGTCTTGACATACTGAGTGGGGATTTTCGCCACCAGACATTTGAAGAATCACCACCACAGAAATGAATTCCGCCACCAGAGATATGGGCGGCACCACGCACCAGGGATTAGGACCAAATCACCACAGATTTGGGCAGGACCACCACATCCGCAAAGTGTCATCCACTAGACTGGGGTAATACACAATGGTCTCTCAGTTTCGCAAATGCCACCTTCCTGGGCAGAGGAAGCGAAGCTAATTATATGGGTGAGTGCATTATTTAGATGCACATAAGAAGAAGAGGTTGAATGATATGTAACTAAAACAAAAATAGAGTTATGCGGGCCGGGCATGCGCAGATAGAACACAAACTCATTCTACAAACAGCACCCTTATAGTAAACCCACTCCCCTCAGAGCACCCACTTCCCCGCTGGGCAAGTGTTCAAGACCCCATTGAGCGCCGCGACATTTAGCCCTAATAGGATGCAGGGTGAAGTTGATATTGATGTCATCAGCCGTCCTGCTAGGGTTAAAAGACCGTGGATTAAACTGTGGAGTAATGACATAAGTTCCGACACGTCGATGGGGGCATTTCTTGCGACGACGATGAATTTGCTGACGATTGTTACGCTGAATACCCAGCAAAACACGTATGCCGTACAAGTACTCTGTATGCAATGGCGGGATATGCCAGATTATGGGTGGTTAGTGGATGCCAGTTCCCGTACTTGTGCATGCCGCTTTAACATGAAATATGCCATTTGTATCCACGTTATGCATGGCACGCGTGAGCTGTCGTTGCCATGTCCCGGTCTGCTAGATCCAGAACAGGTTTTCGTGACAAACCAAAACCAACGGGGGAATCGAAGTGTACAAGGTTCTTCGCGTACATCACAAACAAATCCGAATCGTTCACGTACTCAGCAGTTACCAGCATCTGCCGATTTTAATTCATACGTTGTCAGAGAATCTGTATACGGACCACATCCGCGGCCCCCAATACGAGACAGCCATCTGATAGCGACACTTAACGGTATACCTGTTTGCGGCGATGAGTCTACATGTAGTCCATACGAGTAGAGGGATCGAATTGTTCTCGGCTTTCAAAATCAACAATTGACTCAGGATACAATTCGCACGCTGCTAAAGTAAGCGACAGAGCGATGCACTTGAGCTAAGTTTCACTACGCCAAAAGCTTCATTTACCACGTAGGGAAGGATCGGTGGGGTAACCCCACCACCATACGCATTTGTCGAATATCAGTAGTCCGTGGGGTAATACGTGCGCGTGGCCAACCACGCAGTGCTCGCTTTCTCGACTGTGGTGGTGGAGTCCAATTCTCTGGTGATAAAGTCCCTTTTTGTGGTGGTGAAGATTGATACAGCTGGTGATTTGGACCCTCGGCAGTTTTGGTGGCGATGCCCAAATCTCTGCTGGTGAGGTCCCAATCCCTGGTGGTCGACCAAAAATGTGTTGTTGAATTCTCTCCCTCTGACATACTCCGGGGGTGGGTACAGCTTTGTTCGTTTACGCATCCTTATGACCCTTTTGGTGAGTGTAGTTCAAGGAGCACAGCTCGATGGTCGGCCCTCCACGGTGATTCTTCAGTTACTATCCCCCTCAGTAGGTGTTTGATCGGTGCGGCAATGTACCATCGGTCTAGGTGCGATGTGCCGACTGCACCTGAGGATTGTTGTTTTCTTGCCGAAAAATGCAAACCTTTTGCGCTCGCAGACTTTGACTAGGGATAGCCTGGACAAGAGGTACACTACGGATTCCGAGGGTTGCATTATGAGCTAGTGTGTCCATTCAAACTTCCTTCTTCGTCGCTGGGATCGTCTCCGAACCATCATCGTTACCTAGTCGCCAGCCACTAAAATAGCAATGGCAATGAAAAATGGAGAACCATCACAAAATCATCGGGTGAAATTGAATTTGAAGCTGAGGTTGTAACTTGCGCTAACGACACATAATCTCCGTCACACTTAATGAAAACTGATCACTGCAGACTCTGTACTAGAGCCAATGATGGTTGACGGTCTTAGCGATGAGCCTGATTTTTGCTGAGGTCGTTGCTAAGCGCGCTTACTTACGAACTTTACGGAAGGTTTTGATGAGCTTCTGTCGCTGCCGGATATCGTGCTCTGGAGATATAACGTTGTTGCCTTCCTAGTCTAGCTTTGTCGATAACGCCTCCGTCAAGTCAGGCAAGAAGGCGAGCTCGTGAGCGTAATCTATCAGGCTCATTGCTCGAGGTACGTGCAAGGGCGTTTACTGAGAGTACGTGCAACGGCGTTTACTGAGAGAGTACGTCATTTTCACTTAGTGCCGTGGGGTTGCAATCCATCCATCGGTGTGACTTGCGGACATCCGTCGAGCCTCAATGCTACAGATTGAGAAAGGTTGCAGTCCTTGATATCGATCCAGTAAAATAGTACTATTAGTAGATATATTAGTACTGTTATAGTTCTCATTTCGAATTACTAGTTTACGTTATTACCAACAACACTGGTTGTTTGTGAAAATACTATTATCACTATCACAATACGTTGTGTATTGGTAACAGTCAGCGTTTTTCTTTTACATTTCAGAATTTGCCTTCTCGAGGAAAAATGGCGCTCATTGTTTGTGGGGAAATTGCAAATCGGTCAGGTAAACGGGTGGGCAATTGCTGTTCGGTCAGGTGGTTGCTATTCGGTCAAGCCTTTGAGAATGGGCAATTGCTATACGGTCAGGTGGTTGCTTTATTGGATGGAGACGGTTGTAAATTCTAAATATGAATGATATTAATAGTGCGTGTACATACGTGTACGTACGTGATGCCGCAAGTTGGTCATAACGGAACCTGCGCTCAAGTGAACAAGATATCGCCGATGGAGGAAGGCGACGATGACATCGGTCTGGAAAAAGGAATGGAGTTCACAAGTATCAGGGCGTTGAAGTACTATTTAGAGCGATACTGTGCGTATCACGGCTTTGCTCACAACAAGCCAACAAACCGTCGAGATTACATCAAAGTGGTCTGCAGGTCACACGTAGACTGCACGTTTCAAGTACGGGGATCCCTCTCCGTGAAGGCAGGAGTTGTGCGTGTAACTTTCCTAAATGAGAGCCACTCAAGCACCCACGTCGCACACACAGATTTACGACAGCGGCAACCATCTAACGTCAGTCAAACGTTTATTGTTGAAGTTGCCCGGGACTGTATTGCGAGTTCGAACGAAACGAAAACATCTAGTCTGCTTGTAACATGGGCACGTCGCGTGTATGGTATCACTATTTCTAAGCACGCGGCGTGGTGTGCCCTTAAACAGCTCGAGGAAGGATCGACTTATAGTGTGCAGAAAAGCTATCAGTATCTGCAAAGTTATTTGGACTTGTTCGCGGCAAGTAACCCAGGGACAGTGACGAATTTGAGCGCGACGAACACAGCATGTTCAAGCGTATGTGCATTTTCTACGGCGGGTACGACCAAGCATTTCGTTACTGCATACCGATGATCGCTCTTGACGTTTGTCATTTAAGGGGGCAGACCGTGGCTCTCTGTACGTGGCGTCGACGATGACAGGGGCACATGACATCCTTGTTGTGGGTATTGCCATTGCCAATGCAGCCGAATGTAGAGCTGACTGGAAATGGTTTTGGAGCATATTTTGCAAGCATTACCTTGCGTCGCCGAACTGTCGGATTTCTTCATTATCAACGATAGAGATAAAGGCGTCACTCCTGCTGTCCGCCAAGTGTTTCCACGAGTGCCTCATGGTGCATGCGCCGAACATATCAAACGCAATGTCATTGACGCGTGCAAAACCCGTTTCGATGGGTTGGTGATCAAACTAGCGAAAGAGACGGCCAAGAAGGATTAGAGAACATTTATGAAGAGATTGAGCAACGAAGCGTTGAAGCAGTCGAGTAGTTGAAGGATATCGATGACTCGATCTGGCTTTCGGCATACTTTCGTGTTCCAAGATATGGTATTTTTACTTCCAACTCAGCCGAGTCTGTCAACAGCAGCATCGGCGATTTCAGGCGAGGGTCACATCTAAAAGTTGTTGCGGGCATAACACAGATGGTGATGAAGAGAGCTTTTGATCTTAAACAAAAGTACAGCCGACACAATGCTATGGACATCATACCCTCGGTGATGAATAAGCTCAACATCAACAAAAAGACAGGGCGTACACGGGATGTTATACCACAGTCAGACACGATGTACAACGTCGAACGCAAAAATGGTCTCTATCGTGTGGTAAATCTTGACGCCAATCACTGCACATGCGGGTTATGGGTGGAATACCAGTATCCGTGCGTACACGCGTGCGCTGCCTTACAGAAGCTTCACTTGTCGGTCATCACGTCAGTCGCTCCATACTACCGATATGGATGCCTGCAATCCATTTTCGAGAACGCGCTGGTACCTATCGATATCGAGTCCGCGGTCTCTGATGAGATTACAGCACCTCCACAACCGAGCGGGACGACCAAAACAAAACAAACGAGTTCGAAGTCGCGGAGAAGTGATTCCAGAGGATTCGCCGATTGTTTGTTCGCGATGCCACAAGCGAGAACACAAGATCCGCACATGCGAACGAAGGCAAGTTCTAAACGAACGACGTCAAGCACGGTATCAAAAACTGAAAGCTCGCAGAGAGTACACTAAAACGCTCAGTGACAAGGAACACAAAAACGAAGACACCCAGCTCTGCAGCGAGCTCGTTGCATATATAATCAGAAATATCGTAGGTACGTTGACGGTTAATATGTTCCTTATATTTCTTGATCACGAGTAACTCGAATGTTTGCTCATAAGGAAGTTGACGTCGAGGATACCGGCAATAACGGCGTAGATCGTCAGCAGCGTGATCGCACATCCTGGAGTTCCACGTCGACGGTGCCGTCATGTAGCATGAGACTGTATCAGTTGGCACCAATAGGGAACGTGGTGTTATTGTTGCGCACATTGGCTGCGTACGTCCAGAAAAAGCTGCTGTCTTGCGAAGCCTCGACCAACGACGTGTTGGTGTCGGTACACTGCAGCTCCTTCGTCAGTTCCCCGTCTCCGTGTTGGCGACTGCGTTCACTCGGCACATGGTGCTCGGGTTGTCGTAGTAGAACGTTGGTGTGCTCGGGTGGTACATGGTGTACACTTGGCGCTCCTTCCTCCAGCCGTCTACTAGCTTTACTATCGCCTTATGATATATCCGTGGTGGTGGGATTCGAACTTGACGGTTGTGAGCTGAAGAACATTTTGCGCAGTATTAATAGTAGACAACTTGAAAATGGCCGGTTAAGTTGTCCACCTGGCCGAAAAGCAACCACCTGAGCGAATAGCAATTGCCCATTCTCAAAGGCTTGACCGAACAGCAACCACCTGACCGAATAGCAATTGCCCACCCGTTTACCTGACCGATTTGCAATTTCCCCTTGTTTGTGTTATGGTAAGAATCATGGCTGGAGAGGGAGGGACCTGTGCATGTGCTGGTGCAGATGTCAGGTTTTGAATCCAGAAAACGGAAACATAGGAATTTCTGTTGATATTATTTATCATGGTTATCCTTTTTGATATTATCATAGCTAATTTCGTTGCTGAACTGGTACTTACAGATAATGTCACGTAAAATAAAACCACCAAAACTTCATTTCTAAAATATTATCACATTAGCAAGTTTCTAACTCGTTCTGTCATCTAGGCCATCACCTTGCTGCTGCTCAAGCGTCTCCTGCGCCGCTGTCTCCCCGGCCCTCTCTCCCATCACCAAGTAGATCATTCGACAGACAAGACGCTGCGCTCTCGCGCGCACCAAGTTGCACCCTCCAACTCCCCGTACAGATGCAGTTTCAAGACCGAGAACACGTCGAAGCGCTGCTGGCCAACCTCGTGCAGCGTCTGGACGTCCCCGACGCCGCCACACGCCGCACGCGTGTCTCAGAACTGTACGCGGCCGTGGCGGCGCTCAGTCGGCAGCTGTCGGCCGAGCGGTTCGCCAAGGCGTTGGCTCAATTGACGCCGCAGCTATACCAATCGCTGCAGAGAGGCGCGTCTGAAGGCGCTACGCTGGGCGCGTTGCTGGCCATTGAACAGCTGCTGGACGTGTCTAATGAGGACCAATTCATCCGCTTCGTCAACTACTTGCGGTACTTTCTCCAGCAGCCACACACGAGTCGTGCAGCTCTTCTAGCAGCAGCTTCAGCTATGGGCAAACTAGCCGCTTCCAGTGTGAGCGGTACGCTCGTGGCTTCTTTCGTGGACTTTGAAGCTAAAAGAGCCTTTGAGTGGCTCCAGGAGACGTCTCATGCAGCTAGGAACGAAGCGCTCGTGAGTCAACGTCGACTCGCGGCCTGTTTTGTACTCAGAGAGCTCGCGCAGGCTGCGCCGACGTTGTTTCATGTGAACTTGACCACTTTCTTTCAGAGCATTTGGGGCGCGGTGAGGGACGTGAAAGTGGAGATCCGAGAAGCGGCCACCAGTGCCTTGGCGGCGTGTCTGCAGCTCATTACGAGACGACAGACAAGGCACCGCGTGCAGTGGTATTGTAAGGTGTACGACCAAGTGTTTGAAGGTTTGGCCCTGCGTCCGAGTTCGGGAGGTTCGCCGAGAAGTCGACAGTCGGTGCTGGCGACATGGGAGTGCGCGCACGGATCATTGCTCGTGATCGGAGAGCTGATCGCTAATACAGGCAGGTTCATGGTGCCCAGGTTTCGAGAAGTGTGCGATACGGTGCTTAGGTACAAGGACGCCAAGGAGAAACTTGTGAGTCGCGCGGTCTCAAGACTGCTGCCGCAGCTCGCGGAGTTTTGTCCCGGAGCGTTCGTGCAGTATTATCTCGATGTGTGCGTGGCCCATTTGACCAAGCGCATACTGGAGTATTCGGCGCCCGCGTCAGAACGCGGCGTGGCCTTCTTAGCGATGGGCAGACTGTCTTTGGCTGTAGGCGACGCGTTGCTGCCTCATCTTCCGCCCATTCTCAGACTCGTGAAGGAGTCGTTGGCGCCGCATACAGGGAACAAGCGCAAACGCACAAGGAATAAGCTGTTTTGCGTCCAAACGCTCACGTGTGTGGCGAATATGTCGCGTGCACTGGGACCGCGATTCGAGCCCTTCTTGTTCCACGACGGAGTATTGGAGACGATGATGATTGGCGGTCTTAGCGACGAGTTGATTGAATCTCTTGCTGAGGTCGTTGCCAGTGTACCAAGCGCGCTTCCTTACGTGCAAGAGCGCTTACTGAATGAGATTTCTGGAATTCTACGCGGCACGCCCTTTTCACTCGGTAGTGCTAGTGGGAGCTATCCACCTGGAAGTAGTGGTGGCCCATCCAACTCTATGAACGGAGATGGGGTGAATTAACGCTGGAGTCCCCATATTATGATACTGCCAGCGAAGTGCCACCCGTTAAGCAGACGGCCGTACAAGCACTTTTGTCTTCCATGAAGCGTGGTTTCTCAAGTGCTGAGGATGACCCAGCGAGCGGGAGTGGCTTGTTAATGATCAAGGGCGAGACAGGTGATGAGATTGATACTATCCTGCTGTCCTTGCGCACGCTGAGTTTCTTTGATTTCAGCGGAAGCTTCTGTCTGCTGCCATTTGTGCGTGACTGCGTTGCGTTGTATTTGAAAACCCGGACGCACGAATTCGAAAACAAGCGGTTATCACTTGCAGCAAACTGTTACTCCCTTCACCTGAATCTCCGGACACAGCGTTGATGACTTCGTGGAGGCACGTTAAGAAGCGTGGGCCAAGTGGACGTGTGATTGATATTGTTCTCACACAACTGCTACAAGTTGGTATTTCGGATATGGATGTTGCAGTGCGCAGGAGTGTCGTGGAATCAATGGACGCACGCTTTGACGAGCTGCTGAGCCAGGAGGCACACTTAAAATTGGTGTTCCTGTTGCTTAACGATGAGAACGCTCATATCCGCGAACGTGCGATGCAGTTGCTTGAACGATTAGCACCTCGTAACCCGGCTTTCGTGATGCCATCATTGCGACGCGTGCTCATACAGTTGGTTACAGAGTTGCAGCATACGTCTGATCTTCGCATGCGTGAGGACAGTACTCGACTTCTTGGACACTTGATCCGTGGTGCTCAGCATTTGGTTGACCCGTACGTTGTGCGTATCCTGGAAGTGCTTTTGCCCACACTTGTGCGTGGGAATGCCCCGCTAGCGATGGCGGTGTTGGTAACACTGGGCGAGCTGGCGCTGGTGTCCCGCACACAGATCGCAGCGTACGAACGCTACCTTTTCCCGCTTATCATTCACACATTGCAAGACCATTCTTCCATTGAAAAGCGGCAAGTCGCGTTGCAGACCTTAGGACAACTCGCAGGAAGTACAGGTTGCGTCGTTCGCCCGTATTTGGCGTCGCCCAAGTTGCTAGAAATTTTTCTTAGTCTCTTGCACCACAACGTGGGCACCCCCTGGTCTTTGCGGCGGGAGGCAATGCGAACAATCGGCATTCTCGGCGCGTTGGATCCGTACAAATACAAGCTGTGTATCTCGCGTGCGTCATTGCGTCAAGCAAATGAAGTTGCGAGCACGGCCAGCTCAACGCCAACCACAGAGGACGGGGAGGCGAACATTGATAGTGCCGCTCTCGGTGTATCGAAGACGATGAGCGGCACACTAACGTCGCAATATCCGACGCTGGATCTTGATTTGAAGGCACTGGGCTTGAATATTAATCTCGCCAGCTTTGATCGCAAGGCAACAAGCGATGCATTGGACGAGAAACAACAGATCGAGCTGCAATTGTTCACTGCTGCGCCTATTGGCACCAGGAAACTTGACGCTGCCACAGCAGCTGGTACATTGGGTGTTGGATCACAATCCTCTTATCCAGCTAGTGGTGCCGCTGGTGTCTCTGCTGGAGCACCATCATCTCTCACATCCTCTTCTCGAAAGAAACGACAAGCCAGCTCAATTGGTATGAGTCTAAGCGACAACTCGTTTGATTTTGAGAGCTCACTTATGGACAGCGAATTGGAACTTGACCCAACAGAGCTGTCCCCGGCCTCGGAGGCGTACTTCCCAACGGTTGCCATCCATGCGCTGTTGCGTATCCTACGAGAGCCGTCTCTCAACGCACACCACCACGGTGTGATCCAGGCCATAATGTTCATCTTCAAGAGTTTGAGTACTCAGTGTGTGCCGTTTCTCAAGTATATTTTACCACCGTTCCTGCGAGTACTGGCACGTGGCGAGCCGCGACTACGCGAGTCGCTGTTCCTGCAGCTTACAACGCTGATCTCTATTGTCAACGCGCACATGAAGCCATTTTTCCCGCCTATCATGGTGCTGGCACTGCGATTCTGGGGGTCGCATCTTCCACAGATTGTTCGACTTGTGGAGAAGATTTCTCAGGCTGCACCGCACGAGTTCCGTACTCAATACTTTCCCAAGTTATTGCCGAAGCTGCTTGAGGTTCTGCAGCCGCAATTTGGATTGAGCAGTGGCACTGCTGGTGCCGACGGGGATCTTTCTGGAGCTGGCACAGGCGGTGCTGTAGGTATTAGTCAGGGGTCCGGTGATGGCACCGTAATAGGTGGAGGAAACGGTGAGCTACATGTACAGGGCAGCGCCAGCAGCTCGAGTGGAAGCAAGACTTCGAGTGATCACGCTCTCCTCTCCAGTAGTTACGACATCGTTCAAAATGGTGGCCCTGATGATGGCACTGCAGTCGCGGTGGCAGCTATCCAGGTGCAAGTTGTGCAGTCTTTGATCGTATTTGGGGACGCCGTGGAGGATTACGTGTATCTACTGGTACCAACCCTCGTGCAACTGATGGAAAGTCTGGAAACTACTCTTGAAGTGAAGGTCACCACAATCTACGCTCTGGCGCGCATTTGTGTGGTCGCGAACTTTGAGGAGTATGCTGGTCCACGATTGCTTCAGCCTCTTGCGCGTGTGGCATCACAGGTGTCAGCCAAGGGGGCATTCTTTTTAGTCGTTCAAGTAGCAATGCTGCCATTAACGTGGCTGGGGATGGGACAAACATACCAGGATCATCGGGAAGAGGGCTGCTGGAGCCGCGGCGGCACGGATCGCAACTACGAAATCAGAAGCTACGCGTTTCTCCGAGGTGATGTTGTATGCTCTTGGCGCTCTCGTGTTCCAGCTTCAAGTGGAGGTCTTGAGCTTTGAGCCGTTGCTGCAGCAAATTATCGCATCGTTGCCGTTCTCTCATCGTGGAAATCTCACCACTGCTGCAGCTGCTCCTGAAGGTAGTAGCCCCTCCTCATCGCCGCAAGCTATGGTACAACGGATTGCCCAGGCATTGGAAACGTTACGTCGTGGCGGACGTGTGCCTCGTTCGTTCCTGAACGACCCGGTGTTTATGGCACCTAGTCTGCGCAAATTCTCGAGTGAGCTTCAAGCTCAGGCGGCAGCGTCCATGACGCCAGCGCCGTCTCCGCCGACAAATGTACGCTTGCACGTTAACCAACAGAATTTGCGACGAGCTTGGGAGGCGTCCCAGCGCAGCACGAAGGAGGACTGGATGGAGTGGATGAGGCGTTTCTCTATTGAATTGCTTCGTGAGTCTCCAAGCGCTGCGCTACGATCATGTTGCGCATTAGCCCAGGCGTACAACCCGCTGGCACGAGCGCTGTTTAACCCGGCGTTTGTCTCGTGTTGGAACGAGCTGTATGAGCAGTATCAAGATTATTTGGTGCGCGCACTGGAGACAGCCTTCCAGAGCGACACAATTCCGGCCGAGATTTTGCAAACGTTGCTGAATCTCGCAGAATTTATGGAGCACGATGTGGAGGCACTGCCTATTGACATTCGTGAGCTAGGTGAGCTGGCCCAGAAGTGCCATGCGTATGCTAAGGCGTTGCACTACAAGGAACTTGAGTTCCATACGTCGCCTAGCACATGCATCGAGGCGCTTATCTCCATCAATAATCAGCTCGGCCAACCTGAGGCTGCTGTCGGAATTCTGAAGTACGCGCAAGCACATCACAGCAGCGTTATTCAGGTCAAGGAAACGTGGTTCGAGAAGCTGCAAGACTGGCGTGCAGCGTTAGCCCTTTATGACAGGCGACTTCAATATGCGCAGCAACATGGCGGAGAGAACCAAGGACTGAATATCGAGGTTTGCATAGGAAAGATGCGCTGTTTGGAGGCGTTAGGAAAATGGGAAGAGCTTGGCGCTCTAGCTGCACAGGTTTGGAGTGCTCTGCACTCACCAGAACGGAGCCCAGCCAAGGCCAGTCCACCATCTTCTCGAGGCCGCCCGCTGTCTGCTGGGCGGAGTAGTTCAAGCGTCAGTTCTGGTCGTGGAAATCCCGGTCTTCTACGCCGTGGCAGCAGTAGTCATGGGTCATCCTCATCTCTGCAGGCCGGCGGGGCCCTCCTTCATCCTCATCATCGTATCCGTTGACTGATGACAGAAGTGATGAAGCTACTGCTCTCAAACGTGTGGCCATGCTTGGTGCACGGGCTAGTTGGTGTCTGTCACAATGGGACAATATGACACAATACGTGACAGAATGCGCGGCTCAGAATGACACGAGCAGCGCGGGCAGCGGGGTCATTTCTAAGGCTGCAAGTGCTAATGGTCATGGTTATGGCTATGGACACAGCCACGGTCACGGAGCTTTTGGTGCGGATCAAGATGTGACGGAACTATCATTGTACCAGTCAGTGTTGGCGGTGCATCAAGGTAATTTCGAGCAAGCAACGACTCTTATCGACACTACAAGAAGGACACTGGATACAAAACTTGGCGCGCTTGTCGGTGAATCGTATAGCCGCGCATACCGTAGCATGGTGACGCTGCAGCAGCTCAGTGAGCTGGAAGAGGTCGTGACGTACAAGAAGCTTCGCGCTCAAATATCCAAGGGTGAAGAATCCGCGCGCTACAAGCGCCATTTAATGCGTATGTGGCATGACCGACTTTCGGGCTGCAAACGTGTGGTCGAGGTGTGGCAACAGCTAATTGCTGTTCGTGCTTTGATTCTATCGCCACACGAAGATATTGGTACATATCTGCAGTTTGCCAGTCTGTGTCGTCAGTCTGGAAATCTTTCGCTCTCGCTGAAGTTATTCACGAATGCGCTGCACGTGCACGGCGGAGCTGGATCAAACGGAAGCTCAGGTATCTCGGAGATGCTTAGCATGGCGCCGTCGAACTCAGGTGCGGCTCCATCATTTGGCTTTGGCGAGAAAGACCGCAACCGTGTCGCGTTTGCGTATTTGAAGCACCTCTGGGCTGCAGGGCAAAAGCAAGAGGCTCTGTCGGACCTGCATCGCTTGGTTGTACGTATTTCGTCCATGGCGCGACATCGCCCACAGGTTCCAGGTGGAATGGGTGGAATGCCATCTCCTGCACCTGCAATGATGCCGATGAAAAGTGAAGAGGAGGAGCTGCTTGTGAAGTGTCACTTGAAGATGGCCGAGTGGCAGCTTGCAGTGCACGACCAACAAATTGAACACGTCCCCGTTGAGAGTGTGTTGTCTTCTCTGCGGTTGTGTACGGAACTGGAGCCGCGCAGCTACAAGGCATGGCATGCTTGGGCATTGATGAACTTCCAAGTAGTGGAACACTCGACACACAGCCAGCACATTTCAGCTAATGCGACGGCTTCAGCTGTGGCGGCATCTGCGTCTGTTGCCCCGTACATCGCCCCTGCAATCGAGGGTTTCTTCCGATCGATCGCGTTGGGCCGTAGCCGATGGGCTGCCAACGTACAACAGGATATTTTGCGTGTCCTGACGCTTTGGTTTGCACACGGCCACCGCACCGACGTGCATGCTGCCTTGGAAAAGGGTTTCCGCTCGGTGAGCATCGAAACGTGGTTGATCGTGATCCCGCAGCTTATTGCGCGTATTCACACTCCTTATCCAAGGATCCAGAAACAACTGCACCGCTTGTTGGTGGCAGTAGGCAAGCAGCACCCGCACGCGCTCATTTATCCGTTATCCGTGGCGCTGAAGTCGTCTGTGAGTGAGCGCCAGCAAGCTGCCGACGCCATCATGAGCACAATGCGAACCAACTATGTGGAACTCGTGGATGAGGCACTGCTTGTCAGTCGTGAACTCATCCGCGTTGCCATCTTGTGGCACGAAATGTGGCATGAAGGCCTCGAGGAAGCTTCGCGACTGTACTTTGGTGAACACAATGTTGATGCAATGTCAGAGGTCTTGCGACCGCTGCACGCGATGATGGAGCGTGGTCCAGAGACGCTGCGTGAGGTGAGCTTCCACGGCGCGTTTGGAAGGGACCTGCGCGAGGCAAACGAGTGGCTGCAGCGATTCCTGAGCAACCGTCGCAATGAGTCGGATCTGAATCGCGCTTGGGACCTGTACTACCACGTCTTCCGTCGCATTAACAAGCAGTTACCGCAGATCACAACACTCGAGCTGCAGGTGGTGTCGCCGAACCTACTGGCAGCTCGGAACTTGCAGCTTGCTGTGCCCGGTACATACCGCGCTGGCCACGCTATTGTGAAGATCGGCAGTTTCCTACCGACCGTGGCGGTGATCACGAGTAAGCAGCGACCTCGTCGCATTACGATCGTCGGCTCGAATGGCCTGGAGTACATGTTTTTGCTTAAGGGTCACGAGGATTTGCGCCAAGATGAACGTGTGACGCAGCTATTCGGCTTGGTGAATGCACTGCTCATCAACGATCGGAATACGTCCAAGAAGGACTTGAAGATTCATCGATACCCTGTCATCCCGTTGTCGGACAACGCTGGTATTGTAGGCTGGGTGCCTCACTGCGACACACTCCACCAACTTATCCGCGATTATCGTGAGGCTC
This sequence comes from Phytophthora hibernalis, assembly GCA_012656075.1. Lineage (NCBI taxonomy): Eukaryota > Oomycota > Peronosporomycetes > Peronosporales > Peronosporaceae > Phytophthora > Phytophthora hibernalis. Next base: position 659,653 of record JAAKBF010000247.1, read on the forward strand.
GTAAGATCTTGCTCAATATCGAGCATCGGTTGATGCTGCAGATGGCTCCGGACTACGATGCGCTGACGCTGCTCGAGAAGGTGGAGGTGTTCCAGTATGCTTTGGAGAACACGGCAGGCCAGGACTTGTACAAGGTGTTGTGGCTGAAGTCTGAGAACTCCGAGGTGTGGCTGGATCGACGGACGAATTACACTCGGTCTCTGGCTGTGATGTCAATGGTGGGCTACATCCTTGGTCTTGGTGATCGTCACCCTAGCAATCTGATGCTGCACCGTTTCACGGGAACGATTGTTCACATTGACTTCGGTGATTGCTTCGAGGTTGCAATGGACCGTGAGAAGTACCCCGAGAAGATCCCGTTCCGCCTGACTCGTATGCTGACGAACGCAATGGAGGTGAGCGGGATCGAAGGCAACTTCCGCTTCTCGTGCGAGAGCGTGATGGCTGTGCTGCGCGAGAATCGCCACAGTCTTATGGCAATGCTTGAAGCCTTTGTACACGATCCTCTTATCGCCTGGCGTCTACTTGGGTCGACAAACATACCATCAAGCCACGCTAGTAGCTCGGTTGCATCTAGCGTTGTGTCATCGTCGATCGTCTCCAGTGCCATGAGCATGAGCAGTGAGAGCGATTACGAACCGTCTGAAGACTCGTCTCACGGTCCTGGTGAGGAAGCCTTAGCACCGCACCGCCGCAGCGAAAGTATTTCGATTCCAGACCCGACACCGTCGTCAACAGCCACGCTGCTTGATGATCGGGATGAACGGTTGCGAGTTGCAGCACCAGCACCTGCTGCAACAGCTAGTGCAGCACCAGCTAGCGCAGTACCGGCTAACGGAGGATCCGAGCAAAACTCAGAAAGCAAGACAGACAAGGAAGCAGGAGAGGAGGAACAAGAGGCAAAAGGAGAAGTTACGGCGGACGAGGCTGTTGAAGAAGATGAAGACAGCGTTCACGCAACTGAAGCGAGTGACACCACTACCGCTGCAATCACAAAGGCAGCGCTTCCTCTGCGTGCTAAACCTCCAGTGCCACGTCAAGTGAGCGCAAGCCTGGCTACTCCGCGTCAACTGCCGCCACGTCCAGGAACGAAGGACGCCGAGGCAGCTCCGCCTCCACTGCCGTCGTCATTGTCGTCACGGCCAATGAGCCTGAGCAAGTCGATCCCTCTGCCGATGCGCAAGCTTCCTCCGCGCGCGCCAGTGCCGAACCGACTGCGTGAGGATACGATCGACGAGAACGAGGAGGCCAACGCCATTGAGCAGATCGACTACACCACGACAAACCTGCACGCCGAGATTTCGTCGCTGGCGGCTAGCGTCTCCAGTGTGGGCCATTCCAGCTTGAGCCGCAGCTTCTCCGTTACCCAAGCTCAAATCCAAGCGCAGTCCCGTGCGGCGGATCGTCAGCAGCAACGAAATGCACAGCCACAGCCAGAAGGTACAAGAGACCAAGCCAAGGTTGCAGCACGAATGACGCCGTTGGGACCGCCGCCGCGAATGGCGCCGGCCCCATCGACATCGTTCGTGTCAGTGACGGCCACGCAGATCCCTCCGTCGTCGGATGCAAACGACTTGCACGCCAACCGCAGCGTACGCGAACGAGAGATGCTGAATGCACTCGGACCTGAAGGCATCGAGGCACCTCGCGTGGCGCTGAACGAAAAGGCCGTCGCGGTGATTCGCCGCGTGCAGGCCAAACTCTCTGGGCGCGACTTCGAAGGTGACGGCGGGGAACCGCTCGACGTGAGTGCACAAGTGCAGCGGCTCATCTCGCAGGCCACCTCACACGAAAACCTGTGTCAGTGCTACATCGGCTGGTGTCCCTTTTGGTAAAACTCAAATACAATTGTTAGTATACATGGTCTGTTTGTTGACTTCTGTGCGTGCGCAACTCGATACGATTGCTGCGAAATGATTCAGCGTGCATGCTGTCAATCAACGGTTGGGCTCAATATTGGGCCCTTCATGTACAATGTAGTGAAGGCGTTGAGGGGTGGCAAGCATGACCTCGACTGAGGATGGTTTTCGAGTGCATAAGTGCAGGCAAGAAACGGATGATAGATCGAGTGCAGTGCTCAACACTTCGTAGCATCAGGACCACCAGTCAACGTTGCGAGCCGGTTGCAATGCTGGGTGACTCATGCGTATCACTTATTTTGGTGAGCAGGGGCGTGTCCGGTCGTTTCGTGTGACGTGACACACGACTTGATTTCTCGGCTCAACGAGATGTGCATGACAACCCACTTGTTGTGGCCTGCAGCGCTGCACACAGGTACGCAAGTGGAAGCAATACCGATCTGGATTCCATAGTAGAGATACATTGTTCGCACCTGCAAACTCCATGCAAGGCAGCTATAGCTGTCGATCCAGGACCACGCACACTTACTCCCATCCTCCTACGGCGCCGTCTGTGGCTGCAGCTCAATGGCGCGGCCTCCAAGCATCATGCGCTTCTCCAGCTGCAGGTCCTGGTCGAGCTTGCGGTTGCGCAGCTGCTCCGCGCTCTTCTTCCTCTTGAGCAGGGGCCGGATCGGCAGCGTCCACATAGAACCTCTCTTACTCGAGCGCGCGCGCGCGTCCACGCGTCGTCACCGGCGTCGGCGCCACTCCGTCCGTGGGCGGCAATGGGGCCGAGTGCGGGCGGCGCGCGCGGCACCCGCCGCCAGCGCCGCGACGGCCTCCGCAGGCTCCGGGGCTGCGTCTCGTCGTTGAACACGAGCGTCTCGCACACGACGCAGACTTTCTGCGGCTTCTGCAGCCCGAAACGCGGCACCGCGCGGCGCGTGCGGCTCGTGCACTGCAGGCAGCAGCTCTCGCGGCACTGGCGGCAGTGGTGGCGGCGGCGGTGCAGCGCGCGCGAACTTCTTGCCGCACACGGCGCAGCCTGCGCTCTTACTGAACGGCGGAGGCACCACACCGCCCGCGGTGTCCTGCTGGGCCTGCGCGCGCTGTGCGCGCTGCTTGTCGGCCTTGCGCGCGAGGCGGATGCGCGTCCGGGAAGCCTTCTGCGCGACGTTGACGGCCTCCTGGCGCTCCTTCTGCTCGCGCTTGGCCTCTTTGGCCGCCTGCTTGGCGCGCGCCTGCTGCGCCTTGTGCTCCTGGGCCGCGAACTTGCGCTGCGCCTTGGCCACGCGCTCGAGCTCCTTCTGCATGTGCGCCTGGGCCTTCTCGGCGTCGGTTTTGTGGAACTTGAAGAGGGCCATGGGAGAAGAAGGGGTCACTTGCGCTCGAGACGGCAAATTGCCAAGTGAGAGCGAAGGGCGGAAGGCGCAACAGACTGATGGAAGGCGGTTGACCTGCGAGTGTACGGCAGATCAGGGAGGGCGGACCATCCCTGTCAAACCACTTCAACATCAATGGATTTGATAGGAGTACTGTATTGGGGAGGTTTATTTGACTTGGTTTTGGGTTTAAATATATATAGTGACGGAAGATATATGATTAGAAAGGCTTAATGCCCCGCACAAAAATGTGCGGCTATACGCCCAGCACGGACGCCTTTTTAACAGGAGGGTTGCGACCAAGTGGCATTATAGCAATGGCACTGCGTGCTGGTCGAATAGTCACTTTGGTCGAACCGAGGGTCAGCGTGCCTCCATCGGTCGCCGCTCAACGTGAGGCAATGCGATCATGAGCAACGAAACTTGCTAGCCCAGCTGCGAATCTAAAGGCGGGAGAGATCTGAGCAAGATCGCGCTGAGCACCACATTCCGGGCGTCCTGAGCCAATGAGTTGGGAATCCTGCATAGAGCGTTCGATCTCAGGTTTCTAATAAATGAGTTCGCAGTTACAGAAGCATCAACGCTTTTGCATTACCACCGACACCTTCTGGGGAGCAGCAAGCAAGTCTTGCATGTATTAATACCGCGAACTGCCTCGATCCCATTTTCGATGTCTCCAACTGAAATGCAGCTCGCCAGTCTTGGTACATTACAGCAGTACCAAATTGCAGCAGTACCAAATTGGCATCGCGGCCCTACTGTGGCTGTTTTAAAATCAGGTTATTGTGGCCCACGACTCGTGGCCAGCAGCATCAGATGCCCTCCAAAGTGAAATTGACACGTACGTGTGCACTTATAGTCGAGCTTGAAGGCTGAAGCAATTGCCGTTGTCGAGATTAACAACTAAAAATGCTATTTCTGAGTACGTTCTTGTGGTCCGACAATTGCCTGAGTACGCTCATGTGAACTATTCCTGTGAGAGAAAAACGTCGTTGATCAATCAAAGATTGGGGTAGCTTGGGACCCGGCACACCGCGTGCATCGGTAGGTTTTCATGAGCAATGATTTTCTGAAGGATTTGCAGTGCAATAATAATAATGGAGACCAAGTTTGTCGGGTCACAAAACAGCTTTGACAAATACGTGGTGTATCCCTTTAGTAAAACACTTGTGTCGGCGATTGTACTTGTACCGATTCAGATGGCGTCATGAAGATAGGGTGTCGTGGTTTTCGAGCTTTTTTTCTTCGCTTGTCGGATCCAGAGACTTCGAATACCAGGCAAGTAGCTCGATTGATTCTGCTGATAACCGACACCCTGGTGAACTTCAATATGACAGTCTACGATAAACATTCCGAGCACTCAAACCTCACTCCTCACGCCGAGCGATCGTTCGACGGTATCCGATGCATCACTTCTTACAAATTCTGGGCTCTCTACCGGGCGAATGCATCGCGATTCTCTTATGAACGGATAATGATACCCGATCACTACTCGAGTACATTATTTGCAATGTACTACGGTTTGTCAGTCGACAGTTATGTGTGCTTTGTGATTGAGCGTGGCGCGTTCTAGCCAAAGTCGCTGCGGAAATTTGTTGCTTCTTGCTTGCACTTAATACTCTTATGACTTTCATCTCCTGTTCCAATCAACGTTGTCGTCGATATTTTGCACGAAAAACTTGTGACGGGTCCGGGTCTTTCTGGGCTCCTGAGCATGGTGCCCATTGTGTGTCTATTGCAGTCGCTAACATGCAGCCTACAACTTCTTGCAGAATACGCGAGTCCTTACGTTTAGAGTGGAGAAATCAAAGCCTCCTAATGAGCTTAGGGCATTCACAAATGCTGGCTGGGATTTCATTCAGCGCTTGTTGGCCTACATCCGAGAATTTAGTACATTTTGCATGAGAGCAACGTAGCAACTTCTACACGATGATACATTTGACGAAGTTGCTTTACCATATCGAGATATGAGAGTTAATATTTGGCGGGTGAAAACGCAACATCTAACACAGGTATTATAACTAACTAGCTGCGCGAACATACACGCTGCACTTGTTGTTATTTCGTGCTTATACATGTAGGTCGCTCTCTGATGGACTAAGATCACCCACATTTTCAAATTGATTGTGTGTATTATAATTGTAATGAAGTTGTATATTCGAGTGCTATCGGTTCATTCGCATTTTCCCGACTTTCGATTAGCCATTGTGGTTGAACGACTTCTTGTCGTTGAGCTTCAACATCGAGAAGTGTGGTCTGCTTGCTCACTTCTTAAACTTTAGTGCACACCTTTTCGAAGTACACAGTCATGATTGCAACGATCCCCAAAACGAAGTATCTGGTCCAATACTTGTATCCAGTTCAGCAGCAACAAGTTTAGCAATAGCAATACCAAAAGCGCAAAAATCAAACACTTACCTTCGGCTACCAAGACCTGGTACCTCCACCAGCACATGCACAAGGCCATCTCCAGCTGCAACTCTGCGGTCATCGACGCTAAGTCGCAAGAAGTGTCGTCCACACCTCTCCTGACCTCGTTTACCGTCAGCCACGCGTCATCGGTCTTGGCCAAAAAGAGCTCCAGCTCAACTGCAGGACACTTGATCGTCCCTGGGACGTCCGCCTTGATCGCCTTCTTCAAGTCCTCCACACTCTCACTTTCACAACGAACACCCTTCCGACCACACCGATCCCACATGTTAACTTTTAGCAAATTCTGCTTAAAGAGAGGAGAGAATCTTTCAAGCAAAATGCATGATGCCTAGAGACCTAGTTGGATAGGATACTTAACGACCAAGACCAAGACCTGATGTTGTCTCCAATTCACTGTAACCTGAACTCGTCCTCTCCATCCACCTGTCAAAAGCTCGTAAAGCTGCATCCTGTCAAAAGCAACAGACAACAACTGACACTGCACGGACTGAACTCAGTAGCAGAACGCGGCGTTGAAACTTGCATTAAGCTAGTATCTTGCCGAGTCGCACGGGAAGAAAAGGACCTCGGAACCGGCCCCTCCTAGAGTTGTAGATGGTCGAATTCAGGACGAGACACTTAAGCCGACTTGCTCTTCTTGAGCTTCTCCATCAGCACCTTCTTGACGATCTTCTGCTCCTCGATCAGGAAGGCACGCACGATGCGCTGACGCACGCAAATGGCGCAGCGAGCCGCCGTAGGCGCGGGACACGGTGCGGTGCGTCTTGCTCACGTTCTTGAGCTCCTTGGACTGCAGGTGCTTGATGCCCTTGAGCGACTGCTTGCAGTCGCCGCACTTGGGGCCGGCCGCGCGCTTGTTGCGGTACTGGGCCACCAACTTGCCACCGGGCGTCTTGACGGCCTGGATGCCGTTGGACTTGGTGGCGTACGAGTGCCGGCGACGGTAGGTGATACGCACGTTCTTGACCATATTTGCTCTGGTTCCTATCTCCCGTTCTGATGGAATGACAACACAGGCGGCGGTGGCGCACCTCCCGACGCCAGTCGTTTTGTGACAGAGTGGACCACACAACAGTCTGTGAGAACAGATATCGGTTATTAGATATTACAGGTGGCGAAAGAGTAACCCAAGATGGTAACCCTGTACCCATGTACTTAGTGATACGAACTTAGGGATTGGGACATGGCTACATATAGGTTGAAGTGACATTCATTCTGGTTGAAGTGAAGCCTACTTGACTACAGCTCGTGCTGGGCGGTGTAGTTGTAGTACACGTCGTTCTCGTATGCGGGTGAGCAGTAGGGAAGGCGGTGTCGCTGTCTGTGGGCGCGAACAAGCTCTTGCCGGTCGTGTACGTCACGTAGCACCCGAGCACGAAGCACACGACGGTCACGACGATGGCCGGGACTTTCTCGTACATCGGGACGCGTTCCCACGCCTTGATGAGGTAGAAGACGATCGGCAGTAGGATGCAGTTCACCGTGATGCACGAGGCCCCCACAAAGTCGGCAAAGTCGGAGAAATGGTCTTTGAAGATGATCGACAGCACCACCAGAACGACAATGATGACGATGCGCAGCACCACGTACTTGAACGTATTGGCACCTCCTCGGTACTCGGCCATCTCCTCTTCGACGTCGCCTTTGTGCTCGTTCTCAGCGTCGGCTACTGACACGTACGACATCTTGGAGCTGCGACGACCCTCTCCCTGGGTCACGTCCGGCGTGGCAGCTTCCACGTAACTCACGGGGTCTTCAAGATCAACTGGTCTCTTCTTGTGCATACCCAACGCCAACCGCTCGGCAATGTAGAATGCCGGGTTCAAGATCACTGAGAAGGCGATGGTGATGTGTAGTTGCATGAAGATGTAGGCCAGCACGACGACACCCCATCGTGGTGCGAAGCCCAGTGTGGTGAGACCAGAGTCCACGTCCGGGTAGATGGTGAAGAGCAGGTTGCCCGTGATCTGGCAGCCCACGGCCGAGTACGCTGTACTGGCCAAGACCAGGAAGAGACACGAGATGAAGGCGACTGTGACGCCAACGACACGCGGCATCCGGGTCGGGTCGCTGTGTTGGCGTTGCAGGTCTGGGATGACGATGCCCGCGCCGTAGGCCAATGACAAGTTGCCAAAGACACCGGCCACCTGTGAGAACTTGAGCTCCGGGAACGGGACACTTGGGTGCCCACGCATACCGTGCACCACGACGGCCACACCGATGATGTCAGCGATGATGGTCCCTAGACAACCCGCGAAGGCTGCACCAGAACCTTCTTTGAGTGTTGGGACAAGACACACGGGCAGCACCATGAGGGCCATGAAGATGATCCACGTGGTCTGACTGAAGGCCTTGGGGAACAGTCCGTCGAGCAGTGAACCACCGAGTACTAGGAACACGCACGGGATCAGCAGACACGAACCCATTTGAGAGACGACGCAGAGCCAACGACCGGTCTGGCCCATGCTCCACTCCCCGAGGTCGCCGAAGGTTTTGACGGACTTGGGCGCGAGCAGCATGACCTTGGACATGGCTACGGACGAGTAGATGTTGGCGAAGGCCATGAAGGCCATGGCGATGACAGCGATGGTTGGCCCGGCCCGAGCGAAATTCCCGGGCATGCCGAGCGTGCCGATGCCGTAGATGCAGCAGAAGAGGTTGAACGACGTCTTGGCGTCTTCGAACGTGAAGAAGGGCTTGGTCATGGTTGGGACGGGGACGTGCGCACTAGTAGACCAATTGCAAAATGATCAAACGGAGACGAATGGCCAACTGCCGGGTGATGCGAGAGCTGCGTGTCTGCTCCAAGAAGAGCTCGGCACGGATTAATCCTTACCGCCGTGGGAATGCGTTGAAGCTGTTGCAAATCAAAGAGGAACGACCGACGGTTGACCTGGATCTGCTGAGAGGTGAACTCGAGCGTCCGTATGCTTCCGCCTCCAATGGAGGCTCCATAGCCAAAGCTAGTGGTGGCTGCGCTCAGCTCATCTATCCATCTGCAGCACATCGCCAACGCTCCGCATCTCGGAAGACTCGAACACTCGAGTGATGTGTGCAGCTGCCTTGAAGTCGAGTTGCTTCAACACGACGATGCATTGCCGGCAATGGCCCTCAAGTTTTCTACGAGTGTCTGCCGAAATGCAGGACCTGCCATTGTCATTGCAAGGCCACTGTGGGTGTTCTCGGTCTCCGTTGCCGGACCATTGGTGTGAGACCATGCTATTATAACAAGTCCGTGCAAGCGCACGCAGCGCCCGCCTCAGAGGTGTACATACCGTATGAAATCACAGTACGTTGCCGCTCCGTATCTCTCAACAGGATGTGCCACCGACTTCTTGTTACATGTAGTTTTTTTGCGTCTGGGTCGATGTCGAGTCGACATCAACTCATTTGTTGTCAATGCAGGGAAGCTATGCTACGTGAACTCTTGTCTTGTGTTCTATTCGTAATAGTTGGTGCACTGCGTGTTCGTGGCCCGCTATCTGCACTTATTCGTTTTGTTTCGGTGCCAGGTCACAACAGCAAACAGACTTTAACAAAAGTGGCTGCAGTGGTATTTATCTGTTTCCTAGTCAAGCTGCAGCCCAGCTAAAATGAAGCGTAAGTTGGTGGTTGCAGGTCGAAGCTCTTCCTTTGAAGCTTCTCACTGCTGTCTCAAGTCTTGATGGTTCTCCTCGTTGAGGCTCAATGATACCAAACAAGTTAATGAAGTGGTAAGACTGCCTGTCAAATAGATATCCAAGGCTCAAAGAGACAAGCAAGTGTTCTCTACTGCGGGCAGTCAATGAAGACGATGGACGGTCTGGAAGCCATCTCAGCCGGAGTCGGCGGCGATGACACGGACTCTGACAAGCTGTTCCTGGATGGGAACATGGTACTGTGGCTGCGACTCCTGTGGCTATTTCTCCGACAAGTTCCAGGCGAAAGAACTCCTTTGAGTGTTCGTGGAGAGTGTGACCGGGTCAAACGCAGACTCGATCGGGTAGTGAGGTTGGTGCTATCCTCCATGTGGGGGCTTTCAATTTCGTCTATCGAGGCTCGCAGCATGTTTTCGAATCCAAAGCCGCCGCTGCTGTTTGACGAGCTGCTGGTACTGCGTCGACGCTTGGTCGGTGGCTCATTGTCGTCCTCAACACAACCACTTTCTCCTTTCCGCTGCAAAGCGGACGAAGCAGATTGAGGTGGGCGCGTTACAACGTACGAAAAGCGAGATGTCGTTGATGGCGGTGACGGTGGCAAAGGCACCAATGTGATCCCGCTGTTGGCCAGCCAGGACCCGTCCCGACTCAACAGCGAGATAGAGGTGGGTGAGCTCGACGAGGGAGAAGTCACGACGGCAGGAGTAGGCGCGGATGAAGGCAACGACAAAACCCCGCTGGTCGTTCCTGAAGCTCGAGGAGTCTTCTTGTATCGCTTCGGCGACAGCTCCCTGTTAAACTCGGCTTCACTAGCTAGCGAGTCTTCCCTTACTTGTGGCAGGTGTATGCTGATCGGCGGCGATTTTACTTCACCACTGCTGCAACGACGATACCAGTTTACATTGGACGGGTCGTCATCGCTCAGGAAGTACCCATTGCATCCTACAGATACTCGTGAGCGAGCTCGGGTGTTGTTGAAGGTGCCACCCAGCAAAAATCATTCATGAATGGCGATGGCGGCGTGGTCGGTATGTAGGATGGATACGAAGCCGATGACGGTGCCTTACGCTTGAAACCAGTCGACGACAATCCCCGAGTGTGAATTTGCCACTACCATTTCCGTCACGTGAACATAGTTCGAGAGTTGTAGGGGGCTGACGAGCAGGTGCCAGACCCAAGGGTGGTGGACAGGATACTGGGCTTGCACACGTAAAGCCGAACCCGCTGTCAAAGCTTGCCGGACGCCCGTCAACCGAGCTGATGTTGACACAAAACTCCAGTGATTCTCTACCGCGAGTCGTCAAGTGCAGTCCGCACAGCGCAAGGCGGAACTTCGTACCCTTGGAGAGTCTTCGATGGATCGAGGTCTCGTAGAAGGTGTCGTCAAAGCCTGCACCCCAATGGAACGACGATGAATCTGCTGGATCGACCACATCTTGCTCCACGCAACAGCCACAGAACAGTCGAAGCCGGTGTCCGCCGTGATTGTGCAGCGATGCTAGGAACCGATGACGTCGTTTTCCTCGGTTTTTGCGCACCCCTTTCGAGATCGACTGGTTCTCCTGTTCTGTGTGGCTTCTCCTTGTGGGGAGATTGCTTCACTGGAGTTGGTATAACTCCGCCGAATGGCCACTTTGATCCCAGAATTCGATCCTATCGAATCTGCAAAACTTCGTTTGCTGGAAATTCGGACCATCGGACGAACTCCCAAGTCAGCGAAACTCCTTCGACTGCCAATTCGGACCATCGAACCTACGTTTGAGTCTGTGAAGCTTCGTTTGCTGGTTAGTCGAACCACGGGGCGGGGCCTACCCGAATCCGAAATTCTCTGTTGGTTGGTAAGTTGGCGAGCGCCACCTGTACCTGTAAAACTTCGTCGACTCGTAGCTCTTGGTCGGGACTCATGATGTCGCCCAAATCGACGAACATACGCCAGAGCCCGATACCGGAACTTCACATACTTAGGTGGAGGCTCCGTGGAAGAAGCCACCATTCGTTGTTGTCATGCACAGCTTTCCGGGTGAGCTGTTGTTAGTTTTCGATCGACGGAGTAAAACTGGAAATGAGCCGTCCCAGAAGAGAGGCGCAAAACCTGCTGAACCTTCGCGGACGCTGTAACGGAGAATCGGATGGGCTTCAAGAGCTCCGACCACAGCACTACATGTACGATGGATAAGCTTATTCTCCAGTTCAATTTTCAGAGCGTAGCCAGGCTTGACCAAGCAAATGATGAAACTCAATTACTCGCATGAAGTGCTCCCATGTTGAAGTGGTCCGGTTGCTCCGGATAATCTTACTGACTGGTACTGGTATCTCTCACCAGTCTGTAGCTATACAATACGTGTATCCGCATAGTGTGCTCAAGCCTAGCCGGTGAAAAAAACTTTGTATTGGTAGTCTACAGTAGAAGGATTTGGATCGCCTTGCAAACAAATTTTGCGTGTATACAATGTGTATACCTCCAGATCGACGTTCCTGCTCCTTCATACTGATCGCTTGCTCTTCCTGTTGTCCCTACTACCGGTATAGATACTTTCATTGTGCTTAGGAAGAGGAATTCATGGTGGAACCTTCGCTCAACTCACAGAGCTCATTTCCCCATGTGCGGGACACATAGAGTTTGCTGCGAACTGTGAGCAATGTCCGTTGCCAACGGTCAGTTGGTAGCAAACCCGTGCAAATGCCCCGCCATTTTACTGATAACTTATAACTCGCATCATGAACATAGCTCATGCACCACCTCGTTGAACAAAGCACATCGCCGTATATGTACAGGCACACGCGTGAGTCCGACCACCGGCTCATTTGCCCCCACATTCCACTCGAAAGGCGTCCCGACACGCGAACAATGCCACCACCAAGTCCAGCGGTTCGTGTTGTTGACGTTGCAACTAGCCGCGTATATTTCAGCGACTGATTCCGACTTGAGGTGCTGGGGTTGCCATGATCATCTTGAGTTCGATGACAACCGACATCCTTGAGACATAGCTCATTTGCCAACTTGCCTCAGCTGACATGTCTAGTTCTTTGCCGAGCTGTCCGGTACTGCGGTGCCTGTTATGAGGTGGTCTTCTCCAGAGCTTGAGAAATCGAAGCCCAGTACTGGCGGTGGGTCTGATTGTGTTCTGCGCTTTCGGGAGCCTGCACTGGATCGCCTCACCTCCCATTGACCACGGTTCCGGGAAGACGGATAGAGTTCAAGCTCTGGTTCAATCTCATTTCCTTTGTCGGGGAAGCGTAGACTAAAGCCAGCGTAGCGAATATCTCCCGACGCGCTTGCAACCTGGTTCCCACTACCGTACTGACCACTGCCGCGATCATCGATACACTCACGACAACGAGCACACACCAGCAATGGCGCAACGTAGCGACTGTAGATAGCCACTCGCTCATGGGAGCAGCACGGGGCTGTAGAACATACTCGGTATGCACACAAATCACACCGTTGCCAAGTTTTACTCAGCGTCGGGAGGAAGGCGCGCGTGCAGGCAATACAGTGCCAGTTATGGTGTGTACCTCCAGAACGAGCAGCGTCTGAAACACCCAGCGCTTGGAATGGTCTCAACAGCGCTAGCCACAATCGCCCAGGAGCTGTATGTCGCTGGTACCGTCTTCGACGAAGCACCTTCTCAAATTGACAGACGCCCTTGGCAATGAACAACAGCCATGCTTGAGCCACTCGCGCGTCGCAACCACCAGGTAGAATTCCTGGGAAACCAGCCTGGAAGGTGATTCGTAGTGTTCCTGGTCTATCCGGCACAGGTTCTGCTGTAAGCCAACCCGAAATCGGGTGTAGCGTGACTACCCGTTCAGGTGGAGCCTTCCCAGCCGTAACCTCAGCAGCATCTAGCGAGCGAAACACTACTCTGAATCCCTCTGGAGTAGGCGTCAAGAGCTCGATGTAGCAGTATTGCTGGTTCTTAGGTTCCTGGATTGAACTGTGCAAGTTTGACGCCGCTCTGGATTGTAATGCGGGGGCAGTGGGAACCGATGCTCGATGTCGGAACGGATTCAACGATAGCTTCGTACTTGTAAAACTGGATGTGCGTACCATGAGTTGCTGTCCATCGACAATTTCAATTCCTCGAGGCGGGGTGATAGTGAACCTTGGTCTGGACTTGGCACAGCGTGTAAGAGCGAGCTGTAGATGAAGCGCGAGCCATAGAGTGATCGTAGCAGTGCATTGCTCTCACTCTCGGTCGGAGTTCGCAGCAACGACAGCAGCTCCGAAACTCGTCCCTCGATTTCACCTCCAATGACCACTTGGCACTGTTGCGTCTGGAACGGACTTGTGGTGGTCGCTGCAGGTAGCACTCGGAAGTACATACTCATGTCGCCGGTGACACCCGCTCTCACGTGTTTCCAGCCACGTTGACCCGAGAGTCCTTGAAGATCGACAGGTTCATCTGGTACGGTCACGCGCTGCACTCGTTGGAACAGCTCCAAGTCACTCAAACACACCTTCCTGGGGCCGGCCGACACATTCGAGGACGACTCCGACGCCCCAAGCATTGCCGTGGCCGTGACCGACGTAGTTGCTGGACTGTCTGAGGTCTGCATCATGCCTGACGCTGCAAATTGGATAATGGAGACAGGGTCAAGGACCTTGCAAGACTCTAGGCTATTTACCTGCAAGAGAGTCGAGAGAGGTGGGATGCGGTCTAACATCGAGCGGAAGTGACTCATGCACTGGGCAGTGCGTGGCTCAAAGTCTCCAGTCCTGCGACGGTGGTCTAGCGTTAGGAATCGACGTTGAACCCAGTGCTGCTTTACAGGTTAAGCTCATATTGTCTTCCCGTCCAGCGTCGTGGGGGTCAGCACTATCCAGACGGAGACGAGGTATCTCGGTGTGTGGGCACCACCTCGGAATGTTAAAGCGGTAGTCTGGTCCCATTTCGCACGTTGACTACCCATGTGGTCGTAAGTGTCCCGCGGCCGTACGTTCTTGTGATGACAGTCCATTCTTTTGAAGAAGGCAGGCAGCATGTACAACGCTACTTCGCACAACACCAAGAATCTCCGTAAGATTTTCGGGAGCGTATCACCACCTTCGCTAACCCAATTTATGACTACCATCCGACTGAACGGAACAGGTAAGATGACAAGATTGAAAGTGGGGGTTGAGCTATGAATGTAATGTCCAACGACAGCCTGGCAAGCGTCAAACTGCTAAGCTTAATGGCTGAACCCGAACTGGAAATCTATTGCAGTATGTCAGAAGCAACGGATGTGGTCACGATGAGTGGAGTGCTTTGTCCTCTGACCTGCGCGACCGTATATTATACTAATGTCCACGACCTTATTCGCTAAATAAGTCGGCCATTTGACTGTGCTGTCGATTGTGGCGGGTCCAGCTCTCGACTGCACACAGCTCAGTTCAATTTGAACGTATTCCAAACCATTTCTGTTTCGGCGCATGTGCCACTTTGTCCGCATAACATTGACCAGCCGCAACTCTTCTTCCAACACAAATGTGGTGATTGGATATGCAGACACACTATTGAGCCATGTGGCGCACGTTGAAGTGCTCACTGTTGTGCAGCATGGCTGGCCAGCATGAACTGCTTGCCAATCGTCCCAGCACGAGATCTGATCACGATGGAGATTCATGGATGTCACTTGAACCTGCACAAAGCCTAGCACTCGCCATCGCTGCATCTCGACCTCTCGATGACGGTCAAGAGGCACCGTACCACTTAAAACTGCAGTCTGTGACTTTGCTTTCCATGACACGGGTCGTAGCATCGCACGTGGGGCGAGCTATGGGTTCCCCAGATTCAGAACCACCCGAGCGAGATCGTTGACAAAACTTGCATGAACCAATCTACCGGTAGTACTGGAGCACCGGGCTTGAAACCCGACTTGGACGCACGAAATGTTACGCCCGACAAGTCCAGAGACGTCCTGACTCGAAGCAAGCGCAAGACGAAACGTCTCGTGTGGACTGAAGACCTGCATCTCCGATTCGTGTCGGCTGTATTCGAGCGTACGTAAGATGGCGTGGTTGTGATGTTACAGTGAGAGGTGACAATTTGAGTTTTTTCTTCATTCTGGTAGTGGGCGTGAAGAATGCGTCTCCGAAAGCTCTTCTGGCTGTAAGTGTTCCTCGTCAAGTACTTCGAAGTATGAATGGGCAGTCCTGACATGATTTTGATTTTCGTACCAGTTGATGGAAACCAAAGACTCAACGGAGAGGCTCACGTCAGACCACATCAAGTCGCATTTGCAAAAGTACCGGATCAACTACGAGCGATCGCGGCTGGAGGTGCAGAAGCTCAATGAGAAACACGCCAAACGGAATTTGAAGCGACATCATCGGCGTCGAGGAACCGAAGCTGCGAAAAGCAGCGATGGTGCAGTGGAATTGAATGATCAATTGACTAGACCGATGGACGCTGCTGCAGTACAAGATACTACCCAGCAATGGAACACGTGCGACGCACTGCTGCTGGATGAGACGGATCAACACATGCACTTTACCATGCAGCAGAGAATGGATTTCCATCGGGAGCTGCTGCTAACGCGAAGTGTCGAAGTCGCCTCGGGTCTTTCGTGGGCCAACAGAATGAATAGCGCGGTTAGTGCTGGCATCGACAACAGCAGAGCAATTGATGACAGAAACTTTCATGAGCGTCGAGAAGATGAAAACGCGAGCTTTCTTCAGGCTTGGGCCAACGCGGAGCAGCTTCGACAACAGGAAGACCAAGTCTACGGTCGTCTGCACCAGCAACAGCAGAACCTTTTTCAGAGCAGCAAGATGCAGTACCTGTTGCAGCATTCTCCGTGAGCGGTTCGCGACCAGAGCCTCCACCATGGGAAGCAGACGAAAGCATGGATGCTGATGGAGGGTGGACCTCGCTAGCTGGGGACGACTCAGCCTGACTGTAGACCCTGATGACGACGACATCTTCGGCTTCCTCGACCCGAAGATGTAGTGTTGACACCGGCAGCAGTAAATGATTCGGTTGACTACGAGTCTTACGAAACCATTTGCCGTGGATAGGAATCCAATCGACCATGAAAACTCAACATTTATTAGCGTTTGGACCAAGCATTACGCCTTGAGAAAGTCAAAGAGGTCATCACTTTCTAGCAAAGGGTCCAATCGAGAAAGATCGTCACCGACAGCATCGACCAACTCACCGGGTTGCGTGGCTATGATCGACGGTAGCGAGCTGTCTGGCAATGTTTGAGGCTCAGCTCTAGTCTCTTCTGGTAATGCGACCGGCGGTGATTCGTATTGACGCATCTGCTGTAGTCGGTGGGATGCCAATTGCTGCTGGTAAATTTGCTGGGCACTGGCCCACGGATTCTGGTATGCTGATTCCTGAGCGTAATAATTGTGGTTATTACGGCAGTCTTCCACGGCGTGTTGACGCAGATTGTGCGACAGCTCTCCTTGCGCGTAAGCATTTGGCGATGGAGATTCATTTGCGTTTGCATGGCCTGATGCATCTGCATCCGCAGCTCCTCTTGAGCTCTCGACTGAACGAACAAGTTATCTTGCGGCACTTGGATCGAAGGTCCGTTCATGTCTGGGGAGGTGCTGACATTAGCATGCTGAACGTGCGCCACTGCGCGTCGGTGAATTCCGGCATGGCTGGGACCACGCTACATGTAGGAGGGTGTGGGACCACATAGTCAACGGGGCAATTTGCAACCACAGACTCGCCGCTGAACGGTGCCACCCGCTGACCTTCTCCCTCCATAGCACTTCTATAGGTATTTTCACCTCCATTTGCCTCCGAGTTTCTGTCAGGTTTGTTGTTAGCGCTCAATTGACGCCGATCATGACGACGTTGGCGCTTGCGACTCCGTTTGAGTTCCCGTTGACAGCGTTCTTTGAACTCACGACGCGACCGCTCGAAGTTGATACGGTACTTCTGCAAGTGAGACTTGAGGTGCTCCGTCGTGAGACCCGAGTCCGGACTCGACACCTTCATCAACTTTTGTTATTATACACGTCAATAAGAAGAGGTGAGTATTGTGTGGTAAGGGTCCTTTTGGTTCTGTAGGAGGACACTTACAGGTATCAAAGCCTTCGGAGACGCATTCTTCAACCCGACTGAGTTAGCAAAAATACCGTTAGCGAGTTGGTAAAAATAGAATTAAAAACATTTTTTCCACCGCAACGCACGGTCAAAGATGGCGGCGACGAAACGAAGATGAACGTCTTCCTGCCACAAGAAACGCTTGGTCGGTCGCTTGCGTGGACGCTTGGTTGTCGATGTACGGGACTTGGTCATGACTGAAGAGACGTCGGTGCTTGTCGGACTTGGTGATCGATTCGGGTCCATTGTTGGCGATAGCGGCAGAATTCCAAACTGATGTCTGTCCGTGTTGTGCAACAATGGTCTTGCTCGACACGCTAAGGTCATGATGCGTGATCGTTACCTCATGATCGCTACAGTTTCAGTAGGACTGCGATATTCACGCGGAAGAATCAACAAATCGCAAAAGTGGGCTAAAGAGTAGGAAATCGCCGCTGAATATCGATAAATGTTTACAAGAGCAAGGTATAAAACACAAGATCTGTTGGTACAGCACATTGAGACCGTCCACCTCTTCTGAAACTGTTGACAGCAGCAGGCCACGCAAAATGCAGTCAGAAACGCAGTCTTTTCAGAATAGAAGAACATAGCGACCTTGCTTCTGTCATAATGAGTAAGATAGGAATATGCTACATACAGGTCTCTGCGGGATTCAAGTGTATACAGCTTTCAGCAGTCGAGAATCAAAACGTGTCGGCAGCCCATCACCCTGACGTACGTGGCGGCTGCATTCCTGGTTACTCACCGAGTAAGTCACCTCTGAAGACCACAACCAGCCAATCAACAGCACTCGAAAGTGGCAATCGAGTGTACTGCACCATGCCAGTCATCACGGAGATTAATTAAGGGCTGTTCACGAAGAGTTAAGCACTTGAGCCAAGTTGAGGGTGCGAATGGATATCGATCACGACGAAAGGATTCACTGCAATTGGTTTGATGATTTATTATACATGCAGCCCACCCACCCGAGATACGGATCCAAAGCTGTATAGGGGCGTCTCTGGTCCTGCTTGCCGCGGTATCGCCTTGCTCTGTGGACGAAAAAGTGTTAAATCGTGGCACAATAGACTGCATCGACGGCTGATCTTCATCACGATGGAGCTCGCACCACCACCCGATGCGGGTTTGACGACAGAGTCGTCGTGTAATACAAGGACCGTAGAGTTGGCTTCTGAAGACATCAGATGCCACATCGTTGAAGCAACAGCGTTTGCCCTTTGATAATGCTTACCGTACCTCCGAAGTCGAGGAGCTTACTATAATAACTTACTTTTTTGGCAACAAAAACTATGCAAAGTTTAGAAGTAGCACAATGTATTATACATGAACCTGGCAAGCAACACCAAAATAAAAATACTTTGCAAAAAGAGACATCATAGCGAGCTACGTATTATTAATAATACACGTAGACCGAAGAACTCGACGCATTTCATCGAATAAACCCGATTCAACACGGCAAAAGAGGACTGCGAGCTGATTCGTGTGTGTTAGTGCCCGCATTTTCTTCATAATTCACGCCGCTGGCTACCGAAGCAAGTCACATTCGAACTTCCACGAAACTCTCCCAGACAAAACATTTCATATCACTCTGAGAATTTTTGAGACCGCTCGAGTGAGTTTTGACAACCTTTTGCTTAAAACAAGTACAAAGCCCTTGTCATTTGATGAGATTTCGCGTCGAAGTAGCACGAGGCGCCTGCATAGGTTCTAATTATTACGTTGTGGGGTCTCCCGTCTTAGTCAGTTTATCACGATTCCGGTGAAGAACTAGCAAACAGATTTCCAATCTGCCTGGTATGGTAAAATCGGATATCTGCCCCTGCGTGCAGATAGATTAGTTGATCGCCCATTACAAAATGATGCAAAAGTTTTGCTTACGCGGTTTGCCATAGCCAATGCCCCAACCTTGTGGCGAATTTGCTAACCAGTGTCACGACTTTCACAAGTGATAACACAAATTGTGATGTCAGCTCACAAATGGCGTTAGTTCAACTCGATAGTACCTAAACGAACTTCTTCGTTTTGCTGGAATTGGAGAAATTATTAGTTGTTTGGGTCATAAACCAAAGCCGCAATTCGAATGCGTCCGAGTTTGCAAGCCTACATCCATCGCGCGCTTAAATATGTCCATCGCATCCTTGGAGACCCCCTCAGTGGGAAAAATACTTCGAACTAGTTTCTGTGCTCAAAACGTTCTTGTTTTTGTCAGTCTGTGTTCGGGTCTCATTTTGATCGATCATAATAAGTTGCTTTAGCACTTTTGGGGACCTCCAGCTCCGATATTTTCCAAGGTGTCATCGATCACTTGTTCCCGGTAGCATTTGACTACTTGTATGAGGTATCTTTACTCGAGTTTGCTCCATGCAAAGGTCAAAGGTATACATACATGTATAGCGAATTATTTGCGAAACGCGAGCCCGATAATTCAGCTGGAGTCGTGGAATCCGCAAGAAGAGAGTACTGTACCAGCGACGGCTGCCTGCTAAAATGCTTGTGAAGAAGTCGAAGTACTTTTTTCCTGTTCACCCTACATTCGAGGACAGGCGTGAATGGTGACTTCCAGACAAGCAAATGTTTGCAGAGATAGTTGCGGTCCCCGCTTGTCTGCCGTAGCTCTCTCTGGCAACTCAGTTGAAACACGGTGTCGATCATCTCTTGACTCCAAAATTCAACACGAAGGAAGCTGTCGGAAGAGACCAGTGCACCGGATTCAAATGAGCTCGCGGGAAATCCAAGATCGCTCACACGTCGAGCCTATGGATACGAAGTGATGTTTTCAGCTGTGTTTCCTCCGAAGACTCCAGGAACGACAATGAAGCTGCAACATGACTTCCTGCATCGCTGAACGCCAACAGCAAATCTGCGTTTCTCTCAGATTTAATAACTTGAAGCGTTATCAACGGAAATGTACTTCACAAACCATACAAAAGCAAATTCATGAGGGTCAAAATGGACAATGTGTTGTATTTGTCTAGGCTTTCGTACAATAAAATATCGGGATTCAATGGCATGCTACCGAGTCGAAGGGAACGGAGTATCGATACCCGGCGAACTGTGGCGTCGAGCTGCGAGTCGCAAATGTGGGTATTCGCCTCCGATCATACACTCTCGGCATCGTGCACAAAATTGAATCGTAGCAGCGTAGCGGTTGTAGATGATCATGGGTTCGCGGTAGCAGCATTTGGCACACGCGTTGTAGGCACAAAGTCCGCAGCGTCGACGACGTCGCAGCAAGTCGAACTTTGACGTACAGGCTACACAGTGCGAGTTGGAGATCTCGGTGTTCACTTGACGAAGATTGGTCTTGCTGCTCCCCGTTTTGCGGTTGGAGCAGTCCCTCCTCCGTTGCTGGTGTAGCACCTCACCAAGTCGACAGATGCCTTTAGCGAGACGGTTAAGACGAGCAGCCGTGGTTTTGGCCGAGCAGAGTCCAAGCTTCGAGCACTTGTCGTTATCAACAAACTCAGGATCCAAAGTGGCGTGGAAGAGAACTCGTACACTCGCCTTGCTCTCCGGGGCCTGCTCCACGAGTATCCACCCACGGAACGGGCACAACTCGTCCACGTGCTTACCACTAGCCTTTCCTGCGAGGACTTCGTGTTGGGGTAGTGAAGTAAACAGCACTGCAAAGCCGTTCTTGGTCGGTCGGAACTGCTCGATGTAGCACATTTGCTCGTTCTTCTTGTGCGAGAACCGCTTGGAGCGTACAAACGCACACGTCTTGACCGTCAACAAACTCCCGTCACCTAACATAGTCGAGTCCGACGGGGTGGCGTGTACCAGTGAGCCATAGATGAAGTCTCGCTTGTAGACCTCCTGCATCATTGCATTGAAGTCACTCTCATTGGGCGTCCGCATAAGTGAGACCAACTTCTCGAGAGCTCTCGCTCCGGAGACGGTGCCCATAGCCAGCACCTGCGCGTCAGCCACCGTCGCACCACTTCCGCTGGCGATGCTTCTAGTGAAGACTGAAAAGGCTCGACAGTCGCTCTTCCACTTCCACCCGTGTAGTGATACATTGGGTACTGCATTGTCGAAGTCGGTTGTCACGTGAACACTCTCGACACGTCGTCGGAGCTCTTCGTCGCTCACTAACAATTTCCGGGTAATCGTTGTAGTGCTTGGTGTTATCCGTGGAGCACCACAACAATCCGGTGTCGTGAATAGTCGAGAGGAACCGTCAAGTCCCGCGGTTTCGAGCATGTCCATTGCTCGAGGTGAGGCCGAGGCGAAACGAGCCTCACTCATCTTTGTGACCCGGAAGGTGACCTGCTCGAAGCAAATTGAGGAATAGCTTGAGCGGAGATCAAGGCGAGTCGTTCGTGGCGGGCATCCGGTCAAGCACTGGACTGGCCCGGCTCCCATGGGCTAAACGTAGAAGGAATGACCAAGGAATTTTAAGGGTGCGGCACGGTCGAAACGCCCTCGGGCCAGTGCCGGCTGGAATTGTGTGTATGTCAGGCGGAAAAGTATGACAGCTCCATGCGATTGTTGCTGAGAGTGCTGGTCCGGTTGCGCGCTCTCGCGTTTCGCATGGGAATGAGGCCTTCGAGATGAGTTCTTGGAGCTTCACTGCGACTTGCATTGGGACGGACGCGATGCGAGGTCAGCGACGTCGGGCTTTCGTTTTACGCGCTTGACCGGAGCTCACCTGATACTTGCAGCGAACGGGATCGCATCATAGCTGGGATGACTGGCTTAGAGCTGCAGTGCAATGCTGATAGAGATTGCTACCGTCTCGACGGATTCGAACGATAGCACGGGTAGCGAGGCCATGGATACCTGCAATGGATGCCACACTTATTCGAGACAGGACAGGCAGACCACCAACTGTCTGCCACGAACGGCATGAGACTGCTGATCGACGACCAAGACCCATTGTGATTTGTGCATGGCCGTCTTAGTTTAGCGGCATTGCCATCCTGCTCGTTCGGGCCCCAACTTGGGGCCCCAAGTAACGTCAACCGCTGGACGCATGCACCCCACTCGATTACTGATGCGTCTAATTACTACAGTGGGTCAAGGGTGATACGGCCAGCTCGAGCGCAAGCGTCCAGCGCCGTCCCGTGCGCGGAGGCTTCCGTTATTGCCAGGAAGAAATAGTTTTCCGCTCGATTGGGGCTTGAGCGAGACACCAAGCCGCGGTGGTCGAACCTTGGCGTGATCGGTTTTCGCCTTGAACAGGTACAGAGAATACACCTCATGACAGGTCTGCAAACGATTTCTCGATCGATGCTTGGACATGTTGGTTGAGTATTGTCCGGTGTAGCTCTAGACACGCGGAGGAACTTCCTCCAAAGAAGATGAAGGCGCGTCTTCTGCTGTAGACGAGTCCAACCTCTACGAGCATCCACACGAGAAGATTGAAATGGTAGGCTGTCCTCGCCCGTTGCCAGGCTCTCTCCAAACTGGAGTCCAACCCACTTCAAACGACGAGAATAAAATTACCTGGTCTCCATGGCGTGGTGCCGTACTTAGTATGTAGTTGAAGTAGTCAGCCAATCCGATTTGGTCAAAAAGACTTCACGCTCGTCGTGGAACAGTACCATCCAACGGTCCGTGGAATCAACGACCAGCTATGGCTGCCTTATTTGCAAGAAATCATCGTTTGTAGTAAACGGACTTGAATGCCGGTAGATAGCGGATATTGCTCAATCCTGCATGTATTACGTTTCCTTATCGGCATCGCAACGCTAATCAACGAGAATATCCTAGAGCGGAAGCGTACAAAAGCAGAAATCAATTGTCCAAGTATTAAAACGTTGATTCATTATTTTACCATCACAACGGCTGCATGGTTTCACTTAATCAATACATACATCTTGTCTTGTTCGACGTGTGTTTGTGCAGCATTAAGAGCGCTTCGTACGCGCTCCTGGTGCAAGATCAGCTCCCGATGAGCTGTTGTCGTCTCCTGAGCTGGAGAAAGCCAAGCCCAGCAGCGGTGGCGGGTCGGATTGAGCTCTTCGCTTCTTTCGCCTTGCTCCGCTGGATCGTCGAGAAGAACTGACAATTGATCCCCATCGGCCGTGAGTGCGCTCGGACGGGTCCATCTCAAGTTCCGGTTCAAGCTCACAGTCTTGGTCGGCGAAGCGCAGACTCACTCCAGTGTAGCGAACGTCCCCGACCCCACTTCCCGGTGGATTTCCACTGCCGCGGTTGTCATTTTCTCGTCCGTCGATGCACTCCCGGCAACGCGCGCATACCGACAGTGGCGCGATGTAGCGATTGTAGATGGCGACTCGCTCGTGCGTACAGCACGGCGGCTCGGTGCAAACCCTGTACGCGCACAAGTCGCAGCGCCGCCAGCTTTTGCGCAACGTCGGAAGGAACGGACGCGTACAGGCGATGCAGTGCCAATTGTGGTGCTTGCCTCCAGAACCCTCTTCATCCGCGCCGACAACACCCAATGCTCGAAACGGATTCAACAGCGTTTGCCACAGTCGTCCAGTGTGTTGCTGTCGGTGGTGTCTACGCCGTCGACGAAGCACCTTTTCCAGTCGGCAGATGCCCTTGCCAATAGACAGCAGTCGACCTTGAGCTACTCGCGAGTCACAACCACCCGGTGCATCGCCTGGGAAGGCCGCTTGGAAGGTGATTTGCAGTGTCTCCGGGTCATTCGGAGACGACTCGGCCACGAGCCAGCCGGTGATCGGGTGTAGAGGAATGACCCGTTCGGGCGGCGCCTTGCCCGCCGCCACGTCGGCCGCGTCCAGCGTGCAAAATGCCACATTGAAGCCTTCGCGCGTAGGTGTCAGGAGCTCAACGTAGCAGCATTGCTCGTTCTTAGTACTCGACTGACGCTGCGTCGAATTCCGTGAGTCGGTTGTGATCACGGAATCCGACGTTGTTGTGGACGACCGATGCTTGAACGGGTTGAACCGCCCCGTGTGTGCGAAGCTGGCGGTGCGCACCATGAGTTGTTGGCCGATACTCCCACTTGCTCTCGGAGGAGAGGAGGACAACGACCCTCGCTCCGTGTTGGGTACTGCATGCAACAAGGAGCTGTAGATGAACTGCGAACCGTGCAACGCGCGCAGTAGTGCGTTGCTCTCACTCTCGGTCGGAGCTCGTAATAGCGACATCAGTTCTGACGCGCGCGCGCATCTCACCGCCGACCACCACTTGGCACTGCCGCGTCGTAGGTGTACGTAGTACGCGGTACTGCATCTCCATACCCCGCGTGACTCCGCCGCGTACGCGCTTCCAACCGCGCTTGGGTGACAACCCACGGAGGTCGACAGGTCCATTGGGCACCTCCACGCGCTGCACGCTGCGGAAGAGCTCGCGGTCGCTGAGTCGCACTTTGCGCTGCCCTGAGGTCGACGACGACACCGACGTCCTTAAGGCCGGCGCCGGACTGTCCGAGCTCTGATGCATGGCAGACAGCAAATCGGAGAGTGCCGGTCGACAGGATCAACGTCAGCGAGAGCGGGAGGTGGGACGGATAAAGACCCGAGCAATGGACAGCTTCAAGTCTCCGATACAGGACAGTAGCTACTGAAGCATTTGTTCTAGCTTTCGCTAAGCCTTCGGAATCGAAGACGAACCCAGCGTCGTGATCCATTTCTAAAGATACCCTCTACTTCTATGGAGGTGATGGTCAGCGCCCTACGTTGGGCTTTCGATCTCCATGATCTTTTCAAGGCGCTTCGACGTGTATCATACGCTGTATGTGGGTCTGACCTGCGTTGAGCCCCACGACTCTACGAGGCACTCGCGTCGAGTATGCCTGGCCGCCAGCTGGCGAGTGCGATGGTAAACAACGAGGTCGGTCCCTCTCGTCAGGCTGCAGGCTGACAAGCGGTGAAAAGTTCGACTCGGGAAGACGAGGGTGAATTATGGTGCTGATGCGAGGTTTGGCCACGAACGCGAGTCTAGCGCTATCATTTTGGGCCGCGTAAATTGCATGGCGGAATGGAGAAATGCAAAGCGTTCGGGCACCTGCATCAAGGTCTTTGAGCAAGGTTCGCGGGAAGATCGCAGAAACCAAGTGCCACATGTGAATCAACGTCAGGCAGCGAAAACGGGCCAAGCGGTCGTCAGCTTTGCTTAGGACTTGCAACTTGCAAACGAAGCAAATTGCTCGCCGGGCTACATGGATAGCCGTCCCAGACAGTAGACGCTCTGTTCGTGGTGTTCGCAGTGCAAGCTTAGTTATACATGTGTAGCCATCTACTACATGTAGCAGCTACCTTTGTCGAGTTGGCTACATCGAAGTACGTGTACAAGGCAACTTCAAGTTGAAGCGCATTCAATTGATCTTTGGTTAGTCGAAACGCTAAGAAAGTGGACTACAATCGTCCATATCGTGCAGCCCATTTCTTCCGTTCGAAATGGCTGAGTATTGTTTAAATGGGCACCTGCGTGGGGTTCACGGCTCGCAGTTGGCTGTCGAACTCGTCCCGGGCGAGGCTCTCGCGGCATCGCGCGCACACGAGCAGCGGCGCCACGTGCCGGTTGTAGATGGCCACGTGCTGTTTCGAGCAGCACGCGCCGCACACGTTGTACGAGCACAGCTCGCAGCGGCTGCAGTTCCGCGTCATGAACATGTGGAATAGCGCGCGCGTGCACACGATGCAGCGCGAGTTGTGCGGTCCGCTGGCCGTGTGTACTCTGCTGCTGAGTCCGCTAGCTGTAAGTGCACTGCTGCTAAGTCCGCGAGTCGGCTGAGCCCTGTTGTCCACCAGCTTTCCGAGCTTGCACACACCCTTGGCCAGTTTCCAGAGTCGCGCATTCATCACCTTGGGAGAGCAGGATCCGTCGCTCTCCGATCGGTGGAAGCGAGCTCGAAACACCACGTGCACCCCACTACTGGCCGGTTCGGCAGAAAACCACGCGCTGCACGGGTGCAATTGGTGCAGCGCTCGACGCAACGGAGCCGTCACTTTGCCCGCAATCACCTCACGAGCAGCAAGCGAGCAGGACGAGATACTAAACCCGCCGCTCGAAGTGGGCGAGAAGAGCTCCGCGTAGCACAACTGGTCGTTCTTCTTGTCAAACATGGACGTGTGCACGAACGCGCACGTCTTGACCAGTAGCTGCTTGCTCAGGTCACCTGGTTGTCCTTCGAGAGCAGTCTCGGTACTACCGCGACGACGGAAAACGGCTTTGTGCACCAGGGACCCGTAAATGAAGTCCGAGCCGTAGAGCGTGTGCATCAACGAGTTGTAGTTGCTCTCACTCGGAGAGCGCAATGGCTGTGCTAGCTGACCGATAGAGCACGTCACGTTCCCCACCGCCAAGACTTCACTGTCTAGCAGCAGGGGTAAAGTGTGCGTTGTGTGCGCCGAGAGCGGTGCACCCGTGGACCTGATCATCGGAGACTGACGGGTGTAGAGCTCGAAGCCCTTCTTCTGACGCCGCCAACGCCACCCTTGACTCACCAAGTTCGCAGAAGTATGATCACTGCTGTTGCGTGGCAAGTCCTGCCAACGCTGCACGCGTCGAGCTCGTCGAAAGAGCTCTCGGTCATCCACGCGAACCGCGCGATGCAGTGCCGACCGAATCGGTGTCGCGCCCGCGGACGGAGGCGTCAATGCAGTGTAGCTCGGACGCTGCCGGAGACCGTTTCGATGTTTGCTGCGTGCTACTGAAGGTCGAGCCGCTAGGTGTCGAGCATTCAGCTGAGCTCGCATACCAGCAGCAACAACAACCTGCCTTTCAAGAGGCGAATCGGAGACTGTCAGACTCGCTCCGACTTCGAATCGAAGCGGGACTCGTTACATGCAGCTTAGGCACAGCACCACGCTGGGCACTCGGCGTCTTCAATCGCAGACGTGGTAAAGGCTCGCCCTATGTAGGAGACGAGCCGAGCGGTTGCTGACAGCTCCTCGTCGTCTGCACTTGTCCGCCACGAAAGAATGGCCTGCTGTCAAGGAGCGATCACCTGAAGGCATGACAGAGAAAACCGTTCTTGCTGAGGCCGGAGCACTAGATTTATCAGCTCCATGAATCTTCCACGAAACGACTTGCTCTCCTTCACGACTTGCCGGAGTTTCTTGGACATCGGCATCACTGGATTCCACACGAGCTCATGCTGATTCAGCTGAACTCCCAGCCACGATGATTGCAGTCATCTTGAACACCTCGAGGCACATGACCGCAGTGGGTATGCTGGATGAACTATCCCAGTCTGTAAAAACTGGTCATTGCCATGGTTGAGTGAGCTCAAACCAAGCGTGTACCGCTGTTCTCAAGCTCGCTTTCGATATGGGATCCGATGTGTCCTCCGCATCTGTATTTGCTGCGCTGTACTGGACACGTATGGAGCATTCTCTGAGCTAACTTTCTCAACTGCATGAATTACTTAACACTGTCAATTCAAGAACCCATGGAACCACAGAATTTATCTTTCAAGGTGATGTAGCTCGTCGTTAACGTTGTACCTATTGTACCTACATGCATTTTGTAAGTTTGTACATGTCATGTAATATGCATGTGCTCACATCATCAACTTTAAAGTTCTGCAT
This sequence comes from Phytophthora hibernalis, assembly GCA_012656075.1. Classification (NCBI taxonomy): domain Eukaryota; phylum Oomycota; class Peronosporomycetes; order Peronosporales; family Peronosporaceae; genus Phytophthora; species Phytophthora hibernalis. The sequence goes on from JAAKBF010000247.1 coordinate 687,470, forward strand.
GTACAGCGTCGTCATTGCATGTGCCTAAGATCAACAAGATGTTTCACGTTCTAACGCGTTGTTGTCAACAGGCAACCGCTGCAGTTTTCCTATGACTGACTGGAGTTTGGATACCAGCACCAGTTTTCCTTCGCTGGTAATTCCGGGGTCTGCGATGTATTCCAGAGCATTTTTTCCAGTACGGTTGACGCTGCTTCAGCAAGTTTCATCAACCGCCAGTACTGCGACCTTGTCATTTGATGGGGTTTCTCGTCAAGACAGCACAACGCGCCCACCACAACCTTCTCTGCTTTCTCCGTTTTTACCACGGAGCTGACTGACACAGGAAACCAGCGTAGAACCGCAAGCTTCGCATGGTCACCGGCGCAATGTGATAAAATCGCATATCTGCTTCGGCGTGGCGCACTAGTAGCGGTTGATCGTCCATCACAAAGTGTTGACAGAACGTTTGTTCACGGGGTTCCCACTACCCATATCCCAATTCTCTGGCGCGTTGGTTGCCAACAGCGTCACGACTTCTTGCTCCACAAGAGTGAGCACACTGTGTGGACAGCCCATTTCAGCTGCAGCGAGCGCACAGATGACGTTTAACTCAGGGACATTGGTGATATCATGGAGGTGAAAGTGCTCGATCGCAGCCAAACGAGAGCTCTCGTTCGCCGGAATAGGATACACAATTGGTTCCGCCTCCTTCGACTCTTCTTCACTCTGGACCAAGGCTGGGATCATAGGGTACGGGCGAGACGCTGCACTTGCAAATTTACAGGCGGTTAGATCCGTTGGATATTTTGACACGTCTAGCGCTTGCGAGGCAAGCCGCATCGAATGTGGAGACCCAGACGCTTTACGCAGGAGCTTGGCATTTTTGTCAACTTGCATTTGTGTATCGTCCTGGTCGGCGCTAATGAGCTGCTCAAGTACCATGAGCGCCGCGTGATGACGACCAGGTCCAGAATCGTCATCCACCACTTTCCCCAATAGCTCTGCAAGCACGAAGCTAGATGACAATTCACTGCTCGTGGATGATAAGGTCGATAACTCGGACGTACTAGTGGAAGAGGTCGGGGAGAGGAGAACAACAATGTGCTTGATCGTCTTCACTTCATCCGGTAGTACACACTGGGTCCAGGAAGCACAGTGAGCATGTGCTTGTAGTCGCAGTCGGTAACACTCTGACGGCAGCGTGTGCAGACAATGATGGACTCTAGCCGGCCGTTATGCGCCTCCATTTTCTCCGACGAAGAGCACGTCACGCACACGTAGTACCCGCACAAGTAGCATTGAGTACGTGGCAGCAGCATCATGAATAGACTCAGTTTTCGCGTGCAGCACGTGCACCGGGCATTGCGAACGTCAAACGCAGCTCGATCTGCGAACACCTGCGTCCCAAAGCGACGGTGGCGGACAAGCGACGAAAGTTGAGCGACACCACGAGCAAGTCTCAGCAAACGTGCTCGAACCGCTTTAAACGAAACAGTCGGGGAACCTCCGTCTTTGCCATCACTTTGAAGGTTTGGCTGGTAGAGTGCGTGGAAAACAACACGCAGACCATGACTGCCTGGCATCTTCTCCACCAGATACGCTGCCGTAATACCGCGCAGTTGTGCAACCCGATGAGCACCCTTGACAGCAAGTCGAGCAGGCAACGACCCAGCTTCCTCAGAGGACAGGGTCGCTTGGGTCAGTGTGAAGCTTTCATGCTGTGGTTTGCAGCGCAAGGTCTCAGCAAAGCACCACTGCTCGTTCTTTCCCAGTAGATCGGAGTGCACGAAGCTGGACGTCTTGACAGTTGATTGTTGATACGCTTGGTCGGCTTCATAGGCATGCTGGCGTTGCAAGTACGCCACGGAGCCCGCAATGAACGCGTCTCCGTAGAGACCTCTCAGAATCGAGGCGTGCAGAGCGTCTGTCGTAGATGCCAAGATGCTGGCCACCTCTTCAACGCTAGCGTCCAGACGTGCAAGGGCTAGCACTTCACTGTCGCGCTTCAACAGCGTGAAAGCTGGTGACTTCTCCACGCGCTTCCACGACGTTTGACCGCCCCGAGGGTGTGGAAGTCGCGGGGACTCTGCAATGCCCACGAAGGTGGCGAAGTCCAGTCGATCGTGGAGAGATTCAGCTTCGGCCATCAAGCTTCGAAGAGCGATGGACAACGAAAGTGGAGGAGCAGGAGGCTCGCCAGCACTCCAGGAGATTGGCACCGACTCTGAAGTCGCTGAAGAGGACACGGAGCCTTCGCGTCGCTTGTCGAGGTGCAGTCGAACGCTGCGCATGACGAGATTCCACTAGTCGAACCTTGCAATGTTGCGGACGAGGAATGTTGATGAATGACTCACGCGCTTCGGCTGGGTAAGTGAATGAATCGTATCGAGGTGAGACTCATTATCATGAGTCATGGACGGTTGCGCTGAACTTCAACTTGATAACCCGATATACTGTAATAATTAATATGTAGTGAGAAAGCGGCTGTTAAACGAATCCCACAAGCGACCTTTAAGATAAATAACCTGTAATATATTATTAAAGTAGGTGACGTTGAAGTGAGACCCTTAGTCTTCGATCTATCCGTTTCGGACCAGTGTGGCAAAATGCAGCTCCGAATTGGCACTGAGTGCCAGTAGTGACCTGCTCAACGGCCTGGAAGTAGGCAGCGTCTGTCCAAAGTCAAGTTTTCACTAAGCTAGAGTGGGGAGCCTGTCAGACGGTGCTTTGACGAGAGTTTTTAATGGGAAGCTTGTCAGGATGGTGCTTTGACTGAAGGACGACGCAGTTGCTGAGAGCACAAAGGCAAACCTATCCTGAATTGTGGGGCTTTGAGTGCTATAGCTAACGCAGGAAGTCGACATCCAATAGATCTCAGTTGCATCGACTGCTCGAGGGATTAACAGGCCAACGGCAAAGTTGACTGGACGACGCCGAACGTGACCTGGGGACATGAATCCGGCACTGCCCGGCAGCAACATTAGCCGGGTCAGCGTAACGACATGCTGAAACCGCAGGAGCTCACGCTCTGTGCTTCAAATTCAGCCGTGGACCAGATTTCATGACAACTTCTTCGTTGAATAGTTTACATTGCAGCTCTTCCGTCTGGAGCTGCATCTTGAATACTCTTTCCACGCTACACTTTACTTCACCCGATGAACACCGGCACGACACTCCAACCCACTCTCATAACAAACTACAACTTCTATAATATCAATAGTGTATGCCGTTCTGACCTGCAGGTCACGGATCCCAAGACTACGGCAGCCCTTTACGGCGGGCAGTCGATGAAGATGATCGACGGGTGCGAGTGGCTCCCGGAGTCCGGCGTGAGCGGGATCATCTGCTGTGTTCGGGATCCACGGCGGTGTGAGTTTGATTGTCTCGGGGACGACGAAGCGTACATGGACGACGGAGACCCAGCCAGCGAGGAGTTGGCACTCCATTCTGCGTTGCTGTGCTTCTGCTGGTAGGAGAGACCGTGGATCGTGAAGCGGCGTCGAGTCTTGGTCTGGTACGAAATGCGTCTCTGCTCTTCTTCCTCAGCGGCCACTGCAGCTGCAGCGTCGAGCTCGTGCAGTGTCGACCCGCCCAGGCCCATAATGGCCCGCAGACCGGAGCCGTGCGAGTGCGATCGGTGGGATCGTTGGATCACGCGCTTGGTCCACTTGGTCTTGTGCTTGGTGGTGGTGGTCTCCGTTGCGGAGATGCGAGTGGCTTCATCTTCACTTGTGCTGATAGTTGTGATGCTGCTGCGTCGGTGGCTGCGGAACCACTTGAGAGGCATGGCTGCTTTTGGTTGCTGTTTGGTTGTGGTGCGGCTTGCGATCTAGTCGACCGATTGGGGAATAGAGCTGCCCAACCGATACGTTAGCTCTCGGACTTCTATGCACTTCCAATCGATCGCCAGTCTCCGCTACAGGACGCATCGCCGATGCTTATTCTTCGCAAGAGGCGTGAACCGTCCAGCGTAGCGCTCGGCGCCCACAAGGGCAGAGGCGGACTTTCGCTGACGCTTTGCTGGCGTGGGCTTTTGCATTCGCGGCTGTTTCGACTTTCTTTTCGATGCAATCACCAAGGCAAGCGTCCGAGTGAAACTTTGGCCCGTTTCGAGGCGAATTTCTCCCGAAACGATGCCCAGCTGAGCTCCTGCGTCGTAAAACGCTCTTCTTGGTCAAACGTTGCTCCAGCGAGTAGCCGACAGAGCAATTGACGATGGAATATACGAGTCTGTGTTGTGTCGACGTCAAAGCACTTACTGCTTCTCGGTGGCGAACGAAGCTAACTTTCGTGTATTATCGATTACAAGGAGGCCGCCACCTTCACCACCGCAGCGGAGATTTCGGTCTCAAGTCAAAGCCGTTTCTGGATTCTCGACCCGTAACAGAAGTCCAGCCGAGCGAGTTGGTCTACCTTTTCAGCTCTATTTTTTGGCAGGGCAGCAACAGGATCAAGTGCGTTGTTCGCGCAGGAACTACTCCATCGATATTCGATGGCGACGATCTTCCTGTGTGGACTCATACGTGTAGCGAAGATGTGTGTGCCACTGGGTGGAAAGCCCCATGGTGGCGTTTTTGCGCCGAATATTGCTGGCTATGCCCGGCAACGTGACTCCAAAAGGGCTACAGAGCCGCAGTGCTATTGTACCGGCAGATTGGGATCAGTCACAATAAACTTGAAAAGGTTGTATGTTGACCAATTCTGGCCCAATTTTAGTAAATCAAAAGCCACTGTGTTGCTGTTACCGAGGCGCATGTGATCATGGCTGTTTAGGTTTGATCGGGGCTCTCCTTCACGCTCTAGGCAAGATAAAGCACGAGTCTCAATCTCCATATTTTTTGTACCACTCTAGCCTTTTGTACCATAACTTCACAGGAGAGCTCATAAGAAAGCACGAAAGACGCCATCGTGCTCCTGGATGCCTACACTACAAAACAAACATTATTTTATTTGCCAGAGTATCGTACGTCGAGCGCTACATTCCGTTTTTCAGAGCTAATTTAGCCGTTTTTGACGGCTTTTGACCGCCTCTGTCACTGACCGCCTGTTTGTTGCGAAAATAGACTTGATTTCAGTATGCATCCTTGAGAATTGGCAGTCGCTAGTATCCAACCCTACCCTAGCGACAAGACGATGAAATCGACTTTTGGCGAATTAAAGTTTTTGAATGACTAAGGCACCGCTATCATTGGCTATATTGCACCACGCTTTTGGACAATTAAAGATCTCTCAGCGAATTTTCACGCAAAGAAAACCGCATCGAAAAATACGGTCAGGAAAAAAAGTTATGACCCTACGTATTTGGTGACCGATCCCAATCTGCCGGTATAATATACAAAAATGTAATAGGCCAGCAGTGCTGGCAGCATTGTGCTGTTTCGCTGCGGCCCGCGCGCACAGCAGTGCTGAGAGCACTGTGTTGTTTCGGTGCTGAGCCACGCACTCACTGAACGTACACTCGCCGCAGTTTAACATCGCAGGGAGATCAACGTGATGGCCAACGTCGAGAAGGATATTGGTGTCCCAGTGTCACAACTTTAGCTGAGCTCACTGCTCGAGCTCGGCTAAAGAATGCGATTTGGTAGCACTTGCAGAGGAGTGTAGGTCGTTGAAGTAGTAGATACGGTCGTGGAGCCTCTCGCTCAGTTCGTCGAGGTCGTGGAGAGCCACACGAGGCTGCTTGGCCAAAGCAGCAGAGGAAACACTTAAATGTGTCCTTTCTGGTTGATTCCGGAATGAGAGGCGCTGGCTGGTACGCCTTGCCGGCGCTTCAACACCACCAGCTCTCATTCCTTACTGACTCTCATACTAAATCTGCATCAAACTAAAACCTACACTTGGCATTGAACAGATTCCTATCTTTCCTGCCGCGGAACTTGCCTCCAGGCACCTGCGATGGGTGCGACCCAATGATGTCGCTGCTTATTATCCCCACGGATGCGCTGGCTACTTGTCCTTGGACTCACGTGAATCCGTGACATGCCCTCCCTCAAGAGGTGTCCTTGCTACTTTGCATGATTTCTTGATTGCTTTGTCTGCTTCGGTTGTCGTTGCTCTTGTTGCTCGTGGTATCTGTGGACTAGGTCGAGGACGTACTGCAAATTATCCAAAGGTTCCCAAGTGAGGCGTGATTGCCCCAGCCACTTGACTTTGTATTCAGGTGGTTTACCTTTACGGCGACGATTGCCAACAATATCCTCAACCAGCTCACCTTCACTTCCGTCGGGCAATCGAACCTTAAAATTTCCTGGTCGGGCCGATTACTCCGTATGTACGGCTTAAGCAAGGAGGTATGGAACACTGGGTGAAATTTGACACGGGTTGGGAGCTCCAAACGGTAGTAGTCATGGCCGATCTGCTCTGAAATAGTGTACGGTCCAATCCATTTCGGACCCAGTTTCCTTTTCGTGGTGCCAGCATGAAATGTAGCCAAGTTGGTTGTCGACAATAACACACGATCTCCAATCTCAAACTGCTGAATAGGTCGATTTTTGTCGTAGCAATTACTCATTCGGTCTTGTGATGACTGCAAAGCTCGCCTTGATTTTGCTAAGAGGTCCTTTTGTCGAATCTTACTGTTGACCAATGTGTACCGTTCCAAATAACGTACACACTGCTTCTTTTGTGATTCAGCGCCACTCAGATGCCTCAGTAGTGATGGTGTAAACGAATCTTCGCTGTACCTACTCACCGCTTCGTTCACAAAACTCACAATATCTGTTTTTACTCGCTGCTTCACCTTTGTCGACTGCTTATGGAAGCGAGCGTCACTTGTTCTTCGTTCATGAAATCCGGCCGGCGTGAAATCCCAACCGCCACCGTGTTCTCCTTTCCTGGTATGTAGCGGAAACAGCTGTGCTGTTTCGCTGCAATGATTTCCATCGCGCCGGTGTCACGGGCAAGTAACCCAAGTCTGCCTCGAAAGGGGACATGCAAATGGACGCTTGGTAGCGCGAATTGTACGCGAACTCGGCCAAAGCCAACAATTCATCCCAATCATCACTGTTGGTGTTGCTGAATGCTCTTAGATAACCTTCAATAGTCTTATTAACACGCTCCGTCACACCATTTGCCTGTTGTCTGAAAGCAGTGGTCAATTTTTGTCGAGTCCCAAGCATATCATACAGGTTCGTCCAGGTCGAAGACGTAAACTTAGAATCCCGGTCCGATAAAATCTCATCAGGCAACCCATGAAGCGCAAATACACGATCGCGATACAATTTGGCTGTCTCCAAGGTAGTCGCAATTGTTGTGGTAGGCACAAAGTGAGCACGCTTCGTTAAGCGATCGATCACAACCATAATCGAATCAAACCCTGCCTTTGTCTCCGGAAGCGCTACAATGAAATCCATGGCAAGGTGCGTCCACCTCGCTGTTGGAATAGGATGTGCGCGTAATAACCCACGAGGTTTAGTAGTTCGACCCTTAGTTCTCTGAAAAACTTCACACGATCGCACATAGGAGCGGATCGAACGCTCCATGTACCTCCAGTAATAATCCTTCTCGACATGACGCAGCGTTTTCTCCACTCCTGGGTGTCCGCAACACTTAGCATCATGAAACTCAAACAGGATTGGTCCAATAATATCGTTAATATTCGGGAGAACCAGTCTTGGAAGCTCGTCACTGGGTGCTTGATAGAAAATCTTACTGTTGGCCAATGTGTACCGTTCCAAATGGCGTACACACTGCTTCTTTGTGATTCAGCGCCACTCAGATGCCTCAGTAGTGATGCTGTAAACGAATCTTCGCTGTACCTACTCACCGCTTCGTTCACAAAACTCACAATATCTGTTTTTACTCGCTGCTTCACCTTTTGTCGACTGCTTATGGAAGCGAGCGTCACTTGTTCTTCGTTCATGAAATCCGGCCGGCGTGAAATCCCAACCGCCACCGTGTTCTCCTTTCCTGGTATGTAGCGGAAGTTTATTGGGGATTCACTTAATTCGTCGTACCAGCGAGCCACTCGACGCGAAATTGTTTTCTGCGAGAAGAGTGTCTCCAGTGAGCGATGATCAGTCTCAACAATGAATGGTTTGTCGAGTAGGTAAATGCGCCATAGACGTAGGCCAAACAGGATCGCTAAAAGTTCTTTCTCACGAATCGAATAGTTTTTCGTCCGCTTTGTATTTACGCCCACCGAAAGCTATAGGTCTCTCAACTTTTCTGTCGCCCTCGCCCTCCTCTTGAAAGAGGACTTCACCGACTGCAAAATCACTCGCGTCCATTCGTAAATGGAACGGACGATCAAAGTTCGGAATCGCTAGGACGGGGGTGCTGCTGATCTTGGATTTGAGCGAGTCAAAGTGGTCTCGAAGAGTAGCTGTCCACTCAATTTTGTGTTTGTCGTGTCCTTTTAAAAGTTCAAACAGTGGAGCAGCATCATCCGCAAACCCACTACAAAATCTTTGCACGTACACATCCGTGTCCAAGAACGACTGCAGTTCGCTCCGGGTACGGGGTAATGGCCAGTCCCGCAAGATGTTGACCTTCGAAGGGTCAATCCGCACTCCATTCCTGCCTACATAGTCTCCAAGACACGGTATCTCGTCGACACAAAACACGCACTTGCTAAGCTTGACGAAAAAGTGATGTTTTTCCAGACGAGTCAGTACACGATCCAATGCTTCCAAATGTGCTTCGATACTCATCGATTTAGTGCAGTTGTAGATGTCGTCGAAATAAGACTGACAAATAGCGCTCAAATCGGCCAACACGCGACGAACTCCAGCATTGAAAGTAGCCAGCGCGTTAGAAAGTCCCATAGGAAGCACCAGATACTCATATGCACCGTCGGGTGCTTGAAACGCCGTAAAATGCACATCAGAATCACGGACCAGAAACTGGTAATAGCCACTGAAGAAGTCCATGCAAGAAAACCAGTACCGTATTCCCCTGTTACAAGCGTCACCAATCTACATGTGAGGGTTAGGGAAATGAACTCCGGTGCAAATGCAATCTACACGTACTTAATATAAGTTGTACGGTATCACCCACACGAACTTACCCGAAAACGGACAGTAATGCGGCTGGTACGGCGACCACTCGCGGCATTTCCTGGACAACCGCTGAGGCGACGCCGGCCAGCGTTGGTATTCCGCTACACCGGTATGTGATCCAGCTTGCCACCAATTTTGAGGGCCGTGGCGGGCGTGTGGACTAATTAGTTCGTGTTCTGGATTTTGCATGATACAGTCACAGGTCAAAAGATGAATTCGTGTTAAACGCTAACCTCTCCTTCAACGAATATGTCAGCCTCGCTGTCACTATTCTCGATGCTTTCATTGCTGTGGACGCTGCATGCGTCGTCGCTAGAATCGACTTGAAGACGCGCACGGGTTCGGCGCGTAATTGCTTGGAGTGACAGAGCTTCTATGATTGCACTGAGGTCCGCGGGATCTGTTTCGTGGGCTTCCAACAGGCGGCGTGTGTCGTTCAGTAGCCCCGCCTTCCCAAAACCACTAACGATCACTGCAGATGTCAACCCCTCCGAAGCTTCGGCAATCCATTCGGCGATCTGCTTGCGTTTCGGGGCTTTCAGCTGAAACCCCGCGTGCTTCGAACGTCTTTTACGGCGCTGTGGGGTCATGATCTCCGATTCCGATTCTGAATCTGACGCAGCGGGCTCGCGTACTCTCCAAGCACCGAAGACAGCAGTCGCCCCGGTAACAACAGCTCCGTCGTGTCCTTGGCTGCTTACCACCTCGGCCGCCGCAATTGCAGCTCGCTCCTCCTCCTCCTTCTTCTTCTTCTTTGCTTCATCTTCCTGTTGATACCTGATGATTTCAGCTTGCAGGTGCACGACCCATTTTCGATGCAGTCTGTCCTCGAGTGGCTTGTTCCAGGAAATGTCGGCCGGCTGGCAGACGTACGTATATCTAGGGGGCACTTTCATTAGGACAACCCCAATTGAATCTGCATATTGTACGACTTCCTTAGTCCAGTGACCAGAGAAGTCGTCCCATAGGAGAAGTACCAAGTCATCACGGTCTTCTGTTGGCGAAGTGGTGCTTGAGGAAACTCAAGGAGAGCTCGGACGTCCACCAAGCATTCGCGTTGCCGAAGATCCGACAGCCAGTCGTAGTCTGAAGAGGGTCGATCTCCTTCCACACCTGGCGACCGAATCCTTGGTGCCGCGCATTGTTCTCAGTCCTGACCTGCTCAGAGGTCGCTGGTGGGCTTCTGTAGACTAGAAAAGGAGGGTATTTTACACACTCAGAATCTGCTAACAACATAGCCGTAGCGCGTTCTTTCTCCTTGCCGCCGAACTTGACCCAGACGGTTCGGGAATTGCGGCGCGCAAATTGTCCTGCGAGGCAGGTACTCAAAAACACAGCTACAGTCAATTAGAATCATTTGTTAATACATGTGCGCTCAAACATAACGTACCCGTTTGATCAGCGTTGAATACCTTCGAAATGCCTTTTTCGACCATGACACGACGAACGCTTGCACTAAACGCCTTTGCCACGACTTTTGCATCTTCTGGTGTCGTTTGGCCTGCGCGTGTTCGAGCCCGGATGGAAAACCGATGGCGTCGCATGAACCGTCGCGACCAGGTGTCAGACGCACGAAAAGACTCGTTGGTAAGAGCGATCTCTTTGGCCACATCGAGGCCTTTTAGGCGCAACATAGTTAGCGAGACGGGGATGCCGTCCCGCCGCATACTGTTGACCCACTGCACGATGTGCTCTTCTGCTGCCTTGGTCAGCACCGTAGCGACCCCTCGTTCTCTATTCCGTCGATGTGCCCCTTTTCCTTTTCACACGTAGCAAAAATTTCTATTTGGTTAGCTAGCCACTTTCTAACAATTTTTTACTTCGCATTGCCTGAGGGCTCAATTCTCCAAAAATTCTACAATTGTTCCATCTAACTCGTCTTCACCCGATGCCTTGAAGGACTTTATGCAGTCAGACTTGAACTTGTACGTGAATGACGCACGTAGGCCTCGGTTCGGCTTGCGACCTTCTCCATTTAATCGTGGCCTCCCATTATGTTTGTTTAGGAAAGTGGTAGCTGTGTGGGACCACTCATTACCTGAGCTTGTAACAAAAGGAAAATCAGCCAAAAAATAAAGCTATGTGATTGGATGAAATTCAGTGACGCTTGTAACTAAGCGACGCTTGTAACAGGGGATACGGTATCCACCTTGCATTTCGTGGATAATGTTGTCTTTCCTAGGCATTGGTAGCGTCCTTCGAATGGTATGTGTGTTGAGAGCACGATAGTCATGTACGATGCGCCACCCCACTGTTATTTTAACGCAGAAGGTGGGTGCGCCGTGTGGCGATGTTGAGGGTCTAATGAGTCCGGCAGCTAACATTTCTGCTACCCAGTCCATAATCACCTTTTCTTGAGCTGGGGATAATCGCCATTGACGTCGGAAAATTGCTTCGTTAGTGTCAACTTCAATTTCGTGCTCGCCGTGCTCGATAGGTGGTAAGCATGAGGGCAATTTCTGCTGGAAAACTAATTTATGTCGCAGCAGTACAGGATAATCGGGGTGTTCACGATAAGATTCAATATCAATCAGCTTCTGAGACTCTTCTCCGCTTTCCTTCTCCGTTTTAGGACGAATCACGAAGATGCCCTCAATATCATTTGGCTTCTTCAGCATACGCCGAAATTGTTTGCCGCTGATGTACTTCGTCGTTCCGCTCTGAACAGGAAAATACCCACACGTGAACAGATCACCACCACTTGCCTTTGCTCGTACCGGAGACACGGGGTGTCGTTCTCCTCCCACCTTTACGGTGGGTCGATTTGGCGTGTGAGGTGTCCTCACTTTTTGTTTCGTCTTCTTTTGCTTTTGAACCGCATTGTGTCTTCCAGCTCATCTGGATGCGTTCGCGGACGCACACGTTCATCTACCCAATCGATGTCGGGGTTATTTGTTTTTAACCACGGCATACCCAACAGGATATCCTGGTTCTCGGGAACGTCGATGATCAGGAAGTCATTCACATAGGGCGCGAAGTTATCCATGTACATTGTGAGCCGAACCGTCTTGGTTGGGACAGTCATCGTCTGATTTGCAGCTAACGTGATTTCCATTGGCTCGTGGTGATCGATCACCTTATCCCACAAACAATTCGCTGTGCAGAATTCAGGGCTGACACCGTCCATGGTAGCTCCACTATCAATAAAGTTGGAGTTCAGGATGCAAATATCGTCAGACAAACAATGCACCGTACTCCTCGTATGCAACAAGCAAAAATATTCACGGGAAATCAATTCTTTTCTTCTTTTCCTTGTTTTCTTGGTCACAGAGTTTTACTTCACGAAATGTAGACTCCACAACATTAACATCGTCGAGCAACTCATCACTATGCTCACCAGAGTGCTCGACCTCCGGTGGACGGATTAGTTTGACGGCTCAGCAGCCGACGAAGAGCGCAATTGCTCGTTTTCGACCATTAAAGTCTCCAACATCGCGTGAATTTGCTGCAGTTGCTGTTTTTGCTGCAAGTGACGCGGTTTCTTTTCGGGGTGCAGCACCCAGCAGTCATCTACATGATGCATGCCTCTGCGACAGTGAGAGCAAAGAGTGGTGGTTGGCTTGTGACCACGCGGTGAAGCGCTCTGATTCGTTTGGGAGCAGCACTGCCTCGACCTTGCTTCGATCCAGCCCCACGTCCTCTTTTTCCAGTCTGATTTTCGCCTTGGTGTGTCGTTGTTGACTTGTCTTGCACTTCACACTCCAGAAACCCTTCTTGGATTGCAACAGTCAAACTACCGGGCTGCTTACGTTGAATGGCTTTCTTCACCTCAGTATTGGTTAGTCCATTGACGAAAAGATTCACTGCACTCAATTCATCAAGCTGAACCACAGGCTGAAGTTTTCTTGAATTTTGACACGTAACCATTGTAAGCTCCAGTCTGACGAATCGTTAAAAGCTGGTTCCGCACTTTATCGTTGAAGTTTGGTTCGCGGAACTCACGTTTCATTTCAATCTTCACACTACTCCACAACTTGACTGTCAGTTCATCTGTCATGTAGCGTTCATACCACGCCAGCGCGTTCTTGCGGACACACTGGTTTAGCTCGCGCGCAAGCAGGTGGTCATGCTGTTGAAGATCGTAACCTTTCTGTTCGAAGTAACTCTCAAATTAAAACAGAAAGCTATTCAATTTGATCCCGTCGATCATACCGTCGAATATCGGAGGGTTCACGTCCAGTTTGCGTAGACGTGGCGTTGCTGACACTGTGGTTGCTGATGTTTCATTTGTAGAGAACACAGGAGTTGCCATGGTGATGTCTTCAACTGGACGAGTCCTTCTCTGCTGCGGTTCAGCTGTTGGTGGTGGCTGACTACGCTGGGGTGCTTATATCGCACCATCACAAGCTTCGGCGGCCATTTGGTGAGCTGCCTGCGCCATCGTATGAGTTTGGTTCAAGGTGGTCAAGATGTTTGTCATTCCTTGAACGAGATTTGCCAAATTCCCTTGAATGTCAGCCATCTCGTAGAGATTCTGTCGCTAACATTTGTCAACGAGGCAGTAACCTCCAGTCGTAAACTGTCGTGCAACGCAGTCATCTCTTGGCGCACTCCAGCCAATGCTGTTTCCAGCTGTTGATCTTGCGCTGGGTTGTTTGCTCCAGCGTCGTTGTCACCATTTCCCAGTTCCAGTAGCTGGCGTTCTGGTGCTGTGTCGCTCCTTCGGACGCGCCGCGCAGTGCTACGCGTCATCATCGCCATCAAGGTCTACTATGTCACAACTTTAGCTGAGCTCACTGCTCGAGCTCGGCTAAAGAATGCGATTTGGTAGCACTTGCAGAGGAGTGTAGGTCGTTGAAGTAGTAGATACGGTCGTGGAGCCTCTCGCTCAGTTCGTCGCGGTCGTGGAGAGCCACACGAAGCTGCTTGGCCAAAGCAGCAGAAGAAACACTCAAATGTGTCCTTTCTGGTTGATTACGGAATGAGAGCCGCTGGCTGGTACGCCTTGTCGGCGCTTCAACACCACCAGCTCTCATCCCTTACTGACTCTCATACTAAATCTGCATCAAACTAAAACCTACGCTTGGCATTGAACAGATTCCTATCTTTCCTGCCGCGGAACTTGCCTCCAGGCACCTGCGATGGGTGCGACCCAATGATGTCACTGCTTATTATCCCCACGGATGCGCTGGCTACTTGCCCTTGGACTCACGTGAATCCGTGACACCCAGGAGCTGGGCCGAAAACCTGATTCACTGCACCTCGTTTAACACGACTATTCCAGCCCAGCGGTGACTGAAATGCTCTAACTGTAGCCTGCATTGGCTTGGAAGCCGCTTGAATTCGGCGTTTTAAAGCAGGCTGCGTTGCACTAAAGCGAGAACATAGCAGAGCAGGGCAGAAGCTGGCGTACTCGAGGTCCAAAGTCGAGGTGTGTCCGTAGTGTCGTCCCCAAGAGGCCTAATAATAAGGGAACGACACGGGTGGTCATGACGACGTTCTCGTACCGAGGGGGTACGGGCCATGAGATGGACTCGTCCATGGTGCTCATTGACAAGACGAGAGCGGGCAAGGCCATGGAAGTCTTGCGCGAGCTGATTTTCAACACGAGATTCCACCTGCAGTTTTCGTGGGGAGATAAGGAGTCGTTTTGGCTCGCGTACGAGCTGGCGCACCAGGACTATTTCTTCTCGCCATGGGGACTTAGTCTGCTGGAATCGGTGCCAAATAATGATCTTGCACACCCGAACACTATGTGCGGCAGCATGGCGCATTTTATGCCCACGGAGAACGACACGGAGATTCCGGAGCTGCTTTACGTTAATGGTAAGGCGCTGCTTGAGCCGTTCCCGTCAGGCGTGGAGAAGACTGTCAAGGGAAAGCGGTCGCGGATGTTCAACCTGAATTCGACACATCTCACGCCTCGGTACCGGCACGCCGACTTCGACCTCGCAACTTCCAAGTCATTCGAGTGCATGGACAACCTGGGATCTGTTCCGCTGCCCCACTACTTCTTCAGTCGCCTGCTACGTCGTCGGTTCCACTACTGCAAGGCCTTCTCTGTCTGCCGTCAGGCGTGCATGGTGGCAGCGTGGAGCAAACGCAAACCGGACTGCGACAAGGTGGTGGAAGCGCGGAAGCAGCTAGAAGCGGCGGGTACAAGCATCTCGGGTGAACCATGCGTGATTGACCCAGAAGTGTTGATGCGGCTTAACCGGCGGGGCCTGGCCGTGTACGAGATGCATGGTGTGAGCGAACCTCCTGGACGTGGATCGACGATGCCTGTGGACAAGAAGTTGGCGTTTTTCTCGACATTCTGAAGGTGCATGACACCTCGGCGCCTGAAAACAAGAACCTCCCTTTGGCCGAGAAGATGTTCCTGAATCGCCGCTACAACAACTCGTACGTGGACACGTTCCCGCCGAGCCATCTCAATCAGCTCAATGCATTGATGCGCACTCACCACGTCGGCAATTGTGACGCGGTTTGTGGCTGCATTCAAGACCAAGGACCCCAGCAGCATCGTTAGCAGCATTCGTGAAGTTCTGAGAGTCTCGGATCTCTTCATGAAGGATGTTCCCGATGTGGCCAACAACTGCGTCCGCAACGTCACGGACGATACTTTCAGTGTTCGAGACAGCTTACGCACAGTAATGAGCACAATCACGGACGGTCTAGCCGATGGAACCATGGACGATGACGGAAACGCGATCTCGAAGTCAGACTACCTTGTGTCAGTGGCGGACATGGGGGTCATCGCTACGCTCGATCCGACAGGTATCGCTCACATGATGGCCACCTTCATCCAACCAATTTGTGGACCGACAACTTTTGTTGGAGAGATCGACGATGGCTCGCGCTAGCGCTCACAACGGAAGACCAGGCTTTCAACGGCAGCTACGGCACTTGGAAAAAGCTGGAGACGGCACGGTGAACATAACCTTCGAGAGCACTGACACTGAAGATGTGACGGTTGTCATTCACTCTGGTGGCGACTCGGTAACGGAAGTGGAATTTGAATTTGAAGTGAGGTACATTGATGTCATTTAGCCTATGCTAACGCCACCTAATGCCCATTCCCAGTCGATGCCAGTACTGCTATCGAAGGGTTCTCGGTCGACCGTTCGCCTCTCGGAGGGTGTCGACCCCCTAGTTGCTACACCTTGTCCACTACGACCTCCGAGGTGGTCGAATTTGCTTTGGCTTGGAGCCACTGCTCTACATCATGCTGTAGGAACGCGATGATACCCGACCACCGCGATCCCCCTCGGGCATTCATTGGCATGCCATATCATCGTCTTGTCCGTCGCCGTGGCCATGTTTGCTAGTTCATGTGCTGTTCTGTTGCACTCCCGCGGCTGGTGCATTCAGCTCCTGACCGCCACCGCATCTGCTGCTCTCCTAGCACTCCAATAAGCCCCTTTAGGTGTTTTGTTGTTGGCGGCTTCCGCGTTGTCTGTTGCCGTAGCACCACTTCGTTGTACCCAACTACATGGACTGGCGTCCATTGTTGTGTGAGGCATCGTTGGAGGCCGTGTAGGAGCCCCAGCTGCGCCACCCGTGTCATTGCTACTGATTCCCGTTTATAGCATACGCTGCTTGCGAACTGCAGTGCAAACGAACCAGTCCTCAAATGTACCTTCACCACTAGTGTTCCGCTGCAGCCGCTTTTCTGTCCACCTGCCTTGCTTCCAGCGAAGAACACCACATAGCAGTGTCCTTTTGTGGCGCTGCCGTCTCGAATCCGTCCCGGTCATCTCCGAGTGACCGTACTTAATTGGTATTGTAGTGTGGTGGGGACGCTATGGATGGGGTCCCTAGTAACGTCCAGGTGCCCCGTCCCTAGTCGGTTCTTGAGGCCTGCCACGTGATATTCTTCGGATACATCATTGTACAGGTCGAAATGTCCGACTCTCCATCGCCACACTGCCAGAAGGTACATCGCCGCTCCCAGACTCCAGCATGCACCGACCATTCGTTCGGTGGCGTCCTCCAGCCGTTCCACTTGGTCCGCTGGCCACTCTGCGATCACCTTCCCGGTCAGTTCCAGTATCCGTGGTGGAATCTGAGGCAGGGTGAGTCCGAAGACTGCCTCCTCGTAGTCGCGGAGTCTCAGCCCTGCACCTCTCCATCTTGTCATCAGGATGGCTCTCAACTTTGGGCAGCAGGGCAGGTCCAGAAAATGTGTTGCAGATCCGCGTAACCCATGCGCTCACAGCCCGTGTCAGGGCAGCTCAGTCCCGCTGACACTGGGTTGTAGAGTGACACCGCATGGTGCTTGAGCTTCAGGAGAAGCTACTCCTCCAGTGGTTCAGCCCGACAATACGTCTTATCCGCCTCCACGCAAGTGCAGCCAGACCTGCCGCCGCTGGCGCGCTCAGTTGTGCCCACTTCTTTTGTCGTTGGGTCGCAATTGTCAAGCCCTTTGTCTTTGCCAGCAGCCCCAGTTTTGCTTTGTACGTCTTGCGTGGTGTCTTCCATCGGCGGCGTCCCGCCCACAGACAGACCATCCTGGCGAATCTCGGATGTGGATGCACCTCTTTGATGCGAGGTGACGGGCGGTAACGGAAGTGGACGTGGCGAGCGGCGAGACAGTGTCGTGGAACTCGACGGTGAAGGCTCTTCAGGATAAAACGCTGTATCTCGACCGCTGGCGTCCGGGGCTTCTGGATGTGCCGGGTTCCGGTGGAGAATCGCTACTCATGTGGGTGCCGCGATCGTCCGCAGGTGGCGAGATTGAGTTGGTAGTGAAGATAAACGGTGATGGAGGCGATGACAGCGGCAGTACTGAGCAGAATGGCAGTGAAGCAGAAAGTGGCGAGAATGACAGTGCAATTACAGCCTCTGAGGATGAAGATCAGACACAGCAGACACCAATTTCCGAAGAAGACAAGGATGACAGTGCAACGCCAGCCCCAACGACCTGTGAAGACGAAGACCAGACGCAGCAGACGGCAATTTCCGAAGACGATGGCAGACGACAGTGCAACTACACCAGCCCCGACCTCTCTGAAGGATGAAGATGTGACACCGTCACCGACCTCCTTGGACGATGAAGACGTGACGCCGGCACTGACAACCGCTGACCCTGACCAATCCACCGAGCAGAGTCACAAGACTGCAAGCATCCGTTTGCACCTCACCACCAAGGGCAACACAAAGGTCAACATGCGCGTTCACAGCAGTGACAACGGTAGTGATGAGGACAACAACGACGAAACCACCCAGACAGCGACCAACACGGACACCACTAAGGCCCTAGCACCTCGATGAGCTCCGCTAACGAATCGGCTGGAGTTAGTATCAACACTGGAGACTCAGCAGCTATCAGCAGTCACTCGTTCTCGCTTGTATCTGCCGTGTCAGTCATTGCCTTCACTGTAGCTGCCATCTTTTAAGTCTACTCCATTAGGTATGCAGTGCCGGTGTTGTTACCCTATATCAAGTATGAGATCCCACTTCAACCTGTACGGATTTCCATACCTAATATCGCTCATCCCGTCAAAACCTATCCTCATCTTCAAACGATTGCACCCTTTCACCCATGGCATACAAACTCCGAGCCTCCTCACCTGTATTATTTCATGGCTCATTAATCCATCCAGTATCAAAAACATTCATGCCCCAACTAATCGTGACTCTGCTGCGCGCTAGCAACCTTCCCGTGGCCGACACCTTCGTCCAGGGCAGCGCCAGTGACCCGTTCGTGACCTTCCAATTGGGCGACGAATACCTGCGTTCGTCCTGTGTGAGTGGGGCGCTGGACCCCGTGTGGAGCCAGCAGAGACGTTCGAGTTTGAGGTGGGCCACCAATCTCAAGCCACAGATCGTCAGTTGGTGGTGCACGGGACGATCTGTTGGGGGAGTTACGTCTTCCATTGTCCACCTTCGAGAGACGTCCCAATGAAGCGGTGGTGGACACTTACGAGCTGCAGGTGCCTGAGGACCTGAAACAGGCGGCGAAACACCCCGACAAGAAGACAGATGGACAGAAGACACTTTGTGTCTGGGAGAACGAGGACTATGTGGACACCTTCGCACAACAACGAGCGACGTCATTGGAGCACCTTCGACCTGCAGGTCTCGTCCGACAACTTTGACCAAGTTGCTCCTCAAGTGCCTGAAGGACTGGAGGGAGTGGGATGGGCCTATTCGACCAAGAAGGGGGACGACCATGGATGGATCTATGCCAGTACGTACACGGGACCTTGGTCGTCTGTGTGCTCTACGACCTGCTACGCGCGTCGTCGTCTGTGGCAGAACAACTGCCGCCCCGCTGTGGCTTGTGAGTGAGAAAGGGTGAAGTGGACGCGAGAGAGCTGTGAGAGTGGCTGCATTGGTTGTGGACTGATCTGCATCGACTAACCTTTGAATGTCAAACTGACCTGCACAGATGTAGCCTCGGTCGATGTCTTGTTTTATCCATCGTACTTGAAATGAAGCTGTTTCGTTGCTCTGTAGGGTAGCCGAACGTGCTCAAGCCTTAGAGCGTCTCAACCTCCGCGGTTTTGAATGCCGATGTAGTGTGCCTTCGTCAGCGCGTCGAGCTGCTTTAGCTCGCTGGGAGAGTATTATCTGCGTGGCTGAACACAATGTTATACGGTTCAGCTACAGGAAATACACCAGCGGGAGTCCTTTGTTCGCAGGTGGCGTAGTGTCATGCTCGCGCAGCACGTCCAGATAAAAGGCCAACTTCTTGTCCAGGCTCATCGCAACAAGAGTCTTGAAAGTGACGACAGCTAACTAACTGTACACATTGGTTCACAGGCTGTACAGTGTCAAACAAGGCAAAAGGCTGCACTTACTTCGCTGTTGAAGAGCGCACATCGGTTCTCTGCGATGTGATGCATACGCATCGTTGGCAGCTTGGCCAAGATCACGTTTCCGAGTGACTTCCACGTTCATCCACGGCATTGTCGGGCGCGTCCAATATTGGTGGCACCGTCACGATGTCCGGCTCCGACGTGATCGTCGCGATCGCCACCTCTGCAGTGACGGCAGACGCTGTGGTGGCATTCAAGCTGGACGGCGTCACAAATCCCAGCACTAGGATGACGGGTACTGTACATTCATGGTAGCGACGATGGACACCGCGTTGAAACTCTTTCAGCAGTCGGATGTGATCGCCGGTGTGCCGATATCGGCAACAACGCTGACGACGTTGCACTGCCTTCAGCTTACTGATTTCGTCTGCCATGAAGGTGTTCACAGCGTATTTGTACGTGGTTCTTGTATAGAGCTGAAGCAAACATACTGTTTGCCCAGTGAGACTTTTGTTCTCAGGTGACGAAATAGCGCCGCGCAACATTTTCAAGAGTGGATTCACGTCCCAACCCCCCATATTTCACATTTGGAAGTCCACTTAGTCTTTCCTCGTCCTATAGACTTGTGCCTGAAGTGTCTTGGAGCGACTGCACCGCAGGTGTGAAGACTGACTGACCACAGTTCTCACACGGCTTCAATATTTTGCCGGCTTGCCTGAACTTGTCTGCTGTTTTACCTCCAAACGAAAAATGGGTATTTGTTTGCTGTAGTCGCAACACTTATTACGAGACAAAGCGAGCATTATCCCATTATCCGTTAGCAAATTGCTTCAAATTAGTCACTCACGATGAGTTTCGGGATAGCCTTTCCAGCAACTTCACAGAACAAATTGTTGTCATCGGCTAAAACATTGATGCACGCCGTTCATGGCGCATGCTTTGTTGTCTATCACTTTTTCACGACGTCAGTTAGAAATTCTTCGAAGTACTACTGTACATGAAGTACGAAGTACAAGATATCCCGGTTACAGGCAGATAGATATGATCATTCGCTCGCTGACCCTCCCATCGTGCCCTCAAGCGTAGCCAGTACCGCCAAACACGTTCAAGTTTGCTGTCTTTCTTCCAAATAAGCAAAGCACTGAAAGCCTGTCCTTAGAGCAAAGAAAACAGTGAACCTTTGTAGCACGCCATCACAACGAAGAAATATTCACTGCATTACCCCTTCAGTTCCTCGTCAAGATACGAATAAACGCATCAATTCTTCCACTTCCTTCGCTTTTCCTTTGCCACCATTCGTCCTCCATATCCAAAGTGCCTTCAAAACCATTCGGAAATTCTTCGAACATCAACTCAAGTGAGACGCCATCCCGCCGTGATCCACCTTGATCTGCGCGTCAAGCTGCGCAAATTTGCTTGGTGCGAAAATATCCTTAGCGCGCTCATACATGTCGTTGTAGTATCGATTCAGCATGAGCTTCTCGGGAAGCGGTCGAGCTCTGTTTCCTGGTGTGCATGTGTCGTTCACGCGCAAAACATCCAGGAAGAGCGCGAACTTCTTGTCCTCATCCAGTTCCGAGTCGTGGTCTGGCAATTCATCCACTCCGTATTTTTGTAGATAGCGATGCTGAGGTCGTCCAAGCGAAGCATATCCTTGGTCGGAAGCATACACGGCACGTCTCCAGTGTCTGGGACTCCAATTGCCTGGAAATACTTTGTCGCGGCCACCACTTTGTTGCAGTCCGGTTTGTGCGAGGGCCACACCGCCTTCATGCACCCTCGACTGCAAACGAAAATCGCCTTGCAACGGCTGCACCGCTTACGCGTAGTCTCCCGCAATACTCGCAAAGAGTAAGTATATGATCACGACCCGACATGCTGCCTCCTTTCCTCGCTTGTCGGTGAATTGGTGAATGAATATATTTTGGTCAGTTCAATCCAACAAATCGAGATTGTTTGTGACCACAACAATGAGGATCACAACTCGATCAACCTCTTCAAACGAGCGTTGTTAGAATTTGTTCAAGAGTTTTGGGGTATAGCGAATGGATTAGCCATATTTGCTGTGGTGAAACTTGGTTTCTGTCTTTCCGTACTGGGGCTACCAGAGCTAAATGCAAACGTTAATCTTCGTTGGTCTTCTTCAAATACTTGTCGCTCAGAAACATTGCACGCCAGGTCTTCTGAGCTAGCGGTTCGAATTGCCGACGTGGTGAGTGCGCATCAATGCATTGAGCTGATTGAGATGGCTCGGCGGGAACGTGTCGCACTTCAAGAAACTGGTGGACGAGCCGTGCAACAACTACAATGATTTCTACCACCTCTGTCTGCACTGCGTGGCTGCGAAGGAGGTAGCAGACACAGAGGCGAGGAGAAACAACACCAATTCCGTGGCTCCTGATATTCTTCCGAGAATTTATGGCAGCAAGCTAGCACTATCGAATCACCTTACGGTTTGTTCAAACACGCCCGAGTCTCGAATGGCTCAAGCTGCAGTGGAAGCTGCTGCGTTATCTGACCTTGGTCCCGCATCGAATTCCAAAGGGAGGTTCTTGTTTTCAGGCGCCGAGGTGTCATGCACCTTCAGAATGTCGAGAAAACGCCAACTTCTTGTCCACAGGCATCGTCGATCCACGTCCAGGAGGTTCGCTCACACCATGCATCTCGTACACGGCCAAGCCCCGCCGGTTAAGCCGCATCAACGCTTCTGGGTCAATCACGCATGGTTCGCCCGAGATGCTTGTACCCGCCGCTTCTAGCTGCTTCCGCGCTTCCACCACCTTGTCGCAGTCCGGTTTGCGTTTGCTCCACGCTGCCACCATGCACGCCTGACGGCAGACAGAGAAGGCCTTGCAGTAGTGGAACCGACGACGTAGCAGGCGACTGAAGAAGTAGTGGGGCAGCGGAACAGATCCCAGGTTGTCCATGCACTCGAATGACTTGGAAGTTGCGAGGTCGAAGTCGGCGTGCCGGTACCGAGGCGTGAGATGTGTCGAATTCAGGTTGAACATCCGCGACCGCTTTCCCTTGACAGTCTTCTCCACGCCTGACGGGAACGGCTCAAGCAGCGCCTTACCATTAACGTAAAGCAGCTCCGGAATCTCCGTGTCGTTCTCCGTGGGCATAAAATGCGCCATGCTGCCGCACATAGTGTTCGGGTGTGCAAGATCATTATTTGGCACCGATTCCAGCAGACTAAGTCCCCATGGCGAGAAGAAATAGTCCTGGTGCGCCAGCTCGTACGCGAGCCAAAACGACTCCTTATCTCCCCACGAAAACTGCAGGTGGAATCTCGTGTTGAAAATCAGCTCGCGCAAGACTTCCATGGCCTTGCCCGCTCTCGTCTTGTCAATGAGCACCATGGACGAGTCCATCTCATGGCCCGTACCCCTCGGTACGAGAACGTCGTCATGACCACCCGTGTCGTTCCCTTATTATTAGGCCTCTTGGGGACGACACTACGGACACACCTCGACTTTGGACCTCGAGTACGCCAGCTTCTGCCCTGCTCTGCTATGTTCTCGCTTTAGTGCAACGCAGCCTGCTTTAAAACGCCGAATTCAAGCGGCTTCCAAGCCAATGCAGGCTACAGTTAGAGCATTTCAGTCACCGCTGGGCTGGAATAGTCGTGTTAAACGAGGTGCAGTGAATCAGGTTTTCGGCCCAGCTCCTGGGACACCAATATCCTTCTCGACGTTGGCCATCACGTTGATCTCCCTGCGATGTTAAACTGCGGCGAGTGTACGTTCAGTGAGTGCGTGGCTCAGCACCGAAACAACACAGTGCTCTCAGCACTGCTGTGCGCGCGGGCCGCAGCGAAACAGCACAATGCTGCCAGCACTGCTGGCCTATTACATTTTTGTATATTATACCGGCAGATTGGGATCGGTCACCAAATACGTAGGGTCATAACTTTTTTCCTGACCGTATTTTTCGATGCGGTTTTCTTTGCGTGAAAATTCGCTGAGAGATCTTTAATTGTCCAAAAGCGTGGTGCAATATAGCCAATGATAGCGGTGCCTTAGTCATTCAAAAACTTTAATTCGCCAAAAGTCGATTTCATCGTCTTGTCGCTAGGGTAGGGTTGGATACTAGCGACTGCCAATTCTCAAGGATGCATACTGAAATCAAGTCTATTTTCGCAACAAACAGGCGGTCAGTGACAGAGGCGGTCAAAAGCCGTCAAAAACGGCTAAATTAGCTCTGAAAAACGGAATGTAGCGCTCGACGTACGATACTCTGGCAAATAAAATAATGTTTGTTTTGTAGTGTAGGCATCCAGGAGCACGATGGCGTCTTTCGTGCTTTCTTATGAGCTCTCCCTGTGAAGTTATGGTACAAAAGGCTAGAGTGGTACAAAAATATGGAGATTGAGACTCGTGCTTTATCTTGCCTAGAGCGTGAAGGAGAGCCCCGATCAAACCTAAACAGCCATGATCACATGCGCCTCGGTAACAGCAACACAGTGGCTTTTGATTTACTAAAATTGGGCCAGAATTGGTCAACATACAACCTTTTCAAGTTTATTGTGACTGATCCCAATCTGCCGGTACAATAGCACTGCGGCTCTGTAGCCCTTTTGGAGTCACGTTGCCGGGCATAGCCAGCAATATTCGGCGCAAAAACGCCACCATGGGGCTTTCCACCCAGTGGCACACATCTTCGCTACACGTATGAGTCCACACAGGAAGATCGTCGCCATCGAATATCGATGGAGTAGTTCCTGCGCGAACAACGCACTTGATCCTGTTGCTGCCCTGCCAAAAATAGAGCTGAAAAGGTAGACCAACTCGCTCGGCTGGACTTCTGTTACGGGTCGAGAATCCAGAAACGGCTTTGACTTGAGACCGAAATCTCCGCTGCGGTGGTGAAGGTGGCGGCCTCCTTGTAATCGATAATACACGAAAGTTAGCTTCGTTCGCCACCGAGAAGCAGTAAGTGCTTTGACGTCGACACAACACAGACTCGTATATTCCATCGTCAATTGCTCTGTCGGCTACTCGCTGGAGCAACGTTTGACCAAGAAGAGCGTTTTACGACGCAGGAGCTCAGCTGGGCATCGTTTCGGGGAGAAATTCGCCTCGAAACGGGCCAAAGTTTCACTCGGACGCTTGCCTTGGTGATTGCATCGAAAAGAAAGTCGAAACAGCCGCGAATGCAAAAGCCCACGCCAGCAAAGCGTCAGCGAAAGTCCGCCTCTGCCCTTGTGGGCGCCGAGCGCTACGCTGGACGGTTCACGCCTCTTGCGAAGAATAAGCATCGGCGATGCGTCCTGTAGCGGAGACTGGCGATCGATTGGAAGTGCATAGAAGTCCGAGAGCTAACGTATCGGTTGGGCAGCTCTATTCCCCAATCGGTCGACTAGATCGCAAGCCGCACCACAACCAAACAGCAACCAAAAGCAGCCATGCCTCTCAAGTGGTTCCGCAGCCACCGACGCAGCAGCATCACAACTATCAGCACAAGTGAAGATGAAGCCACTCGCATCTCCGCAACGGAGACCACCACCACCAAGCACAAGACCAAGTGGACCAAGCGCGTGATCCAACGATCCCACCGATCGCACTCGCACGGCTCCGGTCTGCGGGCCATGATGGGCCTGGGCGGGTCGACACTGCACGAGCTCGACGCTGCAGCTGCAGTGGCCGCTGAGGAAGAAGAGCAGAGACGCATTTCGTACCAGACCAAGACTCGACGCCGCTTCACGATCCACGGTCTCTCCTACCAGCAGAAGCACAGCAACGCAGAATGGAGTGCCAACTCCTCGCTGGCTGGGTCTCCGTCGTCCATGTACGCTTCGTCGTCCCCGAGACAATCAAACTCACACCGCCGTGGATCCCGAACACAGCAGATGATCCCGCTCACGCCGGACTCCGGGAGCCACTCGCACCCGTCGATCATCTTCATCGACTGCCCGCCGTAAAGGGCTGCCGTAGTCTTGGGATCCGTGACCTGCAGGTCAGAACGGCATACACTATTGATATTATAGAAGTTGTAGTTTGTTATGAGAGTGGATTGGAGTGTCGTGTCGATGTTCATCGGGTGAAGTAAAGTGTAGCGTGGAAAGAGTATTCAAGATGCAGCTCCAGGCGGAAGAGCTGCAATAAAAACAAATGACACAAGCAATTGTTCGAGTTCTGCAAGGAAATACAGTAGTGGAAGAAGCTTCCTCTGGTCCGTATCATGTCCAAAAGAGCAAGTTGAAGTCGAAACTGCGACGTGTGCTAAATTATGTGTATCACACAAACGTTTATCTCAAAAACAAATTACAAATGTAGACTCGCTTCCCCTCACTTTAATTTCGGCGACGTACCCGTAATGAACATGAACATGGATCCCACCGCCATGAGTCCGTGGTTTACAGCTCCCGAGGGCGAGTACCCGCCCATGAACCCACAAGCGCAACATCCCAACAGCAACAACAGCGGCGTGGACTTCCACCAATCAGCTTCAGGCTCGACTAGTGGCCTCAGTGGGGCTGTGGGCTCCTCCTCTGGCGGCTGTTACGACGAGGAGGACGACGTGGACGAGTTCGCCAATGAACCTCCTCTTTTGGAAGGTATGACGAATCACAGTTTTTAATTTTGCTCTTCAAGTGTTTTTTATTAATATATTTTCTTATTTGTTATGTAGAGCTGGGGATCAACTTTGAGCATATTTGGGCCAAGACCATGTCCGTGCTGCTGCCGACCAAGCAGATCAACGAACATATTCTGGACGACGCGGATCTGGCGGGCCCGCTGGTCTTCTGCTTCCTCTTTGGCATGTGTTTGCTTTTGGTAAGTAAAAATTAATTTTAACGATAGTTGGTGGACTAACTTTTTATTGTTTTTGTAGGCTGCCAAGGTGCACTTCGGCTACATCTACGGCTTCGGAGTCCTTTCCTGTCTCTTCATGTACTTGCTCATGAACTTGCTGTCTCCCGAACGGACGATCGATATCTACCGGGTGTGCTCCGTGCTGGGCTACTGTCTGTTGCCAATCATCGGCCTGGCTGCAATCAACATCGTCATCTCCGTCAAGGACTTGGGCATCGCAGGCTTCTTGTTGGCCAGTGTGTGCACGCTCTGGAGCACCCACACGGCGTCACGGTTCTTCGAGAAGGCGCTGTACATGACGGAGCAGAAGTACCTCGTCATGTACCCGACCATGTTGGTCTACGCGTGCTTCGTGCTCATCGCAGTGTTCTAAACGTCTTGTGCTGCTCTGATGATCGTGCACAGATACAACATACACTTGCATGAACAGGCTCTGGTGTCAACGTTTGCTTTATTTCCTGCTCTCAGCTACGTACGTATATGTCAAACCTACCTATATCCAACCCATAATAAATCAACTTTATGGAGCGGAGCAGGGCCGGACGGGCTTGCCTGGCCCCGTGGGTGTCTTACATGAGGAACTCAAGCGAGTAGTCCTTGTAGAACGCTTGTACTGCCTCCTCGTTGCGGTTCGCCTCAGCCAACAGCGTCATGAAGTCAATGGCAGCGGCGGTTTCCTCGGCCAGGAGCTCCTGCACCTTCGCCTCGTCCTCACAGGACACCATAGCCGCGAGAGTCGTTCCGATCAGCTTGGCGGCCTTACCGTTGTAACGCAGGTGCTCCGACATAGACACCAGCTGCGGGAGCGTGATGCTGCCCGCAACGACAGAGGGCGCCACCATCTCGCTCAAGTACGGGAGCGTCTTGGGAATGTCGATTTCGATGTCCTCGGCGAATTCCAGCACCTCCTGCAGTGCGCTTTCAAGAGCAACACTGGTCACGACCTTACGCTCGTACAGACCAGACAAGAAGCTGGCAATAGCCTCGCGCTCCTTGTCACCCTTCTCCAAACCAATGTTCAGAACCTTACCGGGGATAAGCGCGTAGTGGTTCGCAGCGTTCAGCTCACCGAAGCTTGCGAATGCCTCTTCCAGGTCCTCCAGCTCAACATACTCATCCAGGATAGCCTTCACCTTCTTCTCGAAAGCCTCCGCAGTCAAAACTGGAGCAGTCTCAGCCTCGGTCTCAGCAGCCTTCTCAGGCTTGCTAGAACGGCCGTTGCTAGACTTCGTTGATGATGGCGTAGGCGGGCGGCCGGCGTCTTCACGTCCACGAGACGAGCGGGACGACGACGAACTGTTGCTGCGAACGCGCTCCTTGCGCCCAGCCTCCTTACCGAGAGACGCGAAAGCGTTACCACTGAGGCGAGAGCCGCTCGTGTGGCGAGGAGGACCCGACGCAGGAGCAGGGAATCGGTCGGAGTTGCTGCGGTGCTTGAGGCCCTTCGGACGAGCGCCGCCCGTCACGGTCTCCCATCCATCAGCGTCCACAGTAGGGGCGCTGTTGCTACTGGACGAGGACGGAGCGGAAGGGGTAGCGGCACGAGCCTTCCATGCCGCTGAGGCGCCACCACCACTGCCACGCCGCCGGTCGTTCGAATTGACAGATCCGGTAGAGTTCATGGATTGGCTACGGTGCAGACGAGCATGGCCACCAGCCTTACCGTTGGAGCGTTCCTTCTCCTTTGCTTCCCGAGCAACCTCGGCGTGCACCTCAGCGATGGTCATAGCCTTGGTTTCCTTGCGACGCGCAACCCACCGGTTCGAACGCAGCTCAAGCATATCCTGAAGCATGAAGCGCACACGCGTGCACAGCAGGTTTGATTCAGCACTCAGCTTCTTCATGGTAGCGTAGTAGCCATTAATATGATTCTGCTCGGCCTTTTCGCGCGCGTTGGACTCCAGTGCCTGACCAATCGTGCTCAGCAGGTTACACAGGCACTCAAGTGACTCCTCATCGGGTGCAGTGATATCACCAAACAGGATGCTGACACACTCGTGCATGATGCGCGAACTCAGCATACGCTGTTTGAACAGCTCGCCAACAAAGCGAATGTGTCCCAAAGAAGCACGCTTCATGATCAACTCCTTCTCGCGACGCACGTCCTCAGGCAACTCGTCCAGACCCTCGATGTCAGGCTTCGCTTCGAACTCCTTCTGACACCGCTGCAGAAGCAGCTTGCGGAAAAGCTTATGTGTGTCTGCCACCACCTCATCATCCTCGAGAGTGATCGCAGGCATGGCTGTCTGCGCAATCTTCGCACACAGCTCGGCGTACATCGTTGAGAAGTGCCACTCCATCTGTGCCTTCGAGATAACCATCTCAATAACTCCCTTCAACACTTCCAGGCCACGCACAGCAACCTCAATCAGCTGGTCCGACAGCTTGTCGAACTTTTCGATCGACAGCTTGTTCAGAATGGATTTGGCCTCCTTCAGAGATGCTTCAGCAGTCTCGACCGGCTCATCCAGACGTGACTTCGAGTGCGTCGGCTTCCACCGAGTCTCCTCGTTAATGTCAAGCGGGGCGCAGTCCTCAAGAGCAGGAGCGGTGTCGTGGTGGTGGCCACGACCACCACGACCGCCGCGGCCTCCACGGCCACGGCCACCGCCACGCTCGCGACGTCCGCGGCCATCACCAAAGTTGTCATTGCTTCCTTGGCGACCCAGAGAGCGAGAAGAATCGTTGCGACGCATTCCCTTGACGAGACCTCAGGAGCCGGCGCGGAAAGAGCCTTGGTCGTCTTTTCCGCCGCAATGACCATTCCCTTGACGCTTTCGGGCATGATACACTTTTCGACCTCAGGCTCCATCTCCAGCAGCTGTTTAATAGTGTAAATAATGCGCTCGCCGATCACGGCCTGCTCCGCAACAACCTCAGGCTTTTCAACCTCCTCCTTAGCAACCGGTTCGTCCACTTCCACAACCGCAGGTTCAGCTTCCACCTGGACGTCAACGTCCTGTGTCTGCTTCTCTTCACACTCAATAGCTTCCGTCTGTGCTTCAACCTTCTCCTCCTTCACAGCTTCCTCAACATCCTGTTCCGAGGCGTTCGAAGACGCCGCAGAAGTCGCAGGCGTCGACGTCGTCTCACACTTCTCACTCTCCTTCACCACCGTAGTAGTAGTAGTAGTAGTAGTGTCTTCAGACACCGTTTCCACCTTCACAGTGGTCTGCACGGAAGGAGCAACCGGAGCAGCAACCGGCGCGGAAGCCGGTGCCTTCGGCACAAAAGCCGGCGCCATAACTACACCAAAAACAGCAACAACAAGTCAATATCACCACTCCATCGTCAAAAACCATCAGCTTCTTACACGAAGGCACGAAGGGCTTAGCTGTCAGCTTCAATTGGGTCTTGGCACTAGCAGGAGACGCAGCAGGGGCTGGAGACACAGCAGGGGCGGGAGACGCAGGCGACGGGGCGCTGCGGACGGGCGACGCAGCCACCGGAGCGGCCGGCGGCGTCCAGACCGGCGCCTTCGTGTTGAAGACGAACTCCTTGGCTGTAGGACGCAGCTTGGAGGAGCTGCCGGAGGGAGCCGCGAGCTTCGTCTTGGCGTCCAGCGTCGCACGGTTCTCGGGCCGCGCTTCGGTCATATTGGGGAGATGCTAAAGTGTTGATAACGTGGGTTCTAGAGGGACTTGGACGGTCGGAACGGTCTTGAAAGGGAGAGGAGACGGTGACACACACGCACGACTTGCGCAGGTGCTCGATAGGGCTCTGGGTGGAGAGGTACGGGCGGCACACGGATGCAGAACACCTTGCTCTGATGCTGATGCGGCTGGATAATGTTTGGCTACGACAGCGCCAGAACCAAAAGGTCTCGACCAATCATACAGCACGGTGTGGTGGACATCAGATTGGTGTTTATTACGTAAGTAAGTTACGTAAACGACATGAATTTGAAGTGCGTGGCGAACGTGATCGTCCCACTGTCTTCAGTTCCATCAACTTTCCCAACCTACTTATTCTTACAGTCCTGTTTACACGTTAACGACACTTGAATCATACAAGATATCACATTCAACTACTTCTCACAGGTTTGTAGATCAAAAACCGTTACGTCAACCCCTTCACAACCGACCTTCCGTCCAGCATGACCGTACCCTCGCAAGCTTCCTGCCTTAAAGACCAGCGCTACGTGGACGGCCACTTCCTCAACGCACGTGGCCAGAAGCTCTTCTACTGTGCAGCCTTCCCTCCAGCCTCGGTGCCTCTTCGTGGCGTGGCGCTCTTCCTGCACGGCATCGGAGAGCACTCGCTGAGGTTCGCGCACGTGTACCAGCACCTGTGTCTCAATGGCTACGGCGTCATCGCCTACGACATGTTGGCTCACGGTCAGAGTGAGAGCGAGAAACCCGGGTTGCGGGCCCACGGGTCCGAGTTCCACTTCTTTGTGGACGACACCAACCAGTTCGTGTCGACAGCCAAGCTCGCCGTGTACAGTCAAATGCTACCGGAAGGGACTGCTGACCCGCCTCTGGTCATCATGGGCATCTCCTTCGGAGCTCTTGTGGCTCTTAATGTTATTCTATCAGGAAACATCACTTCAGTGGCTGTGTCGTGGCCTCTCCGGCTATCGCAGTCGAGTACACGTTCGCTCTCCGTGTCATGGAGTTAGTGTCCAAGCCGCTCGTGTGGCTCTTCCCCACGGCGAGATTGGTCGCTGGGGTGAACTTTGCAGGCTTGACGCGCGACCCAGAGTTCCTGAAAGACTATATGGCCGATCCATTGAACGTCACGAGCAACTTGACGACGCTCATGGCGGTGCAGGTGGGCTTGGGCATGAAGCAGCTGCAGAACAGCGAGCAGATTGAAGACGCCAGCAGCACGTTCTGCAACGTTCCGTTGCTGGTGCTGCAGGGGACGGAAGATAAGGTCACGAGCGTCAAGATCGTCAAGGACTTCGTGGGTCGAGCTGCTAATAAGGACAAGGAGTTGAAGCTCTTCCCTGGACTGTTTCATTGCCTTTGGAACGAACCGGAGAAGCAGCAAGTGATGGACTATGCGAGCAACTGGCTGAACGCGCGGTTCACTGCAAAGGAGTCAACTTCTCTGAGCTCATCAAAGCTTTAGAGAAAGTTGACGCTACGTGTGTGATGCTGATGGGATACTTCAGCGAAGAGATGAAAGATAAGGAACTCGATTTGTAGCTTGTACATACTGGGAGGACGGGTAAACTACCAAATGTGAGCTATGCTAGTGTTGATTTATTGTTGTTTTCGGTAATGTGTTGGTGTCGACGAGGACACCAAGCCGGCATCATTGTTCCTGTAGTAGCAAGGTTGCACGTAAGTTTGTGCATCGGGGACTCGCCGCAGTATTCGTCTTCTTGGTTGTCATTATCTGGGCTGGGTGACTGGTTTAGTCGAGCAGGGTCTTCTGTTACGACAATCCGAAGCTCCGACAGCGAGGATTTAGACACTACTGTCGAATCAAGTAAAGAGCTTTTGATATCGGGCGAAACTGCGCTCCGGTAGTTCTCAAGAGCTACCAATCGCGGTAGCAGAGGATAAACCTTGTGCTCGTCGTGGTGCCTATTGAAGCGCTCTGCCGTCCTCGTGTAAGTTGAAAACGAAGGATACTTGTCTTCAGCGTTCAGAAGCGCAGATAAACCTGGGGCTGCGGGTGAGTCTCCTCTTCTATCTGCGTCCATGGCCCTTGAATATGATCTGTTTGATAGTGGGGAATGCGGTGAGTTGGCGTTCTCCTGGAAGTGTCGAGCGATGCATGAAGTTGGCGCACGAAGTTGTGAAAATGGTCTGTCCGTGAGCTTATCCGAATCGATAATACTTGAAGTATCTCGCCACCGAGAGTGCTGTTCTTGATAGCTTACCGCTGTCACTTCAGATCCATTCACTATTCGATCCCGACCATCGTCGGATGATTCACTTGGTGTTGATAATCCACTAGCGGTCACTGCCTGTTGTGAAGCTTCAGCCTTGTGCTCGGAACACATTCCACCTCGCACCGCGCGCTTGTAACAAAATTCTAGTAGGCAAACCGAGGATCCGCCGTGTTGTTGGCAATAGTCGTTGGCCATTGCGCGGTTATCGCAGTTCTCGGAAGCACATCTGCGGTAGCCCCGTGACCAACGCATAGTCCATCGTACTGCACCACCTTGTTGCATCCGTTGGTACGGCATCGTTTGCCACCACCTGTGCAGCACACAATTAATTAATGATCTTACGATACCTATTCAATCAGAACTAGGACACTTACCATGCGCAATGCAGGCCCCACCGCTCTGTGCTCGCTTGGGACAACCATGATAGCCGCACTTCTTGCCACCTCCGTGAACCCAGCAGAAACCTCCGGATTGAGCACTCTTGGAACATGCCGGAGTTTGACATCTCTTGCCTCCGCCATGAGCTACACACAGTCCTCGACTCACCACACTCGTTATGCACCCTTCGACGGCGCATTTGTTACCACCGCCGTGAGCGATACAACGTCCGCCGCGTTTCGCTGTTTTCTGACAATCCGGAACACTGCATCTCCGTGGATTGGTTCTCGCACCGAGTTCAAGTGACGATGAGTTGGTAGCGGGATACTGGTTTGAGTAGCACACACTGTTACCGGTACTTGAAGTCCTTCTCACCATCGTGTCAGAGCAGAGCAGGTGATCAAGTGATCTCATAGTGACAGACGGCAACGTCCAACGGCAGCAACAATATGATGCACGCGTAGTGTACGCTAGTTGAATGGATGGTAGCCGCTTGTGCTGGCAAAAAGACGAGTGCCGAAGTCTCACTGCACATAGAAATCAGCTGGGACAATGGTCAACCGAGAGTCATACATCGGTGCGTGCAGGAACAGGATTGAAACGAAAGGCCCGTTGGGTAGGTTTCCCAACGTCTTCGAGCATAACGCTCAACGAGCGTCCCCACGACGATGCTGAAATGGGTGTTTCCTTCCTAAGCCTTCCTGCTATTTCGATTGAGCATTGAGTCATCTCTTCTCTCAAAATATCAACTGATCCACTCAGACGAGAGGACTCGAGAACCGTTGTTCGATGAAAAGGTAACCAGAATGTGTGTTGGCCCTGGTAATATCGATACAATTGAGATACTTCGAAGCACCTTCATAGTTGTGTAGTATGGGTCAACCAACACCTTAGTTTCTGGATACATTTTCATAAATTCATGTTAGCATTCTTCGGCTGGGATACGTCGCCCGATGCAAAGTAATCTTGTTTGGCAAAAAGATCGGCATTGCAGTAAGACGGACGAAAGCAGTGTTTCGGGAAACCCCGTTTCTTAAAAGTGTGAAACCACCACGACAATATAATAGTACTGGTGCAATTAAACACATTCGGGTGCTTCTCGATGAACTTATCCCCTCAATCCTGTAGCAGATACTATAATAGGTGCCGTACTCCGGCGTGGAAGTCAACAAATAGCTCTCGTCTCTTTCTGCTGCAGACAGTACCAACTCGCAATAGCGGTCATCAAGTGTGAACTATGAATCATCGCATGCGTTCCGTTGCGGGGTGTACGCTATTTGCGCTCAATGGAAACGTGTTTCCGTGCACCGTACCTAGAATTTGACTGACGGGGCTGACAACCACGGATATTTGGGGCAGTTTCACTTGGCTGCCGTCCGCTTCACTCGCAGCAAATATTCTCCACTTTGGAGACGCACAACGTTTACGGGGTGGAGACGGAATGAATGAATGTCTGCGTTCTTCAATCGCTTTACTGTTCAGCTCCTCGTATGCTCCTTTACATACAGACGCCCATGCTACTTACCGCCGGCGAGACACAGCGATCAAAGCCACGGTGGCAACGGCAGCCGCTACTGCCGTGTAGCCTATGACCTCGTCGGACACTCCGAGCCACTGCGCCACAGCACTCGGCGTCGTAGGCGACGCAAACTTCACCTTCTTGGTCTTGGCCTTCGCGATGCTGTTCTCAATGTCACGCTGGATCATCTTGGCAGCGATCGGGTGGTAGAGCATCTTGCAGTCCGCAAAGATCGTCTCCGCCTGAGCAGCGCCCAGAGCCGTGCACAAGTCACGGAAGAGCGGACGCACGAACTTCATGCGGCCCTGCTCCTTGAGCATCTCCACAGTCTTGTCAAGCAGACGCAGATCGCCCGAGCGAAGCGACAGGGTGTACCAGCGGAAACGCAGCTCCGAGTTGTGTGTGGTAGTCAAATGGTGGTGCGTGAAGGCGTCGATAGCATCCAGGTGGGCAAACGTGAAAGTCACACTTTGCTGCTTCAGCAGGAGCGTGTCC
This sequence comes from Phytophthora hibernalis, assembly GCA_012656075.1. Lineage (NCBI taxonomy): Eukaryota > Oomycota > Peronosporomycetes > Peronosporales > Peronosporaceae > Phytophthora > Phytophthora hibernalis. The sequence goes on from JAAKBF010000247.1 coordinate 722,212, forward strand.
AGCAGCAGAATCCACAGACTGGCAGGCCACTTTTTCAGCACATCCTGGTTGACGCTAGTCCACTTTTCCGGGTCACTGCTGATCGTCATCTGCTCGCCCAGCTTGGTCGCCTGGCTCGTCAGTGTCGTGTCAAACTTGTTCGCAACGGGCGGCATACCAGGCGAGTGATACCAGGCCTCCCAGTCAATCTGGCGCAGTGCTTCCTTCTTCTCCACAAAGTGTTTCTCAAAAAGGCACGGAACTCGCCCGACGTGACGGTCTTGAACTTGAACTCTTGGATATAAGCCTGCGCAAACTTGTCAAAAACCTCATGTCCGCCCACAACCGTCGACAGGTAGTGCAGGAAGTTGAACCCTTCTCGTACGGGATGGACGAGAACACCTCGTCTGGGTCAATGCCGTCCGTATTCGGCACCAGCGCCGTGTACGGGTGCGTGGGTCCGAACTCCTCCACAGACTCCACCAGGTCTCGCAGTCCCATCGTAGCCTTGAGGTCGTAGGCTTTAGGATCCTGTGCGATTCGGGTCTGGATCTTGCGTTCCAGCCACATGGTCCATCCTTCATTGAGCCAGAAATCCGTCCACGAGCGGTTCGTAACCAGGTTACCAGTCCAGGAGTGAGAGATCTCGTGGGCCACCACATCGGCCAGCGAGCGGTCTCCCGCCAACAGCGTAGGCGTCACGAACGTCAGACACGGGTTCTCCATGCCTCCGTACGGGAAGGACGGCGGCAGACACACAAGATCATATCTCTTCCACACATACTCCTGCCCTGTAATCTCCTCTGCATGCTGCAAAAAGGCCTCCGTCTGTGCAAACTCATGGGCTGCTCTAGTGACCACTGCAGGTTCAGCCCAGACACGACTACGCGGACCTAAGTCCACACTCTCGAGCTTGCCGGCCACAATAGCCAGCAGATAGGACGGGATGGGTACAACCTGCTGGAAAGAGACCTGATAAGTACCGTCCACGCTGTTGTGGTTCTTCCGGCCTTGTTGCTCGGCGATGGCGCTCATGAGACACGTGCACCAGTCGGGCACAGTAACAGTGGCTGAGTACGTGAATTTACAGGCCGGCGTGTCTGGACACGGCACAATAGTGCGTGCATGGATGGCCTGGCATTGGGTGAAGAGGTACGGGTGCGTCTTGCCTGCTGTGAGCTCCTTATGCAGCCACTGGAGACCGCTCGAAGCTGCGGACGTGGTGTAGTCCACGCGGATCTTGGTGGCGTGGCTGGGCACGGTCACGACGAGCGCGCGACCGAAGACCGGGTGTTCCTGTTCGACCAGAGTGAAGGTCGTCTCTTTACCGTCTGCAAAGGCCTTGGAGACCTGCAAATGGTGCGTGTCCAGCACCACGACGGAGGACGCAGCGGTGGACGCGTGGTGGAACGTGTACTCGGCGTACCCCTTGAGCTGCTGCGAGGCGAAGTCCAGTGCTAGGACCCAGTTGAGGTGCGTGAACGTCACCTCGTCCAGGTTCGCGTATGAGTGCGAGCGGAGGGGGCGAGCGGCCATCGGGACGGAGACTTATGCGAAGCGGAGCAAATTGACGAATGACGTACGCGGATCTTTATTGTTAGGGGTCTGATTCGGGAGATGTCTAGATTTCTGGAATACTTCAGGTTTACCACTACCAATTTTTGGTCTTAAAAGACCGCCAAACAGATGCAAGACTCAATGCTCAGATCCTAAATCCTGTTCACTCGAGCTATTTTTAGAGGGTATGGATGAATAACGATGTCTCTCCGACCAAGCTTCATCTTTGTATGGTACATATTAGCCAATGAGATTGGTATTTAATTCGTTTTTGGCCAATAAAAACCATCTCTATGTTTTTGGCGAATCGAATCACGTCAACGATTTTATTTTATCCAATAAAAATACGATTTTACGTTGCAGTCGGAAGCTGAGCGATTCCGACATATCTGGTCGGAGCTGACGCCCAGATATGTGAATCGTGCTACAAGCGAGAGGTGCGCCACGTATCACTCGCATATTTGCCGCCTTTCCGACCAAGAGTAATGAGCCTGAACGATTTGAAGCCCGCCAACACCAAGCGCGCGCGCGACGGCCAAGGCGTTCAATCGCTTCCTCTCCGCCGAGGGCACGAGCATGGAGCATGTCAAGGCGTTGATCGTTGTCGACCCAAGCCGCGCGGGTGTCATCCTAGTGACGCTGATGGACAAGTTCGGTGTGTACCTAGCATTTCATGCAAGAGCAAAGGGGATGCACTTGTCGCGCCACTCCGTCGCTTCGCTCAATATTTCCGCCAAGCGAAGTGCTGGCTCCTCGACGAGTACCCTGTTCAAGGTGGAGCTGTGGCCCGCCAGCTGCTCAGTTTGGGGCATACCCTTGAACAGCACTGCATCAAACGCGAGAGTGGTGGATTTGTCAAGAAAGCGGTTTTATGCACGAATGATGATCTCAATAAGATAACAAGTTATCTGTATTCAACGGCCTGCTGTGCGTCAGGCTACCAAGATTCAGCACTGCTGTGCCTACTGTGGTATCTCTTCGGGCGCGCTTCGGACCTCACCTTCGTCCGGAAGCAGCAGCTCACCATCGGTGCTGGTGGTGTGTTCTATATCCGCTTCATCCGCGTGAAGACGTCAGAGGAGCAGACACTGTCGCTCTTTCCCGACGAAGACTTCATGACTTGCCCGCTGCTGGCGCTCGCGCTGGCCTTGATGATGCAGGAGTCGCCGTGTGCAGCGCTGCTCAATCACTTGCCAGTGCAGTCGAAGGACGTCCCTGTTGAGCTGACCGACTCGATCCTATTGCTGGACCTGCTTGAAGACAGCGGCGCCCTCGATTCTTCTCAGACGTCGAAGAGAAGCACGACCGTCCACACGACATCGACAGTCGGAGTCCACGCTCTTGTCAACCGCTTGTTCGATCGTGTTGTTGGTCCAGCTGGAGTCGAAGAGCCGCTGACCTCTCATTCGTTTCGACGTGGCGGCGCGCAGAATGCGAACGCGAGCTCAGAGATGACGGCGCAGTGGATATTCGATCGCGGAGCCTGGAACTTGACCACGACCAACAAAGCCTTCGCGTACGTCTTCAATACTCCGAAAGAAGACCATCAAGTAGCCAAGGTGCTGAGCGGGATGGCTCCAAAGCAAGCCTGTGTTCTTCCGTCACTAGAAGTCTTCGACTCCACTACACAAGAGGATATTAGAGAGGTTAGCCGCAAGCTCTTCAATTCGAGTCATGCGCTGGGTAACAAGGCCTTCAATGTCTGCGCTGCTGTGAGAGATGTGCTGACAGCTACTATCTTCCTCCACTACCCGTCGTTGTTGAAGACCAAAGCGCAGGCGCCTGCAATGAAGACGATCCAGCGATGCGTTGAAGCCTCTGGTTTGACGATGACGAGTCTGCTTGCTTGGTCACAGCAACTCACGAGGTCAAAAGCTCAAGCCAACACCACCGCAGAAGACCTGATGGAAGGAAACGTGAAGGCCAAAGTTGCGTTCGAACATCAGACTGCCTTGATTGAAAGGTTAATCGAGGTCAACCGTAGCCTCGAGGCTCGAGTCAACTCCCTAGAAGCTGCAAATACCAACACTGAAGCGAAATGATCAGCACATGTAGATTAAGCCAAGCGACCAAGAGATGAAGATGAAAGAGTACCGGTGAAGCGTCGACGCCGCTCAAAGACGATACCACTTATGGACACCTGGTTCGCGTGGTACACTGCCGTTCCGCGCGGATGGCTAAGCACGGACAAGCACAAGAAATCAGATGCCAAGCAGCTTGTGGCCTTCATGAAACTCTTCATCGAAGACGGATACACGCTCGACGAGTCATCGCCCAGCTACAAGGATAATGTCCGTCAGCTCGGAGAGTTAGCGTCAAGCAAAGTCACTGCGTACCTTGGCGCGCGAGGCGTACCGTCAAAGGGATACAACGCTGTACTCAAGGCACTTCGGCAGCTGCATCGCGAGGGAAGCCTCAACGACCTCATCAACGCCTATCGCCAGCGTCTCGCCATCGATAGAGTTGTAGACCCTGCACCTATTCATCACCAAGGCACACTCAAGCTGCTCCCGTAACGCAACACGATCTTCTTTCCACGTCCTTGTAGTCGGTGCTTCCGTTGATGTCAGGTCTGCAGCAGTCATTCGAGCATAGAAAATTTACCGATGGGCGGAATCGAACCACCTTCTTCCCTTTCGGGAACTCTTCCATTGAGCTACATCGGTGGGGTTAGACAACAACCTCGCAGGGGTACTCGTCTGGAGTGCTCGACGGGGAATTAACGGTGATTCACAGTTCTTCGTGGCCGCGACAAACCCTCTAAGGTGACCGATGCTCGGTACACCCCCTCAATTCACCGCGCCGGGTGGTCAATCGAGCACTGAGCTCACAGGGCAAAATGGCGCAGCAAAATTGCACGTGCGCCACTCATTTACGAGGCGTAATTACGTATACCACCTATCAAGGAGCCAATCATTTGAGAGGATGTATTTTTACGAAACCTCCACAATCTGGTGTGATATAAAATTTTGCGATGCGTCGGATGCTGGTCGGAGTTGCACTGACGGTCGGAGACGTGACGATATGGTATATTGTGGTTTTCATCCATTTTGGCAAACTTGAGGTCTCTATCCCGAGATAGGGGTCCGAAATAGAGATCAGCTCCGAGATAGCAAACGGTCAAGTCGAAATGAAGCAAGGGAATAGGTTTGTGTTACTACCGCATGCCTGTTATATTGAAAACCTTCAGTTTTGCCGCTTTTTAACGGTATAAATGAGTGGCATACCACCACCAAGACGCCAGACCCATTCACAGAATTGCCGCTGCACGATGACCTACGCTGACGACTTTAGATGGCGAGCTGTAGCCCTTATGCACGTTTACGACGTCTCAAGCATGTATATGTCCGAGCTGTTCGTCCCAAAGCAGCGCACGCTTCGCCGCTGGTATGCGCTGTTTCTTAAGAAGAGCATCGTCAAAGAGAACTAGCCACGACAAACAAGCACGCGCTGGCCACCTGCCGTTTTAGACGCGGTAGAAGGCTACGTGCAATCCCACCCAACATTCTACATTGAGGAGCTGCGAGACTTTGTTACCAAGAATTATCCTGTGGTGACGACAATTTCGACGGCTACAATATGCAGAGTTCTCAATTTCGATCTCAACCTGAGCAGAAAGGTGCTTTCAAAAGCTGCTAGAGAGGCTGTTCCGGCTGAAATTGAAATTTATCGAGAAAAGTTGCTGACAATTTTTTCTTTTGCTGAGCAGCTCGTTTTTCTAGACGAGACTTCGAAAGACGATTGCCATGCTCAGAGGCGATATGGTTGGTCGAAGCGAAATACTCGGGCGGCAGTCAAGTTGCCCTTCCGGCGTGGAAAGCGGCTCTCCGTTCTGGCTGCGCTTGATGTGCACGGATTTTTGCGTGGGAATAGACTGAAGGAACATTCACAAGAGAGAGATCCCACGCTGCATTTGTGAAGCATATTATCCCCAGGCTAAACCCGTGGCCTCTTCCTCGTTCCATTTTTAAATTGGACAATGCCAAGATACATGCATATCCAGAGTTACAAGATGCGATTCACCAGTGTGGAGCTCGACTGATTTTCTTGCCGCCTTATTGCCCACAGCTGAATCCGATAGAACCGTGCTTCGGATTGCTAAAACGATGGCTGCAGAAGCATACTAACTTAGTCTTTCCGTTGTATCCGGCTGCCGTTCTCGATGTCGCAATGCGAGCTTGTACGCGGCGCGATGATAAAGGTTGCTTCGGCACTTTTCACCACTGTGGCTACATGGCTACAGGAATTCGACACCAAACTTTTGATGAGCTGATACAAACCAGCGAGGACTGAGTAATTATCTTTTCAATTTAATAGAGTCTTCTACATGCACCGTACTTCGTCTTGTTCAGCTAACCATATTCGTTATGCTGCTAGTTCATGGGGTCGTCCTAAGCATGATCATCGTCGTTCATGTCCCCGTTGGTTGGTTGTCTAGGTGTGAACTCATGGAGAGAATATGTCGTGGTCGGGTAGTCCAAGCGCACGTCGAAGCGACAGTACATCCACTTCCAGAGGCATCCACAATCCGTTCAGCCGGATCTGGACCAGTGCTGTTTGCGGCGTTTCTTGCTCGTCATCCTCCCTTTGTTGTAGTACTTGACGCTGGCTGTCCAACTCTATCGCTTGTGCTGTTGTATTATCCTCTGTCACTTCAAATGGTGTCGATTCAGGTCTTCGAGCATGCACCACATCGAGATGATGCGAAGTTATCGCCCCAAACTGCACCGCGTTGGATACCTCATAACCAATTCTGTATGCGTGCCTGTTCGACTCGACGTGCAGTCGCCCGGTGAAATTGCTCTGGCTGGGACGCTCGACGTACGTACAGGAAGGCCTCAAACCGAAATTCACCAATGTGGCGTAAATCATCAGGCGTCAGTAGCTTCCAGCGGTATCGGAGTGTTGGCAGAAAATTTTCGGGTCAGCTCGATAAACTTTGCCTGGGTATCATTTTTCGCACGCCGCATGTAGATGGAGGGATTTTCGGGCAGGGCTAGCGGATTTTTCGGCGCGTCCGAGCTTGTCGTAAGTGCAGTGTATTTTGCAAGACACTTTTTCTTGAAAACAGCGTAGTCTTCTCCAACTTCAAACTGCACCACGCTTATCCAACCACTTCGTGCTCGTCCTAGTGGATCTCCGACGCGTATAATCAAAAGTGCGTCCGCCTTGGATGGTAGCGGGGTGGTCCTTCATCTGGTGGACCGAGTGCGCCAACTGTCCAAGGTGTCATGTCGGACAACTGGGCTGATGCGTCTGGCGCCTGTAACGGGAAAGTGCTGTCTGAGATAACACTGGTTTGAACCGTAGATGAGGTGAGGTGCAGCGTGACTGACGAGGTAGCTGGCGTAGACGTATCGCCCGGGTTTAAATCCAAACGGTGCTCAAGAGCATCACAAGTAGTCTCCATGTCGGTCACAAGAACAGCAAGCTTTAGCAATGAACGGTGTTGACGATTCCAACAAGGCAAAGCGCAAAGTGATTGAGCGTGATCGACTGGAACACAGCAACTTCCTGCTCTGTTAGATTCAATAAAGGCGAGGTATAGACAACATAAGTACTGATCGGGCCTTACCGTTTCAAACAAGAAGATCTTAGCTTGTCCTCGATTAAACTTCGCTTATCATGGAGGTTTCCTACGGCATAGGTGCACTGAGGTAAGATTTTAAAATGTGTCGTATAGGAGTCGAGGTATTTCGAACTAAACGTACTTGTAGGCTCGATGAACGGCCAGATGCACCCGTTGCTTATCTTGACCACGCATAGCTTCGTTGGTCCGCCTCGGTCCACGACGTGAACTTCTTGTCAAACTTCAGGCTCATTACCAGCAGAACCATTGACGTGTCTCCGTCGTGGGCAACCTGGCAGTCGTACGCCTCCTTCGTCTGCTCTTCCGTATGAATGCGGAAGACCCGTCCACGACGCACTGATTCCACATGCAGTTTGGCAATTTCCGGGAAGATGTTGGATAACGCCATTACGCCCAGCGAATGCGTAGGAGCATTCTCCAACATCTTCTGCATCAAGTCCATCCTGTTCGAGTACCATCTTGAAGCGCTTCTGGGACTCCAACATGGGCGCACGTTGAACGCTGCCGTGCTCGTAGTAGGCGTTCGCATAATGATGCGGATGCCAACATCCTTGTCTGCGTGCAGCACCGTCTCGTCGTACGCGAATTCATGTCTATTCTTGCTCTCACCCGGCCGGCCGTGGTGGAAGGGGTGGAGGAAGTGGAACTCACCCACGTTCGTGATCCCAGCGTCTCGCATCTAAAACAATCACTGGCGCGTTAGGTCGTAGATCTGTTGCTCGCTCATGCAGCCACGAACTTGTACATCTCATCGCGTCACGTCCAGAAGCTGCTGTGCGCCGAATTGCTAGCAGTTCATCTCGCCCAGTGCTGGAACTCGTGCAACTGCGCGTTCACCACGCCGGGCAGTAGCGCGTGGGACGGGAGATCGTGGACCGTTTCAGCAGCTGTAATGGCGTCGGAGGCGCGTTGTACGGATTGGATGAGGCCGTCGGCGCCTACGACCACCTGGACGTCGCGCTCGAACTTGTTGCCGGTCTGTGAGCTCGGGCGGCTGGGCTTCTCTGATTGGAGCATACTGCTCCAAGATAGAGTGACCTATCCCTATAGAAGGTCCGAATTGTAAAACGGGCCCCTCTGAGATGTAGAGCTAAAATGGGCGGCAAAAATGCTGAAAAACACAATAATATCCACGCTATTCCAACCGAGACTATTCTGTGAGAATCTCTAACGGGCTAATGCACCAATGAGAACGGATTTTCCTCTTCTTTTGTCCAATCATTGGGGCTTGTGAAAAAATGCAGCATTCCGACCAATCCGACCATATTTACATGTTAGTTGGAATATTTGAAGAATATTTCATATTCAATACAAACAGGCGACCGAGATGGTGGTAGTTGGGAAACAGGCATTTGCGGATTTGGAGTCATGTCCATCGCCTCGTTGGCGCCAGCCAACAATAAGAAGGCGAGTTACGGCGGTTAATTCCTTTAAGGTATTTCTTGAGGCTGAGGACATGATACTAGATAAAACTCACGAGCTAATCGGTGGTGACAATACTGGAAAGGTCCTTCGAATTATGTTAGACAAGTACGCGTATTCTCTGGCCAAATCGACAGACAAGGCTCGCTCGACGAATACGTGTCTTGCCTAATTTGGCAATATGAAGAACTGGCTGCTGGACACGTATCCGCAGCAAGGGGTATTAGTAAAGTCGCAGCTGCAAAAGGTTCTTTCTGGGATGGGTAAGTTCTGCAGTAACCGCGAGGACGGTGCTTTTTAAAGCACCCCCGTGCCCCAAGCAAGACTTGGAAAATACCGTGCGGTTGTTTTACACGTCTGCCTCAGCGGACAGCGTATATCTGGACGCCTCCCTTGTAGCGATGATGTGGTATCTGTACGGACGTAGCTCAGATGCGAGAAACAGCACCTCTCGGTACTACCTGGTAAGCCATATCAAGTTTTTCTAAGTCAAGTTCCTAGTCTCAATTGTTGTTGTCCAATTAGGTGGCGTATTGTTTCTTAGATTCAAGCGCGTCAAAAACAGCATTATTACAGGGTATCTCGCTGTTCAAGGACCCAACGTGCTTCTTAACTTACCCGCTGCTCACTTTAGCCGCTGCTCTCACTATACAAGCCGCCCCTAGCAAACGATTCTTCCCGCAGTTTCTTACCACGAAGAGAAGCGCTGCGAACGCGAGCGACGTAGCAGAGCTCAGTCTTGTGGAGCTTTCGAGACAGACGACAGTATGGAGGCAGTGCAAGGCATGCCGCAGTCTTCCAACAAGCGATCTGTGCCTGGTGCACAAGCATACGTGAACCGATTGTTGGTTAGAGTCAAGACGCGGATGGAGCCCGAAAGGAGCCCGTCTTCTATCTCTCCGCGCACTTGACTCAACAATTCGCGACCGTGTCTAAGCTCTACAAGCGGTTTTGTTTGCGAACACCATCGGGTTTGCTGATGCAGCCCACAATCTGGACGAAACGGGGCGGAGTGCTTAACAGCGACTCTAGTGATGCACTACCCTGACGTTCTGCTGCTCGAGTAGAATTGCGCGCTTGTCGGCAGGATGCGCGAGGCCATGGCAGCGCGATCGATCGGAGAAGCAGAGGTGCTGGCCTGGAGCGCCACCATCCGGCTTGCCTTCATTCCCCTCTAGAGCCTTCGATTCCTCATGATTGCAGCTGCGACTCCTCCACGGTGATATAGCTTGTTAAACGCCAGTCCGAGCCGATTGAAGTGCCCATCCTACAAATCAAGCGGTTAGAAGATAGACAGTTAGCACTCGAGGCACAGTTGCGCACACAGTTACATATCCCAACCCCCAACGAGCAACCTAGCTCCACTCAGACAGCAGCCACGCCGACAGCCCAGCAGATTCAACAAGCCGTACGCCCGAAGAAGAAGGGCTCGCAACCATTATCGGCGCTCTGGTACGAGTGGTTTACGGCCAAGCCTCGTGTATACGGCTCGCGATCGGTGAAAAAGACAACGCTGTACGAGTTTAGACACTCCGTAAGATTCATGATGCTGTTCTTACCAAGGGGTTCGCGCTGGATGAAGCGTTTACTACGGTTAAAAGCGAGGCGCTTACCTTTGGACAGCGGGCAGAACAAAGCACGCTCGCCTTCGTGAAAGCAAACGGGTCGTCAGCACTTGCAGCCGGTACCGCACTGAAGGCCCTACACAATCTCCACAAGGCCGGGAAACTCGATGCCTTCATCACTCAATTCCACGAGCTCATTACCAACGGGCCATATTTTACCAGCGGAAACGGAGATCCGAGTTGTGTGTGGTAGTCAAATGGTGGTGCGTGAAGACGTCGATAGCATCCAGGTGGGCAAACGTGAAAGTCACACTTTGCTGCTTCAGCAGGAGCGTGTCCAGCAGCAGAATCCACAGACTGGCAGGCCACTTCTTCAGCACGTCCTGGTTGACGCTAGTCCACTTTTCCGGGTCACTGCTGATCGTCATCTGCTCGCCCAGCTTGGTCGCCTGGCTCGTCAGTGTCGTGTCAAACTTGTTCGCAACGGGCGGCATACCAGGCGAGTGATACCAGGCCTCCCAGTCAATCTGGCGCAGTGCTTCCTTCTTCTCCACAAAGTGTTTCTCAAAAAAGGCACGGAACTCGCCCGACGTGACGGTCTTGAACTTGAACTCTTGGGTATAGGCCTGCGCAAACTTGTCGAAAACTTCATGTCCGCCCACAACCGTCGACAGGTAGTGCAGGAAGTTGAACCCCTTCTCGTACGGGATGGACAAGAACACCTCGTCTGGGTCAATGCCGTCCGTATCCGGCACCAGCGCCGTGTACGGGTGCGTGGGTCCGAACTCCTCCACAGACTCCACCAGGTCTCGCAGTCCCATCGTAGCCTTGAGGTCGTAGGCTTTAGGATCCTGTGCGAAGCGGGTCTGGATCTTGCATTCCAGCCACATGGTCCACTCTTCATATCAAGGTTGTCAGTCCAGGCTTACTTTTGAGAAGGAAGATGGGCTGGAGTTAGGCACGGGAGTCGTGTTTTCAGGATGGTGCTTGACTTTTACGCACTCAGGACCCAGGCATCGTCCAGAGGTGGGTTTTTGTGCTGAAAACTCATGTTGTGGTATGTACTGCAGGGCGTGTATTGATGAGTACGACCACCACTGCCCCTGGCGCAATCGCGAGACAACTTGCATGTGCTGTACTGTCCGCACCTGTGTAAAACTCCCGCTATTACAACAGCCAGTACTATAATTATGGCGAACCGGTATGGAATCTGACCCGCTTTCGATGTTTGACAGCCTGCTGATTTTAGCAAAGGCCTGCATAGTCCTCAGGTCCCAAGTCTTGTTGACTCCGTGCTGGAGGCGAAGGTCATCTTTTGAGCGAACGTTAGGCTGCTGCGAGGCATGGTGAAGTGCAAAGTGACACACAAAAATTAAGGTGTGTGTTCGTAACGGTGAGAGTGAGAGCTTCAGACGGTCTATTTCAAGCTACCGGTACTTATCACTAGAATTTGATCTCCAACGTAATGCTTTACGGTAACTCGGTTTCTCTGCTTAGCAGAGCATGGTCTGCTCTATAGGCTGTAGTTCTGTTGCGATTCAACTCTCTTCACCTGAAATCTTTCAACTCATGTTCACGCTTGTTTATATCAGATATGGCTCGAATCTGTGCCAAATCGATTTCAAATGGTCGTTGCCGACGCCTTTCTTTCTGATCAAGAATTTTATTTTCGATTTCTTGCGTAGCCACGCGAGTCTTGGCAGAATCTAAAATGACAACGTTATATCTATCCCCAATGTCGCGTGCGGAGTTTTCAAAACTCAAGCGCACGTGGGAAGGAGACCCCCATCGTCTGCCAAAAATTCGATCATTTCGGAATCTTCAGATCTATTTGGCGTGTACGCCACTCCGTTTGCGTACCAGAACAGTTGGTCGTTCATGTCGGCAAACATATGTCGTGCTTTTCGTTCAGTTGTATATTTGCGACTCTGCATGTACGCCTCTGGGAAATTATCCACTAGTCGGAGACACTTTCCTTCTTCAGGAAAGTTACAATTCCTCATCTGTTGGCTAATGTGAGAAGCTCGCATACCAACATTCCTCCCCGTCATGCCAGTCTTAAATAACCGTTTGTGTTGGTATAGGCCCGGGTCGTCACCCAATGTGCCGATCCACTCTCCGGCAGGCGAAACCGCAGATGTTCACCATCACCGACAGTAAGATGTGATATTGAGTAGCTTTACCAATACGGGATTTTGAACCACACTGACTTTCGCTTGAACTTCATTGAACGCAGAACATTTTCGAGAAAAAAGCTCCTACTCTTAGAACGACAATATTGTCGTTGAATTTTGCAGTTATGAGACTCTTTGCGTAATTTAGAAGTGACATTTCTACCACCTCCTCGTCCGGCCCGACGGTCTCCAATTCCTCGTCATCGGCACTCTCAGCTTCCTCAGGTCTATCAGAGTCCAATTCCATGTCTTCGACATCGCTCAAGTTTTCCTCGGCTGAGCTCTCTTCAATTTCCTCGACGGTATCCAATTCATCCTCATCAGCACCTGTCGGAGTCAATTTCGTGTCTTCGACCTTGCTCAAGTTTTCCTCGGCTCAATTTCCTCGTTTAAGTCCGAGCTCGAGCCCCACATCGAACTCCATGACCTCATCCGAGCTCGAGGTCTGTACTTCCAGCTCGACTTCCAGCTCATCCTCGTCCGAGGTCTCGGACACGATCTCCGACTGCATGGCAGCCACTCCAACCTCGTCCGAGCTTGGAGCTAGCACTATATGCGTTTCGTCGGAGCTATCGACCCCCTCACAGCAACACGGCCCACTGCTTCGGCTGCAATTCGAAAAAATGTAGTGGCAGCGTCGTCACTTTTAATAATAAGGTGCTCCCTACTGGTCGCTGAACTCTAATAACCATTACACGTAGGTGTGTGCACCCTTCGCAGTATAGTGCGTCGGCCCCTCTCCTCCGACCCTACTGCCATCTCGTCTCTTCTTGTGGCGTCCGTGCCGCTGTTTCTCCTTCGTCCGGCGTTGCCAGCCTTTAAATGTTACCTATCCATCGCTGTACGTCTCCCGTGAGGTGTTGCTCGACTCCTGTCTGCGCATCTGTCCGTACTTCGTCCTCATTCTACATCTGGGTCGTAATGGTGCCCTGTCCATCGCGTAGTTCGCGAGCCAGTCGGTGTGTTTGATAGTGGTGATTCCAGCTATGAACTTCGCACTGGTCTGTTAACCTTCTTGATAGCCTCTACCAGTGTTGTAGTTTCCGTTCCTTGGGCATTTTCTTCTTCTGCATCATGGCCAGAATGAGGGCGCTGTCCCCAACCACCCGACCGCTTTCGCCAACGATCTGTGAAGGCCCACAAACTCGGCCACATTGTTGGTTATCATCCTATTACGCAGTGATGTCGCCGCTGCCCACACCACGTTCGGTAAACCGTCCTCTATCTCCACCACGATACTGCCGATGCCTCCCGACCCTGGATTTCCCTTGGATCCTCCGTCAAAGAACCCCACTCGCTGCTCCCTTCCGCATCCACCACCAGTGCAGAATGCTTCTGATGCTTTCCATCGTTCTCCCACTTGCACCGCTATAGCTATCTTGTGTCTTGCCCTCGCTGTTAGGGAGTAATGCCCCAGTCAATATCTGTCGCATGCCTCCCTGATCTGACTGCCGAGGCTCCCAGCCGCAACCTACAGTTGTCTCGGTTTCCTTCCATCTGGTTAACGCTGTTCAATCCTCCATCTTCAGATCGCCGTCCCCGTTGTTGCACACGCAATCGCCCACATTTCCTCCGTCACTTCATGTAGGTCGACCCAGTGCTCAATGTCGCTCTCAGAACCCCAATCTATCATCCACCTGGGTAGTTGCTGGAGTTGTAGACTGAAAATGTCCTGCACCAGCCTTGCATTGTCTGCATCTCCACGCCTAGTCAGATCGTTTTGTCCCCATGTTGCGAACATTTCCAACCAAGAGATTTGTGCCTCCTGATAGGTCCAAATCAAGTGAGTTTGTCCGCTCGTGGTACTTTCTTCGCATCCCACAGCCGTTCATTGATATCCCTGTTCCTTTCCCCCACAGTCGCAAAACCCTGTTGAGTTTCAATCTCGCTATGTTCTGTCTCGCAAGCCACCACACCTTCCATCCGGTACACCCGCTTCCATGGAAAACTTTCATCAAAATGAGTTAAGCAAACGGTTCTTATCCCTGCCAGCGCCGCTGCGATGGCCGGATGACTATGTTTGAGTCTCCCTCTATCCTGATCTGTGCTGCCGTCGTCCCCTTGTCCCGTTGCCGTCTGATCGCGTGTTTGTAATCTTTCTGCCGTTGGGACCATCGACGCTTACCTGCCCAGAGCGGCTGCAGCGGAATGCACGAAACTGTTTTATCTCGTACTCCTAAGAACTGTGTGACCGCCTGCTCTGTCGATTGCGTGTCTGCTGTCCAATCCACCGTCGTGACGTTGGCCCCCACATTTGACGACTTTGTGCCTCTTCTCCTTCCACTACCTCGAATGCGTGGTGCTTGTCTTCGAGCTGGTGATACACTGGTATCCACTTCTTTTCTCTATCGTTATTCATTCTGGATAGTTGGCTATGATATTCAGACAGCATTCCCGGAATACATACGCCGTCCTGCTGGTGAGCGGAATTTCGAGCTGAGTTGGCTTGAATCGAGCACTACTGTGACTTGAAGGAACCTTTTGAAATCCAATACTAAAGTCAAGTATAAAAAGAGGACGCATTCTGAAACAAGCCAAATGTCGATGTACGTGTATTATATCGCTCTACCTTTTGATCACACGATCAACGGATACCCTTTTCATTATTGAGATATATCTTATCTGGTACCGCGTAACCCATCGCATTCAAAACCAAACGTGCAATATCACTATGAACCTGCAAGAGTGTGACAACAGTCTCGCCATCTCACCCATCTGCACCCTGCTGCACCGAGGTTCAAAGGACTACTGATTTCTTGACTGACCAACTTCAATGGGTTCAAAGTACTTCAATGTGCTAACGCCAGGGGTTCATATCCGTAGGAGAACGTTAACAGCTTTATCTCTATTCAATCTGTTCTCAATTTGAATCATAGGACTCAAGCGTGGCTTGGAGTTTTGAATCAATTCAAATCAACAGCGACCTGGCTCACCCGTCGCATCAACCCACCAAGATGTACCGCTCCGATCAGAAGGATGTTAAGGAGCGATACTTAACGTACTCACAGTACGTGAGGCAGAAAAGGAGAAAGGGGTCCAAGAAGAGGTGGCCACCAAGGAGATGCTAAGTTCATTGTGGTGTTGGGTTTTGGGGCGCTCGGTCGCCAGTCGGCAAGGTTGCCCTTGCTGAAGGAAAGTGACCGGCGTGCCCTGATTGGCGGATTACATTCCCCGCGCCACAGTGACCACGATAGTTTAGTGACGGAGGCTATAATAAATTCCCGGCCGAGGGTACGAGCCCTCGTTTGTACCATTTCAGTTTCGTACCCTCGGTCTTATAGAGCCAGGTACAGGATCACATACGGGGATCGGTTCACACTGGATATTTGTATTTAGATATAGGACTAGCTATAGGATTGACTACAGAGGCTCTCAGAGCCATAGATCAACAGAAATAAATCAGCAGTCTTCCTCCCAAGTCACCAAGGGTCAAGTCCGTCTTCGGTAAGTCTAGCTAGCTTATCTTAGGGTCTGGATACGCTCGGCTTGCTGGATGCTGATCAGCGAGCCTAAGGTACATTGAACCGAGGGTTTGTTGCTGGTCAGTCCAAGAGATTAGAGTGGCCGAGTGTTGGGAGCGACGAGAAGCGTCGTTTACCATATATTATAGTGGAACCGAGTGTTCCATACACATTTTACTACCCGCCGAGGTTTTACCTCGCAAACCCGTATTAGGCTTGACAGCCGGTACCCTTCATTCTGAGGGACTGCGGGGGTTCGCGCGAAAGCGCAATATTGCATACTAGCCCTCGCTCATGGCTAGTGGTACAGGTTATTGGGTTGGCCTACTACCTAGGTGTACAGAGGGTTCACATCCAACCCGGCGTAAGGGATCGTTCCTGGTCTTCAGGTTTGATCCAACGTTCGTTGACCTGACAAGGGAGCGAGTGTTGTTGGTGGGACTCATACCATTTGGTAGTGAGAATTTCTGCGTGATCCTACACGACAACTGGTGCCGCGACCCGGGATTGGGAGTGACTTTCTGTGTGTCTTAGTTGTATATAGGTTCTTACCCTAACGAGCATTCGAGATAAGACAAGAGAAGAAGAAGAGAAGATGGCGAGAGGAGCGAAGTCAGCGGTACCAGAAACGCCGATGAAGTCGAGCGGAGAGCGCACCGAAGGTTCGGTGAGGTCCGGTCAACACTCCCGACCCCAAGTACCTTGGAGTCGATCAACGAGCGTTCGGACAGCTTCGACGTGCGGATGGACTACTCTGAAGCCAAATAAGATGATGATGACGAATACCTGGAAGAAGCGACAGCGATGTCCGAGGTTTCGAAGCCGCTACCGTCTCAGAAGGACGTAGCGAAGGGGTGAGGTCGCTCGCGCGAAACCTCACCGAGGAGTTGGACGAAGTGGCTGGTGCGAGGCGTGAGGAGAAGGAGCATGTTTGCGACTATCTGAACCGACTAAATGGCTACGCCAGGAACGCCGGGGTGCAATTTAAGCACGGCGGTCGTGAGGCCAAGGATCATGTTGAACACTTTCTCGATTCGTGCGAAGACCGAGCCGTGGAAGAGCGTCTGTGTCACGTGTGAGTCAAGAATATTCACGACCTGGAAGACATGATAAATGATATCCTCCGACGTCGCGAACGGAAAAAGGGACGCGAGTTCTCGGTGCGACGTCCCAAGGGCCAGGATGATAGTCGTCGCCGTGACGATGGACGCTGCGAGGATTCGCGGAACCCCCTACCGTCGTGACCGAGATGATGTTCGTCGTCGGGAAGATCGGTATCGGGATGTCAGCCGACGTCGAGACGATCGCCAATACCGACCGAGGGTTACTCTAGCTGAGGCACTGACAGACATGGTCGCTGCGTTGAAGGTGGACGGCTCGTTCGACCCGCGAGGGAACCTGCAGAGGCATCGAGTGGAGGTTATGGTGATATCGAGGGTTACGACCCGGAGTACTACCTAGCAGGGGCGACCGAGGCTCGGACAGGTACTCGGACGACGAATATACGTCGGATGAAGATCACGGTCATGTGGCTGCCGCGAACGATTCAGAGCGTTGTTACGCCGCCGATGGAACGTTCGCTCGGGCTGACAATCGCCGACCGAGGGTTGGGAATAACCAATACCCGCATGACCGAGACAACCGAGGTCTAGGCGGACGCGACGGCCGCCGACAATATGGCCCATGTGCTGCCTGTGGAGGACTCACGCACTCTGCACACTATTGTTTCAAGAGGTGCAAGATGTGCAAGCAAGTCCACGATGCAAAAAGTGCGAAGCATTCAACGAACTTGCGTCCCTTCTAAAAGCAAAGGTTGAAAAGAAGTACCTCTCGCCGGAACTACAAGCATTGGTCTCATACGATTCTTGGCACCGCCTGGGTCCCAGCGTCGGGAAGGACGACGGAGCGCTTGCACCGACGCGCCATCGTCCACCACGGGACTGGCAGCGTGCGGATGGCCGCAGTAGCGTCAGCAGCAACAAGATAAGCAATAGAGAAAAAGAGCAAAGAAGATATCAGAGGAGGATCAAACCCTCGATCTCGAGCGTGTGAAGCTCGCGTCCTAACCACTAGACGACACTGACACGTTCGACCACTTCACACCACAAATCAACACAAACTCGCATCTACACGCCGCTACACGGCCTCGCAGCTACAGCCGCTCTCACCACGCAGGAACCTGCTTCTTGCCCGCCCATCGCATCGGACCTCATTTACCAACTCTCACTGCCACCGCCTTGCTGTCGCATGACCCACATCGACTCCTGACGAGACAGCCGGTTGCCGCCCATGCCGCGCCTTTGACGGTGCGTTGGTGAAGCGGAGGCCTCGCACAAGGCCGTGGCCACGAGTGCACTCGTGTGGAGAGTCGGTGGCGATTCTGCTGTGGCGCCCGCCCGTCACGAACCCGCTCCATACAGTTCTTGGCACCGCCTGGGTCCCAGCGTCGGGAAGGACGACGGAGCGCTTGCACCGACGCGCCATCGTCCACCACGGGACTGGCAGCGTGCGGATGACCGCAGTAGCGTCAGCAGCAACAAGATAAGCAATAGAGAAAAAGAGCAAAGAAGATATCAGAGGAGGGGATCGAACCCTCGATCTCGAGCGTGTGAAGCTCGCGTCCTAACCACTAGACGACACTGACACGTTCGACCACTTCACACCACAAATCAACACAAACTCGCATCTACACGCCGCTACACGGCCTCGCAGCTACAGCCGCTCTCACCACGCAGGAACCTGCTTCTTGCCCGCCCATCGCATCGGACCTCATTTACCAACTCTCACTACCACCGCCTTGCTGTCGCATGACCCACATCGACTCCTGACGAGACAGCCGGTTGCCGCCCATGCCGCGCCTTTGACGGTGCGTTGGTGAAGCGGAGGCCTCGCACAAGGCCGTGGCCACGAGTGCACTCGTGTGGAGAGTCGGTGGCGATTCTGCTGTGGCGCCCGCCCGTCACGAACCCGCTCCATACAGTTCTTGGCACCGCCTGGGTCCCAGCGTCGGGAAGGACGACGGAGCGCTTGCACCGACGCGCCATCGTCCACCACGGGACTGGCAGCGTGCGGATGACCGCAGTAGCGTCAGCAGCAACAAGATAAGCAATAGAGAAAAAGAGCAAAGAAGATATCAGAGGAGGATCGAACCTCGATCTCGAGCGTGTGAAGCTCGCGTCCTAACCACTAGACGACACTGACACGTTCGACCACTTCACACCACAAATCAACACAAACTCGCATCTACACGCCGCTACACGGCCTCGCAGCTACAGCCGCTCTCACCACGCAGGAACCTGCTTCTTGCCCGCCCATCGCATCGGACCTCATTTACCAACTCTCACTACCACCGCCTTGCTGTCGCATGACCCACATCGACTCCTGACGAGACAGCCGGTTGCCGCCCATGCCGCGCCTTTGACGGTGCGTTGGTGAAGCGGAGGCCTCGCACAAGGCCGTGGCCACGAGTGCACTCGTGTGGAGAGTCGGTGGCGATTCTGCTGTGGCGCCCGCCCGTCACGAACCCGCTCCATACAGTTCTTGGCACCGCCTGGGTCCCAGCGTCGGGAAGGACGACGGAGCGCTTGCACCGACGCGCCATCGTCCACCACGGGACTGGCAGCGTGCGGATGGCCGCAGTAGCGTCAGCAGCAACAAGATAAGCAATAGAGAAAAAGAGCAAAGAAGATATCAGAGGAGGGGATCGAACCCTCGATCTCGAGCGTGTGAAGCTCGCGTCCTAACCACTAGACGACACTGACACGTTCGACCACTTCACACCACAAATCAACACAAACTCGCATCTACACGCCGCTACACGGCCTCGCAGCTACAGCCGCTCTCACCACGCAGGAACCTGCTTCTTGCCCGCCCATCGCATCGGACCTCATTTACCAACTCTCACTACCACCGCCTTGCTGTCGCATGACCCACATCGACTCCTGACGAGACAGCCGGTTGCCGCCCATGCCGCGCCTTTGACGGTGCGTTGGTGAAGCGGAGGCCTCGCACAAGGCCGTGGCCACGAGTGCACTCGTGTGGAGAGTCGGTGGCGATTCTGCTGTGGCGCCCGCCCGTCACGAACCCGCTCCATACAGTTCTTGGCACCGCCTGGGTCCCAGCGTCGGGAAGGACGACGGAGCGCTTGCACCGACGCGCCATCGTCCACCACGGGACTGGCAGCGTGCGGATGGCCGCAGTAGCGTCAGCAGCAACAAGATAAGCAATAGAGAAAAAGAGCAAAGAAGATATCAGAGGAGGGGATCGAACCCTCGATCTCGAGCGTGTGAAGCTCGCGTCCTAACCACTAGACGACACTGACACGTTCGACCACTTCACACCACAAATCAACACAAACTCGCATCTACACGCCGCTACACGGCCTCGCAGCTACAGCCGCTCTCACCACGCAGGAACCTGCTTCTTGCCCGCCCATCGCATCGGACCTCATTTACCAACTCTCACTACCACCGCCTTGCTGTCGCATGACCCACATCGACTCCTGACGAGACAGCCGGTTGCCGCCCATGCCGCGCCTTTGACGGTGCGTTGGTGAAGCGGAGGCCTCGCACAAGGCCGTGGCCACGAGTGCACTCGTGTGGAGAGTCGGTGGCGATTCTGCTGTGGCGCCCGCCCGTCACGAACCCGCTCCATACAGTTCTTGGCACCGCCTGGGTCCCAGCGTCGGGAAGGACGACGGAGCGCTTGCACCGACGCGCCATCGTCCACCACGGGACTGGCAGCGTGCGGATGGCCGCAGTAGCGTCAGCAGCAACAAGATAAGCAATAGAGAAAAAGAGCAAAGAAGATATCAGAGGAGGGGATCGAACCCTCGATCTCGAGCGTGTGAAGCTCGCGTCCTAACCACTAGACGACACTGACACGTTCGACCACTTCACACCACAAATCAACACAAACTCGCATCTACACGCCGCTACACGGCCTCGCAGCTACAGCCGCTCTCACCACGCAGGAACCTGCTTCTTGCCCGCCCATCGCATCGGACCTCATTTACCAACTCTCACTACCACCGCCTTGCTGTCGCATGACCCACATCGACTCCTGACGAGACAGCCGGTTGCCGCCCATGCCGCGCCTTTGACGGTGCGTTGGTGAAGCGGAGGCCTCGCACAAGGCCGTGGCCACGAGTGCACTCGTGTGGAGAGTCGGTGGCGATTCTGCTGTGGCGCCCGCCCGTCACGAACCCGCTCCATACAGTTCTTGGCACCGCCTGGGTCCCAGCGTCGGGAAGGACGACGGAGCGCTTGCACCGACGCGCCATCGTCCACCACGGGACTGGCAGCGTGCGGATGGCCGCAGTAGCGTCAGCAGCAACAAGATAAGCAATAGAGAAAAAGAGCAAAGAAGATATCAGAGGAGGGGATCGAACCCTCGATCTCGAGCGTGTGAAGCTCGCGTCCTAACCACTAGACGACACTGACACGTTCGACCACTTCACACCACAAATCAACACAAACTCGCATCTACACGCCGCTACACGGCCTCGCAGCTACAGCCGCTCTCACCACGCAGGAACCTGCTTCTTGCCCGCCCATCGCATCGGACCTCATTTACCAACTCTCACTACCACCGCCTTGCTGTCGCATGACCCACATCGACTCCTGACGAGACAGCCGGTTGCCGCCCATGCCGCGCCTTTGACGGTGCGTTGGTGAAGCGGAGGCCTCGCACAAGGCCGTGGCCACGAGTGCACTCGTGTGGAGAGTCGGTGGCGATTCTGCTGTGGCGCCCGCCCGTCACGAACCCGCTCCATACAGTTCTTGGCACCGCCTGGGTCCCAGCGTCGGGAAGGACGACGGAGCGCTTGCACCGACGCGCCATCGTCCACCACGGGACTGGCAGCGTGCGAATGGCCGCAGTAGCGTCAGCAGCAACAAGATAAGCAATAGAGAAAAAGAGCAAAGAAGATATCAGAGGAGGGGATCAAACCCTCGATCTCGAGCGTGTGAAGCTCGCGTCCTAACCACTAGACGACACTGACACGTTCGACCACTTCACACCACAAATCAACACAAACTCGCATCTACACGCCGCTACACGGCCTCGCAGCTACAGCCGCTCTCACCACGCAGGAACCTGCTTCTTGCCCGCCCATCGCATCGGACCTCATTTACCAACTCTCACTACCACCGCCTTGCTGTCGCATGACCCACATCGACTCCTGACGAGACAGCCGGTTGCCGCCCATGCCGCGCCTTTGACGGTGCGTTGGTGAAGCGGAGGCCTCGCACAAGGCCGTGGCCACGAGTGCACTCGTGTGGAGAGTCGGTGGCGATTCTGCTGTGGCGCCCGCCCGTCACGAACCCGCTCCATACAGTTCTTGGCACCGCCTGGGTCCCAGCGTCGGGAAGGACGACGGAGCGCTTGCACCGACGCGCCATCGTCCACCACGGGACTGGCAGCGTGCGGATGGCCGCAGTAGCGTCAGCAGCAACAAGATAAGCAATAGAGAAAAGAGCAAAGAAGATATCAGAGGAGGGGATCGAACCCTCGATCTCGAGCGTGTGAAGCTCGCGTCCTAACCACTAGACGACACTGACACGTTCGACCACTTCACACCACAAATCAACACAAACTCGCATCTACACGCCGCTACACGGCCTCGCAGCTACAGCCGCTCTCACCACGCAGGAACCTGCTTCTTGCCCGCCCATCGCATCGGACCTCATTTACCAACTCTCACTGCCACCGCCTTGCTGTCGCATGACCCACATCGACTCCTGACGAGACAGCCGGTTGCCGCCCATGCCGCGCCTTTGACGGTGCGTTGGTGAAGCGGAGGCCTCGCACAAGGCCGTGGCCACGAGTGCACTCGTGTGGAGAGTCGGTGGCGATTCTGCTGTGGCGCCCGCCCGTCACGAACCCGCTCCATACAGTTCTTGGCACCGCCTGGGTCCCAGCGTCGGGAAGGACGACGGAGCGCTTGCACCGACGCGCCATCGTCCACCACGGGACTGGCAGCGTGCGGATGGCCGCAGTAGCGTCAGCAGCAACAAGATAAGCAATAGAAAAAAGAGCAAAGAAGATATCAGAGGAGGGGATCAAACCCTCGATCTCGAGCGTGTGAAGCTCGCGTCCTAACCACTAGACGACACTGACACGTTCGACCACTTCACACCACAAATCAACACAAACTCGCATCTACACGCCGCTACACGGCCTCGCAGCTACAGCCGCTCTCACCACGCAGGAACCTGCTTCTTGCCCGCCCATCGCATCGGACCTCATTTACCAACTCTCACTGCCACCGCCTTGCTGTCGCATGACCCACATCGACTCCTGACGAGACAGCCGGTTGCCGCCCATGCCGCGCCTTTGACGGTGCGTTGGTGAAGCGGAGGCCTCGCACAAGGCCGTGGCCACGAGTGCACTCGTGTGGAGAGTCGGTGGCGATTCTGCTGTGGCGCCCGCCCGTCACGAACCCGCTCCATACAGTTCTTGGCACCGCCTGGGTCCCAGCGTCGGGAAGGACGACGGAGCGCTTGCACCGACGCGCCATCGTCCACCACGGGACTGGCAGCGTGCGGATGGCCGCAGTAGCGTCAGCAGCAACAAGATAAGCAATAGAGAAAAAGAGCAAAGAAGATATCAGAGGAGGGGATCGAACCCTCGATCTCGAGCGTGTGAAGCTCGCGTCCTAACCACTAGACGACACTGACACGTTCGACCACTTCACACCACAAATCAACACAAACTCGCATCTACACGCCGCTACACGGCCTCGCAGCTACAGCCGCTCTCACCACGCAGGAACCTGCTTCTTGCCCGCCCATCGCATCGGACCTCATTTACCAACTCTCACTGCCACCGCCTTGCTGTCGCATGACCCACATCGACTCCTGACGAGACAGCCGGTTGCCGCCCATGCCGCGCCTTTGACGGTGCGTTGGTGAAGCGGAGGCCTCGCACAAGGCCGTGGCCACGAGTGCACTCGTGTGGAGAGTCGGTGGCGATTCTGCTGTGGCGCCCGCCCGTCACGAACCCGCTCCATACAGTTCTTGGCACCGCCTGGGTCCCAGCGTCGGGAAGGACGACGGAGCGCTTGCACCGACGCGCCATCGTCCACCACGGGACTGGCAGCGTGCGAATGGCCGCAGTAGCGTCAGCAGCAACAAGATAAGCAATAGAGAAAAGAGCAAAGAAGATATCAGAGGAGGGGATCGAACCCTCGATCTCGAGCGTGTGAAGCTCGCGTCCTAACCACTAGACGACACTGACACGTTCGACCACTTCACACCACAAATCAACACAAACTCGCATCTACACGCCGCTACACGGCCTCGCAGCTACAGCCGCTCTCACCACGCAGGAACCTGCTTCTTGCCCGCCCATCGCATCGGACCTCATTTACCAACTCTCACTGCCACCGCCTTGCTGTCGCATGACCCACATCGACTCCTGACGAGACAGCCGGTTGCCGCCCATGCCGCGCCTTGACGGTGCGTTGGTGAAGGAGGCCTCGCACAAGGCCGTGGCCACGAGTGCACTCGTGTGGAGAGTCGGTGGCGATTCTGCTGTGGCGCCCGCCCGTCACGAACCCGCTCCATACAGTTCTTGGCACCGCCTGGGTCCCAGCGTCGGGAAGGACGACGGAGCGCTTGCACCGACGCGCCATCGTCCACCACGGGACTGGCAGCGTGCGAATGGCCGCAGTAGCGTCAGCAGCAACAAGATAAGCAATAGAGAAAAAGAGCAAAGAAGATATCAGAGGAGGGGATCAAACCCTCGATCTCGAGCGTGTGAAGCTCGCGTCCTAACCACTAGACGACACTGACACGTTCGACCACTTCACACCACAAATCAACACAAACTCGCATCTACACGCCGCTACACGGCCTCGCAGCTACAGCCGCTCTCACCACGCAGGAACCTGCTTCTTGCCCGCCCATCGCATCGGACCTCATTTACCAACTCTCACTGCCACCGCCTTGCTGTCGCATGACCCACATCGACTCCTGACTAGACAGCCGGTTGCCGCCCATGCCGCGCCTTTGACGGTGCGTTGGTGAAGCGGAGGCCTCGCACAGGCCGTGGCCACGAGTGCACTCGTGTGGAGAGTCGGTGGCGATTCTGCTGTGGCGCCCGCCCGTCACGAACCCGCTCCATACAGTTCTTGGCACCGCCTGGGTCCCAGCGTCGGGAAGGACGACGGAGCGCTTGCACCGACGCGCCATCGTCCACCACGGGACTGGCAGCGTGCGGATGGCCGCAGTAGCGTCAGCAGCAACAAGATAAGCAATAGAGAAAAAGAGCAAAGAAGATATCAGAGGAGGGGATCAAACCTCGATCTCGAGCGTGTGAAGCTCGCGTCCTAACCACTAGACGACACTGACACGTTCGACCACTTCACACCACAAATCAACACAAACTCGCATCTACACGCCGCTACACGGCCTCGCAGCTACAGCCGCTCTCACCACGCAGGAACCTGCTTCTTGCCCGCCCATCGCATCGGACCTCATTTACCAACTCTCACTGCCACCGCCTTGCTGTCGCATGACCCACATCGACTCCTGACGAGACAGCCGGTTGCCGCCCATGCCGCGCCTTTGACGGTGCGTTGGTGAAGCGGAGGCCTCGCACAACGTGGCCACGAGTGCACTCGTGGAGAGTCGGTGGCGATTCTGCTGTGGCGCCCGCCCGTCACGAACCCGCTCCATACAGTTCCTGGCACCGCCTGGGTCCCAGCGTCGGGAAGGACGACGGAGCGCTTGCACCGACGCGCCATCGTCCACCACGGACTGGCAGCGTGCGGATGGCCGCAGTAGCGTCAGCAGCAACAAGATAAGCAATAGAGAAAAAGAGCAAAGAAGATATCAGAGGAGGGGATCGAACCCTCGATCTCGAGCGTGTGAAGCTCGTCCTAACCACTAGACGACACTGACACGTTCGACCACTTCACACCACAAATCAACACAAACTCGCATCTACACGCCGCTACACGGCCTCGCAGCTACAGCCGCTCTCACCACGCAGGAACCTGCTTCTTGCCCGCCCATCGCATCGGACCTCATTTACCAACTCTCACTGCCACCGCCTTGCTGTCGCATGACCCACATCGACTCCTGACGAGACAGCCGGTTGCCGCCCATGCCGCGCCTTTGACGGTGCGTTGGTGAAGCTGGAGGCCCCGCACAGGCCGTGGCCACGAGTGCACCTCGTGTGGGAGAGTCGGTGGCGATTCTGCTGTGGCGCCTGCGCCCGTCACGAACCCGCTCCATACAGTTCTTGGCACCGCCAGGGTCCCAGCGTCGGGAAGGACGACGGAGCGCT